>OY730193.1:81936980-83136980 GCA_963422505.1 Pseudognaphalium luteoalbum
CATCGAACAGTTGGTTGTGTCGCTTTTGGCCCAAAAACAGTAGTGCAACACAAGCTTTTGTGTCGCATTATCTTTCCTACGTCGCACATAGCTAGGGGTGTATAAAATATCCGTATCTGAATCCGATACCCGATTAACTGAAATACCCGATCCAAAAATATCCGAAATTTTGGATATCCGAAGTTTCGGATACCCGAAATCCGGATACCCGATACTTCGGATTCGGATATTGGGTAGTGGTATTCAGAAAAGTCAGATATATGGATACCCGAAGTATCCAAACTATTCCAACCTTTTGTTTTTTAATAATTTTATTTTATACATATATATATATATATATATATATATATATATATATATATATATATATATATCCCATAGTGGAATATTCAAATTAAAAAAGATGTTTAATACTCTCTCCCACCGACAGTTTTCTTTCCTTTTTTCCCATTCACCAGCCACCGATAGTTTCTAATGCCGGCAAATTTCTAATCTCTCGCCGGAGTTATATCCGGACGCAACCACACTGATTTCAAACTCAATTCCACTTTTATTGCTATTTTTTGTTTCGATTAATACCTTACTGATACCGTCGACACCCACCGTTCTGTGAACACCAACCGCCGACCATCATCGCTGCTCTCGCTCTCTCTCCTCTCCGATCTACCGCCGCCGTTCTATCTCCTCTCCGATATGGCCGTGGCCGCTCTCTCTCTCTCCTGATGCTCTCTCACTGATTGAACATGCTATAATCTCCAAATATAAATTTAAGATGGTGGTGGCATGGATACATTGGTGATGGTGGTTGATATGCATAGATCCATTGGTGTTGATGGTTAGTGTACATGGATTTGCTAGTGTTGTTGGCTAGAACATAGCCGATCGTTTTTGATTAATTAATTTAATACTTTGATTGATGAATTAATTGTTTGGATATGTTTATAATTAGCTGTTTATATATATATCTACAAATCTGTGTACACGGATTTTGGTGTATTATGGATGGTTTGATGTTATGTAGTAGCTAGTAAGTCCTGTGTTGCCTTGTCGATATCCGTATCCGAAATTTCGGATATCCGAAGTTCGGATGTCTGAAATTTCGGATACGGATATTGGGTAGTGAAAATCACTATCCGAAATATTCGGATATCCGAAAGTCCGGATATCCGAAATGAACGCCCCTACACATAGCGACATAAGCCATTATGTCGCAGACTACTCAATCTCGCACATAGCGACATAACACCTGATGTCGCATTAAATTACGGATATCGTACTTGGCGACACAAACCCTTGTGTCACAGAACCTTTTAGCGACACAGTCCTTATGTCGCAAAACTCGGAACCTTAAAAACACGTTTTTTTCACTAAGTGTCGGAACCAGATTTTACCACTTAATTTTACTCCGAAGTTGGAATTCGGATGCGTTTTCACTACAACAACATAGTAGAATTAAAAATTTTCCAAGCTGACCTGGCAGCTCGACCCCAGCCAGGGGCTCTGCCCCTTGGACCCCGCCAGGGATTGCCACCCCTTGGACCCCGCTATCAGGGGCGCTGCCCCCGGACCTCTGTACACAATTTCATGCTTTATGAAACAAAATGAAACAATATGATAATACTTTCAGAGATTATTATTACAAACCGTTACCAACAAGTAGTATACATTTTCACAACTACAAATTGCGAATGTAAACATTAAAACAAACACTTGGGTCATAATCTAGTTGTGTGAACACTACCATGGATGGTCGAGTTAGACATCCATGTACTTATTAAATCTCATACGTTTAGGGCGTTAGGAGATTCCAGACTATACTTGGGCTTTAGGCTTTGATAGCACTCGCACATTACTTAAATCAACAGGTGAGTTCACAACCTCACTTTTAACTGTTTTACTGCTTCCAACTTGGGGTGAGAAACATAGTCAACTATTTTACTGATTGCCATAACTGCTTTTGCTTACATAATTGTTTACCTTGCTTGTTTACTCGAACGATTAGAGAACTTTAGAACTGTTAAACATTTGTACAAACTGTGTTTATGAAATAACGTTTTCATACTACAAGTTAATACGAACGTGTTGAACCTTTTTGATAAACTGTTTTTTTTTTTCGCTGGAGAACGCCCAGCAGTGTTTGGACGGGAGAACGACCCGTGCGTGTTTAGACCGGAGAATGACCGGTACTGTGTTTCGCTGGAGAACGACCAGCAGTGTTTAGTGCCAGAGAACGACTGGCCGAGTTGGACGGGAGAACGACCCATGCGTATATAGACCGGAGAACGACCGGTACTGTTTTGGGAACGCTGGAGAACGACCAGCAACATATTTTAAACTGTATTTTGGGCAACATCCCAATTGAACTATATTTGGATAACATTCCACAAAATGTTTACTTAACTATTATGGCAACAACTGTTTACGAACGTATTTGGTTTAACGAACTGTACTTGCAAATTTAAAACCTGTGAATTCACTCAACCTTGTTGTTGACTTTTACTATGTTTTTCAAGGAATTAGCAGCACACGTAAGGACCACCTGCACACATTGAACATAGGCGACCCTTGAAGCTTTAGGATGCCAACTTTTGAAATATATGGATTTCTTTTATATAACTAAAGTTGTTTTAGTCATATTTACGAAATCTACTTTGGTAAACATAACTACTTTTACGTTTGTACAATTCGATGAATTGCAAAACTTTGTAACTATTACTATTGGCATTCTTATAATATATGTTCTGTTGTAATCATATGCTCTAATATGTATGCATGTACAATGTTGGTGTCATTACCCCCATACTTAACTAAATGCTTCCGCTAATCAAAATCAATGAATTTGGGGATGTGATAATTTACTTCTTCCACAGCTTGCTAACCCTAGGTACGTTTGCGGTGTACAGTACTCTAACCATTTCCACAGATAACTATCTACCATAACTTACGCCTACAACTAAGGTGATAGTCACATGAAGGACTAGAAAGGGTGATCCGTAAACTAAGTCTAGATACATGATAAGTTTAGACAGATACAAGGTTTAACAATTCCATTAATCATACCTAATTACAACTATCTAAATCATGGCAAACATACAAGTAACTACTCGCAAAGCATGGCAATAAACAACATTAATAAATCACAAACATCAAACAAAAACATTATGACAAATTAATATAAGAAAGGATAGATATTACCCGTAAATAATTGCAAGCAGAATAACAATTGTATTTCGCCGAATAATATCCCAAGTATTACAAACGCTAGCTTCTACGAACTAAATTACATGGCTCCTCTAAAAGCGATGGATTCTCTCACAAATCTTCCCACTAGTTTCTAGAGAGAGAGACTGGAGAGAGAGACTAGAGAGAGAATGTAAAAAGAAACTAAAACTAAAAATGAAAACCTAAATCTAGAGAGAGAGTAGAGAGAGAAATGAAAGAAAGAATGAGAAGTTGTGAGGTGATGATGACAATGAGGAGGTGGTGGTGAGTATTTATAGATTTGGCTCAACCGTATTCCTCAATCGTATTCCCACCTCCAAAATCTCAACCGTATTCCTCAACCGTATAAAAGCCTTCCTTGTACAGGCAAGACATCGAATACGGGGCGTCCAACCATATTTCAAGTGAGATTTGGACGATACGGGAGAGTCCCGGCCGTATACGGGCAAGACAGGCCGTATACGACTGAGACATGGCCGTATACGGTCATGCCAGGTCATATACGCCCTGTGCTTGGCCATATACGGCTGAGCTTGGCCTTATACGGCTTGGCTCTCCCGTATCGGTGGTCTTCGGTTGCTTTGATTCTTCGTTTGGGCGTAACTTCTTCGTTGCTTATCCGTTTTGAGTGTTCTTTATATCCACACGTTCATAATTTCCTAACGAATAAAATGACATAAATTAGAGGTCATAAATCTAAGTAGAACTCAAAAAGTGCTAAAAAGTGTAAACAAGAATGCGTATGATTGTTTGTGCTTTATTTTACTCGTTTTTAGGCCTTTTTGGTTGATTCTTGAAGCACCGTCTATATTTTAGCCATCATTATAAAATTTAGTATAAAAATGTATATTTTAAATGTTTTCATCTATAATCAGGCTAAAAGGGTGAGATAATAGCACACAAAAACTTGACTTTTTGCGTGTTATCATAGCCCCGCAACACTGATAAAAAACTCGATATATTGACTGTATGAGTTATTTTACTAATCATGAAAGCCCTCCACATCATAGTTTGTTAGTATGTATCTTACCGCGAATGTTAGTGAATAGTACTATCTAGGACTGAGGAGTGACAATCCCCGTTCGGGTTAGCAGGCACTAGCCGGTCAAACAGACACATTATCATTTGTTCATAACGAGTGATTGATTAGGCACTCGCATGAGGCACCCTCGATCGGGCACTTGATTTATAACACCCCTCAAATTCAGAACCATTTTTTTATTATATTATACGACAATTCGGAAGCGCTACTCAAAACATACATTATCAATTTACATTACAGATTATGTAAACAAATCATACTTATTTTAAAATCATAGTATTTCAAACTGGGTGTTATATAATTCCAAATACCACATTGACTCATTTTAAAACAAATATCAGAGTAGAAGCCTGGTCAAACATTCCATCCAATTTAAGCTTCTTGCCCAGCCCATTATATCCAAATCATAACCTGCAAGAAGTGAGGTGGTGGGGTTAGCTCAAAGCTAAGTGAGTGAATAAATAATCAACAGTCCAACTTAGCATAACTCTGTTTACAGCAAAGCATAGTAAACACATAATTTCCATGTTTACAGCCCAAAGCATCGTATGCACAGAAAACACATAATCTCAATGAGGACCGACGGTTCCTGGGGAATCCTTCAGCCAAGAACCCTTCACAATCACTGCAGGCCAATACAGTGAATAACCGATAGCTTGTTGTTATCTTCACTGGTCACAGGTTCCTATTAACTATGTGTATAAGGAACCCCTGAACCTGCCAAACAATAGTAAACAAGCCCAGAACCAGGCTGACCTCAATACCACATAATGCCTAATGGCAATATATCAGATAATCATATAATCCATAATCATCATGGCATCATGTCAGACTAAACAGTCTATCAATAGTAATAATATCATGGCAGACTAAACAGTCTATAAATGATAACAATACGTTTACCCGTTGTAACAACCTTGTTATAACTAAATCACACCGAGGATTACAGATCCACACACCGTTACCTCGGCCGCAAGCTCAGAAGTCTAATATTACTGAACATTCTCTGTATCTGAGAATACAATTAAATAATGAGTTAGTAACTCGTCCCATATCATATAACTCATTTCATAATCATATAACATATTTCAAAAGTATAGTATTAACTAATAAACAATACATTATCAAATTATACCATTCTTGCATTTTAGCTAAGTTTTAGCTAATCAACATGCGCATTTCATAAATATTCAACTTATTATAAGGGTTTAGCATCAAACTAATATCAACAATTAAGTAAGTATTCAACTTATTATAAGGGTTTAGCATCAAACTAATATCAACAATTAAGTAATAAGTATTACCCATACTAGTTTACAAGTAGCCAAACTTACAAGTATCATTTAATATCAAGTTAATCCGCTTTTTAAGTTCAAGTTCATACATAATCATAACAACACTTTTAGTTCCATTAATCATCATTAAAATCAACTAGTCATAATAGTCAATCCATTACCCATGGATTGATCAAGTTTAATTTTCAAATCAAACTATATAACTATATACACCTCATGATCTCATTGCTAAAGATTTTATTACTTTACTTGTCACCTTGACATAATCTTGTTTACATGCAATATTAACATTTCAGCTATAATTAGCTTGTCAACAACTCGACCAATTCACATCTTAACAACTATAAACGACTTAAATGATCCACAGTAGAGTTTCTTGACTCAACGTACTTTTACTTAAATTTATTTGCCAATTGCTCTATTAAAATATGCCCTTAATAAATATAAGTGACTCAAATAAATTACCACTTTGGTTTAGTCTTCAATTAATCATTATATTAATCATTATAATTATTGCAATGACTCAAGAATCTACTATTCAAATTTCTATTAAATTTTTATACTCTATCCTTTCTTAAGGGCCTGCTACTGCTTTTGTT
Source organism: Pseudognaphalium luteoalbum (assembly GCA_963422505.1). Lineage (NCBI taxonomy): Eukaryota > Viridiplantae > Streptophyta > Magnoliopsida > Asterales > Asteraceae > Pseudognaphalium > Pseudognaphalium luteoalbum. Next base: position 81,943,139 of record OY730193.1, read on the forward strand.
TAAAATCTTATTCCTACAACATAACTAATTCTAGCATGAAATGAAAACAGTTCTAGGCAAGCAAGGAATCGCGTCGTATATGGACTAGAATCGCGTCGCGTAGCCAAGCCAATCGCGTCGCGTTTTCACTACTTTTGCGTCGCCATCCATTACGATCGCGTCGCGATCCCTCTATCGTTCCAGGCCTGTGATTTCAGTTATCTCAACATACCCAATACAACTTTTCTTCTGCAAATATCACAACCTAGATTCTAAATCTCAAATTTAAACACACAAATATCATCTAATCCTTTCCCAAACATAATTTCACATTCAAAATCGCTAACCCCTATTATGTTTCTATAATAATCATACTTTTAAATTGAGAGAAGGAAAGAATTCAACTTACATATACTTCAAGAACATTAAGAAGATGATTCCAAATCTTGAATTGGGATTGATATGGTGGTTTTTCTTGTTTCCTGGCTACTTCGCAAAATCACAGGGGTGTTTTAATGTTTTTCTTTCTATTTTGGGAAATAAATGGTTAAAACCATTTGGGGGAAGGTTAGGGAATTTAAGAAAATATAAGTCAGTTCTCACCCAAACCGACTTCGTATACCATTTAAAATTAGCTCCCTTCTAAACTTATTATCTGGAACTTAAAAACCATTTACGATTTTAACAAATTTATTTTACCGTCAACTATATAAAGTTAAAACAATTGATAGTTACTAGTCACAATAAGTCATTTAACTTTTTGACTAATTATTCACAATAACTTAATATAATAACAATTTAATTTCATAACACATTAAATAATAATTTAAAGCTAGGAAATTACCCTAATGCCACTAGGCCTCTAAGGTGGGTGTTACATGATTGTGATCCCGACACCTCATTTAAGCTCAAACTATGAGCTTATGGCAGTAATATACACACTTATTTGATTGATTTCAAACGTATTAAATCTTGTGGTTCATACAATATGCTTTATCATTAAACTTGTGAGCTCACTAGCTTTTAGCTGACCTTTTAGCTGACCTTTTAGCATGTATTCTCAGGTTCTCAACATCAGTAGGTCTGCTCACTTTGGAAACCTTAGCTCGAGTCGCATGCATACAATAGGATATTTATCTGCATTACTATATTTTGTAAAAGTAGTTATGTCGTAGAATCTTTCAGATCATGATACAGAGCTATTGTAATTATTATAACAAATGTAAACTTCTATTAAATCAATGTATTCTGTTAAAACGACACATGTAGATGTCGTTCATTATATCTTTGTGCTGTGATTACCCGATTAGTCGCGCCTCGACCCTTATCGCTTCCGCACAGTAAATTTGGGGGTGCGACATAAAGTAAGTTTTCTTCAATTCATTGATCTTGTAATATATATGTATAAACTATACGATTATACATATATGTATTCATTTGCTGTTGTTATTATCAATTTCTTGTTTGTAGTTGTTGTTTAACTATTTCTTAACGGTCCATTGATGCTTATTCGTTTATTCTCCAAAACATTAACTAACAAACATAAAAAAGCTCCGTTAGTGTTCATAGGACCCTTGCCAACGCGTATCGTCGCTTCACGTCGGTTTGGAACAGACAGTGTCGATCCAACCGACACCATTGGCTCCACACATCGGTTGATCACGTCGGATATCCGACCGTCCGTCACTTTTCTTTTTCTTTTCTTTTTGTGTGTAAAATATTAAAGGTAAATTGGTAAATGTGGGACTCACAAATTAAAGTGATGGGTCACTGATGGTAGAGATTCGTCAGTTTCAGTCAGTTTTTTCAAAAGGTGATGTGACTCTGTTGGTTTCTGTTAGTTTCTGTCACTGTTGGAAATGATCGTATGTACATGTCAACTTAAACGGTAAAATTTCTAATAAACAAAATAGATTGAGGACAAGAAGTAAACAAAACAATAAATTGAGGGAGTGTAGCGAACCAATATGAAAAATTACAGGGACCAAAATGTACTACGAGTATTATTTCAGCGTAGAACACGCCGCGCCGAAAAAATATACCACCCGCACTCAAAAAAGAGGATACTAAAAAATCGTCATTTGTTTAGGGGCAAAATCAGACCAATTATCTCCGGTGGTGAGCTCAAAATTACAAATTTATTCCGAATTTGGTGTTTTATATTATTATATGTTTATTGATGATTGATCCTAAAACATGCAGCAAAATTAACCCAACTTTACTCTTTTTGTTACTTGCAGGGACATAATACGGAGATACTATAAAATCTTTAAATGTTTGGAACTTGTATTATTACACCACCTGCTACTTTACTTACAGTTTCTTCAAGGTTTGATTGATAATTTTTTAGGTTCAAACTTTTTTCCGTCTTATATGTATAGATATATGTATAAAGATTGTGTTTCTATTTGTTGGGCAATGTAGGTTTTGCTCTAGAAATAGATTGGTTGTTAAAATGGCAGCAGCAAGTGTAACTATAAAGAATGCGATTTCGGTTGATTCGGTTATTGTGAAACCTCCTCCTGTGCACCCTACTTATGATTTGAAGGGTGTCATTAAACTAGCCCTATCTGAAGATTCTGGAGATATAGGTTTGATTTTTGTTGATATTTTACTCATACAAATGATGCAATTCAATTATTTGATAGCTATGTACATTAAAGTTGTAATCATTGAGAAAAGGTTGCAAAGTGTTGATTCTTTTGGTCTATGGATTAAATGTCTCATTGACTTTGTTTCTCATGATGAGGGCTGCTGATGGTGTCGTAAGTCGATTTTATCGTCTATTTGTTTGTTAACTAGAGTTCCTGTTGGTTGATGTAATCGACTTATGATTTGACGGATGTCAATAGGCTAGCTCTTTGAAAAGATGATTGCGATAAAGGTTAACTTTTTCTTAATCTTTAAATGTTATTTTGAAAGCTATGGACACTGAACCTGTATAATGTCATAAAATGGGATGTTACTTTTGCAGCCCTAGATTAAATGCCACATTGACTATGTTACTCGCGTCGACGAGTGTTGATGGTGTTGTAAGCCAGTCATATCCTGTCTTTGTGTACCGTCTAACTGTCATTATTTTTATAGTTACGAAAAACCAATTGTTAAACCTGTATCATCTCTTTTCAATGGTTTCTTATTACTAAAGTGTTACTGCTGTACCTGATTGAAAGTCACAGGTGAATATTTTTTAGCAGGGGACCAGACGAACATATGTTTGAATTAGTAGACATATGATTTATTTAATGTACCTATATTTTGGAAAATTAATGTAGGGGATGTCACTTGTTTGGCTACCATACCAACTGAGATGGAAGTTGAAGCATATTTTCTGGCAAAGGATGATGGAATTGTTGCAGGGATTGCACTTGCTGAAATGATATTTACCGAAGTTGATCCTACCCTAAAGGTATCGACGAACTAAATATTTTTACTAAAATGTATGAGTGTTTGTTAATTTGCTGAATATTGTCCGTTTTATGATGTCCAATATGGTATCAGGTAGAATGGTATAAGAAGGATGGAGATTACGTTACAAAAGGACTGAAATTTGGCAAAGTGTATGGTGAGAAATTTTTTAAAATTTAGAAGTACATTATTAATTATTGCTTTATATGTTTTATCTGTCAAATGTGTTGGGTTCATCTCTGATCATAATTAGGAAGGGCACACAGCATTGTTGTAGCCGAAAGGGTCGTCCTTAATTTTATGCAGAGGATGAGTGGCATAGCCACACTCACAAAGGTGTGAATACTTTTGTTTAAAAGTTAATCTGTTCATGGTTTGATATTGGCATCTTAAAACGCTAATAAAGGTGCGTGTAGTTTATCTTTAGTCACAATTCAAAGGAGTGTGACACTTCGTTAACGATTAAATATCATTTTCTAAAATCATACAAAGCGTGTTCTGGCATTAATAACTCTCCAGTCTCTATCGAACAATGTATTGTATAGCTTTTAATTCACACATGAATAATATGATAGAAAGAAAAATGTTTCATACCAGCACATAAATTTTAAAAATGTGTAAATCATGTGGATTTCAAGATAATGAAAGCCAATCTACATTAATGCGGAAGACTTGTGAGTTTTTGAGTAATATGTATTCATCAACTAGTTAAGACATTTTATTTCATCAATTTTGTTCACGTTTAAATGACTGCAAAACTTCTATTGACTACTGTTACCTGTTTGTTACTATTTGTCTTTTGAAATCAAAATCTGAGCTTGACTAAAGCTGAAAAGGTCAAGAGAACATACTGAAATGCAAGCAAATCTTAAAGACAACAACTTAGGACAAAGCCCACTTAAAGATTATTACAAAGTAAAATAAAAGAGAATAAAATATTATATTTACCAGGAACAAAGAGACCATGTCATCATTCTATGAGATATGCATATCCGGTTGTCCTAGTTGTTGATTATAACTGTATGAAGTTGATATCATTTAGCCTTAGCAGAAGTCATTAATTTTCAGTAAAAACAGTATGATCTAGCCATGTGTTCATATCTACACGCTTCATTTTGAGCAAATAAAGGTAACCAAATTCTTAGGCTTCATTGCTTAATACTGATTGAAATGTTGTTTTTATTTTTATGATGGTAAATAATATGTTGAATGAAGTCGAAAGTTTAATTTATGGGTAATCTGTTACAGGCCATGGCAGATGCTGCTCACCCTGCATGCATATTAGAAACAAGGAAAACTGCTCCAGCATTGCGTTTGGTGGATAAGTGGGCGGTGTAGTTCACTTGTTTTCCTTGCATTCCTTACCGTTATAGATTCGAAGTTTTTTTTCCTTTTCCTAACACGTGTTTCTTTGCTAACAGGTACTGATAGGTGGAGGCCAAAATCACCGGATGGGTTTATTTGATATGGTGATGATAAAAGACAATCATATCTCCGTAGCTGGAGGTGTTTCAAATGCCCTCAAATCCGTGGACCTGTATTTAGAGAAAAATAACCTTCAAATGGGTGTTGAGGTAATCTCTGAAAAATATTTTCAAAACCGATTCTTCAAAAGCTATTTTAGTTATTATTAATTCTATGAACAGGTTGAGACTAGGACATTTGAAGAAATACATGAGGTCCTACAATATGCTTCCCAAACCAAAACTTTGTTAAGCAGGATAATGTTGGATAATATGGTTGTTCCTCAACCTGATGGAGATATTGATGTATCCATGCTTAAAGAAGCTGTTCAGCTGATTAATGGGAAGTTCGAGACTGAGGTAAAAGTCTAAAATACGGTTTTTTTTCTTTTTTTTTCTGTAATGACTTCAAATGATATGCATACTTAAACACAATAAATTGATATGTGGCAACAGGCTTCTGGAAATGTTACCCTGGAAACAGTACACAAGATTGGGCAAACGGGAGTGACATACATATCCAGGTACTAATGGGTTTTAAAAAAGTTTTGTAATGTCTTGTATACTGTCTAATTAAGTACTAGATTGATCGCGTATACCGTCGAATAAAGGAAAAAAATTCTATAATTGGCAACTTTTTGAAAATAGACAGTGTGACTCATTATGTGATTATACTTGTACGCAGTGGAGCACTGACTCACTCGGTGAAAGCACTTGACATATCCCTGAAAATTGATACAGAGCTGGCACTCAAAGTTGGAAGGCGCACAAAACGAGCTTAGTTATGTATTCTACAGAGTTGGATTGTTTCCCATCTGCAAGTATTTTTATTCCATACTCCTTTACGTTTCCTCTACTTGATGCAAAAACAAATTGGAGGAATAAGGTCATAGAGCATGCTCATCCTAATAACAAACTTTGCTTTCTTTTTTGCTACCCGCCAATAAAAAAACATCGTTTCTGATTTGATCATTTTTTTCTAGCAAAAACTTTTCAGGCATGCATAGGGACAATAGTTTAATGTAAATATGTAATAATCATGTTTGTGTACATTTCTCCCTTCACTATGACTCTGTCTTATAAACTTCGAATGATTAAATTAGATGCATGAAGTCCAATCTGGAAATTATTAGATTGAGTGAATAAATGGTTATTATCTTTGTTAACATCGAACTTATCACATGGAGGTCGTGGTAATATGATGAATCCTCAATGATGTATTTGGAGAAACTGTTAGGTAGACTGCAACCTATATGTTTTGGTGTCCCATGATATCAGCTTTTATTCAATTTTGATAGTGAACGTTTCCTAACATGCTTACGTTGGTTCAGTCTAGGAATTTGACTTTGATAGGAGTAGATGCGACTAGTTCAGTGAATTATGGATAATTGATGTCAAAATAGTGAAGGCTATGATTTGAAAGTGTCTGCAGTGGATCGAAAAACTTTTGCTTTAAATGGTCTCAGATTTGGTATATGGGGTCTCCATGTTGCTGGGTTGTGTTCTTTTTCGTCTTGTCTTGTAGGCGTCTGGTTCTCGTAATGGAATTAGTGTTTAGTTGTGTTTTTGGGTATTCGAAATTTGCTTGCTGTGATGAACATCAAGTCTGTTGCATTTAAATACCAGTTTTGATCTTGTCTGTTAGTTGGGTTTTGTTGTTGGGCTCTCTACTGCATACGGGCGAGCCTTGGCCCGTTTATGAGTTTATCTGTAGACTCTGTCTTTTGTTTTCATTTTTATTTATCAAATAGAAAGGCCACCGATTCATTTTGAGATGTCCAAATTTATAGTCTACTTGTACTTTTCAACCGGTCAAAACATTTGAATGTGATGAGAGATTAAATCTTATTGGTTGTAGAGTACAACTAGTACAATTTTCTTAAACTGCGTGTTTTTTGTTTGTGAACAATAAAATTGGGACGGATGGAGTATAATAGAAAAGTTAAAAAAAAAATGAAAAATGGAGGAACCAATAGAATCGTTTCAAAAACTTATTTTCACATTTTAAAAAAAAAAAATAAATATCTCACAAACCGTATGTCTATAAAGTATAAAAATTACATATTCGAAATCAGCGTCTTTTTCTCTTCGATTATAGAGCTCACAAGTTATATTTACGACAAAGTTTTTTTTTCATTTTTATTAGGGTTTTAAATTTTGTAAATTGAAATCACATGTGATTAACTCTAAAAAATAATCACGCACGCTTATATCCTCATTTAAACTTTAAATTCAAATTATTGATGATTTAAAAAGATTTTAACATGAAAAGCTAAATTGTACTAACATGCCATTGAACATCAAAGTATCAATCACATATGATTAAACAGTAATCAAATATGGATTTTTAAATCATTGATTATAATTATACAATTAAGTAAAAAACAAGTTGAAATCATACATGAATTATCATATATCGGTAAATTGTTCATCAAATATCAATTTTTACATGAAAATCATATGTGATCATATACAAATTATATGTGATTATATAACAAATCACATGTGATTAAATGCACAACTAGCAATCACATGTGATTTTTAATAAAAACACATAATTTTTAAAATTCTGTTTCTAATTATTAATATATATATATATATATATATATATATATATATATATATATATTGGAAGATGTATATTGCTTGTTACTAACTAATACTAAATATTAAGTTGTAATCACGTGTTAATTAACATATACAATGAATAAATAATTGTGAACATATTTTAACTTTTTATCATAAATCATATGTGATTATATTGTAAAACGCGACAAAAAAAAGAAAAAAAATTCATCGAAAGTATAGGTTGTTATATCTCTAATCGAAGAGAAAAAGACATTGATTCCGAATATATATATTTTATAATTTATGGACTTACGATTTGTGAGATATTTAATTTTAGGGGTAAAAGTGAAAATGAGTTTTGTAAAGAAATCGATCAATCATGTTGGTTATCCCATTCTCTACAATTTTTACCATTGTATTTGAACCTACCTCTATTATATAAACAGTATTTCCCACGAGGCTTCAACCAACAACCTGTAAGTTGGAGGGTTACTCGCATATCGCTAATCACCCCAATGGTTTTACTAGGTCTTTTCTTCTCTCACAAAATGAACAATATGATCTATTATTCGGTTTTATTATTTGAGAGGATCTCGATCGTTACTTCAATAATAGCTTGCTTTTCTGTGAAGGGGAAAAAAAACAATTATGACAATTTTCTTGTGAAGAAGTGAGAGTGTATCAGATGTTCATCTAGCATGTAAGAACTTTACAGAGTGTTTGTGGTAGCATTTTGATATATATTTTCAATATCCAAAGGTCTAAAGTTAGGCGGAAATACTTCTTTAAACTCATTATATAATAGAGATACAGTAGTAGTATCTTGCTCTTCAAATGATAAATGATTAGTTTATTAGTTGGGTAGACAGATGTAGATAATTAGCAAATGTCCTAATAATGAGTTAATGATTAGTTAGTTCAATGATTGTTAATGAAAATGAATTGTTAATTAAAATAACTGATTGAAAATTCTTAATATGGTGTCAATTTGGGGTGTTCAATATTTGGTTTAAAACCGTTTAATCCGAATATCAAACAGAATTTGAATTCGTTTTTCGGTTTTTTATTTTTCAAATTCGGTTAAACCGAATTCAATTTAATAAATATATTATTATTTATATATTAATATATATATATATATATATATATATATATAGTAACGGAGAAGAAAATTTAGGTGGAGAAGAGGGAGAAACAATATGATTCGGTATTTTTATTACTATGATTCTTTATTTCATTATTATAATTCAAGTAATAAAATGTTGAATCATAGTAATAAAAATACTGAATCATATTGCTTTATCCTCTTCTCCACTTAAATTTCCTTCTCCCTATATCCTAATCCTATATATATATATATATATATATATATAGTTTTGATCAAATGAGAACACTTCAAAAATAAGAACGGTGAGAACACCTCATAAATGCACAACTAGCCAACAAAAATCATTAAATTCACAGTCATACATCTCAAATATGCAAAGAAAAACAAATGTACACTTCTAAAAATGCGCAAAAATCGAAAAAAATGATTGATGCACGATTATCTCTATAATTGTGCATCAATCGTTTTTCGATTTTTGTGTATTTCTGAAAGTTCGCATCTATTCTAATCAATCTTTCTACACATATTTGAGATGTAAGAGTGTGAATCTAATGACTTTGTTGGTTAATTATGCATTTATGAAGTGTTCTTACCGTTCTTATTTTTGAAGTGTTCTCATTGGAACCTTACCCTATATATATATATATATATATATATATATATATATATATATGATTTTTCGAATTCGACTGAAGATTTGAAGAGTTTAACATTTCGAAAACTTAAAATTTTTTAACTACCATGTTGTAACACCCCCAAATTTACTGTTTGGCGGAAGCATAATTTAGGTGTTACTAATTAATAATCAAAGCACACAGATATATATCAAACGACTCTATATGCGTCGTTTTAACAAAGTATATTAATATTAAAATGTTTACAATAGTTGAATCCGTACATAGCTCGTGTTCGATTTAAAGGAGAGATTCTAATACATAAATACTTGTACAAAATATATTAATGCAAAGAAAACTTTATTGTCTGCATGTTGACTCGAGCTATAGTAATCCTGAGGGCAGTCCAAATCTACTGTTGGGTACTTGTGATACATGTTAAAATGGGTCAGCTAACGCTGGTGAGCTCACAGGTTTGAGTATCAAATAATATCGTATGAACCGCAAGATTTAAGTACAGATTTGCATCCAGCAAATAAAGATAATGATAATGTATACAACCATGAGCACATAGCATGAGCTTAACTCGAGGGGTCAGGATCACAATCAACCGAACCGATGAATACCGTCAACGGGACCCGATTTTTCCAGTATACATAAATAAATAAAAGAGGGTAAAATCGACTCTCTTGCGCCCTCCACTGACCGTCTCATGGTCAACATAGGAGCGGTAAATCATATAACTCGTGGTTTGAAGGAATATGAGGACGACATGAATTGAACTCGTGACCTCCGATTTGTTTTGTCTCCCACCACTAGACCAGTGGCATAGCTATCTATAGATTTAGATGGGCCAAGGCCCACCCTGAGAAGAAAATTACTAGCATATTTACTTAGACATATAGCTTAATTTTTAATGTGGTGAACTCCTATCCTTCCTTTTCACTCGCTTCCTCTCGTCTTTGAGTCGAGTAGCTCTTATCGATTGCTCTCAACCGCTTCTCCTTAAAAAGTACTTTTGACCCACCCAAATTTACTGAACTTTGGCCCACCATATCATTTCAGTTTGTGGTATACCAAGGTTTCCACTTTTCCTATATACATGATCAAATTGTAATTAATACGTCTTTGAAATCATGATCTATCCACTCTTAATTTTTAAAGGGTAACCAAGTTACTGAAATCAATATTTTATTTTTTTTGTTTTGTTCATTTTTTTATCATTATATTTTTTACTTTACCACATTTCATTCATATATTCATATTTCAGTTATTGTTGGTTTACTTTTATATACAAATAGGTTACCCATTGATTTGGTGATTAGTAACGCATAATCTTTTTATGAAGATAAATTTATGGATTCATTGAACTCGAATAGGTTGTAAGATTATGATCACAATTTACAGAATTGTTCGAATAATCAAAATGATGTATATTATGTTGGTGAACGTTGAACAAATGATTGATGATTTTTATTTGGAAGCTCTATAATATTCACCGATTGACTAAATTTTACACGATGTATTTTTTTTTATTAAGACATAGTTTATCTAATTGAACAAATTTGGTGCGAGTAGCTTTTTTATATGTTTTGTGCGAATTTTAACGGTACTTATTAATTATTAATTTATTTGGTCCACTCTAAAAAATTTTTATGCCTACGCCACTGCACTAGACTACCATCACGGGATCAAAGTATTCCGTTACGAACATGCATTAGTGTAACAAAAAGGTTTTTAAATGTATATATGGATCGAATAATAAAAATATATATTCGATGCTCTACTTGCATTTAGTATATATCAGATTGACCTTTAGCAATCATTATGATACCTTGAGGACATTGATTTTGGCCTTTTGGGATGTAAAGAGTAGATATTTGACAAGAATAATATTCAAACGCCAATCAATTGTATAAAATATAAAATGTGGTATTAATTCATCTTTAAACAAATACAATTGTTATCCTAGGATGTCAAACAAACAACATCAATATGAAATTTAATAAATTGAACTTTGCAGACTATTAACCAACAAGAAAACCCAAAGAAAGCACTAGAAGTTGCTTCTTCTCTTTGTTTTCCTTCATGAACAGAATAAATTTGTGTAAAAAATCATTAATGAATAAATTGAGTAACAGATATAATTCAGTCAACTTCGTGTTCGATTTGTTGTTGAAACCTTTGTAGGAACCCCAACAGCGAGTTAGCTTTTCGTTTTGCCCTCTCTGAGCCATTCTTTGCAAGCTCCATCAATGGTGGCAATGCACCAAGTCTGGTTATAAAACCAAGATTATCATTGTCTCTTTTGCACAAAGAAAGCAGTATCGAAGTAGCATTTTCTTTATTTCTTGAATTCCCAGTTACCATATGAACAACTAAATTAGGAATAACGCAAGCTCTCACCATAGCAGCTTTAGCTTCTTGGTGACTCGCAAGAATCGAAAGTATGGTCAAAGCTTCATCAACCATTAAACCACTCACATCAGTCAACATTCTGAGTAATGCTGAAATGATCCCAGCCCTGACAGCCCTACCTTTGTTTCCTTGATAGATACAGAGATTAAATAAAGCTGTAGCAGCATCATTTTTCCCTCTTCTGCTTCCATTTTCAAGAAGATCAACCAAAAGTGGAATTGCTCCCGATGCACCAATTATAATCTTGTTTTCATCAGCAAGTGATAAGCTAAAAAGGGTAGCGGCTGCATTTTCTCGTGTTTGCATACTTCCGGCTTTAAGTACTTGTACAATCGAAGGTACTGCATTTGCAAGCATTATGAGTTCCCGATTGTTTTCGTATATTGAGAGGTTGAGAATTGATGTCACTGCGTGTTGTTGTGTAATAGTATCTTCAGATGTTAATAATTCAACAAGGACTGGAATTGCGCCTGCTTCTGCAATGAGTATTCGGTTGTCTGTACTTCTTTTGGATAATGACCGTATTTCAGAGGCAGCTGCTCTACATTCTTCAATAGAGTAGCTTGTGAGGTTACGAACAATTGCTTCAATGAGATCAATGTCTTGGCTTACATCAAGAAATGACCCATCACTCTTTTTCAACTTTCTGTTTGTTAATAGTAAACTTGGGTGGTCAACATTGTGACTTGTACACCATTGAGTGATCAAACTTCTCAAGACATAGTTCGGAGTAAGAGTGAGATTTTGAAGTTTCTGCCGAGTTTTTGGACATGTTGTATTCCCACCATTGATCCATCTTTGTATGTATAATCTCTCATAAGTCTGCAACATAATACAAATGTTTTAAAAAATTCATACGTGTACATTCAATCACTTCAATTATCTGTTTTCAATGTTCAAGTAAAACATATTATATTTCTGAGTAATAAAATCAGTTATATATAATCAATTTTATACTGGCTACAGCAGAAATGATCATGAAGGGTTAACTATCCTCTTAACTAAACTGATAAGAAAATTCTCTTATTTCACATGCAGTTCATCATTTTCCCGCAAACAAGTTAAATAAAAATAAATACTTAAAAAAAATGTTCTTTTGATCGTTTTCTTAATTAGCTCCTTAAATAACCTGTATTTGCCAAACACTCAATGAATGAGACATCTGATTATTGTAATATCTACTAGATACATCCAAGATGTATCTCCTACAACCAGTTTTATTAGGGCTGATCATCTCATATTGACAATTAAATAACATGTAAGCAAAATTCAAGAATTACAACCAAAACTCCTGTAGCACTGAATTCAACATACCTGTCCTGTAGACACGATAACAGGATCTCTGATGAGCTCTAATGAAATTGGGCAAAGGAAGTCATCTGGAATCACAGGAGAACAAACCTTCTTGTTCTCCTCTGTATCGTTTACTGTGTCAGTCGGTTTCGATAGTGATGACTCCACAGATGACGCAGTTGTAGGCTGATAAATGATTTCATCTTGATCTTCTGAAAGAGTTTCACTTTGAATGTCTCCTACTTTCGATTCAACTTCATGAAGATCAATGTTAACTGTCTGAATAGAATCAGACTCTTTCGCCAATGACTCGGATGATAAGCCGTAAGAAAGACTAATCATATCTTGTGACCCACCATATCGTTCTGATGCTCTTTTCAATTGGCCTCTCACTAAATCAACCTACAAAAACAGATAACTTTGAGAACCAAATTACAAGAACATACGCATACAATCAAATGATTCTCAAGTCTTACTTGTTCTTTGACTTCCTCGGATATGTTTAAAAGATCATACGGCAAGCTGGCTAATGCTTTTTCCAATTTCCATGTAACACATTGAAATTGAAACGCAATTTTCTGAGCTGCTCCATCCTATAATTAGAAGTAACAGACAATACTAATTTTTTTTTTCTTTTTTGTCTCATATGAAATTTTTGAAAATGCAACAACTGCAACAGTTAAGGGTGCGTTTATTTGCAGAAAATTCCCCTCTAGTTTTGTATCTCCATTTTTCTAGGAAATGAGAGGTGTTATATATCTCAAGAGAACTGGTGAACTTTGGAAATAAACATTTCAATTAATCTTTTTCTGGAAGGATAATATTTGAACGCATTTTCTGCTTTTCAGATTTCTCAAAAACGAAACCTTGAAAACACCTTCATTTTTTATTTTTATTTTTTGTAGCTAACGGCACCCTTTGTTTGCTTACAAGTATAATGATAACATATATATATATATCCAGATTCAACAAATTTGATGATATACTTCACTAATTCAATCGATAACAACAGAAACTTAAATGCAGAGAATTTCAATAGGCTTATTCAATTTCCAAAACATGAATCCAGAATTTATGATCACAAATTCAGGAATTAGGGAAATACTTACAGGGGATATATTGTGATCAAAGCTTCCTGCAGATAAAATCAGACTTTTAGCAGCTTTAAGAGCTGCAGTTAGCTCCGATAACGAACAATTGGACGATGAAGAAGAAGCCGACGGCCTACAATCACCTTCAAAATCTCGAATTTCTTCCAATAAATGAGATAACAATGCTACTCGTCTAGAAAGATCTGTGCAGTCTTTCTTAAAACTCCCGGTAAATCCGGTGCCGGAGGTCCGAGCAACGTCGCGGACTAAACGGAGAAGAGACTGAATTCCGGCGGTGGTATGATTATGACGGTCGGCCATTGGAATGAGTAGGGGTGAAGTTGTCAAAATGTCATGAGAAATTGATGAGATTGAGGTAGTCAATGAATGATTGATAGAAGAGGAAAGAATGCGTGTATTTGGTGAAAGAAAGAAAGAGATGACAGTTGTAAATTGGGAATATTATGAAAGAGAGAATATGATGGTTTTTAAAAGTTTGTTGGTTGTATTCTTGTACAATACAATTCTATGTACGTATGTCTACCATAAAACGTATACTTTTGCAATCTATCTATACTAAATATAAAGCATTTCAACGTATGTCTTAAATTATATTCAACTTGAATCATTTGTTAAGGGATAATTTTATATTAATAATTTATAATTACTTCCCCATATGTATGAATTCGGTTTCTTCCTATTTAGATAAAATAATACTCTATACAAAGTATATACACTAAATGTAACACCTGGTATTTTAGGCTATCATTACTGTACCTAATTGTGTGATTATTACGTGAATTTAGTTATATTAGGCTAAATATATATGGGATTCAGTGTAATTACATACACACATACACGATTCGTTCAAATCGTGCAAACAATGTGCCGGGTTGAACCCCACACATCTACATTGGGACGTTGGTGACAAAACTTAAAAATAATGTGAAATCATCCTAACGAACATTATTTACATTAATATATGGTGAGAATATATTATAGTATTACTTATTATCTAAAAACACCCCGTACACGACGAAAACGCGTGAAACGCGTCCGACTGACAAATTAAATCCAAATTATGATTTTATAACTTAAAATATGTCGTTTTAAGTAAAACTTCCATTTAAAAATATCGTGTTTTAAAACGTTAATGAAACATATTATATTAAACATATAACGCGAAATGACATTTAATCGACCGCGGAACATAACGCAAATTCGAGGGACGAGATCACGAGACTGAGACCCAACTGGGTCAGCCCGTGGGCTGCGAACCCAGCCCCAGCCGACCCAACCGACCCATGACCCGATTTCCCTTTTTATTCCCTTCTTCTTCATTTCACCAAACACATACACTCCGTCCTCTCTCTTTTCCTCTCAAATCGCAGCCTCCAAACCCCTCAAAAACGCCACCAAAAACGCACCATCTCGCGGAGAGGATTCAAGGGAAAAAGACCACCACATCAAGAGCTTCATCTTCATCTTCATCTTCTTCATTTTCGATTTCGTGGTAAGAAACTTCAAAACTCTTTTAAATTACTTGTAAAGCTATTATTTACGTACTAGAACGTTTACTCAACAAGTTTATGTCCAAAATCCCACGGAAAACGCTTTAAAAATCGAAACGCATACAAAAATTTACGAACAGCTCGTCCTGCGAGTTGAGATCCCAGATCCCAGTTCGTCCTGCGAGGTGAACCGAGATCTCGACTCGCAAAACCAAACAACGAACCGAAACTGCGAACCGAACCCACTCGCGAGCTGACTTGCGAGTCGATCTGCGAGTTGACTTGCGAGTCAATCTGCGAGTTGACTTGCGAGTTGAATTGCGAGCCGAGCCTTGTGCTGCGAACCCAACTCGGTTCGCAGCCTACTGCCTTGCGAGCCGAACTCAGCTCGCACCGCGAACTCAGTTTGCAACACCTTTTCAGTCCGCAACCATACTAGGTCAAATTTCCCGATTTTAAATTCCAGATGCGATTTTTAAAAAATAATGTAGTAGAAATAAAAATTTCAGCCAGGGGCTCTGCCCCTTGAACCCCGCCAGGGGCTGCCGCCCCTTGGACCCCGCTACCAGGGGCGCTGCCCCCGGATCCCCGTCATCCGGGAACTTGTAAATACTTTTTTTCACTAAGTGTCGAATACTTACAAACAAAGAAACCTGATACAACGATACATATAATAATAAAACTTTTGAATTATTATCACAAACCGTCACCAACGGGTCATACTTGTTTTCAAACTACAAACGAAATACTATGACAAACATTTGGACATTTTCTAGTTGAGTGGACAACTAGAATGGGTGATCTTTCAAGACACCTACTTAATTTCTTATTTACTAGTTTACTTACAACCTTGTGCGTTTCGGACGCCAAAAGGTTGCAGGGTTCTGAGAACCAATATACGGACTTAGATCCGACATGCCTACGGACTTACATCCGCTCTACTTGGTTGATTGCACATACGTACTTACTAGACTCAGGTGAGTCTCACAGCCCCTATTTTACTGTTTTTACCCAGGGGTGAGATGCATTACTTGTTTTTACTTGAACACATGTACAGACTTTACAGACTTTACCGACTTACAGACTTACTGATATACTAAATTGCATGGGTTACAGTTAATCCAATGAAGTCCTCTGAATCATAGTTGTTAATTATAGGATAAGCGCGAGTTTTAGTATATGGATCCATATGGGACTGACAATCCCCACCCGGGGTAGCACGCACTACCACAAACCGTACTGTATAAACGGGCGTTTCTTACTCGTTACATATGAGTGTTTTTGGATTAGCACTCACGGGGGAAAATTACTGGTACTTGATTGTACTTCACTGACGTGTTAAGCTTTAACTATGATGCTCATGGCAATGTATATCAACCCGATTGCATTCGTGTAATCATTACTTACTACTTGGTTAAAACTGTACAAACACATTTATTACTTGATGTGTTCAAAGTGACTATTTACTACAAACCTGTGAGATTCACCAACCTTTTGGTTGACCTTTTTAGTGATGCATTCTCAGGTACACAGCAACAGTAGGGTCGCCCAGCAGGATTTGCTTAGTAGTTCGAGTCGCATGCATTTACACGCTTGGAGATTTTTATGCATTATTTTTGTAATAGTTGTTATGTATTAAAATCTCTAGGAATTTACTCGAACTTGAGCTGTTGTATACTTTTAGAAATACTTATATATTAATGGAATACTTTTCGTATGTCTCATATAAAGTCGTTCACTGTACCTTTGTGCTTGATTACTAGATTAGTAGCACCCCAAAGCATGCTTCCGCAAATCCGTGAATTTGGGGGTGTTACACTAAAGTTCACCATCACTAGCACTCTATCACCACACTAGCGTCTACCATCATTGCTACTTTACTTTTATACATACTCGACCTTAAAAGAGGGATGCTGACAAAAATCATATTCCTTTTATTGTCAATGGCCACACGTGATACTTTTAAAACTTCAAAATCACAATCGTATTAGATGGTGATAACCCTAGAAGTTCAACCAGTTGACTGCTACGTAACTATTTGAAAGATCAAGGTGTATTTTGGTATGATGGTAACTTATTTTGTCTGGTAAAAGTAACTTAAAGGCTGATCTATAGATAGGCTGTAGCAAAAACAGTGACAACAAATGTGAAGTTGGTGTATAGAAGTTTGATTGGAATAGAAAACACAACACATGCACATGGTCATGGTTTTTTTGATATTAATTGTTTTAGGGTGGTGATTGTACACCACCAAAATTTTGTTATATACCATTAATTCTGTTTTATAGTGTTGTACACTACAATAGACTGTTTTAAAGTGTTGTATATTACAATAGACTGATAGAGTAATGCATGTTAGTAGTTAATGGCTAAATCTTGGTGATGTACAAATCACCACCCATTGTTTTATTCGTTTCATTTGATGAGTCTTTCCTGAGTAGGAATAGAAGACTTTGATAAGTAACCATTTATAGTTCTTTTATTAGTAAAGGGTATTTTTGTCATTAGCTTAAAAGCTCCTTGAAATCCTTCTGATAAAACTGTCAACCAAACATACTATGGGATTTTAAATCCTGGGATTTCAAATCCAGTGGGATTTCAAATCCTTCTAAATTTTAAATCCTGAGATTTTAAATTCCCGAACCAAACGCCCCCATAGAGTAACAGAGCAATACAAGCACTGAAGAACAACCAAAAGACTAACCCATGAAAACCTTCAAAATTAAACGCATCAAGTTGTAACAGATGAACAACTTATGACATATGACAGTCCTTTCATTCGGCTAAGGTTAGATGTGTGGCTGCAATATTCCATTTGCCAAACATGTTTTCAAAAATGAAACAAGTAAATACTGAACAAAGTTGAAGAACCGAAGACCAATATTTTTAGTAAAAGATAAATTAAGCTGTATGAAAGAAAATCTCCAAACTTTACAGACATTATTATTACTATAATGACAGTTTCTCCTTCATGCGAGATATAAGCTTAAACTTTTCTTCAGCCTCGACCTGCTGCCGCATATCAGATCCTGAAGCTCGATTAGGGTGAAAGCTCAGTAATGCACGTTTATAAGCTGCACGCACCTGTAATGATCATTAATAATTTTTTAGTTCATACAGCTTTCTGGTAGTAGTATATAAATAGATAGCAATGTTATATAAAAGTGCACTACATTCACATAAAATGCCATTATAACACAACACGATTTCACGTTATTTGCATTTATGTACTTCAACTTTATTAACTCAATCAAGTTCCTACCGGATTTTTGTCTTATTCAAAAATTTGTATTTTATCCATAATAATTTATCCTTAAACACAGCTTGCATGCTAGCATGAACACTACATAGACTATTTTTAATGAACATGGACAAATAAATCTACTAATTACAACTAATGTGCTACATATTTCACAAAATCAGCTTTTACTATTAGCGTTCATCACTTCCACCAACCAATAATATATCGCCAGGGTTTCCAGCATTGTTACTCAAACTATTTGCCTAAATCACAAACACCATCACAATTACTATACATTGCTTCAATTTGTACTTGAGCACATGTTAAAAAGTTTTAAAATACATACTAATGGTGTAACCACCTTTTTCCTCTCTAGGCAAATCTGCCACAAAGATAAAAAATAACATTAGTGGCGTAAAACGTATGCCCAGTGGTATATGTTACCGTAAGGGAATTCGCTAACAATAGAATGTATTACACCCATATGCCCGAAGGACTATATAATGAAACTTACGACCGCATCATATCTTTGTGGGGACCATGCAGAATATTCACAAGATCAAGGTGAACGGCTAAGATCGAGTTTAGAGGTAGTGCGCATGATGGACGACATCCACTCAATGTGTGATAACTTGGGAATGAAGAATGACACAAGTATAAATAGGAGCTCATCTTCTTCATTGAGAGGTTCATCTTCTACACTTTAAAAATATATTCACTCACTATCCTTCTCTAAAATTCATACTACAAAACCATGGATACTTATTCTCACGTCGGAGGTGAATTACGGGGAGCCTCCCCGTATTTCACCTAACTTAGCGTGTTATTGTTTTGCAGGTCTCTCTGATCAGAGATCTTTCTGAGCTAGGTTTATGGAGTCTTAAGCGTGTATGAGCTGATCGTACAAACAATTGACACACCCGGCAGGTAACGATCATAATTAATCCAAGCAAAAACCGTAGTGGTTTATAACGGTTAATTTTCTCAAAAAAGTCCATTAATCCTAGTTTAGCAAAAAAAAAAAAGTTGTTTTGACAAAGATACGGTAATGACGTTACCAAAGTTTGGAAGCGGCAACGATGATGCTCTGACGCCGCCACCAGGTTTCACACCCCTACCCAACACTAGATCCACCGCAAGTTTCATGACGTCGGAAAACGTTTTGGCAGAACGAAATCAGGAAAACCTTATACCTGGGGTAAGTAACGAAGCAATTATGAAATGTTTAGAGCCTTTAATCACAAAGCGAATAAAGGAAATGAACCTGGAAAGTGTGAGGTCTTGATTGAATATGGAGGAGGAAGACGATGACGTAGATGAAGAAATCGAAATGGAAGGGCCAAGTACAACTAACCAGCCAACAGCTGCACTCACCAACACGCGTCAGCCCGAAAGTCAGATTCAAGTAAGTTCCTCAATACCACTAAACATAGTAAGCGCAAATCTACAAGTACAAAACGTACAAGCAAGTGCAAATGCGCAAACCTCTTACCAGACTTAGCCTGGAGGTTTTCAGATGGCTCATAATAATCTCTGGGTAAATCAACCGTACTACGGACCAAATCCAGGGATGATTCAAAATTAAAACCTACCACCCCTATTAAACCAACACCTAACAAATATGACAACCCACACAATTCCTACAGTAAATGCTCCAGCCACATCCCTGAATCAAAACGCTATGCCCCGAGCTATTTTTTCAAATGCGCATGTAGTGACTGACCTTAGTAATCAACAAGGGGCACAAGGACAATTCAATCTGCTAGGATACTACCCCCCGGCAGGAGGTCAAATACCAGCAGGATTTATGAATCTTGGAACATACAACCCCCAACCAGGAGGTCATTCCGTCTATTCTCCCCAGTATGGAGGATGGATAAACTTCCCTCATGGAGGATATAACCCTGCTTATCCACAAATGGGAGGAGAATATTATGATAATCCAAGATCAACCCAGTCAAGGGTCCATTCGATCATCAGGAAAAAGCTATAACACCCGCCAAATTAGGGCTTGTCATTAGGTCCTAATCATCTTGTAATACATGTAATTAGTTTTAAGTTAGGGTAATTAATGTATCAAAATATATATTATTGAATATATACGAATATACGATTTGATTAAATCGTGCAAGTTCCAAATTGAATGAAATTCGGTTCTTGCAAATACGGACGTTGGTGATCAAGTTTATTTAAAAAGTATAAATTTGTCTAATAACGATAACATGCCTAAATATTATTTTGATAATATTTCAATTATCTTTCGTACCGTGTAATAAATGCCTACGTGACTTAAACATTAATCACACGAGCAAACGAAACCATTTAAGTTTATTAGGTGTTTGACAAAATACTTCAACACAATATTAAATAATTAATTGTATTTTAAAACCTATAATTAAACGGGTAAAATAATTATTTAACGCAAAACGATCAAAAATCGAATGCTGCATGGAACGCGTACGCGGGAGAGCGAAAAACCGGCGGAGCCCACACTTGGTGGACCCCACTAACCGGCCCCCCTTTTTCCCCCTCCTTTTTCTTCTCCTTTTTTTTCCTTTCTTTCCTCATTCTTCCTTTTTACTTCCTTACCTTTCCTCATTTCTCTTTCAAAAACCAAACCACCACCACCACTTAATTGCACTAAAAACACCACCAAACGACCTTGATCTTCACCACCCGTTTGGAGAAAAAGAACCGCCTCGCAACGATCTACGTTTCTATCCTTCCGAATCCTCCGCGCAACGATTTGTAAGTTTTTGACAAAACCCGAAAACTCTCGATTTCAAGTATTTTTTAGGTTCTAGTTGTTTCTTTAAGCTTAAAATGTCCACATAAGGGTTGGGTAAAAGAATAAGACCAAACAGAAACCGAAAAACTCGTTTTTGGCTCAAAAATCCGTCAACAGCCTTAAGTGTCGCAACGAAGGTGCAATATAGCATCACTTCATGTGTCACTTAAGTGACACATTGAGTGTCGCTAAAAGCCCTAATCATGCGTCACTTGCATAAGTGCCGCATAAAACCTCTTTTTCCTGACACTTACCTCCGTCACTTGTTTAGTGACGCCTAGAAGCCTTAACCGACACTTATACCCGACACTAATGGAGTGTCGCCACCTTATGTGTCACTTACCTAAGTGACGCCCTAAACTCAGAATTTACAATTTTATGCGACACTTCCTAAGTGGCGCCCAAGTCACCTAGTGACGCCTCACTATGCGTCACTTCCATAAGTGACGCCATAAGTGACGCCCTTACCCAGACTCTGCTATTTCATGCGTCACTTCCTAAGTGACGCCTAAGACCCTAAGTGTCGCTATAAGTGTCGCATGAAACAGAACCCAGATTTTTACTAAGTGTCGAGACCTGAAATTTTAACACTTGATTTTACCCAAATTCAAATCTTAGATGCGTTTTTCCCTATAACAATATGGTAGAAATAAAAAATTTTCCAAGCTGACCTGGCAGCTCGACCCCAGCCAGGGGCCAGCTGTCACACCCCCTAATTCGGGTTGCGGAAGCGAATCGGGCCAGGGCGTGACTAATCAATAACCAAAGCACAAGATATATAGTAAACGACTCTAAATGAGACGTTTTAGAAAATACATTACAATACAGTGCATTACATGAGTTTTCAAAAGTAATAAGTCATATAGATACATCATTAGTGAGTTCGCAAATTGATTCTAAAGATTTTAGTTACATAATCATAGTACAAAAGATAATGCCAGTAAAATCCTCATAAGTGTATGCATGCGACTCGTACTAGCTTAGCATATAAGTAGATCCTGCTGGGCATCCCTACTCAAGCTGCGTACCTGAGAATGCATCACTAAAAAGGTCAACCAAAAGGTTGGTGAATCTCACAGGTTTATAGTAAGTTACAGTTTTGAACAAATCAAGTAGTAAAATTAAGTAATGATTGCACGTATGCAATAGTTTCGATATACATTGCCATGAGCACCATAGTTGAAGCTTAACAGTGTAGTGTGAATAGTACATTCAAGTACAATACCACGTACCCCCGTGAGTGCTATCCGAACACTCATATGTAACAAATACTAATATGCCTGTTTCTACGGTGAAATCCGTGGTAGCGCTACTACCCCAGACAGGGATTGTCAGTCCCAAATGGATCCATCTACTAGTAATCGCGCTTAAGTCCATAACTAACAACTTATGATAGGAGGCTTTCAGTGGATAAAAGTAAAACCCATGCAATCGATATACCAGTAAATCAGTAAGTAAATCAAGTAAGTAATTTCATGTGTTCGAGTAAAACAAGCAATGCATCTCCCCCAAAATAGTAAAACGGTAAAAAGGGGCCGTGAGACTCACCTGAGTCTAGTAGTATCAAGCAGTAAATCAAGCAATGAGGTTCTCCGAACCAATAACCTCTAGCGTCCTAAACGCGTAAGGTTAAGTAAGTAAGTGGATATCATTAAGATTATCCATGCTAGTTGTTCACTCAACTAGTTAATGTCCATTAGTCTGTTATTTGTTATTGTTCGTATTTGTAGTCTGTCGTTGTGTAAATATGGCCCGTTTTTGTTTAAGTGTTCGTTTTTGTTGACTTGGTCAAATGTGTTCGGTTTGACCAGAAACTTTTAGGGAAGTCTTAAATATGTTAAATAAACTTTAGAAAATTGTCGTTACGTTTTATGGTTGACCCGAAGTGTCTGTTTTGTAAAATGACTAAAACAGTCCTTAAGTTTAATAGTTCCAGATTTTTACTCAGTTTCGACTCGCGATTTCACCCGTTTCTATTCCGATTCAAGCCTAACCAAAAATCACACATGTTCTTCTAGATGTCTAGTTCATTTCTACGCTTTATGGTACTTTTATATGTTCGTTTACTATTTAAAAAAAAATGGAAATGAAAAGTGCTCAGGTTGAGTCTAAGAACGAGCTCAGTCCATAGATCGGTTCCTACACAAAATTCCGTGGGGATCTGGTCAAAGTGGTAAACATAAAAGTTGTAGCCAACATCTTAAGGGTCATTTTTTGTTTAGACTTCGTAAGTTGATTCTTCCTAGAACTCAAGATATGGTCTCGAGAAGGAGATGGAATTTACTGTTTGCCGGAACAGTAACGCGCACTTTAACGGAAATATTATTTTAAAGTACCAAACAAAGTCGAAATGTTACGAATTTGGTGTCCTTGGAAAGCTAACACCTTGTACTTCATTTTAGGCTTAAGAAACGCTCTATTTTATGGAGAAATGATTTCTAAATTTTCAGTTGAATTCTATATTCTGCCCAGAAAACTGTGGTAACTTAAGTGTTACAAAAATGATTTTCGATTTACTTTTTGGACATGAACTTGTTAAGTGGATACTAGAACATGAAAATATATGTGTTAAAAGCATAATACAAGAGAGGTTAAAATTATTACCAAGAAAATGATGAAGAGAGGAAGAGGTGAAGTCGAATGCTCGTTTTGATGCGTTTTCTTGAATTTCTGACTTGGCGGTCGATGGTGGCTCTATGGTGGATTATGGTAGGGATATGATGGTGTCTTGGGGATGTGGTGGTGGTGGGAATTTCGTGAGAAAGGAGTGAGGAGAGACTAGAGAGATTGTAGAGAGAGAAGGGATGGTGATGAATGAGAAAACAAGGATGCATGTTTTGTGGTTTTAAGTCAAAAAGAAAGAAAAGCAAGATCCATATTTTTAGGGGGTGGGTTTGTTGCTGATTTTCAGCTGATCACAGGTGGGTCCCACCCTCATGTGATGTTTAAATCTTGTTCCCAAAGTTACGTTCTGTGCGGTGTTCGTTTCCCCGATCGTTTCGACGTATTTTTAACCGTACAACGTTTTATATAACACGTTTCGTTCTCGGTTTGAAACACGATTTTTTAGTAAAGGTTTAACTCAAGTAACCTCTTTTATGTTTCTAAATTAATATTCGAGTTTTCATTTGGTCGTGGGTTGCGAATCGTGTGTTTATTCGAATTGTGTAACGTTTTTAAACGTTATGATTATATGCGTGTAATCGCGTTATTTTTACTTGAAGTATTTTATCAAAATACTTAATAATAAGTTATAAAAATATAACTTTGATTTATTTCATCGGTTGGGCGCGTTTCGCACGTTTTCATAGCGTTCGGTTACGCTTTAAGCAAAACGTACGTGTTCATTATATTATAAACATAATATAAAGTAATTATCAATGTTATTAAATAATTTTATATTATTTAATAATAGTTTCACCAACGTCCGTATTTGAATTCCTGCGTGATTTGTTTATACGCGATTTTTGAATAATTGTTTTGTGTTATATATACATATAATCATATATATAATACTTGTACGCTTTGGTATTTTAAGTATATAATACTTGAAATAAAAGTTTAAATTTGGACCAAATTTTGGGTCATTTTTGACCGGGTGTCACACCAGCCCCTTGGACCCCGCCAGGGGTTGCCACCCCTGGGACCCCGCTAACCAGGGGCGCTGCCCCCGGACTCCCATCACCTAACGTTTGTAAATACTTTTTAAGTATAACACTTCGACATAATAATAATATTATTGCAAATAATCACCAACGGGCCGTACACGTTTTCAAAACTCAAACTTACCAATTAAATCAAATCATTGGACATTACTAGTTGGATGAACAACTAGCATAGGTTATCTTTTAAGATAGTTACTTATTTTATTCAACCTTGCGCGTTATAAACGCCCGCCAGGTTACAGTCTTCGAACACCCCATTTTACTTCACCACATTTGCTTCGTTGCAACTCTCCAGGCTCAGGTGAGTCTCATAGCCCCGACTTTTTACTGTTTTTACTCCTGGGGTGGGAATACATGCTCTAACTGTTTTACACGTGAACACGAGTACAAAACTCGCTATATTCTGCATGAGCTATTTTCTAATCACTTTTAAGTCCTCTACGATCATAGTTCTGGTAATACTTTATGTAGCGTGAATGTTAGTGTATGGTACTGTCACACCCTCAATTTCATGCTTTGCGGAAGCGATTGTTTTTTGGTGTGACTAATCAAATATCAAGCACAAAGATTAAGCAAACGACTCTAAATGAGACGTTTTTGAAAAATACATTACATTACAAAAGTAGTACAAGTTTTAAGTCATAAGTATACATCATTAGTGAGTTCACTAAATGAATCTGAAGATTTTAAATACATAATCATAGTACAAAAGATAATGCGAGTAAAATCTTTAGATTCATTTAGCGAACTCACTAATGATGTATACTTATGACTTAAAACTTGTACTACTTTTGTAATGTAATGTATTTTTCAAAACGTCTCATTTAGAGTCGTTTGCTTAATCTTTGTGCTTGATATTTGATTAGTCACACCCAAAAACAATCGCTTCCGCAAAGCATGAAATTGAGAGTGTGACAGATTGGTATCAGAGCCTAAGGTTATAGTGAACTAGGTTGCATGTAGTGGGCCTAGACTATGACCGTTAGGCAGTATTCCTCATTAGGTATAACTGGTTCAGGATTACATCATACGAATTTAATTTAACATAGCGTAGCTAACTATGTACAATTAAATAAAGATGATGTAAGATCTGAAAGGGGTTATATTGAACAGGAATGCATTAGCTGACTCTGACCATGAGAGAACCGAGACTTTTAACTGTTTTGTGATAGACATGACTAGGTGGATGTATACGTACATATGATATATACACATATGATTAGGCTATTATGTGATATAGGGATATATACATACATAGGCCTCGAATACATCCTACGCTCCAGCCTATTATATATTGAAGATATACGAATAGGCCTTATACGAGAATACTCTCGTTACTACCTACACCCCCATAACTGACAAATATAGCTACTCTAGCGTCCTTTGATAGAGAGATCGGGACTTTGTTTTCACCTACTACCACCTACCTAATTATACGCCAATAACATCTTGCAACACACTCCACCGTACCATTAGGTAAACACTAGGAAACTTCCAAACCCTATTTTGCTCATACTGTTGATAACCTCGATTTCATCTGAACAAACCCCGAATCTCGATTTACAAATTCTTGATATCATTTGTAAACCCATATCCTGAAAATACTTGAAAACTCTCAGCCTACACCCAACCATGTTGTCTACCGAATCATGATTTTCACTTGTGTTGTCGTATATTACCACATAAATATATATACATATGTGATATGTCATGATTTGGTACAGACAACTTACATATTCCCTCTTTGCTTTTGCAAGAATCATGCCGCCGAGACGAACATACACTCAAGCTGAAGTTGACCAACTGGTTGCCGATGCATTAATTTCTGGGCAACGGCGATCTGAAAGTTCTGAAACACCACCAAATCCTACTCTTGTTAAACCCTGCACCTATAAGGATTTCCTTAGCTGCCACCCTCTGAACTTCAAAGGCACTGAAGGTGCTATTGGCTTATTGCGATGGCTGGAAAAGACTGAGTCAGTCTTTCGCATCTGTAACTGCCCTGAGGACTCCAAGGTCAAGTTCTCCACCTACACTTTTATGGATGATGCTCTGACGTGGTGGAACACTTACGCTGACTCAGTGGGCCAAGACATTGCTTTGAAAACCCCTTGGGACGAACTGAAGAAAATGCTCAAAGATGAGTATTGTCCCAGGGATGAGATCCAACAACTAGAGGCCGAATTTTGGCAACTCACTACCCAAGGCAATGACATTGCCGGCTACACCTCTAGGTTTAACCAACTAGCACACCTGTGTCCATCTATGGTTGGTGAGGAATCCAAGCATATTGAACGCTATATCTGGGGACTCCCTCCACAAATCCAAGGGATGGTTACTTCATTCAACTCTCCTACATTTCATGGTACTGTGCGCATGGCACACAAATTGATGGCACAGATTGTTCGCCAAGGAACATCTGTTGTCAAAAGTACTGGAAATCACCCTGGTGATAACAAAAGGAAACCTGAGGGAAATCTCAACATCCAAACCCAACCTGCCAAAAAGCCTGCGACTGCCAAAGCCTATGATACTGACTCTGATGACAAGATAGGGTATAAAGGAAGTAAACCCTATTGCGCTAAGTGCAGTCTCCATCACGATGGTTCGTGCCCTTGCACCAAATGTAAGCGGTTCGGGCATGTAGCCAAAGATTGGAAGACAGGCATGACTAGTACTAACATCACTGCGCCCAAAACCTGCTATGAGTGCAATGCTACTGGCCACTTTAAGAGGGACTGCCCAAAGCTGAAGGGCAAGAACATCAACCCTGCTCGAGGAAGAGCCTATGTACTCAAAACTAGGGAGGATGACCAGGACCCGAGACTCATTGACTTGCTCAACATGGGTATGGTCACGCACTAATAAACCGACTGCCTTTATACTATTTACTTTGACAGATCTTACTTGCTGCTTGATATCTTCTATGTTTTCCCTAGATTCTAAGTACACGATAAGGTTAGGGAAAAATGACAATTCAGTTTCTATATGAGACGAGGTTTAGCTAACATATGTATAGGAATGACATATCCTACACTGTTTTATACCGAAAGACATACCGGTAAATTTTGTACACTGGGTAACATCCCACATAAAACTAATTTATGCTAAACCACTTAGTTTCTATAGGAGACTGATAGAGTCTGATTCATGCTACGATGCCACTGTCCGTTACAAACTGTATAAGCACAGTGGAAGTTACTACCTTACTTTAGGCTACAAGTACAAATTGTAGATACTCCCTAGTGACAGACTGACTGACTGATTGACCTGGTCATAGGAATGTAATGGTCAACACACCCCGAAACTTCCCTTAGTCGCCAGTAGGGCACTAGTTCAACAAGAGGAGAAAGACAACGCTAGATAAGTGTTGTGTCACTTCCACACTTTCTTAAGAGATGCATTGCTTGTTTTACGTGTATACATATATTGTGATTACCAACTTATGTTTACTATCTTACCGACTTGTTAACTCACTACTTTACTGACTTTACCAACCTACAAACTTACCGACTTATTGACAGGCTTTACCAACTTACAAACTTACCGACATATTGATAGACTTACTACTTTACAAACTGATTACTTTACAGACTTGCAACTCTACAAACATAATACTTACAGACTTAACTACTTACAGACCTTACTAACTTACAGACCTACAGACTTACAGACTTGCATGAGTTACGTCTTAATCTAATGAAGTCCTCTGAATCATAGTTGTTAGTTATGGCATAAGCGCGAGTTTTAGTATATGGATCCATATGGGACTGACAATCCCCGCCTGGGGTGGTAGCGCCACCACGAACCGTACTCGTATAAACAGGTGTTTTCTACTCGTTACGTATGAGTGTTTTTGGATTAGCACTCACGGGGGCAAATTACAGACTTGTTAAGTTTCGACTGTGATGGCTCATGGCGATGTGGGTCAATCCTATATGGTACCATATACTAATATTCACGCTACTTTCGTATTACCAGACTATACTGACGGAGGACTTTGATTTGATTAGTTGAAAATAACTCATGTAGTATATTGAAATATGTACTCGCGTTCACGTGTTAAAAACAGAGCAATGTATCGCACCCCTAGTAAAACAGTAAAAAGAGGGGCCATGAGACTCACCTGAGCCTGAAGAGTTTATCTAAATAAACTAAGATTGATTAGCCAAGAATCGAAGTCCAAAGACTTGTAACCTGAGGGTGTCCATGACACGCGATGGTTATAAACATGTGAAGGCATCTAATAAGACTACCTTTTAGTTGTTTGTCCAACTAGAATGTCCAAATGATTACAATTTGGTTGATTGTTTAAGTGTTCGAAAATGTGTATGGCCCGTTGGTGATTGTTTGTATTAATAATCCCACATTATTATTTTGATGATTTTGAAGTGTTATACCTAAAAGTAAGTTCCAATGTGTTTTAGAAGTTGTGTCGCATTCGTGTTTGATGTTATACAAGTTTAACACCTTGTGTGAAAGTTTAGATGTAACACCGTTACTCGTGACCCTAGGGTAAGGGCGAAGCCCGTTAATGACGGGGGTCCAGGGGCAGCGCCCCTGGTAGCGGGGTCCAAGGGGCGGCAGCCCCTGGCGGGGTCCAAGGGGCAGAGTCCCTGGCTGGGGTCGAGCTGGGGTCAGCTTGAAAATTTTTTATTTCTACTAAATTGCTTTGGTGAAAAACGCATCTGGACTTGAATTTGGGTGAAATCGAGTGATAAAATTTTAGGTCTTGACACTTAGTAAAATTTGTGTTTTCTTGGTCCTGTTTCATGCGACATAGCGTGCGACATACGGCTTTGTGTCGCTAAGTGCGACATAGTCTGTTGTGTCGCAGATCATATCTGCGACATAAGGGCTTGTGTCGCTAAGGGAGACATCCACAACTCAGTGCGACATAGGGCGTTGTGTCGCTATATGCGACGTCCGTAATTTCTGCGACATAACTATTTATGTCGCTATATGCGACATCCGTGATTAGTGCGACATAGTGGCTTATGTCGCTATATGCGACATAAGGTCTGATTTAGCGACATAAAGGCTTATGTCGCAGGTGGCCTGGAGCCTCTGCGACATAACGCGCTGTTGGCCGGAAAATGAGCCGAAAAGGTGTTTTCCGGCCTCCGTTTGACCTGAAACTTTTACCCAACCCATATTTGGAGATTTCAAGCTTAACTAAACAATTATAAGTTGAAAACAATAGAAAATGAGAGGTGTTGGGATTTGTCGGAAACTTACAAAGTGGTGAATCGAGAATCCAAAAAGATGGAAACGTAGATCGTGATGCGGTGGTTACTTTTCTTCAAATGGGTTTCGAGATTTAGGGTCGTTTGGTGGTGCGTTTTAACGATTTGGGATGATGGAGGTGGTGGGTTTGTTTTGAGAGAAAAAGAGGAAGAGAAAGAGAGAGATAGAATGAGAAATGAGAAAGTGAGGGTGAGGGGATGGGGTCCCTCCCCTTTGTGGCTGATTCGGCGGGGGCCCACCGGAGTGTGGGTCTCCACTTTTTAATTCCGTGTATTCGCGCTCCGTGCGGCGTTCGTTTAAACGTTAAATAATTATTTTATACGTTTGAATATATGTTTTAAAATACAAATGTTTATTCAATATTTTTGTTGAAGTATTTTACCAATTACTTAATAACTTAAATGATTTCGTTTGTTTGTGTGTTAAATGTCTAAGTCGCGTTGACGTTTATTATACGATACGAAATGTAGTTGAAATATTATCAAAATAATATTTTGGGTATGATATCGTTATTAAATAATTTTATATTATTTTATAAAATTGATTCACCAACGTCCGTATTTACTTGAACCGAATTACATTCGATTTGAAACTTGTACAATTTAATCAAATCACATATTCGTATATATTCAACAATATATATATCGGTACATTAATTATCTTAAAACCAACTAATTACATGTATTAACAACTGATTAGGTACTAATCACTAGTCCTAATTTAGCGGGTGTTACATTCTCCCCCTGTTAGGAGAATTTCGTCCTGAAATTTATCTCGATGTGTCGTTTGACGTAGAGTCAGTGAATAACTGAGGATACTTGAGTCGTATTTGGTCTTCCCGTTCCTAAGTGAATTCCGGACCACGCCGCGAATTCCACCTGACCTTAACGATGGGAATACAACTCTGTTTGAGTTGTTTGACCTCACGGTCCATGATTTTCGCAGGTTCTTCAACAAAATGAAGTTTGTCATCGATGCTAATCTCGTCGAGTGGGAGGATAAGTGTCTCATTAGACAGGCATTTCTTTAGGTTAGAGGTGTGAAAAATAGGGTGCACGCTGCTGAGCTCAACTGGCTGCTGCAGTCGATATGCCACAGGGCCAATCCTTTCGAGGATCTCAAAAGGCCCAATGTATCTGGGATTTAACTTCCCGCGTTTGCCGAATTGGATCACGCCTTTCCAAGGCGATACTTTAAGGAGTACTCGATCCCCAACTTGGAACTCGAGTGGTTTGCGTCTCACGTCAGCATAACTTTTCTGACAATCACGTTCGGCTTTGAGTCTGTTTTGGATTTCGACAATTTTCTCGGTGGTTTCGTGTATGAGTTCAGGACCAGTGAGTTGACTTTCTCCCACTTCGGTCCAACAGATCGGTGATCGGCACTTACGACCGTACAGTGCCTTGAATGGTGCAGCCTTAATGCTGGTATGATAATTGTTATTGTAGGAAAACTCGCACAATGGCAGGTGTCTTTCCCAGTTTGCACCGAAGTCAACTACGCAGGCTCGTAGCATGTCTTCTAGTGTCATAATAGTTCGTTCACTTTGGCCATCGGTTTGAGGATGGTATGCGGGACTCATATCAAGCCGGGTACCCAACGATTTTTGGAGTGATTGCCAAAAGTGAGATGTGAAACGAGCGTCCCTGTCAGAGATAATCGAGGTTGGGACACCGTGTCGAGAAACAATTTCTTTGACGTAGATTTGTGAGAGGCGTTCCATTTTATCAGTTTCCTTGATTGCCAAGAAATGAGCAGATTTGGTGAGTCGGTCAACGATCACCCAAATGGTATCGCAACCGCTCGAAGACTTGGGTAGTTTGGTTATGAAATCCATGGCGATTTGTTCCCATTTCCATTCTGGAATGTTGGGTTGTTGGAATAAACCAGAAGGTTTTTGATGTTCGGTTTTGATTTTCGAGCAAGTAAGGCACTTGCTGACATATGTGGCGATTTCGGCTTTCATGTTCGGCCACCAGTAGAATTCCTTGATGCCGTGATACATTTTGTCGGTTCCCGGATGGATAGAATATTTAGACTTGTGAGCTTCATCCATCACCAAGTCTCGCAGGTTCCCAAAACTAGGCAACCAGATTCGATTTGAAAAGTACCTAACGCCATTAGGTTTGATTTCGAATTGTTTATCAATGCCTCGTAAGGCTTCATTTTTGATGTTATCGGGTTTCAGAGCTTCGAGTTGAGCAGTGTGAATTTGAATTGTGAGATCATTATGACATACTGGTGGCCTGGACTCGAAGTGGTTTCGGCCGTTCCCTTCGACTGAGGGCATCGACGACCACATTTGCCTTGCCTGGGTGGTATTTGATTTCGCAGTCATAATCGGTGAGCAACTCGACCCAACGACGTTGTCGCATATTAAGGTCTTTTTGGTCAAATATGTGTTGGAGACTTTTATGATCGGTGAACACGGTACTTCGGGTACCATAGAGGTAGTGTCTCCAAATTTTAAGGGCGAACACCACGGCCCCTAGCTCGAGGTCGTGAGTCGTGTAGTTCTTCTCATGAACTTTGAGTTGTCGGGAAGACTTAACTACTTACAGACCTTACTGACTTACAGACCTACAGACTTACAGACTTGCATGAGTTACGTCTTAATCCAATGAAGTCCTCTGAATCATAGTTGTTAGTTATGGGATAAGCGCGAGTTTTAGTATATGGATCCATATGGGACTGACAATCCCCGCCTGGGGTGGTAGCGCTACCACGAACCGTACTCGTATAAACAGGTGTTTTCTACTCGTTACGTATGAGTGTTTTTGGATTAGCACTCACGGGGGCAAATTACAGACTTGTTAAGTTTCGACTATGATGGCTCATGGCAGACCTTACTTACCTAATTACCATGCCGTAACTGATACTTACTTACTAAATTACCGTTGTGTAATTGATACTTACTTACTAAATTACCTTTGTGTAATTGATACTTACTAAATTACCGTGGTGTAATTGATACTTACTTACTTAATTACCGTGGTGTAATTGTTACTGCTTACATAATTACAATTGGTGTAATTGTTTCTACTTATTGAACTGTACTGGATATTCTATTACTATATACTACAAACCTGTGAGATTCACCAACCTTTTGGTTGACGCGTTTTAGTAATGCATTCTCAGGTACACAGCCACAGTAGGATGGCCCAGCAGGATCTACTTATATGCTAAGCTACTACGAGTCGCATGCATACACACTTATGAAGATTTTACTCGCATTATCTTTTGTACTATGATTATGTATTTAAAATCTTCAGATTCATTTAGCGAACTCACTAATGATGTATACTTATGACTTAAAACTTGTACTACTTTTGTAATGTAATGTATTTTTAAAAAACGTCTCATTTAGAGTCGTTTGCTTAATCTTTGTGCTTGATATTTGATTAGTCACACCCAAAAACAATCGCTTCCGCAAAGCATGAAATTGAGGGTGTGACAGGTACCATATAGGACTGACCTTCCTCGTCCGGGTCAGCAAGCACTGACTGGTTAAACGGACGCATTAACTTTTGTTCATACGAGTGTGGATTAGACACTCGCCCGGAGGCACCTACGATCAGGCACTTTATTGTGATCCCGACACCCACGTTAAGCGCAGACTATGACCTCATGGCAGACATATACATCATTTGATTCATTTCAAACGGTTATCATTAAATCTTGAGGTTCACACTTACATAATTATTATGCAAACCTATGAGCTCACCAGCGTTAGCTGACGTTTTTAGCATGTGTTCTCAGGTACCCAACAGCAGTAGAACCTGTTCATTCAGGATGCCCATAGCTTGAGTCAGCATACACATCAGAAGATTATTTTGCATTACTACATTTTGTAACTAAGTTATGCCAATTAATCTCTAAACATTGTAGTTATTGGGCTTTTGTAAACATTTATACATTGTAAAACTTTATATTATCAATGTATCTGTAAAACGACGCATATAGAGTCGTTCATTATGCCTTGTGTGTTTCGATTATTGATTAGTAGCACCCCAAAGCTTGCTTCCGCTAAACAGTAAATTTGGGGGTGTTACAAAAGCAATCCCTGTTGGCACCATGGATCGAACATTATGGAATGCCTGATAGTCTGGAACTCCCCTCAAACATCAAAGAATATACGGGCGTAACAGACCCAGATGATCATTTAAGGGCATTCCGGGGGGCAGAAAAGATTAAAAAACGGACGATGTCAATCACATGTCACATGTTCTCAATGACTTTGGCAGGAGCTGCTAGAGCCTGGTATGATAAATTACCTCCAGGAAGCATTGGAAGTTTTGATGAGTTGGAGACAAGATTTTATATCATTTTATCAAGCAGCGTAAGTATACCAAAACACACTTGGAGGCTCATAACATCTACCAAGGAGAAAGTGAAGGATTGAAAATTTTTATGGAAATATACTCCAACGAAACACAACAAATAGAAGGCTTGCAAGAAGATCAAAGAGTATCCGGATTCATCCACGGGTTGAGGAACAAAATGCTCGTGGCAGAACTGGGAAGGATCTTACCAGAAACCTACCAGGAACTACAGGACGAAGTCTACGCGTATGTAAGAGGATAGGAAACAGCTACGAAAGGAGGTCACTCTGAGACATCCACTAAAGGAAGTCAAGGCATGCAAAGCGAGGGTGACTACGGAGGTCATAACAGCAGATCTTCCAAATGGAGAAATGAATGCAGAGGAAAAAATTTCAATAGGTCGCCAAGAGAAAGTAAGTATTTTCCGTATTCAAAAAGAGATCAGGGCAGGAATGTCGCACCCCCAAATTTGGGTTGCGGAAGCGAATCGGGTCGGGGCGCGATGAATCAATATACACAACACATAAGATATAATGAACGACCACTAAATACGTCATTTTACATTGAATTGATAAAAACCAAAGTTTACATCAAAATATTGTTTACATTAGCTCAGATACTTGAAATTGAGAGATTTACGTTACATAATTAATCTATACAAAATATAATAATGCAATTAAATCTATGATTTGTTTGAATGCAGACTCGAGCTAATGATTCCTGTTTTGGGCAGCCAACCTACTACTGAGTACCTGTGATACATGCTAAAAGGGGTCAGCGAAACGCCGGTGAGCTCACAGGTTTGTATGTCAACACATATTTGTATGAACCGCAAGATTTAATTGAATTTAAAATGCAATTAAGCAAAATAAAAGTTATACAGCCATGAGCACATAGTCTGAATTTAACTTGAGCGTTAGGTCCAATTAAGGAAACCTAACTGAGTTGCCTCCTACGAGTGCCTAATCTACACTCGTCTTCCCAAATGCTAATACGTCCCTTTGACCAGTTAGTGCGTGCTAACCCAGACGAGGATTGTCAATCCTATATGATATCATATACTAACATTCACGCTACAGATGTATTACCAAACTATGTTGTGGAGGGCTTTGAAATGATTAGTGAAAACAACTCATGTAGTATTTGATTTGTATAGTACTTGCGTTCATATTGTAAAATAAAACGAGCAATGTAATCACACCCCTGATGAAAACCGTAAAATAGGGGCTACGAGACTCACCCGAGCCTTGAATGTTTAACTTAATAAACTTGAATTGATTAGCGGTGAATTGATGTCCGAAGACTTGCAACCTGAGGGTGTCCAAGACACGCGATGGTTATAACATGTGTAGGCATCTTGAAATACTGCCCTTGTAGTTGTTCGTCCAACTCAGAATGTCCAAATTACTACGATTTGGTTGATTGAATTGTCCAAAATTACTATAATTTGGTGGTTTAACCCGTCCAAGTTACTTTGACTTGGTTGATTTGATTATCCAAATTACTACGATTTGATTGTTGGACTTGTCCAAGTTACTACAACTTGGTTGATTTCATTGTGTTTTGAAAACGTGTACGGCCCGTCGGTGAATTGGTTGTATCAATAATCTCATTATTATTTTTATGATTTTGAAGTGTTATACTTAAAAAGTAAGTTCCAATGTGTTTTAGAAGTCATATCGCATTCGTGTTTGATGTTATACAAGTTTAACACTTGGTGTGAAAGTTTAGATGTAACACTGTTACTCGTGACCCTAGGGTAATGGTGAAGCCTGTTAATGACGGGGGTTCGGGGGCAGTGCCCCTGGTTAGCGGGGTCCAAGGGGTGGCAACCCCTAGCGGGGTCCAAGGGGCTGAGCCCCTAGTTGGGGTCGAGCTGCCAAGTCAGCTTGGAAAATTTTTATTTCTACTACATTATTTTATTGAAAATGCACTTGGGATTTGAATTCTGGTAAAATGGGGTGTCAAATTTGAGCCTCAATACTTAGTGAAATATGAGTTTTAAAAAACTATTTTTAGCGACACTTGATGCGTCACTTCCATAATTTGGGAGACACTTAGGAAGTGTCACATAAAATGATGGTTTCTGAATTATTAATGTCACTTGGAGAAGTGACACATAAGGGGGGGGGGGGGGGGGCGACACTTAGGGAGTGTCAGGTTTGAGTGTCAGTTTCTGATCATAGGCGACACTTAGGAAGTGTCGCTAGAAGTGTCGGATAAAGGTGTTAGGCGTCACTTGGCAAGTGACGGTTGGAGTGTCAAGAAAAAGGGGTTTTTTTATGCGGCACTTAGGAAAGTGACGCATAATTAGGGTTTTATGCTTTTTGATGATTTTTGGTGATGGTGGTGTTGGTGGATTTTGAAAGAGAAAAGAAAGAGAGAGAAGGAGTGAAATGATGATGATGGTGAATGAGGAAGAGGGGTGGGGTTTCCCCCCCTTTGTGAGCTGATTTTGGAGGGGCCCCACCAAGGTGTGGGTCTCCCCTTTTAACTCCGTGTATTCGCGCTTCGTGTGGTGTTCGTTTCCTCGATCGATTAAACGTTTAAATAATTTTATGAACGTTTAATTATAAGTTTTAAAATACGAATATTTATTCAATATTTTACTTGGAGTATTTCATCAAATACCTAATGATTGAGTTATAAAATATAACTTGACTTGTTTTGTTTTGATTGCGCGTTTAGTATTTTAATCGCGTAGACCTTGTTTGTACGATACAAAAATTGAATTGAAATATTATCACAATAATATTTTTTTGGATTTAATTGTTGTATTAAATAACATTATATTATTTAATAAAATTGTTCACCAATGTCCGCATTAATTGAATTGAAATCCATAAGAATTAGAAATGTGTACGATTTAAATCTAATCGCATATTCGTATATATTCAACAATATATATTATGATACATTAATTACCTTAATCAAAGGACTAATTACATGTATTAATAGTTGATTAGGCATTAATCACTATTTCTAATTTGGCGGGTGTCACTTTCTCCTCCTGTTAGAAGAATTTCGTCCCGAAATTTAGTTCGTAGTCGCGTTTGATGTAGAGTCAATGAATAACTGAGGATACTTGAGTCGCATTTGGTCTTCCCGTTCCTAAGTGAATTCCGGACCACACCGCGAATTCCACCTGACCTTAACGATGGGAATATGACTTTGTTTGAGTTGTTTGACCTCACAGTCCATGATTTCAGCGGGTTCTTCAACGAAGTGAAGTTTGTCATTGACGCGAATCTCGTCGAGTGGAATAATGAGTGTCTCATCAGATTCTTCAAGTTAGAAATGTGAAAGGTGGGATGCACGCTGCTGAGTTCGGGTGGCAGCTGCAATCGATATGCCACTGAACCAATCCTTTCGAGGATCTCGAATGGTCTAATGTATTCGGGATTTAACTTCCCGCGTTTACCGAATCGGATAACACCTTTCCAAGGTGAAACTTTTAGTAGTACTCGATCCCCAACCTGGAACTCGAGTGGTTTGCGTCTCACATCAGCATAACTTTTCTGACGATCACGTGCGGCCTTGAGTTTGTTTTGAATCTTGAAGATTTTCTCGGTTGTTTCGTATATGAGTTTGGGACCAGTGAGTTGGCTATCTCCCACTTCGGTCCAACAAATTGGTGATCGGCACTAACTGTAACACCCCCAAATTTAATGTTTTACGGAAGCATAATTTTGGTGTTACTAATCAATACTCAAAGCACACAGATATATAGCAAACGACTCTATATGCGTCGTTTTAACAAAATATATTAAAATTAAAAGGTTTACAACAGTTTGAACTCATACATAGCTCATGTTCGTAATATGAGAGATTTAAGTACATAATTAGTTATACAAAATCTAATAATGCAATGAAATCTCTGAAGTTTGCATGGAGCCTCGAGCTAATATGCATCCTGATGGGCAGTCCAAATCTACTGCTGAGTACCTATGATACATGCTAAAATGGGTCAGCTAACGCTGGTGAGCTCACAGGTTTAGATATCAAATAATAGTGTGTGAACCGCAAGATTAAATGTTGATTTGCATCCAGCAAATGATAACGATAGTGTATACAACCATGAGCGCATAGTCTGAGCTTAACTCGAGGGTCGGGTCCCATATAGAGAATTCCGAGCGAGGTGCCTCCACGAGTGCCTAATCTACACTCGTTTTCCCAAATATTAGTACGTCCGTTGCAGAGGTTAGCGCGACTAACCCGGACGAGGTGGGTCAATCCTATATGGTACCATATACTAATATTCACGCTACTTTCGTATTACCAGACTATACTGACGGAGGACTTTGATTTGATTACTTGAAAACAACTCATGTAGTATATTGAAATATGTACTCGCGTTCACGTGTTAAAAACAGAGCAATGTATCGCAACCCTAGTAAAACAGTAAAAAGAGGGGCCATGAGACTCATTTGAGCCTGAAGAG
The DNA here is from genome assembly GCA_963422505.1 of Pseudognaphalium luteoalbum. Classification (NCBI taxonomy): domain Eukaryota; kingdom Viridiplantae; phylum Streptophyta; class Magnoliopsida; order Asterales; family Asteraceae; genus Pseudognaphalium; species Pseudognaphalium luteoalbum. Next base: position 81,982,296 of record OY730193.1, read on the forward strand.
TTTATCTAAATAAACTGAGATTGATTAGCCAAGAATCGAAGTCCAAAGACTTGTAACCTGAGGGTGTCCACGACATGCGATGGTTATAAACATGTGAAGGCATCTAATAAGACTACCTTGTAGTTGTTTGACCAACTAGAATGTCTAAATGATTACAATTTGGTTGATTGTTTAAGTGTTTGAAAATGTGTACGGCCCGTTGGTGATTGTTTGTAATAATAATCCCACATTATTATTTTGATGATTTTGAAGTGTTATACCTAAAAGTAAGTTTCAATGTGTTTTAGAAGTTGTGTCGCATTCGTGTTTGATGTTATACAAGTTTAACACCTTGTGTGAAAGTTTAGATGTAACACCGTTACTCGTGACCCTAGGGTAAGGGCGAAGCCCATTAATGACGGGGGTCCGGGGGCAGCGCCCCTGGTAGCGGGGTCCAATTGGCGGCAGCCCCTGGTGGGGTCCAAGGGGCAGAGCCCCTGGCTGGGGTCGAGCTGGGGTCAGCTTGAAAATTTTTTATTTCTACTAAATTGCTTTGGTGAAAAACGCATCTGGACTTGAATTTGGGTGAAATCGAGTGATAAAATTTTAGGTCTTGACACTTAGTAAAATTTGTGTTTTCTTGGTCCTGTTTCATGCGACATAGCGTGCGACATACGGCTTTGTGTCACTAAGTGCGACATAGTCCGTTGTGTCGCAGATCATATCTGCGACATAAGGGCTTGTGTCGCTAAGGGCGACATCCGCAACTCAGTACGACGTAGGGCGTTGTGTCGCTATATGCGACGTCCGTAATTTCTGCGACATAACTATTTATGTCGCTATATGCGACATCCGTGATTAGTGCGACATAGTGGCTTATGTCGCTATATGCGACATAAGGTCTGATTTAGCGACATAAAGGCTTATGTCGCAGGTGGCCTGGAGCCTCTGCGACATAACGCGCTGTTGGCCGGAAAATGAGCCGAAAAGGTGTTTTCCGGCCTCCGTTTGACCTGAAACTTTTACCCAACCCATATTTGGAGATTTCAAGCTTAACTATACAATTATAAGTTGAAAACAATAGAAAATGAGAGGTGTCGGGATTTGTCGGAAACTTACAAAGTGGTGAATCGAGAATCCAAAAAGATGAAAACGTAGATCATGATGCGGTGGTTACTGTTCTTCAAATGGGTTTCGAGATTTAGGGTCGTTTGGTGGTGCGTTTTAACGATTTGGGATGATAGAGGTGGTGGGTTTGTTTTGAGAGAAAAAGAGGAAGAGAAAGAGAGAGATAGAATGAGAAATGAGAAAGTGAGGGTGAGGGGATGGGGTCCCTCCCCTTTGTGGCTGATTCGGTGGGGGCCCACCGGAGTGTGGGTCTCCACTTTTTAATTCCGTGTATTCGCGCTCCGTGCGGCGTTTGTTTAAACGTTAAATAATTATTTTATACGTTTAAATATATGTTTTAAAATACAAATGTTTATTCAATATTTTTGTTGAAGTATTTTACCAATTACTTAATAACTTAAATGATTTCGTTTGTTTGTGTGTTAAATGTCTAAGTCGCGTTGACATTTATTATACGATACGAAATGTAGTTGAAATATTATCAAAATAATATTTTGGGTATGATATCGTTATTAAATAATTTTATATTATTTAATAAAATTGATTCACCAACGTCCGTATTTACTTGAACCGAATTACATTCGATTTGAAACTTGTACGATTTAATCAAATCACATATTCGTATATATTCAACAATATATATCGGTACATTAATTAGCCTAAAACCAACTAATTACATGTATTAACAACTGATTAGGTACTAATCACTAGTCCTAATTTAGCAGGTGTTACACTAGCGACCGTACAGTGCCTCGAAAAGTGCATCCTTGATGCTGGTGTGATAACTATTGTTGTACGAGAATTCGCACAACGATAGGTGTTTTTCCCAGTTTACACCGAAGTCAACTACGCAAGCTCGTAGCATGTCTTCTAGTGTTTGAATTGTTCGTTCACTTTGGCCATCGGTTTGAGGATGGTATGCGGTACTCATATTAAGACGGGTACCCAATGATTTTTGAAGTGATTGCCAAAAGTGAGATGTGAAACGACTATCCCTATCGGAGATATTCGAGATTGGAACACCGTGTCGAGAAACAACCTCTTTGATGTAGATTCTTGTGAGGCGTTCCATTTTATCGGTTTCCTTGATTGCCAAGAAATGAGCAGATTTCGTGAGACGATCGATGATCACCCAAATGGTATCGCAACCGCTCGATGACTTGGGTAGTTTGGTTATGAAATCCATGGCAATTTGTTCCCATTTTCATTTAGGAATGCTGGGTTGTTGGAGTAAACCAGAAGGTTTTTGATACTCGACTTTGACTTTTGAGAAAGTAAGGCACTTGCTGACGTATGTAGCGATTTCAGCTTTCATATTCGGCCACCAATAAAATTCCTTGATGTCGTGATACATTTTGTCGGATCCAGGATGGATAGAATATTTGGACTTGTGAGCTTCATCCATCACCAAGTCTCACAGGTTTCCAAAACTGGGCAACCAGATTCGGTTTGAGACATACCTAACTCCGTTAGGTTTGATTTCGAATTGTTTATCCATGCCTCACAAGGCTTCGTTTTTTATGTTATCGGGTTTCAGAGCTTCGAATTGAGCAGTGAGAATCTGAATGTTTAGATCGTTGTGAATAGTCATATTGAGGGCTCGGACTCGAAGTGGTTTCGATCGTTCCTTTTGACTGAGGGCGTCGGCAACAACATTTGCCTTACCCGGATGGTATTTGATTTCACAATCGTAATCGGTGAGCAACTTGACCCACCGACATTGTCTCATGTTGAGATCCTTCTAATCGAATATATGTTGGAGACTTTTGTGGTCGGTAGAGATTGTGCACTTAGTGCCGTAGAGATAATGTCTCCTGATTTTGAGAGCAAAAATGACAGCTCCTAGCTCGAGATCGTGGGTGGTGTAGTTCTTTTCATGGATTTTGAGTTGTCGTGAAGCGTAAGTAATTACTTTGTCCCGTTGCATCAACACGCAACCGAGACCTTGGTGAGAAGCATTGCAGTATACCACAAAGTCATCAGTGCCTTCGGGTAAGGATAGAATTGGAGCACTGCAAAGTTTTTGTTTCAGGAGTTGAAATGCTGACTCTTGTTTATCAGTCCAATCGAACTTGTTGTCTTTCTGAGTCAGTGCCGTGAGTGGTTGAGCTATTTTTGAGAAACCTTCGATGAAGCGCCGATAGTACCCTGCCAATCCCAAGAATTGGCGTACCTCGGTCGGAGTGGTTGGCGACTGCCAGTCTTTGATAGCTTCGATTTCTGATGGATCGACATGGATTCCTTGACTATCGATAACATGTCCAAGGAATTGAACGGTTTGCATCCAGAACTCACACTTAGAGAATTTGGCGTAAAGCTCCTCGTGTTTATGTAGTTCTAGGATGGTTATGAGGTGTTGCGCATGTTCCTGTTCGTTGCGCGAGTAAATGAGAATGTCATCAATGAAGACAATGACAAACTTGTCAAGATATGGCTTGCACACCCGATTCATAAGATCCATGATACAGCCGGTGCGTTGGTTAGACCGAATGGCATCACCTGGATATTGTAATGCCCATAACGGGTTCTTAAAGCAGTTTTTGGGATGTCGGTGTCGCGAACACGTAATTGGTGATAACCTGACTGGAGATCGATCTTTGAATAAAAACTCGACCCCTGTAGTTGGTCAAACAGGTCATCGATTCGAGGAAGTGGGTATCGGTTCTTGACAGTTAGCTTGTTCAACTCTCGATAGTCGATACACATTCGAAAAGAACCGTCTTTCTTTTTGACAAACAGGACCGGAGCTCCCCAAGGTGAAGAACTCGGCCCAATGTATCCTCTTTATAGGAGTTCCTGTAATTGATTGGACAACTCCTGAAGTTCGGATGGGGCTAAGCGGTATGGTGCTCGGGCCACAGGTGCGGCACCTGGCATGAGGTCGATTGAGAACTCAACCTATCTTGGTGGTGGTAGACCAGGTAGTTCTTCGGGGAAGACTTCTGGAAAGTCTCGAACGATGGGCACATCCTCAAGTCGCTTCTCCTCTGACTTTTTCTCCATGATGTGCGCGAGGATTGCTGGATAACCCTTTCTCAAAAATTTCCGAGTTTTCAAGCAAGATATGATGTTGAGTCTCGTCCCACCGATCTCCCCCTATATGACCAAGGTTCTACCAACGGCGAGAGGAATACGAACGATCTTATCATAACAAATGATTTCGGCACGATGTTTGGGCAACCAGTCCATACCAATGATGACGTCGAAACTTCCAATTTTAACAGGCATAAGATCGATTGAGAAGGTCTCGTTGGCTAGGTTTAAAGTGCAGTTAGGTATCACACTATCAGTTTCTATGAGTTTACCATTTGCATGTTCTACGGTGTACTTAACATCTAGAGCAATAGGTGCGATATCAAGTAGGGGGCAAAACTCATCAGAAATAAAGCTTCTATTGGCACCAGTATCAAACATAATAGAAGCAGATAAGTTGTTGAGAAGGAACATACCCGTGACCACATTCGGGTCCTGATGGGCATCCCCGGAGTTGAGTACGAACGCTCTTCCCCTTGCGTTGTTGTTGTTGTTGTTCTTGTTTTTAGGGCATTCGTTTCTGAAGTGTCCCGTTTCCCCACACCTAAAATAGGATTTGGGTTGGTTGGAATTGTTGTGAGAGGTGTTGTTGTTGGATTTGGGGGCTCAACAATCTTTGGTCAAGTGCCCGTACCTCCTGCAGTTGTTGCAGAGAGTACTGCATGGACCATCGTGGTGATAGTTACACTTGGAGCAGTATGGCCTGTCCCCAGTGTATCTACGCTTGGGTTCAGAATTTATGTTGTAAACTTGAATGGCATTGGACTTCTTGTTGTGGTTGTTGTGGTGTTCAAATATTTGCGTTTCTTGTTGTTGGAAGAGGATGTGTTGGATGTCTGACGGCTGACAACCATGGCCATGAGTTCATGTGCCAACTGAATGGCACTGTCAACAGTGGTTGGTTTAGATGAGGCGACATTCCCCTGGATATTCTCCGGGAGGCCGCGGATATATCTCTTGATGCACTTCTCCTCCGGATCAACTAAACCCGGGCATAACAAAGCGAATTGCTGGAATTTGGTGGTATATCCAGCAATGTCGTTTCCCTGCACTGTCAAGTGTCATAATTCTTCCTCTAGACGGTGTAGTTCTTCTTCGGGACAGTATTTTCTGTTGGGTTTTCTATTCCCTAACTAGATTAATATATGCAGCGGAATTATAACTAAATTAATCTAAGGCAATTAGGAAACTAAACCCTAAGGGATCTTAACTTGAATAAATAAAAGCAATAAAATAAATAAGATAAATAAGAAATTACTAACCTTTAAGAAAACCAATTTCTCACGCGTAGACAAACTAGCAGAACCTTCTTGCTTGGTGGCGAGTGCCCAAACTAGAACACCTCTAATGGCTCACACCCAAAAGAACTAAGAGAATTCCCAAGTCTCCTAAGGTCACAATTCTAGATCGCAAAACTCTTACAAGGAGCAGGAATAAAAGAGAAAACTAGAATTGAAAACTATTCAATTCTAAAGAAAGTGCCCCCTGAACGCTAAGGGGTAGGTCCCTATCTATAGGGGAGGAGGAAGGCATGGCTTTGATATTCCAGCCGATGTGGGACAGAATCCATACGGCGTATGGATCTTTCCATACGGCGTATGGATGGAGTTTCCACCGCCCTGAAACCCTAGCATCCGTACGGCGTATGGAAAATTCCATACGGCGTATGGATGGAGTTTTCAGATTTTCCATTTTCTTTTAGTTTCTAATTAATTTCCAATTAATAAACTAAATATAATATTAATTCCAATTAATATTATTTCTCTTATTTATTTCTCTTACTGTTCATTGAGGGCGACCCAAAAAGGACTCCACTTTTAATGATATACTTACCAATTAGTTATGATATTGGACACTATTCCAACAATCTCCCCTAAGCTTTTTCTTCAGTTCAGCCCAAGGAAGTCGGTTTGCTATTTCAATGCCCACGGAGTTTTCGTGGGTGTTCCACCACGTAAGGGCACCTTCCTGAAAGGTGTAGGCCGCAAACTTGACCTTGTTATCCTTCGTACAAAGCGAAGTGTAGCTCGGACTCGAAGTGGTTTCGATCGTTCCTTTTGACTGAGGGCGTCGGCAACAACATTTGCCTTACCCGGATGGTATTTGATTTCGCAATCGTAATCGGTGAGCAACTTGACCCACCGACATTGTCTCATGTTGAGATCCTTCTAATCGAATATATGTTGGAGACTTTTGTGGTCGGTAGAGATTGTGCACTTAGTGCCGTAGAGATAATGTCTCCTGATTTTGAGAGCAAAAATGACAGCTCCTAGCTCGAGATCGTGGGTGGTGTAGTTCTTTTCATGGATTTTGAGTTGTCGTGAAGCGTAAGTAATTACTTTGTCCCGTTGCATCAACACGCAACCGAGACCTTGGTGAGAAGCATTGCAGTATACCACAAAGTCATCAGTGCCTTCGGGTAAGGATAGAATTGGAGCACTGCAAAGTTTTTGTTTCAGGAGTTGAAATGCTGACTCTTGTTTATCAGTCCAATCGAACTTTTTGTCTTTCTGAGTCAGTGCCGTGAGTGGTTGAGCTATTTTTGAGAAACCTTCGATGAAGCGCCGATAGTACCCTGCCAATCCCAAGAATTGGCGTACCTCGGTCGGAGTGGTTGGCGACTGCCAGTCTTTGATAGCTTCGATTTCTGATGGATCGACATGGATTCCTTGACTATCGATAACATGTCCAAGGAATTGAACGGTTTGCATCCAGAACTCACACTTAGAGAATTTGGCGTAAAGCTCCTCGTGTTTATGTAGTTCTAGGATGGTTATGAGGTGTTGCGCATGTTCCTGTTCGTTGCGCGAGTAAATGAGAATGTCATCAATGAAGACAATGACAAACTTGTCGAGATATGGCTTGCACACCCGATTCATAAGATCCATGATACAGCCGGTGCGTTGGTTAGATCGAATGGCATCACCTGGATATTGTAATGCCCATAACGGGTTCTTAAAGCAGTTTTTGGGATGTCGGTGTCGCGAACACGTAATTGGTGATAACCTGACTGGAGATCGATCTTTGAATAAAAACTCGACCCCTGTAGTTGGTCAAACAGGTCATCGATTCGAGGAAGTGGGTATCGGTTCTTGACAGTTAGCTTGTTCAACTCTCGATAGTCGATACACATTCGAAAAGAACCGTCTTTCTTTTTGACAAACAGGACCGGAGCTCCCCAAGGTGAAGAACTCGGCCCAATGTATCCTCTTTATAGGAGTTCCTGTAATTGATTGGACAACTCCTGAAGTTCGGATGGGGCTAAGCGGTATGGTGCTCGGGCCACAGGTGCGGCACCTGGCACGAGGTCGATTGAGAACTCAACCTATCTTGGTGGTGGTAGACCAGGTAGTTCTTCGGGGAAGACTTCTGGAAAGTCTCGAACGATGGGCACATCCTCAAGTCGCTTCTCCTCTGACTTTTTCTCCATGATGTGCGCGAGGATTGCTGGATAACCCTTTCTCAAAAATTTCCGAGTTTTCAAGCAAGATATGATGTTGAGTCTCGTCCCACCGATCTCCCCCTATATGACCAAGGTTCTACCAACGGCGAGAGGAATACGAACGATCTTATCATAACAAATGATTTCGGCACGATGTTTGGGCAACCAGTCCATACCAATGATGACGTCGAAACTTCCAATTTTAACAGGCATAAGATCTATTGAGAAGGTCTCGTTGGCTAGGTTTAAAGTGCAGTTAGGTATCACACTATCAGTTTCTATGAGTTTACCATTTGCATGTTCTACGGTGTACTTAACATCTAGAGCAATAGGTGCGATATCAAGTAGGGGGCAAAACTCATCAGAAATAAAGCTTCTATTGGCACCAGTATCAAACATAATAGAAGCAGATAAGTTGTTGAGAAGGAACATACCCGTGACCACATTCGGGTCCTGATGGGCATCCCCGGAGTTGAGTACGAACGCTCTTCCCCTTGCGTTGTTGTTGTTGTTGTTCTTGTTTTTAGGGCATTCGTTTCTGAAGTGTCCCGTTTCCCCACACCTAAAATAGGATTTGGGTTGGTTGGAATTGTTGTGAGAGGTGTTGTTGTTGGATTTGGGGGCTCAACAATCTTTGGTCAAGTGCCCGTACCTCCTGCAGTTGTTGCAGAGAGTACTGCATGGACCATCGTGGTGATAGTTACACTTGGAGCAGTATGGCCTGTCCCCAGTGTATCTACGCTTGGGTTCAGAATTTATGTTGTAAACTTGAATGGCATTGGATTTCTTGTTGTGGTTGTTGTGGTGTTCAAATATTTGCGTTTCTTGTTGTTGGAAGAGGATGTGTTGGATGTCTGACGGCTGACAACCATGGCCATGAGTTCATGTGCCAACTGAATGGCACTGTCAACAGTGGTTGGTTTAGATGAGGCGACATTCCCCTGGATATTCTCCGGGAGGCCGCGGATATATCTCTTGATGCACTTCTCCTCCGGATCAACTAAACCCGGGCATAACAAAGCGAATTGCTGGAATTTGGTGGTATATCCAGCAATGTCGTTTCCCTGCACTGTCAAGTGTCATAATTCTTCCTCTAGACGGTGTAGTTCTTCTTCAGGACAGTATTTTCTGTTGGGTTTTCTATGCCCTAACTAGATTAATATATGCAGCGGAATTATAACTAAATTAATCTAAGGCAATTAGGAAACTAAACCCTAAGGGATCTTAACTTGAATAAATAAAAGCAATAAAATAAATAAGATAAATAAGAAATTACTAACCTTTAAGAAAACCAATTTCTCACGCGTAGACAAACTAGCAGAACCTTCTTGTTTGGTGGCGAGTGCCCAAACTAGAACACCTCTAATGGCTCACACCCAAAAGAACTAAGAGAATTCCCAAGTCTCCTAAGGTCACAATTCTAGATCGCAAAACTCTTACAAGGAGCAGGAATAAAAGAGAAAACTAGAATTGAAAACTATTCAATTCTAAAGAAAGTGCCCCCTGAACGCTAAGGGGTAGGTCCCTATCTATAGGGGAGGAGGAAGGCATGGCTTTGATATTCCAGCCGATGTGGGACAGAATCCATACGGCGTATGGATCTTTCCATACGGCGTATGGATGGAGTTTCCACCGCCCTGAAACCCTAGCATCCGTACGGCGTATGGAAAATTCCATACGGCGTATGGATGGAGTTTTCAGATTTTCCCTTTTCTTTTAGTTTCTAATTAATTTCCAATTAATAAACTAAATATAATATTAATTCCAATTAATATTATTTCTCTTATTTATTTCTCTTACTGTTCATTGAGGGCGACCCAAAAAGGACTCCACTTTTAATGATATACTTACCAATTAGTTATGATATTGGACACTATTCCAACAATCTCCCCTAAGCTTTTTCTTCAGTTCAGCCCAAGGAAGTCGGTTTGCTATTTCAATGCCCACGGAGTTTTCGTGGGTGTTCCACCACGTAAGGGCACCTTCCTGAAAGGTGTAGGCCGCAAACTTGACCTTGTTATCCTTCGTACAAAGCGAAGTGTAGCTCGGACTCGAAGTGGTTTCGATCGTTCCTTTTGACTGAGGGCGTCGGCAATAACATTTGCCTTACCCGGATGGTATTTGATTTCGCAATCGTAATCGGTGAGCAACTTGACCCACCGACATTGTCTCATGTTGAGATCCTTCTAATCGAATATATGTTGGAGACTTTTGTGGTCGGTAGAGATTGTGCACTTAGTGCCGTAGAGATAATGTCTCCTGATTTTGAGAGCAAAAATGACAGCTCCTAGCTCGAGATCGTGGGTGGTGTAGTTCTTTTCATGGATTTTGAGTTGTCGTGAAGCGTAAGTAATTACTTTGTCCCGTTGCATCAACACGCAACCGAGACCTTGGTGAGAAGCATTGCAGTATACCACAAAGTCATCAGTGCCTTCGGGTAAGGATAGAATTGGAGCACTGCAAAGTTTTTGTTTCAGGAGTTGAAATGCTGACTCTTGTTTATCAGTCCAATCGAACTTGTTGTCTTTCTGAGTCAGTGCCGTGAGTGGTTGAGCTATTTTTGAGAAACCTTCGATGAAGCGCCGATAGTACCCTGCCAATCCCAAGAATTGGCGTACCTCGGTCGGAGTGGTTGGCGACTGCCAGTCTTTGATAGCTTCGATTTCTGATGGATCGACATGGATTCCTTGACTATCGATAACATGTCCAAGGAATTGAACGGTTTGCATCCAGAACTCACACTTAGAGAATTTGGCGTAAAGCTCCTCGTGTTTATGTAGTTCTAGGATGGTTATGAGGTGTTGCGCATGTTCCTGTTCGTTGCGCGAGTAAATGAGAATGTCATCAATGAAGACAATGACAAACTTGTCGAGATATGGCTTGCACACCCGATTCATAAGATCCATGATACAGCCGGTGCGTTGGTTAGACCGAATGGCATCACCTGGATATTGTAATGCCCATAACGGGTTCTTAAAGCAGTTTTTGGGATGTCGGTGTCGCGAACACGTAATTGGTGATAACCTGACTGGAGATCGATCTTTGAATAAAAACTCGACCCCTGTAGTTGGTCAAACAGGTCATCGATTCGAGGAAGTGGGTATCGGTTCTTGACAGTTAGCTTGTTCAACTCTCGATAGTCGATACACATTCGAAAAGAACCGTCTTTCTTTTTGACAAACAGGACCGGAGCTCCCCAAGGTGAAGAACTCGGCCCAATGTATCCTCTTTATAGGAGTTCCTGTAATTGATTGGACAACTCCTGAAGTTCGGATGGGGCTAAGCGGTATGGTGCTCGGGCCACAGGTGCGGCACCTGGCACGAGGTCGATTGAGAACTCAACCTATCTTGGTGGTGGTAGACCAGGTAGTTCTTCGGGGAAGACTTCTGGAAAGTCTCGAACGATGGGCACATCCTCAAGTCGCTTCTCCTCTGACTTTTTCTCCATGATGTGCGCGAGGATTGCTGGATAACCCTTTCTCAAAAATTTCCGAGTTTTCAAGCAAGATATGATGTTGAGTCTCGTCCCACCGATCTCCCCCTATATGACCAAGGTTCTACCAACGGCGAGAGGAATACGAACGATCTTATCATAACAAATGATTTCGGCACGATGTTTGGGCAACCAGTCCATACCAATGATGACGTCGAAACTTCCAATTTTAACAGGCATAAGATCGATTGAGAAGGTCTCGTTGGCTAGGTTTAAAGTGCAGTTAGGTATCACACTATCGGTTTCTATGAGTTTACCATTTGCATGTTCTACGGTGTACTTAACATCTAGAGCAATAGGTGCGATATCAAGTAGGGGGCAAAACTCATCAGAAATAAAGCTTCTATTGGCACCAGTATCAAACATAATAGAAGCAGATAAGTTGTTGAGAAGGAACATACCCGTGACCACATTCGGGTCCTGATGGGCATCCCCGGAGTTGAGTACGAACGCTCTTCCCCTTGCGTTGTTGTTGTTGTTGTTCTTGTTTTTAGGGCATTCGTTTCTGAAGTGTCCCTTTTCCCCACACCTAAAATAGGATTTGGGTTGGTTGGAATTGTTGTGAGAGGTGTTGTTGTTGGATTTGGGGGCTCAACAATCTTTGGTCAAGTGCCCGTACCTCCTGCAGTTGTTGCAGAGAGTACTGCATGGACCATCGTGGTGATAGTTACACTTGGAGCAGTATGGCCTATCCCTAGTGTATCTACGCTTGGGTTCAGAATTTATGTTGTAAACTTGAATGGCATTGGATTTCTTGTTGTGGTTGTTGTGGTGTTCAAATATTTGCGTTTCTTGTTGTTGGAAGAGGATGTGTTGGATGTCTGACGGCTGACAACCATGGCCATGAGTTCATGTGCCAACTGAATGGCACTGTCAACAGTGGTTGGTTTAGATGAGGCGACATTCCCCTGGATATTCTCCGGGAGGCCGCGGATATATCTCTTGATGCACTTCTCCTCCGGATCAACTAAACCCGGGCATAACAAAGCGAATTGCTGGAATTTGGTGGTATATCCAGCAATGTCGTTTCCCTGCACTGTCAAGTGTCATAATTCTTCCTCTAGACGGTGTAGTTCTTCTTCGGGACAGTATTTTCTGTTGGGTTTTCTATTCCCTAACTAGATTAATATATGCAGCGGAATTATAACTAAATTAATCTAAGGCAATTAGGAAACTAAACCCTAAGGGATCTTAACTTGAATAAATAAAAGCAATAAAATAAATAAGATAAATAAGAAATTACTAACCTTTAAGAAAACCAATTTCTCACGCGTAGACAAACTAGCAGAACCTTCTTGCTTGGTGGCGAGTGCCCAAACTAGAACACCTCTAATGGCTCACACCCAAAAGAACTAAGAGAATTCCCAAGTCTCCTAAGGTCACAATTCTAGATCGCAAAACTCTTACAAGGAGCAGGAATAAAAGAGAAAACTAGAATTGAAAACTATTCAATTCTAAAGAAAGTGCCCCCTGAACGCTAAGGGGTAGGTCCCTATCTATAGGGGAGGAGGAAGGCATGGCTTTGATATTCCAGCCGATGTGGGACAGAATCCATACGGCGTATGGATCTTTCCATACGGCGTATGGATGGAGTTTCCACCGCCCTGAAACCCTAGCATCCGTACGGCGTATGGAAAATTCCATACGGCGTATGGATGGAGTTTTCAGATTTTCCCTTTTCTTTTAGTTTCTAATTAATTTCCAATTAATAAACTAAATATAATATTAATTCCAATTAATATTATTTCTCTTATTTATTTCTCTTACTGTTCATTGAGGGCGACCCAAAAAGGACTCCACTTTTAATGATATACTTACCAATTAGTTATGATATTGGACACTATTCCAACAATCTCCCCTAAGCTTTTTCTTCAGTTCAGCCCAAGGAAGTCGGTTTGCTATTTCAATGCCCACGGAGTTTTCGTGGGTGTTCCACCACGTAAGGGCACCTTCCTGAAAGGTGTAGGCCGCAAACTTGACCTTGTTATCCTTCGTACAGTTACAGAGATTGAAGACGGATTCCATACGTTCAATCCATCTGATTAGGCCAATGGCACCTTCCGTGCCTTTGAAGTAGAGTGGTTTGAAACTAAGGAAATCCTTGTAAGAGCAAGGTTTGATAACAGGAGTATTTACTCGGGTTTCGTCATTGCTTCGAGAGTTACGGGGTGAATCCCGAGCAGCCAAAGCATCAGCCACTGCTCGAGATACGATAGCAGCAAGTTCGGCATCACTGTAACTTTTCTTCTTTGGCGGCATAATTCTTCAAGAGAGAAATAAAAGATACATGAGAGGTGGTACCAAAATAATAAGTACGATAGATGTATATATATATATATATATATATATATATATATATATATATATAAGTGGTAATATACAACATCACAGGATAAAATCACAATGTAGAAATAACGGGAGAAACTGTCAATTCATATTACGAAGTCGAATGGTTACATACAATTTCTAGTTAGGAGTTTCAAAAGTCATAGACTTAGAAGTTTTACAAAAGTGCTGGGATTTATTACATCTGGTCGAATTACATAGGTCCTACGAAAGCATGATAAAGTACAGATTTAGCCTAAGCTAATCCTGACGTAGATTGAGTTGTGGTAGTAGTGTGGTGAGATTATCCACAGATTCTGCAAGTCTTCTAACCATTCAGAGGGCATCCTCGGTTTCCCTTAGACGTGTCTCACACTGGTTCAGCCTTAATTGTAGGACAAAAATTTTGTTTCGGTTGCCAATCACTTGGTTGTGGACAACCTCCATAGTTTCGATTGTTTCACCCAGACGGTTGTCAAGGGTGTCCATGTGGTTGACGGTATTTTCGTGATCTTCTGAGACTTGATTGATACGTTCGAGCGATGTGAGTCTGACAAAGCGAAGTGTAGCCTAGAGGCTAAGTCTGACAAAGCAAAGTGAATGGGGTATGGGTCAGCTCGAGGCAACCTGGTGTTCCTCCTAGCCACCCTTGGGTTTCGCGATCCATACGGATGAGAGTGTGACGAATTGGGTGGTGTTTTTGTCATTCTGAGATAAAGCGTTAGAAAGAATGAGGCCTATATTCATATAATACATATATAATATATCCTAAGATATTGAGCGAAAGCGAGGCTTATCTATGTATATATACATATCACATAATAGCCTAAAGTGTCTAACACAGACATGTTTGAGTCCCGGTTTCTCTCGTGGTCAGAGTCAACTAGTGTATCCTGTTCTGTCATGACTCCTTTCAGATCTCACATCATATTCTTTTAATTGTACATAGTTGATCAGGCTATGTTAAATTAAACCAATATCATGTAGTCACTGAACCTAATCATACTTAATAAGGAATACTGCCTAACGATCATAGTCTAGGCCCACTAAATGCAACCTAGTTAACTATAACATTAGGCTCTGATACCAATCTGTCGCACCCCCAAATTCGGATTGCAGAAGCGAATCGGGTCGGGGCGTGACTAATCAATATACACAGCACATAAGATATAATGAACGACCACTAAATGCGTCATTTTATATTGTATTGATAAAAACCGAAGTTTACATCAAAATATTGTTTACATTAGCTCAGTTACTTGAAATTAAGAGATTTACATTACATAATTAAACTATACAAAATATAATAATGCAATTAAATCTATGATTTGTTTGAATACAGACTCGAGCTAATGATTCCTATTTTGGGCAGCCAACCTACTGCTGAGTACCTGTTATACATGCTAAAAGAGGTCAGCGAAACGCTGGTGAGCTCACAGGTTTGTATGTCAACACATATTTGTATGAACCGCAAGATTTAATTGAATTTAAAATGCAATTAAGCAAAATAAAAGTTATACAGCCATGAGCACATAGTCTGAACTTAACTTGAGCGTTAGGTCCAATTAAGGAAACCTAACTGAGTTGCCTCCTACGAGTGCCTAATCTACACTCATCTTCCCAAATGCTAATACGTCCGTTTGACCTGTTAGTGCGTGCTAACCCAGACGAGGATTGTCAATCCTATATGATATTATATACTAACATTCACGCTACAAATGTATTACCAAACTATGTTGTGGAGGGCTTTGAAATGATTAGTGAAAACAACTCATGTAGTATTTGATTTGTATAGTACTTGCGTTCATATTGTAAAATAAAACGAGCAATGTAATCACACCCCTGATGAAAACTGTAAAATAGGGGCTATGAGACTCACCTGATCCTTGAGTGTTTAACTTAATAAACTTGAATTGATTAGCGGTGAATTGATGTCCGAAGACTTGTAACCTGAGGGTGTCCAAGACACACGATGGTTATAACATGAGTAGGCATCTCGAAAGACTGCAGTTGCGCTGCACACCGGTCATTGGAATTTCTAATGGAGATGCAGCACAGCAGTGAGTTTTAAATTTGTAAGGCTGGGGCCTAGGGTTACTAGTATTGCTAATCCAAGGGCTAGCAAAGGATAAGTATGACCTAGAGTCGTTCTTCAAAGCGTGACGAATTAAAACTAGGAGGGTTTAGGAACTTTTATGAATTTAGCTGAGGCTCAGAAAGATGGTTTTGGTTTTGGGTTTTTCTAAATTAAAGTTAAATTAAAGATAAACTAAAAGGGTGGAGGTTACTTCGGGCATTCATAAATTTAAGCGATTGTCTACTAAGAAGTGGTTTAGGCGAAGTTAAATGAGAGGAGTTCTAACGAGGATAAATTTGTAGGTTAATGTGAGCTATTCTACAGTCCTTCTATTGGGCTAACGCGAATGTGTCCACAATCAGGCAAATTGAATGTCACATGGATTGCAGAATATATTAAAACATGCACCGAAAGTTCTCTCAAATGCATGTCCACATTATCCAACAGTTAATCTCAATTCCTATTCCCCAATCTCGGTCATCAGAGACGTCCGAATCATGGCACATTTTGTTGAATAAACAAACTTGTAAACGGGTTTTACCCTCGCTGGAATAGGTAGGAATAACCGGTCTAGACGGTTGGATAGCATGTCATCACTTATTCATACAAATTATCAACATTACTCAAGTATGCAAGAAAATAGGGGTGATTTATACTAAGGATAGAAACATAAGTAACATGTTTGTTAATCGATTCATAATATAACTACCTTCGGTCGTTCTCGACTTCCATACATTTGTACTCAGCCATAGGCGTTTCCAGTACTATATCAAAGAACAGTCGAATAGGGGCCGTCACATTATTTCACGATGATTAAGGCTAAATATATTTCACTATCATGATAATCCTAGGGCAACAATCAAACAAGAACATGCAATAAGACGATCAAAGTAATAGTTCAATTTGAGCATACAAAGGTGTTATCTAAGTCGAGGATATCCCGAAAGTTTTCTCAAAAATATCATCCGTTTGAATTAAATCTTAATCTACCTATATTCCCATGTTCCGTGTATCTTAGATCCTAGTGTGGTCCATAGAACACCGACCATGTCGAGCTCAATGATTCAATCTAACACAGTATAACTAAGTGACCTATATCCTATGAGTTAGCTACGTTCATTTTTGGATAGGGTTTTAGTCATAACATCAGTTGGGCAGATAAACGATAAAGATTAAATCCCTACGTCTATTTATAATATAAAGCATCCGCAATCTCATAACATACAATATAATCACATATTTAAACTTTCCCTAAACGACTCTCATAGCAGACAATTGAGTTATTTAGTTAATCATGGTAATTCTAGCATGCATATTTAAATTTAATAAAGAAAGAACGAGCATATTAAATATGGAAGATAGATTAACACCTGGAGAGAAGTACAATAACTCGTAGTTAAAATATGCGTCCCGGTGCACCTTCGTACAAATCTTCCTTGATTAGTTAATTAGCTAGCCTAATTAACTAGGAAGAATTAAAAATTACAAAGAAAATAAAAGTGTTTAAGTAAATGTGTGAAGATACTAAAGGATGATATTCCAGATTGCTTCAAATGAGGTCTAGGGGCTGCTATTTATAGAGAAAATATGGCTCATATTAGCAACCCTAGGCTCACATTAGCAAAAGAGTGAAAGGTGGTGCACCGGGTACGAAAAAGTAACGAAAGGTGGTGCACCAGGTACAGAAAAGTAGCGAAAGGTGGTGCACTGGGTACACGCAAGGACGAATAAGTGCAAAAGAGATGGCGGTGCTGGAGGCCGGCGCCACCCACTAGCAGGCCGGCGGCGGCTGGCTGCCACCCGCCCCAGTCCGTCGTCTTTCGCTGCGTTGCTTGATTCGTGCATATCTTCGTCGTTATGCGTCCGTTTGCGTTGATTCTTTTTGTGTTGGATTCATAATTCAAAAATGAAGACTTTGATGTAAAGATATCCCAAAAATATATCTCCTATCTCCAAATATTGCATACGAATCATTTGGATCTTCCGGCTGGCGTAAAATCTTCATTCTTTATCCGTTTTTGTTGATTCTTCTTCTGTTGGATTCGTAATTTGAAAACGAACATCTTGGATGAGATGGATGTTGATGATGGGCAATTTTTTCTTGAAATCTCATTTTGATACCTTGAATCTTCAAACGTGTGTGGAATCTTCGTTTTTCATCCGTTTTACTTGATTTTTATCGTGAAACTTGGTTTTGACCATCTTGGCGTAATATCATTGATTTGTGTTGGTTTTGAGTTTAAAATGCCAAGAATCGTTCTAGAATGAGAGAGATATCGGTAGTAAAAACATGACTTTTTACGCGGTATCAAGTATCTCACACTTAGAAGTTGCTTGTCCTCAAGCAAATCTTCAGTAAAACGGTTTTTATAAGTATAGAAAGGGGGGTTTTGTATCCTGGAGAACTTTGATTCCTGCAGGCTAATTATAGAAAAGATTTAAGGTGGAGTTTTAACCTTCTGATGTTTTTCCAACCTGGTTCTAGCAAGCTCTCTTTTCAATCTTCGTAATGTAAGATGTACATGACTGGGATCCTCACAGGTGGTCACTTAATTCACTCAAGTGTATCGGGTTTCCTAATTTCTAAATCACTCAGGGGCCAGTCATGCATCTCTTCCGTCGTCATAGGCTTGGTCGAGGATCAGATCTACAGTACTTAAATGAGGACAGTGCACATTATCCTTAGACATTCATAGGAGGGTGGAAGTGGTGTTTGTGGACGAAGGGATTTGTAGGTGGTTTATTTGGGGGTTTTAATATAGCTTAAGAGTTGTCTGTGATGACTTATCTTTGGTGCTTAGTAGCACTTCTTCTTGGATTTTTCTCTCTTTGAGCCTTCTTTTTACAGCTTTTTCTTTCAAGTTTTCTTTTGATAACCTTTCTCTTGGCTTTAAATGATCCTTGGGTTTTTAGGTTTCTTCTGACAGCTTTGCTTTTGCTGAATTTCTTTTTCTTGGAGCTCCTTTTACGGATGATGCTCATCCTTTGGGGAACGCTCCGTACTTCTTTTAGTAATTCTTTTGATAGAACAGAAACTTAGGCTATGGCCAAAAGATGAAGGAAGGGATTGGCTTTTGAAGTGAGTTTTGTTGAAATGAAAAGGCTAAGGCTCAACATGTTTTCTGCTGATCTTCAATGCTGAAGGTGAGCATTGGTTAGGTTAGGTTTGAAAGCAAGGGTTTTATGAGAGGGTTTTATCCTAGGAAATGTCGAGGTCTTCTAGTTGCACCTTCATCACGTATGACGCCCATTTTTGTAATCTCGAAATGTGTTCCTTGAACAAGTTCTGATTCTAGAGAGCATACATCGACACACTCACAATCGAAAAGTGAAGCATTAAAGATGAATGCTTTTATATGGCTCAAGAATCCTCACTTAGTTTGGTGGTTTTAGTGCCTAGGTATGCTATTGCTTGCCTCGAAACAGAGTTTGAAAAAAAATCCTCAAAGGGTTTTGCCCGACATTATCTAATTCCAAGCCTTTGAACTTCTGTTGACTGGAAATACCCTTTTTGACTTTGAAAATTTTGAAATTTTGCTGAAAACATGACTTTTGCTTAAAAGATTGATCAAAATTTGTGTTGCACACTTTAGTAGTGAATACTACTGTCATCCCACACTTAAAAGAACATTGTCCCTAATGTTCTATTTCTAAGTTGGGTTAATCCCACACTTAGGTTTTTGAACGTTGGTTAATTTTTCGAAGTTATACTCTCCCTTGTGGGACATAATCCCACACTTAGAGTTTTACTTAGAATTTTAGTGTATTTTAATCAAGCAAAACAAGGTTAGAAGAGATACTCCCTTGTGCTGCGTGTGTATGTGGATTTGCTGGAGACGGACCAGGCTCATAAAAACATCCTTCACAAACATCAATATACGTTAATATTAAACACCAATAATCCTTGTTAATACTAAACACAAATAACTACTAGAAACTAATCCATGTCAGCAGAGAGCGTCTCCCAATCGGTGAAGTCATCATCCACGAAGATCGTGTTTTCAACGACCGATGTGGGTGATGATGACTCCTCGATGGTGTGGACTGGAGATGCGGTACCATCCTCGGGATCCTGAATCCAAGCATCTAGTGCAACAGCCTCCTCCTCTAGTGGGTCCATAAAAGTGGGGTGGTCCTGCGCAGTCATGCTCCAAGGTGGAAATAAGTCCCACGGTGGAATGTGCAGAGCGGGATCAGGTCCCATCTGAAAGGGGCACACAGGTGTGGAGGGGAAGCCCAGAGCAGTGTGGATCTCAGCGATGGCACTGTGCTGGACCTCAAGAGCCCTCAATATAGACCATGTGACAGCAGGGTCTGCAGTAGTAACCCCATGCTCAAAGATGGGTACTCTGGAGTTCCCTGCGGTCTGTCCTTCTAGTTGGGGAGATGAACGTAACCTAGCGTGGGTGGAGTGCAGAAGAAATGTCTCCTAAACAGTCACCTCCACAAAGTCTGCCAAGATCTCCTCCAAGGTAGGAGGTGGTGACTGGGATCCTCTGACAGTCCTCATGCTACTGCCCGGTGATAAACTCCGGGAGTGATACATGGCACGTGAGCGTCTCTGTCGTGGTATGTCTGACTGTGAACTCATCCTGCAAAATACAAAAGGTTAATGGCCCATGACTCATCATTAGTCTTTCATGAGGCGAGAACTGCATAAAATGGATTAAATTGAGAACAAGAAAATAAAATTAATGCTGAAAATGTAAGATAGGCTTGGAGTGCCTCCCAAGAGCGCTTTGTTTATCGAGTCTCATAGCTTGACTCTATTATTCTATCAGGGCTTTTCGTAACCATAGATTTCCTTGGATGGTGGAAAGTCTTGTACGTAATGTTTCAAACGGTGACCGTTTACCATAAAGTTTCCTTCAGGGGCCTCGAGCTCAACGGCACCATATGGGAATACTTTAGATATCGTAAATGGACCGCTCCATCGTGTTTTAAATTTGCCAGAAAACTTTTTAAATCGCGAGTTAAAGAGTAAAACTTTATCACATGAGTTGAAGCGTGTGAGGCTGAGTTTTGAATCATGGAGCACCTTGGTTCTCTCCTTGAATTTATAGGAGCTTTCGTAAGCTTGATCTCTTAACTCTGCCAACTCATTCAGTTGCATTTTTTGGTGTGTTCCCGTTATTGTAGGATCCAAGCTACAATTTTTCAATGCCCAGTAAGCTTTGTATTCTAGTTCAATTGGAAAGTGACATGCCTTTCCGTATACAAGCCTATAAGGGGTCATTCCCAACGGTGTCTTTTAGGCTGTCCGGAATACCCATAAAGCATCGTCTAGCTTATCTGCCCATCTTTTCCCGTGTTGACCGACTGTTCGTTCCAAGATCCTTTTTAGTGCTCGGTTTGTAATTTCTGCTTGCCCATTTGTTTGTGGGTGGTAGGCTGTAGACGTCTTGTGGGTAACACCGTATTGTTGCAATAGTTTCATAAATTGCATATTGCAGAAGTGTGTGCCACGATCGCTGATGATTGCCCGAGGAGTTCCAAACTGACAGAGTAGCTGTTTTAAGAATTTGGTTACGACTCTCGAGTCATTTGTTGGAAAGGCTTGAGCTTCGGCCCATCTGGATACGTAGTCGACAACTACTAGAATGTATTTTTTCCCGTAAGATTTTGGATATGGTCCCATGAAGTCTAGTCCCCATATGTCAAATATTTCACATGCTTGGATATTCGTCAACGGCATTTCGTTACGCGTTGTGATATTTCCAAACCTTTGGCAAATATCGCAACGTTTCACCAAGTCTTGTGCATCTCTGAAGATAGTGGGCCAGTAGAATCCTGAGTCGTAAACTTTCTTTGCTGTTAAATTGGCTGCATGGTGTCCTCTGGTTGGTCTGTGGTGGCTTTGATGGAGTATGTGTTCGGCTTCTTTCCCATCGACACATCTTCTTATGATTTGATCGGGACAAACTTTGAACAAGTATGGATCGTCCCAAAAGTAATACTTGGCGTCATGGAAGAATTTCCGTTTTCGTGATGATGGCATTCCTTTCCTTATGATCCCTCCAACTATAAAATTTGCAATATCTACAAACCAAGGATCATCAGTGAATTGCGAGCCTTGCATTGATTCTCTTAAACTCATTAATGTTTCTTCTGGAAATTGATCTCTGATATCTCTTTCTGCAAGTTGTTCCATCGATGGATTTTCGAGTCGACTTAAATGATCTACGGCGACATTTTCTGCTCCCTTCTTTTCTTTTATCTCGATATCGAATTCTTGTAGGAGTAGAATCCATCGTAGCAACCTGGGTTTTGCGTCTTGCTTTTTGAAGAGGTATTTTAGAGCGGAGTGATCCGTGTACACAATCGTTTTGGACAATATTAGATAGGATCAGAATTTATCAAAGGCAAATACTACGGCTAGCAGCTCCTTTTCAGTTGTTGTGTAGTTTTCTTGAGCATCTGTTAGCGTTTTGCTAGCGTAGTAGATTGGTCGGAGGTGATTGTCTTTTCTTTGTCCGAGAACTACCCCTACTGCGAAGTCACTAGCGTCACACATGATTTCAAATGGTAGACTCCAATCTGGAGCAACCATGATTGGTGCATTGGTTAGCTCTTTCTTTAGGTAGTTAAAGGCCTTCATACAATTTTTGTCAAACACAAACTTGATGTCCTTTCCTAAAAGGTGAGTGATAGGTCGAGAGATCTTTGAGAAGTCCTTGATAAAATGGTGGTAGAATCCAGCGTGTCCTAAAAAACTCTGAACGGCTTTGACGTTGGTTGGTGGTGGAAGTTTAGTGATGGTTTCGACTTTGGCTTTGTCTACTTCAATTCCTGATTTGATTCTTCACATTTGGAGAGCATTCTGTCGAGGTTCGATAAGCATGATGCAAAGGAGTCTCCAAAGACCGAGAAGTCGTCCATAAAGACTTCCATTCATCGTTCGATCATGTCGTGGAAGATTGCAACCATGCGTCTCTGAAATGTTGGAGGTGCGTTGCATAATCCAAACGGCATTCGTCGGTAGGCGAATGTTCCATACGGGCATGTGAATGTTGTCTCCTCTTGGTCCTTCGGGTCGAGCGGGATTTCGAAATACCCGGAGAATCCATCAAGGAAACAGTAGAATTCGTTCCCTGATAATCTTTCGAGCATTTGGTCAATAAATGGAAGTGGGAAGTGATCCTTACGAGTTGTTTTGTTTAATTTCCGGTAATCGATGCAAACCCTCCAACCAGTGACAGTCCGAGTTGGCATAAGCTCATTCTCTTTGTTTGTAATGACCGTCATTCCTCCTTTCTTTGGAACTACTTGAACAGGGTTAACCCAAGGTGAATCGGAAATTGGATAGATCAATCAAGCATCCAAGAGTTTGATAACTTCTTGTTTGACCATGTCTTGAATCTTTGGATTCACTCTCCTCTGCCTTTGCACGGATGGCTTGAAATCGTTTTCCATGAGGATCTTGTGGGTGCAGTAGTTTGGACTGATTTCTTGTATATCAGAAATTTTCCACGCGATCGCTTTCTTGTGCGATTTCAGAACATCAATTAATTGAGTTTTCTCCTTGGGTTCTAACTCCTTCGAAATTAATACTGGGAGCTGTGAAGTTCCTTGGAGGTAAGCGTACTCAAGGTGAGGTGGTAATTCTTTCAATTCTAGGGTTGGTGGTTCTTCAATAGATGGCTTCATTCTAGCTATCTCGTCTCTAGTTAGTTTTTTGTACTCTTCTTGGAATGGTGCTTCGTCTATCTCAGGCTCAGCTGTGGAGATTGATGCTATTTTGACCCATTCGGTTTGGTTTGAAAATTCGTTCATCTTTAGCTCGTATTTGTTTACTGCTGATGAAGATATTTCGTCATTTTGGGTGAGAAGAATTCCTTCGTTGTCGGTGAACTTGAATTCTTGAAATTGAGCGGTTGAAGATTGGTTTATGGTGATTTCGGGATTTGGTAGTGATACGGGTTGGTTGGTTAGTTGTGGTTCAATTAAGGGTGTTTCCATACTCATTCCTTTGAATGAATCTAGGATCTCTTTAATTGAAGGAAGTGGGTTTGGTTTGGCCCCTTCTCTTTTTAGCCAAGGTATCGGTGTACCGCATCCAAATGGAACAACGATTGTTTTGCCATTAGTGCAAGAGGATTTCTTTTCAAGCAGGGGAGATAGTAGCTCTTCGGATGTTGTTGGTAAAGTGATTGCAGAGTGCAGCCCAGGGTCCTCGTTGTATAACTTCCGAACGGTGACTACTGTGTTGGGTATCGGATCCCGGCTGGATATTGCCAATACTTTGTGGAGATGTTCATAAAAAATGTCCTGCATGGTATCGCACAGACCAAGGTCCTCTTCCAGAGGTTGTTTCATTAATCGATTGACATTAAAGGTGACCTCCTCCTTCCCCACTCTTAGTTTTAAAGATTTTTCATTTACGTTGATCACAGCCTTGGCAGTGTTTAAGAAAGGTCTGCCAAGGATGAGCGGGACATGGGTGTCTTCCTCTATATCCATGACAATGAAGTCTACCGGAAAGATGAACTTATCGACTTTTACCATGACATCTTCAGCAATCCCTCAAGGGAGTTTAACTGATCTGTCTGCTAATTGAATGGCCATACGAGTAGGTAATAGGTTATCTAATCCTAATTTCTTGTAGAGGGAATAAGGCATAAGATTAACACTAGCACCTAGGTCGGCTAAGGCATTACTGATTTGAATATCTTGGAGAAAACAAGGTATGGTAAAGCGTCCAGTATCGCCTAGTTTAGGTGGAAGACCGTGTTGCACAATTAAAGAACATTCAACATCCAAGGGTAAACTAACTATTTGTCTAAGCTTTTCTTTGTTTGAAAGGAGTTCTTTAAAGAATTTGGCACATGAAGGCATTTCTACTAAAACATCTAATAATTTGACATTTAAGTGTAGGCTTTTAAACATTTCCAGATATTTTCCAAATTTGGCTTCTTGCTTTTCCTTTTTAAGTCTTCCAGGATAAGGTATTCTTGTACGAGGTACATTATACTGAGTTTGGGCTGGTGATGGGTCAGGGATGTCAATTGACTCATGTTCACTAGGTATAGGTGTAGGCAAAGAAGTGTTTTCGGGGGTGTTATCTGGTGGTGGTGGATCAACTTTGGTTACTTTTCCTCCTCTTGTCACGATTAACACATCGTCACTTGGTGGATTAGTGTTTTCCTCAATAAAACTTAAGTTTTTCAAAATGGATTCCATGTTAGAGATTAATTTTTCTGAAATTTTTATCATGGCGTCAATGTTATCTTGTAATCCGGTTACTCTTTTGTTTATAAGGTTTTGTTCAAGCATAAAAAGTGACAAAAGTGATTTTGAGGAAAATGAGTGACTTGTGGGGGAAGAATTATCCAAAAGTTGGGTCCAATCAGGATAAGGTATTGACATGGTTGGTTAACAAGTAAGTAAAAATAATCTAATCTAATCCTAAAGGCAAGAAATGTAACTTTTGATTGATGTTAATCTTTCAAAAGGATCGCTAAATACTAAAGTTGCTAAGCTCCTAAAATCGGTCGCCGACGCTCCCCGGCAGTGGCGCCAAAAACTTGTTGCGCTGCACACCGGTCATTGGAATTTCTAATGGAGATGCAGCACAGCAGTGAGTTTTAAATTTGTAAGGCTGGGGCCTAGGGTTACTACTATTGCTAATCCAAGGGCTAGCAAAGGATAAGTATCACCTAGAGTCGTTCTTCAAAGCGTGACGAATTGAAACTAGGAGGGTTTAGGAACTTTTATGAATTTAGCTGAGGCTCAGAAAGATGGTTTTGGTTTTGGGTTTTTCTAAATTAAAGTTAAATTAAAGATAAACTAAAAGGGTGGAGGTTACTTCGGGCATTCATAAATTTAAGCGATTGTCTACTAAGAAGTGGTTTAGGCGAAGTTAAATGAGAGGAGTTTTAACGAGGATAAATTTGTAGGTTAATGTGAGCTATTCTACAGTCCTTCTATTGGGCTAACGCGAATGTGTCCACAATCAGGCAAATTGAATGTCACATGGATTGCAGAATATATTAAAACATGCACCGAAAGTTCTCTTAAATGCATGTCCACATTATCCAACAGTTAATCTCAATTCCTATTCCCCAATCTCGGTCATCAGAGACGTCCGAATCATGGCACATTTTGTTGAATAAACAATCTTGTAAACGGGTTTTACCCTCGCCGGAATAGGTAGGAATAACCGGTCTAGACGGTTGTAAACGGGTTTATATCAAAGAATAGTCGAATAGGGGCCGTCACATTATTTCACGATGATTAAGGCTAAATATATTTCACTATCATGATAATCCTAGGGCAATAATTAAACAAAAACATGCAATAAGACGATCAAAGTAATAGTTCAATTTGAGCATACAAAGGTGTTATCTAAGTCGAGGATATTCCGAAAGTTGTCTCAAAAATATCGTCCGTTTGAATTAAATCTTAATCTACCTCTATTCTCATGTTCCGTGTCTCTTAGATCCTAGTGTGGTCCAGAGAACCCCGGCCATGTCGAGCTCAATGATTCAATCTAACACAGTATAACTAAGTGACCTAGGCTCACATTAGCAAAAGAGTGAAAGGTGGTGCACCGGGTACGAAAAAGTAGCGAAAGGAGGTGCACCGGGTATACGCAAGGAATAAAAAGCGCAAAAGAGACGGGGGGGGGGGGGGTGGAGGCCGGCGCCGCCCACCAGCATGCCGGCGGCGGCTGGCTGCTACCCGTCCCGGTCCGTCGTCTTTCGCTGCGTTGCTTGATTCGTGCATATCTTCGTCGTTATGCGTCCGTTTGCGTTGATTCTTTTTGCGTTGGATTTGTAATTCAAAAACGAAGACTTTGATGTAAATATATCCCAAAAATATGTCTCCTATCTACAGATATTGCGAACGAATCATTTGGATCTTCCGGCGGGCGTAGAATCTTCATTCTTTATCCGTTTTTGTTGACTCTTCTTCTGTTCGATTCGTAATTTGAAAACGAACATCTTGGATGAGATGGATGTTGATGATGGGCACTTTTGTCTTGAAATCTTGTTTTGATGCCTTGAATCTTCAAACGTGTGTGGAATCTTCGTTTTTCATCCGTTTTGCTTGATTTTTATCGTGCAATTTGGTTTTGACCATCTTAGCATAATATTATTGATTTGTGTTGGTTTTGAGTTTAAAATGCCAAGAATCGTTCTAAAATGAGAGAGATATCGGTAGTAAAAACATGACTTTTTACGCGATATCAACTGCCCTTGTAGTTGTTCGTCCAACTTAGAATGTCCAAATTACTATGATTTGGTTGATTGAATTGTCCCAAATTACTATAATTTGGTGGTTTAACCCGTCCAAGTTACTTTGACTTGGTTGATTTGATTATCCAAATTACTATAATTTGATTTATATAGTACTTAATGCGACACTTAAGTGACGCACGAAGTGACGCTACGCTGCTGCTGCCTCTGCGACACTTAGGTCTGTTGATGGATTTTTAAGTCAAAAACGAGTTTTCCGGCAACGGTTTGGTCCGATTCTTTTACCCAACCCACATTTGCACATTTCAAGCTTAAATAAAATAACTTTTAGTTAAAAACACTTAAAATCGAAAGGGTTCGAGATTTGTCGGAAACTTACAATTGGACGCGCGGAGAATCTAAAAAGATGAAAATGTAGATCGTTGCAAGATGGTCGTTTTTCTCTAAATAAGCTCCGAGATTTGATGACGTTTTGTGGTGCTTTTTGATGATTTTTGGTGATGGTGGTGTTGGTGGATTTTGAAAGAGAAAAGAAAGAGAGAGAAGGAGTGAAATGATGATGATGGTGAATGAGGAAGAGGGGTGGGGTTTCCCCCCTTTGTGGGCTGATTTCGATGGGGCCCCACCAAGGTGTGGGTCTCCATTTTTAACTTCGTGTATTCGCGCTTCGTGTGGTGTTTGTTTCCTCGATCGATTAAACGTTTAAATAATTTTATGAACGTTTAATTATAAGTTTTAAAATACGAATATTTATTCAATATTTTACTTGGAGTATTTCATCAAATACCTAATGATTGAGTTATAAAATATAACTTGACTTGTTTTGTTTTGATTGCGCGTTTAGTATTTTAATCGCGTAGACCTTGTTTGTATGATACAAAAATTGAATTGAAATATTATCACAATAATATATTTTTGGATTTAATAGTTCTATTAAATAACATTATGTTATTTAATAAAATTATTCACCAACGTCCGCATTAATTGAATTGAAATCCATTCGATTTAGAAATGTGTACGATTTAAATCAAATCGCATATTCGTATATATTCAACAATATATATTATGATACATTAATTACCTTAATAAAAGGACTAATTACATGTATTAATAGTTGATTAGGCACTAATCACTAGTCCTAATTTGGTAGGGTGTCACAAGGAACCTGATGCACCCACGAACGGTCGTATGAAGATGACATACGGATCGCAATCGGTTTGTTTTAAATTTATATTTGCTGGGGTCTAAGTATGACTTACTAATACTGAACAAAGGCTAGTAGATGGTAAGTATGACCTAGAGTCGTTCTTAAAGAGAAACTGAATTGAAACGGAGGTGATCCAATCAATCTTTCTTTTTCAGTAAGGGTTTTAAAAGAGTGCGTTGGAGGTTTTGGTTTAGTTAACTAAGTAAACTAAATAAAGAGAATAAAAGTGTAATAATAAATCAGATAATAAAGGTAGTATTTGTTGTGAGTTTGTTAGCTAATAATGTGGGATGATGACTCTTATGGGAAAACGATTATCTAAATTGGGAATGTTTAGTGGATTCAACACCTAGTGGTATAACCAATAAGTTCCCTATTAGTCGGTTATCAACTAATATGTCACGAGGAACTAAGTTGTCATGATTCTGATCAGACAGACGATGCTTAACTCTCCACATTCTCCTATGAGGGAGTCAGTGACCCGTATTATTGAACGTATTCGCTCGTGGGCGAAGGAATAGAGTAGCAGGTCAATACAAATCTGACCGTTCTTAATACCATAAAGATTTCAAATCCATTAAACAATTAACTTAGAATTTATGTTCGGACTTATTAACCAATTCCTATTAATGAAACTTAAGAATGATAAATAGGGGAAAACGTTCAAGGTTCTTGCGTATCTTACTTTTGGTTTCATATTTTAAGGAAAGGGTATCAGTGTAACTTAGATTCCAAACTTGCCTTTCTCATTACAATTAACAAATCCCTAGGTTTTCTTAAATGGTTATTTAGCCTGTAGCCTACCTACTCTAATCTAATATAAATTAACTAATCTAATTAAAATGCTAATTAAAATGCTGACGGCTTTTTGCATAAAGTTAAACCCAGACCATGTCGGAAAATGCTATGGTGATTCACAGTGTATTTAATCGTTTACCGATGTTTCCATTGTGAATTTAACTGCTTCGCCATGTTCACGTGATATGTACATTGTGATCGAAAGTGTACAATACTCATGGTAAGTCCACGTAATCACATTGCATTTTATGATGCTTGCATGACGTTACAGTTAAAAACATAGTTTTTACACAGATAACTATTGACCAAGTATCAAGATTCGCGACTCCTCTTTGCATGGTTACAATCACGTTTGTTAATCGAAAGGCGAATATAAGTTTTAGGTTTAAAATCATAGGATAAGTCCGTTCATAAAGTTTCCGTTTTATAATGTCGATCCATAATACAACTACCTTTGGTCGTTACCAGCTTCCATACGTATGTACTTTGCTTAAAAGCATTTCCAGCACTATACCGAGTAAACAGTAGAATAGGGGCCGTCATATTATTTCACGATATATTTAAAGTCATCCCACAATTATATATGCTAACTACATCACAACAAACACAATAGTAATCTACTCGCTAATCATGGCACAAACTAATTCTAGCATAATTAAAGCATACATATTTAATTAAGATAGACTTGAATTAACAAGCATAACTCCAAGCGTACACCAAAGATTACAAAATGTTCCCTAGTTTTCGTTCTACTTTAAATGAGCTCCTTAACTAGCCTAACACTAATTTTAAAGTAAGAAAATAGAATGAGAAAGTAAAGAGAGAATTATGCCTAATGCATATGGGACATCTTCAAATGGAAGCCTTGGGGCTGTATTTATAGGAAAAATATGGCTCACATTAGCATCCGTAGGCTCACATTAGAAAAATAGCGAAAGGTGGTGCACCATAGGAAAAATATGGTGCACCGGGTACGAAAAAGTAGCGAAAGGTGGTGCACCGGGTACGGAAAAGTAGCGAAAGGTGGTGCACCGGGTACACACAAGGACGAAAAAGCGGAAAAGAGATGAGGGAGGGAGGCCGGCGCCGCCCACCACCAGTCCGGCGGCGGCTGGCTGCCACCCACCCCGGTCCGTCGTCTTTCGCTGCGTTGCTTAATTCTTGCGTATCTTCTTTGTTATGCGTCCGTTTGCATTGATTCTTTTTGCGTTGGATTTGTAAATCAAAAATGAAGACTTTGATGTAAAGATATCCCAAAAATATGTCCCATATCTCCAGATATTGGGTACGAATCATTTGGATCTTCCAGCGGGCGTAGAATCTTCATTCTTTATCCGTTTTTGTTGATTCTTCTTCTGTTGGATTCGTAATTTGAAAACGAACATCTTGGGTGAGATGGATGTTGATGATGGGCACTTTTGTCTTGAAATCTCGTTTTGATGCCTTGAATCTTCAAACGTGTGTGGAATCTTCGTTTTCATCCGTTTTGCTTGATTTTTATCGTGCAACCTTGTTTTGACCATCTTGGCATAATATCATTGATTTGTATTGGTTTTGAGTTTAAAATGCCAAGAATTGTTCTAGAATGAGAGAGATATCGGTAGTAAAAACATGATTTTTTACGCGATATCAAGTATCCCACATTAAGAACTTTGCTTGTCCTCAAGCAAACTCGAATTTCAAACATGGTTAAAAATAAGCAGATAATGAAATATTTTAGCGTAGAACTTTTTACTAAGGGGGGTTTAAAAAAATAAAATATTCGTTCTTTGAAAAAGCAGGGTTGTAATCTTTGGGAGCATGCTTTTGATCTTTGATCTTTGATCATGACTAGGTGATCCTCTCTAGGTGGTCACTCAAATCACTCAAAGTGTTTGGGGTTTCCTATTCTAATATTACCAATCACTCAGAACGGCAGTCATGTATCGTTTATCGTCATAGGCTGGATCGAGAATCAAATCGTTACCTTTTTGGTGAGTGCGAAGTCGATCTAGCCACAATCATTCCAGGGGAAGTGATGTAGGGTTTTTAAAAGCGGAGTGTTTGTGGAATGAGAGGGGGTTTTGTTGGGTTTTTGATGGGTTTCTTTTGTTGAAGTTGGAATTTTTGGTATGTATTGACGCCTTTTTGGTATTTGCGGAAGGATTCTTTTTCTCCTATTGATTTCTTTTTCTTTGAGTTTTTCTTTCTTGAACTTTTTTTTTCCGACGTCGTCTCCTTGCGATTTCTCTTCGTTCATCTTTGGAACTTTGTTTTAAAGTTTTGGGGATGCTTTTGAGAAAGTAGGGGTAACATATCTATTTTTCTTGGGTGTACGGATGGGTTTAAGAATGATGTGATTCAATCTCCTTTTCACTAACCAATCTGTATTCGAAATGCATGACAGGAGCAAGTTCTGATTCTAAACGCATACATCGGCACACTCAAGAATCGAAGAAGTGAAGCATTAAAAGTGAATGCTTTTTATATGGCTCAAGATACCTCACGAATCGAAAGTTGGGTTGTTGTGTGCCTAGTCATGCGATGCTCTTTATGGGATTACTAAACTAATTTTCCAAAGGAATTTGTATTTCATTTATCCTTCTTCCCCAAGGTAAATCATTCTTTGTCTAAAAATTTTCATTTTCAACATATTTTTAACTTAATTTTGAAAAAAAATTGTGTTTACTTTTTTGGAGAAGCATGGTCTTAAAAAGCAACGACTTAGAATCAAGCATATACCATTATCCATTTTACAGTAGTGTACATACTGTTATCCCACACTTAAAAGAACATCATCCTCAATGTTTATAATCTAAGCTCTAACTGGGGTGAATATCCCACACTTAGGAGTTTAATCATCTAAGAAGAATTCTTTTAGTAGTGTGTTTTGGGTTTGAATCCCACACTTAGTGATAAGCATAATGGATATGATATATTTAAACAAATGAAAAAGACGGTATAGAAGTACTACCCGGTGGTTACAGTGTTCCTTGGGTTGCATGTGCCGGATTCCGTCTTCCTTGGTGCATTCTTGATCAAGTCTTCTTGTGATTGGTCTCGTAGGTGTGAACACGTCGGATATACTATTCTTCTGTAGTTGATAATTTCTTGCAGGCTGGAGCATGCTTTGTATGATCCGAGTGTGAAAGATAGTCAGAGATTTCATCACTTCTTGGAAAGTAAAATTGCAGAAATGTAAACACACGGGTTGCCTCCCGAGAAGCGCTCTTTTAAAGTCGAGAGCTCGACTTAGTCCTTTCTTCTTCAGATGATGTTTGATGTGTCCGTGGTGCTAGAGTGGTCACTGGGTTCCTAGGTAGGGCGTATCGTGGAGGAAAGTATTGCAGAAACTGTTCTATCATCTCAGTAATGAGAGTTGGTGGAGTGGTGGATTCCATTCTGAAGCTTTTGAAGTGATCAGTGGCAAATCTGTCGAGGATTGCCATCCGATAGCTGATGTATCGAACTGCCCTTATGACTGGTCCGTTAGGGTCGATTCGAGTGCAGGTGTGAGTTTGAACAATTTCACGTTGTGGGTGGATTCTGCCTATTGAGGTTATTAAAGCCATGAATTCAGTTTTTACTTCTTCAAAATCACTGGCCAATAGGTCTCCTCCAAAGGATCTAGTGGCTTGGCATACTTGTCTGATGAGTTGATGTTGTTCACGGTTGAAGGGAAAATCCGAGTCAGTGAAGATGTAGGTTAACTTGCTGAATATTTCACGGTATCCGTTGCGGTAAGCGTCAATTTCTACGTCTTCTTCCTCATACATTCCACGCAGTCGATCTATTACATAGGATGCTAAGTTGACAGGTGACATGTACCAATAACGTGTTGGAATGTCACGAGTGTTTTCTTCGAATGCTGCTTGATTTAGTTCATCAATTATTAGTTCAACGTGATGACCAATAGTGGAGTAAATGATGATCCTGAAGTTTTCTGAAGTTGTGAGATGTTCTCCAGTTTTGATGAGATCTAGAAGGGTTCTAAGATCTCCCACCATTCTTATGTCAGCATAATTCTGCAGATTTCCAGTAGTTCTTTCAAGATGGGTTCTCATTGATGCAAGTATAGCCTTCTGACTTGATGAGTAGGGAAAAGCTGATCCGGCTAAGGCACAATATACTTTTTGGTATATTTGCCTTTGGTTGCTGCAGAACTCGACTTCTCCCATTAGGTAGTCTGGCCTTTCTGGCTGTTGAGCTTCTCTGGTGACTTGTTCTTGAAGGGAATCAGAGAACTCTTGGATATGTCTGAGCAAAGTTTAGGGCACTGGTTCTCCATAATTGGCAAGATATGAATCGTATTCTCGTTTAATCTGCCTTATTAGGTGTCTCTGAGCGGTGTTGTAGTCATTGGTTGACTCTTTTATAGCCTCTACAATGATGCGCACATCGGTGTATTCATCAATTAGTTCAATCATGTCTTGGTGAGTATCTATGAGCGAAATCTCTAATCTCTCAGCTATGATGATTGGGGAATTTGGTGGAGCAAGAGGGGTTTTTGGAATAGAGCGTTCATCGATAGTGACGTCAATAAAATCGCCGCCAAATTCGACACTCTTGTAGTCGGAATCTTCGTCTCGTGAATCTGGGAATTGGTGGAATTCTTCATCTGAGGGTGCATTGTAGAAAGGTTGAGTATTGTCGATTTCGATGGTTCTGACTTCCATGATGGTGTTTTTAAAGTTTTTTCCAACAAAGTTTTCTGAATGTCGTGACTTATATGCAGAAATTCTTTGTAGGAGTTTAGCATACAGGTCTGGGTGCTGTGATATTCAGAGTTCTTCTTCAAAAGTATCTATGTCTCGGAGTCGGGTTCTAGTAAAGGGTTTCGATGGATCGAGATAAGAGTCAAGAATGTCACCCATTCTTTTCAGATGAGTGGATCCGAGCTCTTGGTGGATGGCTCCATAATCAAAGGATTCTTTTGATGAAGTGTAGTCTTTGCAGTCTTGTATTCTTTTGACTTCAGCCATCTGTGGTGAATCAGCTTGACCTTCATCTTCCTCCATTTCTTCTTCGTTTTCTTCCTCCTCCTCAGTTTCTTCTTCCTCTTCTTCAGGTTCTTCATCTTCAGATTCAATTTCTTCCTCTACTTCTTCATATTCTTCCTCTGCTTCCGGTTCATACTCAGAATCAGAGATGAAAACTGATGATTGAGTAAAATGTTGCTCTTCCTCTGGTTCTGATTCATCATCGGAACAAATTCTGTCTGTTGATATAGCAAAGCATTCTTCTTCTTCTGGAGTGCATTCCGGTTGGTCAATCTTGTAAGTAATGCTTTCACCATGTGATTGTAATACAATCGTGTGGTTATACACATCAATTACTGCTCTAGCTGTGTTCATGAATGGTCTTCCAAGGATAATCGGGATGTTTATGTCTTCATGGATACCCATTACCACGAAATCCGTTGGAAAGAAGAATTTGTTAACTTGAACTAGAACGTTCTCAGCTATTCCTTGTGGGTATCTAACTGATTGATCAGCTAGCTGGACGGTCATCTTAGTGGGTTTCAAGTTTTCAAGTTCCAGCCTCTTAAACAGGGAGTAGGGCATAAGGTTAATGCAGGCTCCTAAGTCGGCTAAGGCGCTCATATTTCCGGATTGGTAAATAGAACAAGGGAGTGTAAATCTACCGGTGTCTCCTAGTTTTTCTGGAAGGCTATTCTTAAGTAGGGCTGAGGTTTTAGAACTAAAGGGAATATTGTTTACTTCAGGCAGTTTATCCTTAGTGGATAGCAATTTCCTAATGTACTTATTTTGACCGGGAACTCTAGACATGGTATCAAGGAATTTTCCATCTAGCTTAAAGGATGATAATTTCTTGGGTGGAGCTTTAAGTCTAGCGGGGTAAGGGATCCTAACCTCTTTGTTTATGGTCGGAGTGGTTTCCACAGCTGGTATCTTGATCTTTGGTTCTTCCTCTTTTACTGGAACAGCAGCTGGTGGTGTAGTAGATGCTTCCTCGGTGGTAGTAAGTTGCTTTGCTTCCTCAACATGTGGGTTGTGAACCGTGTTGCTAGGCAAGCTTCCTCTGGGTCTGTTATCGAGATGTTATGCCAATTGTCCAATCTGAGCTTACAAATTCTTTAGCACAGCCAATTGATTTCTCATAAAGAGGTCGGCTTGATCTTGTCTGGCGAACATCTTTTGGTTGAGTAGGTGTTGACCTTGCATGAATTGGGTGAAGGCATCATCTGAACTTGAAGCTGGGGCATTTATCTTTGCAAGTTGTTCAGAGGTTTGGTTTGTGTCGGAAGTTGGTGCAGGAAGTGCGAGGGGTTGGTTATAAGAAGGTTGTGATTGTTGTGGGTAAAGTGGGTATCTAGATGGGTATCGAGGTTGGTATGGTTGGTTTTTTCTTGGTTGGAATGGAGGTCCTCTAGGTTGGTTGTTGTTTTGATTGAAACCGGGTGGAAAATTTTGTTGTCGAGCAGGAAACTGAGCATAGTAGACGGTGCCATCTGCTTCTTTGTATTCAACTTGGTATTCACCAGGTGGTTGTGGGTTGGTGCAGTGTTGACAGACTTGCACTTGGTGTACTTAGTGCTGTTGTTTCTTAAGTTCTCCAAACTGTTTGACAAGTGAGTCCATTTTCTACGTTAATACCTAAATTGCTTCGACTGGAATTGGATTTGATGCGGCGAGAGGTGCTGAAGATGTTGAGTGATCTCCATAGTTCCAATCGTGGTGATGCATAGTCATGTTTTCTATAAGGTTCCATCCTTCTTTGTCGGTCTTTGCCATGAAGCTTCCTTGTGCGGTAGCGTCGAGGGTGGTTCGGTGGTTAGGGTCTAAACCATTATAGAAGGTACACAATTGTGCGGATTTGTCGAGTCGGTGATTAGGGCATTTCTTCAAGGCTCATTTGAATCGTTCCCATGCGGTGTATAATGACTCATCAAAAGCTTGGTGGAAATTCATGATGTCATTTCGAAGTTTGGTTTGTTTAGAAGGCGGAAAGTACTTGGTTAGAAACTTTGTCGCCATCACAGTACATGAAAGGATAGAGCCGGTCTCTAAACCTTCAAACCATGTTGATGTGTGAGCGAATAAGGGAAAAGTTACAAACGGATTGTGTCTTGACTAATTCCGTTTTGTTTGTAGGAGTTTGAAAGAGATATGAACTTGTCGAGGTGAGAGTTTGGATCATCATTGGGTAATCCATGGAATTGACAGTGGTTTTGGATTAGTTGGATGATGTGTTGCTTAAGCTCGAAAGATTGACCAGGGGTTTTAGGGTAGAGAATTGGTCCTCCTTTTCCTTCGATAGAGGGTTTACTGTTGTCAGCGAGAGTGATGCGTTCAGCCATTGCTTGTTTTAGTGCGGATTGTTTCTTTTCTCGTCGAATGGTACGTATTATAAGTTCTGGATCAGGGAAATTAAACAGTGGTGCAGATCTAGGGGAACAGGTCATACACTAAAAACGAAAGACAAGAAAGTAAATACTTGTTTTTGTGTTTTTTTAGAAGGTTTTATCCTAAGAGTTTACTAGAATTGGGATTGGTTGGGCCTCTGTATCGGACAGTTAGTCTTCCCGGCAGCGGCGCCAAAAATTTGATGCACCCCTGAACGGTCGTATGAAGACGATGTACGGATCACAATCGGTTTGTTTTAAATTTATATTTGCTGGGGTCTACGTATCACTTACTAATACTGAACCAAAGGCTAGTAGATGGTAAGTATGACCTAGAGTCGTTCTTAAAGAGAAACTGAATTGAAACGGACGTGATCCAATCAATCTTTCTTTTCTAGTAAGGGTTTTAAAAGAGTGCGTTGGGGGTTTTGGTTCAGTTAACTAAGTAAACTAAATAAAGCGAATAAAAGTGTAATAATAAATCAGATAATAAAATTAGTATTTGTTGTGAGTTCGTTAGCTAATAATGTGGGATGATGACTCTATAGGAAGACAATTATCTAAATTGGAAATGTCTAGTGGATTCAATACCTAATGGTATAACCAATAAGTTCCCTATTAGTCGGTTATCAACTAATATGTCACGAGGAACTAAGGTGTCATGATTCTGATCAGACAGACGATGCTCAACTCTCCACACTCTCCTGTGAGGGAGTCAGTGACCCGTATTATTGAACGTATTCAATGGTGGGTGAAGGAATAAAATAGCAAGTCATTAACAAGTCTAACCGTTCTTAATACCATAAAGATTTCAAATCCATTAAACAACTAACTTAGAATTTACGTTCGGACTTATTAACCAATTCCTATTAATGAAACTTAAGAATGATAAGCAGGGGAATACGTTCAGGTTTCTTGCGTATCTTACTTTTGGTTTCATATTTTAAGGAAAGGATATCAGTGTAATTTAGATTCCAAACTTGCCTTTCTCATTACAATTAACAAATCCCTAGGTTTTCGTAAATGGTTATTTAGCCTGTAGCCTACCTACTCTAATCTAATCTAAATTAACTAATCAAATTAAAATGCTGACGGCTTTTTGCATAAAGTTAAACCCAGACCATGTCGGAAAAAGCTATGGTGATTCACAGTGTATTTAATCGTTTACCGATGTTTCCATTGTGAATTTAACTGCTTCGCCATGTTCACGTGATAAGTACATTGTGATCGAAAGTGTACAATACTCATGGCAAGTCCACGTAATCACATTGCATTTTATGATGCTTGGATGACGTTACAGTTAAAAACATAGTTTTTACACAGATAACTATTGACCAAGTATCAAGGTTCGCGACTCCTCTTTACAGGGCTACAATCACGTTTGTTAATCGAAAGGCGAATATAAGTTTTAGGTTTAAAATCATAGGATAAGTCCGTCATAAATTTTCCGTTTTATAATGTGAAGGACCCCCGTACCGGACCTAATCAGATCGTTACTTCAATCGAACGTGCAGAATCCAAACGATTGAATATTGAACGTTAATTGAATCAAACAAACACAATATCTATAATCTTGTATATATTAATACTTTAAATATATCGATTACAGAATACAATCACAGCCTATCTCTCTCTGCCTCACGAACTCTCTCTCTCTCTCTAGGATTTGATCAACCTTGAAATTATAACTCCTCTATTTATAGTTGTTTAGACCTACTAGCGACACAACTTGTGTCGCTATTGTGACCCTTGCAACACAAGCTCTGTGTCGCATGAACAGTATATTGTCTATTTCACTATTCATTTACAAACTCGCATATACATACTAATCACATCACATACTAAGACTAATTGACTATGACAAGTACAAATGTTGACCAAGTGACTGACACACAAAATGCACCAACAAACTCCCCCAGGTCAGCAGCTTGGTCAAATGAGCTTCAATTAGTCTTCACCAATAAACTCCCCCAAGGAGATAGCTTGGTCAACTAAGTTTTCAACTAGTTTAAACCGACATTACTCCTTCATGTTTTCAAAAATCAGAAACTCCCCCATTGAGATAGCATGGTCTTCAAACAATCTTGATGTCCTGATTCATGTGACTGACACACATTTATCATACAATAAGATCTTCAAACTATGTGACCATCTCTCAATCATCAGCAACTTCTCCAATAGAATTTATCTTCATAGTCTTTGGAGAATAACCGACATCCTTTACATCTTCAGTATTTGACTTTAACAAGATATGTGATGTTTGAAGAAAATAATATAGAAATAAAATCTTTTTGTATTTTCTTTATAAAGGTAAAGTAAAGAACAAAGATTAAAATAAATTTGGGAATAGGATTGTTTTACGTCTGCTTAGAGATCATATCAGGCCAACATGTAATTATTAGGAAATAGTAAGTGTTATTTCGATTATCAGTATATTTTTCCACTTTAAATTTACTTAGCACACTTAAAACACCTTTTTATAAAAATTATTTCAAGACGATTACTGGTATTGTATATCTACTTAAACACGTTACATCCGGGTCTGTGAGTTAACCTTTTATTGTTAGTATGAATATTTCTCCATGGTCCCCACCAATGACATACCCCTGTAACCCAGACATGAGCATAGCTTCCAAATCCAGAGAGAATATAAGAGTATCATTTTTAAGAATCAAGTCAGCAGTGATAGGTCTGTACAAATGTACAACAAAGCAACATAACTTGATTCAGGTTTAAGCAAAACCAGACTTGGTCAAACCATTTTGGTGACCTTGTTAGGTATCTTATGATTTAAGACTTTTTCAAGTTCATTGACTTACGTTTGCTTAACTTTTAAGCATATGCTAATTGAGACCAGGTCTGTACTTACGTACAATAGAGGAAACAATCAGTATAGACCCCCAAATGATTTCAGATAAACCTCAAGTGTAGAAATATGTCATGCTACGTTAAGGAATTAAGACATTTAGTCGTACATCATATGGTGTTTACCACAAGATCATAGACACGTATTAGAATTACTTCTTAAGACCCAGAAACCTGTGTGTATCATGCCTACCAGTACATCATATGATGAAGCTAATGTTTATGAAAGCTGTTGTAAGTATGCTAGATAAACCTACTGATACATCAAGGATAAACCTTAGAATTTCCATTTTGTACATGTCATCTGATGTACAATCATTTCCCATGTTTTTTACAGACACAATCCAATATCTTTTTGAAGAAACAAGAATCTTGCTGTTCACATTTCTGATCCAAATAATCAGAATTTTAATTACTCCCCCTGAACAACAAATTCTTTTCAAAAATCCAATTCAAAGGTACCAATTTAAACATTAAACATATTTTTGTAATTTTTGATTTAAGATATTTCACAACATTGCATTTCTTTGATACTAAAAAGTACAAAGAATGGTCATTGCAAAACTAATAAATAAAAAATAAAATTTCCAAAATAAAAGTTTCAAAATCACATATCAAGTCAAATCAAATGCCTTTTTAGCACTTTAACCACCCGAACTTAAGAAATTTCATCATTCCAGTCACCATTCTTCCAACAATATCCACATCCATGCAGTCACTAAAATATCAGCTAACAAGAAACTGACTGCATCACCACAAACAATCAAACATTAGAGTTTATGGGACACCCAAGCCTTGATAAACTTGGGTTGTCCATTATCGTCCATAATCTTCACATCCATGAGTTTATGATATTTTAAGAACTCAGTTGATTTCATAGATGTGTTGTTTGTGGATTTTCGTTTCCAAACCTTTTTAGGTTCGGATGATTTGTTTTCAACAATGTTGTGCAGTTGAACTTGAGGTCTACTAGGCACAACTTTGTTTACTCTAGCCATAGGTTGTGGAGAGTTTGATGCACAACTAGATACAGGTGAATACGAACGACGCCTTGAAAAAGAATTCTTAAAAGAAGAAGTTCTTGGCATCCCTCTACCAAACCTATCTAAGGATAATAACCTACAATCCCTAATAATATAGCCCTGTTGACCTCAACGAAAGCAAGAACGTCTTTCAACATAAGATTGATTCTAATGAGTTCCCTCAAATCGTTTCGGTGGAGGACAGTACACAGAAGGTCTATTAACAGGAACATTTGTTGAACATGCACTTTTAGGTGAACATGTTGAAGTAGATGTTCCTGAGGTTGAGTTAGTAGATTTAGAATCCCGTTTAACATTTTTAACTTTGAAAGATTCATTATCAACTTTAGCTTTGCCTTTGCATTTAAAACAGTCTGGTTTGACAGTTATTTTCTCAACCTTAATGGTAGACACTTCAGGTATATCTTCTACCACAACAACCTCTTCAACACTGACCGGAGGTTTATTTTCAGCTTTACCAAATGTAGGCCTAACAAGCTCGGCCTGTTTAACTTGCTCATTAACTGGCACATTAACAGAATTTGTGTCTACTTTTGAGAAAGAAGGCACAAAGTCTTTGACTGCATCCTTAATAGGCATTGGAAGATAGTCCATAGGAGGAGGTACATGGTTATAGCCAATACCTGCCTTGCTTTTCGTATCAGTCCTTTGCTTATCAAGGATGTGATCAAATATCATGTTTGACGTAGAAAAATTTGACATTTTTCGTTTAAGATCATCAGCTTTAGATTTAGAGTCAGCAAGCTCTTTGTTAAGCAAAGAAATTTCTTTCAAATAACTATCTATTTCATCTTCTTGATTATAGATTTTAGCTTTGAACGCTTGAGACTCATCTTGATAGGCTTTGAATTTCTTTTCATAAGCTAATTCATTTTCTTTCAAAACCTTATTAGCCTCTGTCAAATTTTCGAGATTTGATCGCAGGGTTTCAATGTTATCTTTGTACCTATTGTTATAGCCTGTTAATTGAATGCAAGATAAATATGTAAATGCATCAGAATCAACCTCTTTAGTTTGAGCCACAAATGCACTATGTTGAGGTTCTTCTTCCTTGTTATAGCCACCACAACGCTTTTCAATGGTAGCCCAAAGATCATACGCATTTTTGTGATGCTTAAACAACTATAAGATCTCCGTTGATAAAGATCCTTGAATTGCTCTGAAAGTCTTCCTTTCATCATCCCATGCTTTACGTTCTTCGAGAGTCATTGATTTATATGATTTTGCAGTTCGTGTTCCTTCCCTGACCGGCATTTCAAATCTCTCAGTCAGTGGAATCCACATGTCTGGATCATTAGAAGAGATGTAGGCCTCAAAATCTCTTCTCCAGCTTGAGTATTTGGTGTTTTGGGTGAACATCGGAAGATTGTTGCGAACACTATGCAGGAGCGACATCTCTTAATCAAGAACTTTAGCAAAACACAGACAACCAGATTTTCCCACCAAAATTTGGTTTGAAAATATTGAAAATTGGGCGAGCACAACTAAACTTTTCCCAAACTAGAATTATGAACTTTTAAGCTCAAAAACAAAATTTGTTACTGCAAATTTTTTTCGCGAATTTCCCGCCTAAAATTTAACCGAAAACGTTCAAAAATGCCCGAGTAAAATGAAACTTTTTCCAGGCTAAAATTGATCAGTTTTAAGCCTATGAACAAAATTTGAAAACACAAAATTTTTTGCGACCTTTCCCGCCAAAATTTTTCGCGAACAGTTCAGTTTTCTTTTTTTCTTTTTTTTTAGCCTTGGTGAGGTGTTAGCGACACAATGTTTGTGTCGCAACTTTGTGTCGCAGTTTACAGTAGTGGGACACAAAAGATGTGTCGCAATGAATAGTGGTGAGACACAAGGGTTGTGTCGCAGGTTATGTCGCACACTATGTCGCGAGCTTGTGTCGCAAAATAGAAAACCCTAATTAGCGACACAAATCTTGTGTCGCAGGTTGTGTCTCAAAACGGCGCTGAGCAGATTCCAAAACCCTAAAATCGAAAATTTTCAAAACCCTAAGAATTTTCAAAAACCGATCGACGAACTAACCCTGAAAACACCTTTAGAAAACACAATCTTCAAGCAATTAAACCCGAAGATTAATCAATAAAACCTTCGCGAATCAAACGGAAAACGTTCAAATCACGATCCATAACCGTTGAATAACTGATTCACGGCTCTGATACCAGTTGAAGGACCTCCGTACCGGACCTAATCAGATCGTCACTTCAATCGAATGTGCGGAATCCAAACGATTGAATATTGAATGTTAATTGAATCAAACAAACACAATATCTATAATCTTGTATATATTAACACTTGAAATATATCGATTACAGAATACAATCACAGCCTCTCTCTCTCTGCCTCACGAACTCTCTCTCTCTCTAGGGTTTGATCAACCTTGAAATGAATTCTAACTCCTCTATTTATAGCTGTTCAGACCTACTAGCGACACAACTTGTGTCGCTATTGTGACCCTTGCGACACAAGCTCTGTGTCGCATGAACAGTATATTGTGTATATTGTCTATTTCACTATTCATTTACAGACTCGCATATACATACTAATCACATTACATACTAAGACTAATTGACTTTGACAAGTACAAATGTTGACCAAGTGACTGACACACAAAATGCACCAACATAATGTCGATCCATAATACAACTACCTTCGGTCGTTACCGGCTTCCATACGTATGTACTTTGCTTAAAATCATTTCCAACACTATACCGAGTAAACAGTAGAATAGGGGCCATCATATTATTTCACGACATATTTAAAGTCATCCCACAATTCTATATGCTAACTACATCACAACAAACACAATAGTAATCTACTCGCTAATGATGACACAAACTAATTCTAGCATAATTAAAGCATACATATTTAATTAAGATAGAATAGGATAGAAATAACCCGGATTAAAATGCGAGAAGGAAAAGACTTGAATTAACAAGCGTAACTTCAAGCGTACACCAAAGATTACAAAATGTTCCATAGCTTTCGTTCTACTTTAAACGAACTCCTTAACTAGCCTAACACTAATTTTGAAGAAAGAAAATAGAATGAGAAAGTAAAGAGAGAATTATGCCTAATGCATATGGGACATCTTCAAATGGAAGCCTTAGGGCTGTATTTATAGGGAAAATATGGCTCACATTAGCATCCCGAGGCTCATATTAGAAAAAGAGTGAAAGGTGGTGCACCGGGTACGAAAAAGTAGCGAAAGGTGGTGCACCGGGTACGGAAAAGTAGCGAAAGGTGGTGCACTGGGTACACACAAGGACGAAAAAGCATAAAAGAGATGGGGGGAGGGAGGCCGGCGCCGCCCACCACCAGGCCGGCGGCGGCTGGCTGCTGGCCGACGGCGGCTGGCTGCCACCTGCCCCGGTCCGTCGTCTTTCGCTGTGTTGCTTAATTCGTGCGTATCTTCTTCGTTATGCATCCGTTTGCGTTGATTCTTTTTGCGTTGGATTCGTAAATCAAAAACGAAGACTTTGATGTAAAGATATCCCAAAATTATGTCTCCTATCTCCAGATAT
Source organism: Pseudognaphalium luteoalbum (assembly GCA_963422505.1). Lineage (NCBI taxonomy): Eukaryota > Viridiplantae > Streptophyta > Magnoliopsida > Asterales > Asteraceae > Pseudognaphalium > Pseudognaphalium luteoalbum. Next base: position 82,025,765 of record OY730193.1, read on the forward strand.
TGCATACGAATCATTTGGATCTTCCGGCGGGCGTAGAATCTCCATTCTTTATCCGTTTTTGTTGATTCTTCTTCTGTTGGATTCGTAATTTGAAAACGAACATCTTGGGTGAGATGGATGTTGATGATGGGCACTTTTGTCTTGAAATCTCGTTTTGATACCTTGAATCTTCAAACGTGTGTGGAATCTTCGTTTTTCATCCGTTTTGCTTGATTTTTATCGTGCAACCTTGTTTTGACCATCTTGGAATAATATCATTGATTTGTATTGGTTTTGAGTTTAAAATGCCAAGAATTGTTCTAGAATGAGAGAGATATCGGTAGTAAAAACATGACTTTTTACGCGATATCAGAACCTCTGGGCAGGGTTGATTAAATCCCCGAGAGAAATTTGGTGAACAGAGAAGGTCTCAAGTGAGTTTAAAGCTCCCTAGAAACTCCAAGGAAAGGCTAAGGACGGGAATATGAGCAGATACTGTGAGTACCATGAAGACTATGGGCATGACACAAATTTCTGTCGTGAACTACGGACAGAAGTAAGGAAGGCCCTAAAGATAGGCAAGCTGGCCCATTTGGTAAAAGATTCTAAGGATGACGAGAATGGTGGAAAAAAGGGGTTCAGTGGAACAAAGAAAGGCTGGAAAAAGAAGGATGATGAGCCAAAGCCCATGGAGGAGGAAATCCTCATGATACGATGACCTGTGATAGGAGCAAAACGAAGATCCAAGGTAGTAGAGCTGTGGGAAGAAAAGAGATTTCTTTCCCCGCCATACAAGCCATCATACTTTCGGAAGCACCAATGATAATCACTGCTGAAATAGCAAATAGGAAAGTGCACAGGATATTCCTGGACGGAGGAAGCGCCTCTGATATTATGTACGAAAATTGTTTCAGGAAGTTACCTCTAGGCATACAGGCCACTAGTTAGGAAGTTTCCCAACCTTTAATCGGATTTTCAGGGGTAGTATCATGGCCGTTAGGGATGATTAGCCTAAGAATGACCTTAGGATCTTACCCTAAGGTTAGGACCGAAATCTTTGACTTCATGATAATACGAGCACAATCACCATATAACATTATCCTATGGAGACCCTCAATGTGTCTGCTGGGAGCGGTAGTTTCCACTGTGCATGGAGCAATGAAGTTTCCAACGCCAAATGGTATGGCAACTGTATACTCAACAAGAAACATAAAGAAGGCACTGGAGAGAAACTATGAAGATGAGAATGAACAGAAGAAAGTCATATACGCCTGCGAAGAATCAGAGCAGAAGGAGATCATTAATGACCTCCACCCGGATCAAAAGGTAGCCATCGGCAGCCAATTACCAGAAGCAACTATGATAAAGCTTATCAACCTGCTCCGAGAAAACATAGATGTATTTGCCTGGACTCTTGCCGATATGATCGGAGTTCCACGATGGGCCACCTTTATGGAACCGAATGGAAAAGGAAAGAACTAGTCACAGAGCATCATCTAAACGTACACCCGAACAAAACCCCCGTTCAACAGAAAAAAAGGCACCTGGCACCCGAACAGAGTAAAGAAGCATGTGAGCAAGTAAGAGATCTCGTAGCTGCAGGTATACTTAAAGAGGTTCAATATCAAACTTGGGTGGCCAACCCAGTAATGGTAAAAAAGTCAGATGGTGGGTGGAGAATGTGTGTAGATTACACAAACTTGAACAAGGCATGCCAAAAATATTGTTATCCTCTACTCGCAATCGACTGGAAGGTAGAATCTCTCTCCGAGTTCAGAATCAAGTGCTTTCTAGATGCATACAAGGGGTACCACCAGATCCAGATGCCAAAAAGAGACGAAGATAAGACAGCCTTTCATACTGATATTGGGATATTTTGTTACCAGAAGATGCCATTTGGTTTAAAGAACGCAGGTGCAACGTATCAACGTATCAACGACTAGTAGACAAAGCATTCCAGGAATAAATTGGTAGGAACCTCGAAGCCTATGTTGACGACATGGTCATCAAAAGTTACAATGAGGATGACATGATAAACAACATCAAAGAAACCTTTGCAACTCTCAGAAGAATCAACATGAAGTTGAACCCCAAGAAATGCACATTCGGGGTGGAAGAAGGACAGTTCCTGGGACACCTCATTACAGCACAAGGAATAAGGCCCAATCCAACCAAGATACAGGCAATTAGGGAAATGGAGTCACCAAATAATCTAAGGGAGGTCCAATGTCTAAAAGGAAGGTTGGCTGCCCTTAATCGATTCCTGTCAAAAGCGACCGAAAGGTCACTGCAATTCTTCAAAACGTTGAAAGATTGCACTAACAAGAAAGACTTCTTCTGGACACAAGAAGCTGAAGGCGCATTCCAAGAAATGAAAAACCTACTAGCAGAATTGCCAACCCTCGTCGCCCCTATGGCTGGAGAAAAATTGTTTATGTACCTCTCGGCAGCTAGTGAAGCAGTTAGCGCGGTGCTCTTGGCAGAAAGGAAGAAAGCCCAAGTCTCGGTATATTTCATCAGTAGAGCTTTACATGGCCCAGAAGTTAATTACCCGCCAATGGAAAAACTTGTACTGGCATTAGTGCACGCTGCTAGGCGGCTAAGAAGATACTTCCAGGCACATCAGATCGTGGTGATAAATGATCAACCCTTATGACAAGTGTTGTCCAAGCCAGAAAAATCAAGAAGACTTGCAAAATGGGCAATTGAACTGGGAGAGTGATATTACGTAAAAATTCATGTTTTTACTACGAATATCTCTCTCATTCTAGAATGATTCTTGGCATTTTAAACTAAAAAACAATACAAATCAATGATATTATGCCAAGATGGTCAAAACAAGGCTGCACAATAAAAATCAAGCAAAACGGATGAAAAACGAAGATTCCACACACGTTTGAAGATTCAAGGCATCAAAACAAGATTTCATGACAAAAGTACCCATCGTCAACATACATCTCATCCAAGATGTTTGTTTTCAAATTACGAATCCAACAGAAGAAGAATCAACAAAAACGGATAAAGAATGAAGATTCTACGCCCGTCGGAAGATCCAAATGATTCGTATGCAATATCTGGAGATAGGAGACATATTTTTGGGATATCTTTACATCAAAGTCTTCGTTTTTGAATTAAGAATCCAACGCAAAAAGAATCAGCGCAAACGGATGCATAACGAAGAAGATACGCGCGAATTAAGCAACGCAGCGAAAGACGACGGACCGGGACGGATGGCAGCCAGCCGCCGCCGGCCACCACCAGGCCGCCGCCGGCAACCTGGTGGGCAGCGCCGGCCACCTGCCCCCCATCCCATTTCCTCTTTTTGGTCCTTGCGTATACCCGATGCGCCACCTTTCCATGCTTTTTCGTACCCGTTGCGCCACCTTTCCATGCTTTTTCGTAGCCGGTGCACCACCTTTCACCCTTTTTCTAATGTGTGCCTTGGAATGCTAACATGAGCCAAATTTCAACTATAAATAGAGCCCCAAGGCTTTCATTTGAAGATGTCCCATATGCACTAAGCATAATTCTCTCTTTACTTTCTCATTTTATTTTCTTATTTCAAAATTAGTATTAGGCTAGTTAGGGAGCTTGTTTAAAGTAGAACGAAAGCTAGGGAACATCTTGTAATCTTTGGTGTACACTTGGAGTTACGCTTATTAATTCAAGTCTATTCCTTCTCGCATTTTAATCCGGGTTCTTTCAATGCTATTCTATCCTAATTAAATATGTATGCTTTAATTATGTTAGAATTAGTTTGTACCATGATTAGCGAGTAGATTACTATTGTATTTGTTGTGATGTAGTTAGCATATATAATTGTGGGATGACTTTAAATATGTCATGAAATAATATGACGGCCCCTATTCGACTGTTTACTTGGTATAGTGTTGGAAATGCTTTTAAGGAAAGTACATACGTATGGAAGCCGGTAACGATCGAAGGTAGTTGTATTATGGATCGACATTATAAAACGGAAACTTTAAGAACGGACTTATCTTATAATTTTAAACCTAAAACTTACATTCGCCTTTCGATTAACAAACATGATTGTAACGTGAATGTTCAATAATATGGGTCACTGACTACCTCACAGGGATTTGTTAATTGTAATGAGAAAGGCAAGTTTGGAATCTAAGTTACATTGATATCCTTTCCTTAAAATATGAAACCAAAAGTAAGATACGCAAGAAAACTGAACGTTTTCTCCTGCTTATCATTCTTAAGTTTCATTAATAGGAATTGGTTAATAAGTCCGAACGTAAATTCTAAGTTAGTTGTTTAATGGATTTGAAATCTTTAGGGTATTAAGAACGGTTAGACTTGCTAATGACTTGCTACTCTATTCCTTCACCCACGAGCGAATACATTCAATAATATGGGTCACTGACTCCCTCACAGGAGAGTGTGGAGAGTTGAGCATCGTCTGTCTGATCAGAATCATGACATCTTAGTTCTTCGTGACATATTAGTTGATAACCGACTAATAGGGAACTTATTGGTTATACCATTAGGTATTGAATCCACTAGACATTTTCAATTTAGATAATTGTCTTCCTATAAGAGTCATCATCCCACATTATTAGGTAACGAACTCACAACAAATACTACTTTTATTATCTGATTTATTATTACATTTTATTCGCTTTATTTAGTTTACTTAGTTAACTGAACCAAAACCCCCAACGCACTCTTTTAAAACCTTTACTAGAAAAGAAAGATTGATTGGATCACCTCCGTTTCAATCCAGTTTCTCTTTAAGAACGACTCTAGGTCATACTTACCATTTACTAGCCTTTGGTTCAGTATTAGTAAGTCATACTTAGACCCCAACAAATATAAATTTAAAACAAACCGATTGCGATCCATACGCCGTCTTCGCACGACCGTTCGGGTCCCAACAAGTTTTTGGCGCCGTTGCCGAGGAGACTAACTGTCCGATACAGAGGCCCAACCAATCCCAATTCTAGTAAACCCTTAGGATAAAACCTTCTAAAAAAAACACAAAAACAAGTATTTTCTTTCTTGCCTTTTTTTTAGTGTATGACCTGTTCCCCTAGATCTGCACCACTGTTTAATTTCCCTGATCCAAAACTTATAATACGTACCACTCGACGAGAAAAGAAGCAATCCGCACTTAGACAAGCAATGGCTGAACGCATCACTATCACTGACAACAGTAAACCCTCTATCGAAGGAAGAGGAGGACCAATTCTCTACCCTGAAACTCCTGGTCAATCTTTCGAGCTTAAGCACCACATCATCCAACTAATCCAAAACCACTGTCAAATCCATGGATTACCCAGCGATGATCTAAACTCTCACCTCGACAAGTTCATATCTCTTTCAAACTCCTACAAACAAAACGGAATTAGTCAAGACACAATCCGCTTGTATCTTTTCCCTTATTCTCTCACACATCATGCGCAAACATAGTTTGAAGGTTTAGAGACCGGCTCTATCCCTTCATGGACTATGATGGCAACAAAGTTTCTAACCAAGTACTTTCCGCCTTCTAAACAAACCAAAATACGAAATGACATCATGAATTTCTGAAAAGCTTTTGATGAGTCGTTATACACCGCATGGGAACGATTCAAAGGAGCCTTCAAGAAATGCCCAAATCACCGACTCGACAAATCCGCACAATTGTGCACCTTCTACAATGGTTTAGATCCTAACCACCGAACCACCCTCGATGCTGCTACTCAAGGAAGCTTCATGGAAAAGACCGACAAAGAAGGATGGAACCTTATAGAGAACATGACTATGCATCACCACGATTGGAACTTTGGAGATCACTCGACATCTTCAGCACCTCTCGCTGCGTCAAATCCAATTCTAGTCGAAGCAATTAAGGTATTAACAGAGAAGATGGAAACACTTGTCAAGCAGTTCGGAGAACTTATAAAACAACAACATCAAGTACAAGCCTGTCAACACTGCGCCAACCCGCAACCACCTGGTGAATACCAAGTTGAATACGAAGAAGCAGATGGCACCGTATACTATGCTCAGTTTCCTGCTCGACAACATAATTTTCCACCCGGTTTCAATCAAAACAACAACCAACCTAGAGGACCTCCATTCAAACCAAGAAACAACCAACTACCATACCAACCCCGATACCCACCTAGATACCCACCTTACCCACAACAATCACAACCTTCTTATAACCAACCCCTAGCACTTCCTGCACCAACTTCCGACACAAACCAAACCACTGAACAACCTGCAAAGACAAATGCCCTAGCTTCAAGTTCAGATGATGCCTTCACCTAGTTCATGCAAGGTCAACACCTGCTCAACCAAAAGACGTCCGCCAGACAAGACCAAGCCAACCTCTTTATGAGAAATCAGTTGTTTGTGCTAAAGAATTTGGAAGCTCAGATTGGACAGTTGGCACAACGTCTCGATAACAGACCCAGAGGAAGCTTGCCTAGCAACACGGTTCACAACCCACATGTTGAGGAAGCAAAGCAACTTACTACCACCGAGGAAGCATCTACTACACCACCTGCTGCTGTTCCAGTAAAAGAGGAAGAACCAAAGATCAAGATACCAGCTGTGGAAACCACTCCGACCATAAACAAAGAGGTTAGGATCCCTTACCCTGCTAGACTTAAAGCTCAACCCAAGAAATTATCATCCTTTAAGCTAGATAGATAATTCCTTTATACCATGTCTAGAGTTCCCGGTCGTAATAAGTACATTAGGAAATTGCTATCCACTAAGGATAAACTGCCCGAAGTAAACAATATTCCCCTTAGTTCTGAAACCTCAGCCCTACTTAAGAATAGCCTTCCAGAACAACTAGGAGAGACCGGTAGATTTACACTCCCTTGTTCTATTTACCAATCCGGAAATATGAGCGCCTTAGCCGACTTAGGAGCCAGCATTAACCTTATACCCACTCCATGTTTAAGAGGCTGGAACTTGAAAACTTGAAACCCACTAAGATGACCGTCCAGCTAGCTGATCAATCTGTTAGATACCCAAAAGGAATAGCTGAGAACGTTCTAGTTCAAGTTAACAAATTTTTCTTTCCAACAGATTTCGTGGTAATGGATATCCACGAGGACATAAACATCCCGATTATCCTTGGAAGACCTGTTGGTACATATATGTGTGTCTGTCAGTTGGTCTCAGTCTGTTATCGTGTCGATATTGTAATTACGTATTGAATAGTTTTAGACTTAGTTTAATTACAATTTTTGTAATCATGCGACACAAGGATTGTGTCGTAGAATCATTCTATGCGTCACAAGTATCGTGTCGCAGAATCAGTCTATGCGACACAATGATTGTGTCGCAGAATGTCTGATTTTGACTATAAATAGAAGCTCGCCAGCTTCTGTTTGGCAAGGACTTTCACACACATAACACTTCTGTATTTCATAGAGAATTAACTAGGTTGTGTTATTTTGATCTTTGTGTGTTTGTCCAAGTGTATGTTTTGTTGCTAGATCATTATATATAAACATACACCTTTGTGTTTTGGTTATTTATTGTGTTAATCTTGCATATCTTGGTGTGTTTGATTTCCGCTCTAACACACAAGTTAAACTACTCGATTCGGTCCGTATACAAGGAACCTACAATTGGTATCAGAGCCACATACTCTTGAGTTGTGGTGTCGAGTTAGTTTTTGCAAGATTTTGGTTTAAAAGTAATATTTTTAATTCTTGTGTTCTTGGTGTTCTTGGTCAAAAAGTTCAATTTTTAGCCTATTTTGGTGTTTAATCTTCAAAGAAAGGTGTTTGTCAAACCTTTAGATTTGGTAGATCAAAAGTTGGTGATTTTGTCTCTTAAAATATTGGGTCTTAGAACTGATAGGAAGCATGGCGTAATTGTTTATTATTTGTTTGGAAAGTTGAAATTTTTTGTGGGCTCTAGGTTGTCTGCTTGTGCCCTTTTGCGACACAAGGCTTGTGTCGTATATACTGTTCATACGACACAAATATACGACATTAATTTGTCTACGACACAAAGTGCGACATAAACCTACGACACAAATTATTTTGACTTTGACTAGTCTGTGACACAAGTTGCGACATAATCCACGACATAACAGTTGTGTCGCATTTTTGTCTTCTGTCTGATTAAGTTCTGCGACACAACACTTGTGTCGTATTGTTACTTTACGACACAACACTGTGTCGCATAATTCCAGACTTAGACAAAAAATCAGTTTGTTTGTTGTGTTTTTCATGATTTTGTTTGCAGATTGTCAACATGTCCCTTCAAAGCGTTGATGCAGTTTTACAACATAATGCTACGATCGGTAGTGCAAATAAACCTCCTTATTTTGCACCGGGTTTGGAATTTCGAGCATGGAAACAACGTTTTATGTCGTTTGTTTTATTCACTGATCCTGATATGGAGTTGGCTCTTCTTGAACGATATGAAGCACCTGTTGCTCTTGGAGAACACATGGGTGTTCCTCCACCAAAACCCGTTCGTTCATACACTCCCGAAGAACGAAAAGCATGGGAAATTGAACGCAAAACTCATTCTGCTATTACTATGTCACTTCCAACTGATGTTTTGGATATGTTTCCACAAACAATCACTTATGATCTTTGGATTGCTATTGAGAAGACATTTTGTGGTAACACTGAATACATCGAGAGCAAATTGGAATTAATCAAAACTCAATTTGATTATTTCTATATCCAGAAAAATGAAACAGTCAGAGACATGCTTTGCAGATTTACACGCACAGTAAACGAACTGCAAGCTGGAGGATATAATCTAAAAAATTCCGAGATTAACAAAAAGGCTTTAGCTGCTCTACCACCAAGTTGGGAAACACGAGTTTTGTTATTAGAAAGTGATCCAAAAACAATGCAATTGTCTCTGGATGATCTTGTTGGAAAACTTGAAGGTGGTGCCTTGGATATTCAAAAGAAGGAAACAAGATCTATTGCTCGTGCATCAGAATCAAGTAATAGTGGAACAACTTTCATTACAGCTGAGCCAAATTCTCAGAGATCCTCTTCTTACTCTAATCCTACTGTAGGAACTTTTTCAGCCCTACCAACTTATAATGCTTCTTCAAGCAAAACATGTTCATCATCATCTGTTCCTTCTTCAGCAACCACAGATGAACATGCAGCAATGTTTACTGCCTTCTTGTCATCATATGAAGACTTTCTTTCTAAAAGAGTCAGTACATTGGAGCTGACTGATGAGGACTTCAATCAGGTTGATCCCGATGAGTTAGAAAGGATTGACATTAGATGGAATATGGCTATGCTCATTCGCAGAGCGAAAAACTATCTAAGAAGAACTGGAAAGAGATCTCTTGAAGATGCAGCTGATCGAACACCAATGGGATTCGATAAAAGTAAAATCAAGTGCTATAAGTGTCAGAATCTTGGACACTTTGCCCGCGAATGTGAGAAAGGCCGACAACCTGCTACGGGTTTCACAAAACCATCTGTTGCTCCAAAACAGATTGAACATACTACTGCTAAGGCTGCATTATTGATTGAGGATGGAGATGCTTATGATTTTTCTGCATTTGAAGATCACGAGCAATGCTTTATGGCCATCAACAATGAGGTACAATTTGCTTCATTTACTTGTAACTCATGTATTAGTTTAACTGGTAAAGTAAATGGGCTTATGGAACATAATGACAACCTGAAGTCAGATATCTTGAATTTGATGGAGGCAAATAAAGTGTTGAAAACTAATGAGAAACTCTTTGATAGTAACATTAATCAACTCATTGAAGATAAAAAGGAGCTGAAAGCTCTAATTTTCAACAATCAGGATGAAATTGACAGTTACTTAAAAATGATTTCTCATTTAAAACAAGAATTGGCTATCTCCGAAGCCAAAGTTGTTGATTACAAATGAAAACTCAAGAATATCAACACTTCAGCCATGGTCTTTACTGAGATCCTACAGACGGGTAGGACTAATTCTAAAGATAAGTCCGGTTATGGTTATCATCATCAACCGCCTCCGTCTTTAGATGTGAATTTGGTTAGACCGTCTAAAGATGAAATTAAAGATTTTGTGCCTACTGCGTTAGTAGATGCAAAGCCCATTGAAATATTAGTTAATGAACCTGTTGTTAAGCCTGTAGATATGCCTGTAACTGAACCTGTTAGTTTGCCTACTTTTAAGTCGCCTGATTTCTATCAAACCAACATAGAGATCAATCATGATAAGAAGAAAACCAAGCTAACTAAGATTGAACCAGTGAGGCCTTTTGAACCTGTTAAGTTTACCTCCTCAGGAATTGTCCAGTTAACCCCCTTTGGTAGTTTTCAGCCTGCTCCCTTAAAAACTACTGAAAAGGAGGTCGAGGTTGAGGATGTTCCTTGTAAGAGTGTGTCTCAATGTGAAAAGAAAAACATTAAGCCTGATCATCACACTATTTCTTCTAAGATAAACAATGAAACTTTTCAAAGGAATGCTAAGGCTCAGGCTGAACTTAAAAGGAAAGATTTAAAGAATACTAATTATAACTCAAGCAAGAATTCTGTCAAATCTTCTATTTCACATTCTGAGGCATCCACTTCCACACTCTCATAAGTTGCCTGTCTCACCTCAATTCTTAGGCAGTAACGACCAAACCTTTAAGGAAAGATGATCATGTTTCTACTACAAGAAACAAAGTCACTTGATTAATCAATGTCCGTTGCTTTCGAGAAAGAAGTTGTCAAAAGGTGTTTCCAAAAATTCTATTTACAAAAATTCATCTTCTAAATCGTTTTCAAAGAAGGATTCACTCTCTTATACTTCTATCCCGAAAGTTAATGCTGCTAGGCCTAGTAAACCTCAAGTTAAACAGCCTGACAATGTTAACAAGCAACCCACTATTGTTCCTGTGAAAATTTGGAGACCAAAAGAGTCATCAAATGACTCATCATCAAGTAATACTGCATCAGGAAGTGCTTCTGATTTCTTGAAAAACAAAGTTTTAACTGATGTAGTTATTATTGATGAGGTCTCCGGAGTACCCAAGTCTATAAAGGCCTGGGTCTCCATTTCTAACTAACTCTCTCCTCATGTTGTGCTGTAGCAGTCAGGTCATATACAAAGCAGTAAATGGTATGTGGATAGTGGCTGCTCACGACACATGACCGGTGACATGTCTCTTCTGTCAAACGTTAAACCATATCGCGGAGGACATGTTGCTTTTGCAGGAGATGCAGGTGGTAACATAACGGGACATGGTACTCTTTCAAATGGGAAAGTGAGTTTTGATAAAGTAAATTATATCGAGGAACTGCAACACAATCTGATCAGTGTTTCTCAAGTCTGCGACAAGAAGTTTACTACAGCATTTACAGATGTTGAATGCTTAATTTTGAAACTGGGATTTGTTATTCCCGAGGAATGGGTGCTACTGAGAGCACCCCGTGTACGCAACTCGTACATTTTGGATATGCAAACTGTGACTACCAAGGAGCATACTTGTTTGCTATCAAAAGCATCTTCTAAAGATTCACTGCTTTGGCTCAGACGTATGGGACACATTCATTTTCGCAGAATGAATTATCTTGTCAACAATGATCTTGTGTTAGGTGTGCCCAAAAAGTCATTCGAAATGGATAATGAATGCGTTTCCTGTCTCAAAGGGAAACAACACAAGAAGTTCCATAAGTCTAAGCAGGTGAACTCTATTGAATCTCCATTGGAGTTGCTTCACATGGATTTGTTCGGTCCTGTGAATAAGAAAAGTATTGGAGGAAAATCATACTGTCTGGTTGTTACTGATGATTACTCAAGGTTTTCTTGGGTATATTTCTTGGCTGGAAAGGATGAAACGGCTGACACTTTAACCTACTTGTTCGACAGATTGGAAAACCTGTGTAACCTGAAAATCAAGAAACTGCGTAGCGATAATGGAACAGAATTCAAGAACAGAACCTTGGAAATGTATTGTCTTCGAAAAGGAATCTTTCATCAGTTTAGTGCTGCTCGTACTCCTTAGCAAAATGGTGTTTCTGAAAGAAAGAATAGGACAATCATTGAAACAGCAAGAACCATGCTGTCTGATGCGCATCTGCCTACCACGTTTTGGGCAGAAGCTGTTAATACTGCGTGCTACGTGTTGAATCGAGTTTTGATGGTTAAGAAACGAAACAAAACATGTTATGAATTGCTGAATAATCGCAAACCAAATTTGAAGTTTCTTGAGCCTTTCGGGTGTCCTTGCACAATCTTAATTACTAAGGACTCGGTAGGCAAATTTGATGAAAAAGCTGTCGATGGCCTATTTTTGGGATATTCTGTGAACTCGCTGAATAAACGAGTCTTCAACAAGTCCACTGGGAGAATAGAGGAACATTTTGAAGTAAGGTTTATGAAATATACTGATTCTCCAAAAGGCAAGGGACCTGAGTCCTTGTTTGAGTATGATACGTTGATGGACTCATTCAATCTTCCCAAATTTAGTGAAGAAGATCAGGTGGTGTCTCTACTTCATGGCTTGGATCTTACTTCCGACTTAGTTTCCAAGTCTAGAGTAGTACCTCATGAGAATATTGTCAATGATGATAATTCCTCCGATGTTGATCATGTAGCTTCTGAATCTAATCCTCAAACTGAAACCGACATTATCTTTCCACTTGAAACTGAGAACATTGTCACTGATAGCTCAGTTGCAATTGAAAATTCAGAAGGTGTTCTTTCAAATTTGGACCCGATCATTATGCCTGATCAGATCCCTCAGCTTAGAATTCATTCTACTCACCCCACTGAAAATATCATCGGTGAGCTTCAACAAGGTGTTTTAACCAGGGGTCAGGTAGCTGCTAACGAAATCCGTGAGGAATCATCAACTGCCTCTTTTGCCTTCTTTGAAGAAGATATAGAAGAATGCTTCTTATCTCAGCTTGAACCAAAGAAAATAGACGAAGCTTTGAAAGACCCATACTGGGTTGAGGCTATGCAGGAAGAATTGAATCAATTCAAAAAACTTGATGTCTGGAATTTGGTTCCTTTACCCAAAGGTGTTGATCCAATTGGAACTCGCTGGGTGTATCGCGTGAAAAAGGATGACAGAGGTGTAGTTATTCGAAATAAGGCTCGGTTGGTTGTTCAAGGTTTTACTCAGATTAAGGGTTTAGACAATGATGATGTGTTTGCTCCAGTTGCAAGATTGGAATCCATTCGCATCTTTCTGGCTTATGCGTCATTCAAAGGATTTCGAGTCTACCAACTAGATGTCAAGAGTGCATTTCTGTATGGAGAAGTTCTAAAGGATGTGTATGTAATGCAACCTCCCAGTTTTGAAGATCTAAATCATCCAGACTATGTTTGCAAGTTAGGCAAGGCTCTATATGGTCTTCATCAAGCTCCACGAGCTTGGTACGCGAGGTTGGCAAATCATCTCTTGAGAAATGGCTTCTCTCGGGGCCAAATTGATAGCACTCTCTTCATAAAAAGGGTTGGAGAAGATTTATTACTTGTGCAGGTCTACGTGGATGACATTATATTTGGTTCAACAAATGATTCTTTGTGCAGAGACTTTGAGAAGATTATGAAGTCCGAGTTTGAGATGAGTGCCATGGGGGAACTTAAGTTCTTTCTAGGTGTACAGGTTGAGCAGTCTGACAAAGGTCTTTACATTCATCAGTCCAAATATGTAATTGACATGTTGACTCGGTACGAACTCCATGAGTGTAAGCCATATGGTACTCCTATAGAAACAGATCACAAGCTCGGACCTGCTGAACACGAAGAGGACTGCAAGGAGCAGGATTATCGTTCTATGATAGGATCGCTGATGTATCTCACTGCATCCAGACCAGATATTGTGTTTGCTATGTCTATCTGTTCCAGGTATCAAGCAAAGCCCAAGGTTTCTCACATGAAGGCTGTGAAGCGAATTTTTGGTTACGTCAAATATAGACCATCACTTGGTCTATGGTACTCAAATGAGAAAAATTTCTCTCTCACTGCCTATTCTGATTCTGATTATGGCGGCTGCAATTCGGATAAAAAGTCAACTACAGGAGGTTGCCAATATCTCGGCTCTCGATTGGTGTCTTGGCAGTGTAAAAAACAAACCACAGTTTCCACCTCAACAGCGGAAGCTGAATACATTGCTGCTGCAAGCTGTTGCTCCCAGATTTTGTGGATTCAACACCAATTGCGTGATTATGGGTTACTTCTTACCTTGACTCCAATTCATATTGATAATACTGCTGCTATATCTATTATTCGCAATCCCGTTCAACACTCTAAGACCAAGCACATAGAGATTAGGTTTCACTTCATAAGAGATTGCTATGAGAAACACTTGATTGACCTTATTCACATATATACCCTTATGCAAAAGGCCGACTTATTCACAAAAGCATTTTCGTGTGCTCGTTTCGACGAACTTGTAGATATGATAGGGATGATTTCCCTTGATCTCAAGAAATGATTTGTGACTTGATTTATGTACAGTTTCTTTAATTTAAAAAAAAAAAAAAAAATTCGCAACAGCCCCTCTTTATACTTTTTAGTATTAAAGAAATGCAACGTTGCTACATTTTAAAATAGACGTTGAAGTTGTGTCTGTAAACAACTTGGGATATGATAGTACATCGGGTGACATGCATAAAATGGAATTTTAAGATTTATCTTGGATGTGTCAGTAGATTTATCTGACGTGATGAAAAACAGTTTTTATAAACATTGTCTTCATCATACGATATATTAGTAGGCTTGTCATACAAAACTTCTTGAAACTTCTTAAGAAGCCTAATAATTAATTGTCTATTTCAAGTGGTACAACATCATTAGATGTATGACAAATGTCTTAATTTCTTACTTATACTAGACATGTGTTCGTTGAAAGAAGTTTATTTGATATCATTTGGGGGTATATATTGACAGTCTCCTCTGTTATACGTAAGTATAGACCTGGTTTCTGTTTATATATACTTAAAAAATTAAGCAAACACAAGTCAAAGTACTTGCAAAGTCTTTAAAATTAAGATACCTTACAAGGTCGCCAAAATGGTTTGACCAAGTCCGGTTTTGCTTAAACCTGAATCAAGCTATGTCGCTCTGTTGTACGCAAGTACAGACCTGTCACCGCTGACTTGATTCTTAAATTTGATTTTCTAATATTCTCTCTGTAAATGGAAACATTGTCTATGTCTTAAGTTAAGATGTATATCTATGGTGGGGACCACAGTGAAATATACATGCGAATAATAAAAAAATTAGTTCCTAGATGTGCGTATAACACGTTTAAAGTGGACAATTATACTAATAATCGTTTTGAAATAATTTTTATAAAAACTGTTTCTAACATGACAAGTAAATTTAAAGAGGACAAATATACCGATGATCGAAATAACACTTACTGTTCCTAATAATTGCATGTTATGTCGATATGATCCCTAATCAGAATTCTCAACTCCGTCACCAAAATTTTTATTGTTTTTACGCTTTTAGTTGTCCTTGTCTATTTTTTCTTTTATGTTTATATTTATATTTAGTTTTATCCTTTTAATAGTATGTAAAAATTTTCTTTATTTAGGTCACAAATCATCTTCTATGCGAAAATTCTCCAATCAAAATCAAAATCGGGTCTAACCTCAAATATTTTTTTGTCATCAAAATCTGCAATGTGTTCTATACGACACAAGCATTGTGTCGTATTCCAACTATACGGCACAAGAATTGTGTCGTATATTATGTCGTATATTATGTCGCATATTATGTCGAGTATTATGTCGTATATTATGTCGTATGTGGGTCCGGGTATAAAACTTCAAACCATACGACATAATCAGTTACGTTTTATTCACGACACAATTTATACGACACAAAGGCAATTTTGCGACATAATCTTTTTTCGTTCGGATTCGTGCTTTCGAAGCTTTTTCACTGCGATTTGTTGCTCAATTCTTGTTCCTCACCTCTCTGCGCACCTTTACGTATGATTTTTTCTTGTTTTTATCGGTTATTTAGCCTTAGATTGGTTAGTGGATAGTTACATCTTTTAGGGTTACGGTTTTTCCCAAATTATTTAGGGTTTAGGGGTTTCTAGGGTTAGGCACATGTATATTATTGATCCCCTATTGATTGCGAACCCTAGGGTATGCGTAGATGTTGAAAACCCCAATTTTTCTCATCGCACAAATCTGGGTTGGGATAGTGTTCATCTTTGCGACACAACATACGACACAGTCCTTGTGTCGTATAGGATAGAGTCTTTTATGTCGTAGTTCTATAATTTCTTATGTTGTATTTTAATACGACACAACATACGACACATGCCTTATGTCGTACCGATGTTATACGACACAATCTACGACACAATAGCTATGTCGCATCTGAGATTAATTTCTCAAAAATTGCTAAATGCAAGGGAAATGCTGTCCGTGTGACATGTGTCATACGACACAACACTTGTGTCGTATTTCCATTCTACGACACAATCCTTGTGTCATATTTCTGTAGTGCGACATAACACTTGTGTCGCAGTTATTATTTTTTTGGGGTTTTGGTACTAACGCTAACGCTTTTCGAGCTTTGTTGTACTATTGTTATCTTTTGCAGTAATGGCTGAACAACACGCTGCTCAACCCGCCGAGATCGATGTCACCAAATATTTCTGGGAACCGCGTCACAATATCGTGGCTTTCTTGAACTCCACTGTCGAGTCTTCGCGCCCGTATCGTCCCATGATCGCCTTTCTGCGTCGTTCCCAAATTTACAAGGCAATCACTGCTGACACTAGGATCTTAACGAATCATATTACCGAGTTTTGGGACAACGTGGTCGTTAACAGAGATGAACAGGATCCTCGTATCATCTCTAGGGTTTGTGGACGCCAAGTTATCTTCTCCGAGCAGCTTATTCGGGATTTCTTTGAGTTTGGGGACAACTCTGACATGATCATCCAGTTCAGTGCTGCTGCAATCGCCGAAGGCATGAGATCAATTGGATATCAAGATATTCCTGTTGATCAATACAAGAAGACCTACATGACGAAGGTCTGGAGATATCTGGCACACAATGTGATCGTGTGTTTGACTAGTCGCAGGGCAGGCCTTGAAGGAATGCGATATTCGACTGCCTCTGCAATTCTTGCTTTGATCTACAACAAACCCTTTAACTTCTCAGGTTATATCTTCAGGGGTTTTGTGAAAAACGCTTTGGATACAGAAGACAAATGGGCTATGTATCCTCGGTTCACTCAGTTGTTGCTCAACCATCTGCACCCAGATCTTCCTGTGACTCCTTCATTCACTTTTAAGCAGACGCCGATGAACACCAGAATCTACATCACTTATGCTTCTTTTGCCAAGCAGGGACAGGCACCTGATCGTGAAGTTGCTCCGTTCGGTCACATAGTGGATCCTGCGTATGTTGCTCCTCCAGGTGAACAATTCATTGCACCGAGACCTGAACCTCCAGTTCAGCCACCGCCAGTTCAGCCACCGCCGGTTCAACCAGATCTCGTGGATCCGGAATTGGTGGATCTTGATCGTGAGATTGATGCTTATCAGCCACCATCTCCACGTCCCGAATCTTCCAGCCACAGAAAAAGGGCTCGAGACACTTCTGATCCTTCTGATCTGACTCCTCCGGTCACACGTTCTCGCCCTTCCACCTCTACATCTTCTGAGCTCCTTAGAACTGAAACACCGATCACCCCTCATCCAGCAGTCATTCAAGAGCTCCTGAGCAGGATTGATCGAATGCAGCATGATATGGCCGCTCAAGCTGAAAAATTTGAAGCTCGGGATGCCAGGATCTCCCGTATTGAAAAAGAAAATGCAGAGCTGAGATCAATGGTTTTGAAGCTAGAAACCCAAGCTATTTCTTCGGGGGAGAAAAGCCCACCGACCTTAGAATCAACACCTAGGGTTTCCGCCGAGGGCGATGAAAATGTAAATCCTGATAATGTAACTGATTCTACTATTAATGAAACAACTCTTGTTTTGGATTATATTATTGAGCAACCAGGGAAACCAAAACCGCTAGCTGTAGATTACACCTTTTGTAATTTGACATTCCTTCAAGCTGTGGTCAACGCAGGCGGTCATGCTCCTGAACAACCTTTTGACTTTGAAACTGCTAATAATGATGATGAAGTTAATATTGAACAAGAAGAGCTTGAACCAGATGAAGAATATACCGATTGTCCGGCTTACCCACAAGAGGGTATTGTCGTATCTGATTCTTCAGATGATGAGTCAGAGCCTGCATTTAAGTACGTACCAGAATCTACTTCTCAAGCAGCTCCTGCTCAAGAATCGTCTGAGCCTGCAGGCCCTTCACAAGAAAAATCAGTCCCTGCTCGTGAATCGATAAATTATAATGACATTTTCCCACAGGATACATATGAATATATTCCTTCTGACAAAGAAATGTCCATCAGGGATAACTGGTTTCCCAAAGGAAAATATCCCGAACCTGTTCCTGTTACATGCAAGAAATACAAGGTTGGCAGTGATTATTCAGGTCTTATAAAAAGCTGGAAGGTTAGCAAAGGGAGGCTTATGATCAAGAGACTTGACGGTATTCAGTATTTTCGTCGGTCTATGAAGAAACTGAGTACGTTGCCGAAGCATGACATTATTCGTCTCACTCAGCTTCAGTTGATAAATCCTTACAAAGACGGAATTGCAGATGCTATTCAAAGGATCATGCGTGAAGAAATTCAACTGAAGAAATATCATTATGTCAAACCGATACTGGGTACAAGGTATACATTCAAGAAAAAGCTCGATTCAAAGACCAAGCAGCCAATCGTAAAGGTTCACTATCCTCCTGCTGAATGTCTGCGTGAAATTGCTTTGGAAACAGTTCCATTCAATCTGCTGAAGCGTTTTCACTACTGGGAACTGGATGGTCACACTGGCGAAGCCGTTCTTGTTTATGTGCCAGATTCTGTGCCACAGACTGGATCTAGTTCATTGTGGGGTCTACAAAAGGCTGAATTCAGAATATTTGACCCAATGAGCCTGATAAATCTGTCTAGAGATGATATGAAGAAGCTATTTGACAATCGGATTCGCTACAATCCAGGAAACGAGTTCAATACAGTATTAGCGAAGAGATTTCAGAAAATCATTGATATATGCTTCACTTTTGGTATACATGCTGGCGGAAAGTTTCCACCCGGATGGGTTTGATGTTCAGGCGTTTGAAGATCTGCTGTTTTTGAAGACTGGAGCCAATCGAAAAATTCTTGAAGACCAAGCTGAAGACACGGGGGAGTTTGTTGGTACATATATGTGTGTCTGTCAGTTGGTCTCAGTCTGTTATCGTGTCGATATTGTAATTACGTATTGAATAGTTTTAGACTTAGTTTAATTACAATTTTTGTAATCATGCGACACAAGGGTTGTGTCGTAGAATCATTCTATGCGACACAAGTATTGTGTCGCAGAATCAGTTTATGCGACACAATCAGAATGTCTGATTCTAACTATAAATAGAAGCTCGCCAGCTTCTGTTTGGCAAGGACTTTCACACACATAACACTTCTGTATTTCATAGAGAATTCACTAGGTTGTGTTATTTTGATCTTTGTTTGTTTGTCCAAGTGTATGTATTGTTGCTAGATCATTATATATAAACATACACCTTTGTGTTTTGGTTATTTATTGTGTTAATCTTGCATATCTTGATGTGTTTGATTTCCGCTCTAACACACAAGTTAAACTACTCGATTCGGTCCGTATACAAGGAACCTACAAGACCATTCATGAACACAGCTAGAGCAGTAATTGATGTGTATAACCACACGATTGTATTACGATCACATGGTGAAAGCATTACTTACAAGATCGACCAACCGGAATGCACTCCAGAAGAAGAAGAATGTTATGCTATATCAACAGGCAGAATTTGTTACGATGACGAATCAGAACCATAGGAAGAGCAACATTTCACTCGATCATCAGTTTTCACCTCTGATTCTGAATATGAACCAGAAGAAGAGGAAGAATATGAAGAAGCAGAGGAAGAAATTGAATCTGAAGACGAAGAACCTGAAGAAGAGGAAGAAGAAACTGAGGAGGAGGAAGAAATCGAAGAAGAAGAAGAGGAAGAAATGGAGGAAGATGAAGATCAAGCTGATTCACCACAGATGGCTGAAGTCAAAAGAATACAAGACTGCAAAGACTACACTTCATCAGAAGAATCCTTTGATTATGGAGCCATCCACCAAGAGCTCGGATCCACTCATCTGAAAAGAATGGGTGACATTCTTGACTCTTATCTCAATCCATCGAAACCCTTTACCAGACCCGACTTCGAGACATAGATACTTTTGAAGAAGAACTCCGATCATCACAGCACCCAGACCTGTATGCTAAACTCCTACAAAGAATTTCTGCATATAAGGCACGTCAACCAGAAAGCTTTGTTGAAGAAAACCTTCAAGACACAATCACGGAAGTCAGAACCATCGAAACCGACAGTACTCAACCTTTCAACAATGCACCCTCAAATGAAGAATTCCACCAATTCCCAGATTCACGAGACAAAGATTCTGACTACAAGAGTATCGAATTTAACGGTGATTTTATTGACGTCACTATCGATGAACGCTCTATTCCAAAAACCCCTCTTGCTCCACCAAATTCCCCCATCATCACAACTGAGAGATTAGAGATTCCGCTCATAGATACTCACCAAGACATGATTGAACTAATTGATGAATACACCGATGTGCGCATCATTGTAGAGGCTATCAAAGAATCAACCAATGACTACAACACCACTCAAAGACACCTGATAAGGCAGATTGAACGAGAATACGATTCATATCTCGCCAATTATGGAGAACCAGTGCCCCAAACTTTGCTCAGACATATCCAAGAGTTCTCCGATTCCCTTCAAGAACAAGTCACCAGAGAAGCTCAACAGCCAGAAAGACCAGACTACCCAATGGGAAAAGTCGAATTCTGTAGCAACCAAAAGAAAATATACCAAAAAGTATATTGTGCCTGAGCCGGATCAGCTTTTCCCTACTCATCAAGTCAGAAGGCTATACTTGCATCAATGAGAACTCATCTAGAAATAGCTACTGGAAATCCCTAGAATTATGCTGACATAAGAATGGTGGGAGATCTTTGAACCCTTCTAGATCTCATCGAAACTGGAGAACATCTCATAGCTTCAGAAAACCTCAGGATCGTCATTCACTCCACTATTGGTCATCACGTCGAACTTATAATTGATGAACTAAATCAAGCAGCATATGATGAAGAAATTCGTGAAGTGCCTAGATTCATTCCGCACCTGTCACAAATCAACCTAGCAACTTATGTTACGACCCGACTGCGTGGAATGTATGATGAAGAAGACGTAGAAATCGACGCTTACCGCAATGGATACCGTGAAATATTCAGCAAGTTAATCTACATCTTCACTGACTCGGATTTTCCCTTCAACCGCGAACAACATCAACTCATCAGACAAGTATGCCAAGCCTCTAGATCCTTCGGAGGAGACCCCTTGGCCAGTGATTTTGAAGAAGTAAAAACTGAATTCATGGCTTTAATCACCTCAATAGGCAGAAACCACCCACAACGTGAAATTGTTCAAACTCACACCTGCACTCGAATCGACCCTAACGGACCAGTCACAAGGGCAGTTCGATACATCAGCTATGGGATGGCAATACTTGACAGATTAGCCACTGATCATTTCAAAAGCTTCAGAATGGAATCCACCACTCCACCAACTCTCATTACTGACATGATAGAATAGTTTCTGCAATACTTTCCTCCACGATACGCCCTACCTAGGAACCACAGTGACCACTCTAGCACTACAGACACATCCAGCATCATCTGAAGAAGAAAGGACTAAGTCGAGCTCTCGACTTTAAAAGAGCGCTTCTCGGGAGGCAACCCATGTTTTTACATTTCTGCAATTTTACTTTCCAAGAAGTGATGAAATCTCCGACTATCTTTCACACTCGGATCATACAAAGCATGCCCCAGTCTGCAACAAAATATCAACACCAGAAGAATAGTATATCCGACGTGTTCACACCTACGAGACCAATCACAAGAAGACTTGATCAAGAATGCACCAAGGAAGACAGAATCCGGCACATGCAACACTGCAACCACCGGGGAGTACTTCTATACCGTCTCTTTCATTTGTCTAAATATACCATATCCATTATGCTTATCACTAAGTGTGGGATTCAAACCCAACACACACCGCTAAAAGAATACGTCTTAGATGTTTAAATTCCTAAGTGTGGGATTTTCACCCTAGTTAGAGCTTAGATAAACATCGAGGACGATGTTCCTTTAAGTGTGGGATAGCAGTAGTTACACTACTGTAAAATGGATAATGGTATATGCTTGATTCTAAGTCGTTGCTCTTTAAGACTTTGCTTCTCCGAAAAAGTAAACAAAAAATTTCAAAAATTGAATTAAAAATGTGTTGAAAATGAACATTTTAGACGAAGAATGATTTACTTTGAGGAAGAAGGACGAATAAAATACAAATTCTTTTGAAAAATTAGTTTAGTAATCCCATAAAGAGCATCGCATGACTAGGCACACACCAACCCAACTTTCGATTCGTGAGGTATCTTGAGCCATATAAAAAGCATTCACATTTAATGCTTCACTTCTTCGATTCTTGAGTGTGCTGATGTATGCGTTTAGAATCAGAACTTGCTCTTGTTATGCATTTTGAATCCAGATTGGTTGGTGAAAAGGAGATTGAATCACATCATTCCGTATACCCGTACACCCATACACCCAAGAAAAATAGATACATTACCCCTACTTTCTCAAAAGCATCCCCCAAACTTTAAAATAAAGTTGCAAAGATGAAAGGAGAGAAATCGCAAGGAGCCGACATCGAAAAAAAAAGAGAGAAAAAAAAAGAAGAAGTTCAAGAAAGAAAAATCCGAAGAAAAGGAAATCAATAGGAGAAAAAGACTCCTTCTGCAAACACCAAAAAGGCGTCAATCCTCCCAAAAATTCCAACTTCAACAAAAGAAACCCATCAAAAACCCAACAAAACCCCCTCTCATTCGAAACACCCCACTTCGAAAAATCCTACATCACTTCCTCTAGAATGATTGTGGCTAGATCGACTTCGCACTCACCAAAAAGGTAACGATTTGATTCTCGATCAATCCTATGACGATAAACGATACATGAATTGCGTTATGAGTGATTGATAATATTTGAATAAGGAACCCTAAACACTTTGAGTGATTTGAGTGACCACCTGGAGAGGATCGCCTAGTCATGTATCCAAGATCAAAGATTAAAAGCATGCTCCCAAAGATTACAACCCTGCTTTTTCAAAGAACGAATATTCTATTTTTCAAAACCCCCTTAGTAAAAAGTTCTACCCTATTATATTTCATTATCTTCTTATTTTTAACCATGCTTGAAATTCGAGTTTCCTTAAGGACAAGCAAAGTTCTAAGTGTGGGTACTTGATATCGCGTAAAAAGTCATATTTTTACTACCGATATCTCTCTCATTCTAGAATGATTCTTGGCATTTTAAACTCAAAAACAATACAAATCAATAATATTATGCCAAGATGGTCAAAACAAGGCCGCACGATAAAAATCAAGCAAAACGGATGAAAAACGAAGATTCCACACACGTTTGAAGATTCAAGGCATCAAAACGATATTTCAAGACAAAAGTACCCATCATCAACATCCATCTCATCCAAGATGTTCGTTTTCAAACTATGAATCCAACAGAAGAAGAATCAACAAAAACGGATAAAGAATGAAGATTCTACGCCCGCCGGAAGATCCAAATGATTCGTACGCAATATCTGGAGATATAAGACATATTTTTGGGATATCTTTACATCAAAGTCTTCGTTTTTGAATTACGAATCCAACGCAAAAAGAATCAACGCAAACAGACGCATAACGAAGAAGATACGTGCGAATTAAGCAACGCAGCGAAAGACGACGGACCGGGACGGGTGGCAGCCAGCCGCCGCCGGCCACCTGCCCCTCATCCCGTTTCCGATTTTTGGTCCTTGCATGTACCCGGTGTGCCATGTTTCCATGCTTTTTCGTACCCGGTGCGCCACCTTTCCATGCTTTTTCGTACCCGGTGCACCACCTTTCACCCTTTTTCTAATATGTGCCTTGGAATGCTACCATGAGCCAAATTTCAACTATAAATAGAGCCCCAAGGCTTTCATTTGAAGATGTCCCATATGCACTAAGCATAATTCTCTCTTTACTTTCTCATTTTATTTTCTTACTTCAAAATTAGTTTTAGGCAAGTTAGGGAGCTTGTTTAAAATAGAACGAAAGCTAGGGAACATCTTGTAATCTTTGGTGTACGCTTAGAGTTAAGCTTATTAGTTCAAGTCTATTCCTTCTCGCATTTTAATCTTGGTTCTTTCTATCCTATTCTATCCTAATTAAATATGTATGTTTTAATTATGCTAGAATTAGTTTGTACCATGATTAGCGAGTAGATTACTATTGTATTTGTTGTGATGTAGCTAGCATATATAATTATGGGATGACTTTAAATATGTCGTGAAATAATATGACAGCCCCTATTCGACTGTTTACTTGGTATAGTGCTGGAAATGCTTTTAAGCAAAGTACATACGTATGGAAGCCGGTAACGACCGCTGGTAGTTGTATTATGGATCAACATTATAAAACGGAAACTTTATGAACGGACTTATCTTATGATTTTAAACCTAAAACTTACATTCGCCTTTCCATTAACAAACGTGATTGTAACCTGGTAAAGAGGACTCGCGAACCTTGATACTTGGTCAATAGTTATCTGTGTAAAAACTATGTTTTTAACTGTAACATCATGCAAGCATCATAAAATGCAATGTGATTACGTGGACTTTCCATGAGTATTGTACACTTTCGATCATAATGTACTTATCATGTGAACATGGCGAAGCAATTAAATTCACAATGGAAACATCGGTAAGCGATTAAATACACTGTGAATCACCATAGCATTTTCCGACATGGTCTGGGTTTAACTTTATGCAAAAAGCCGTCAGCATTTTAATTAGATTAGTTAATTTAGATTAGATTAGAGTAGGTAAATAACCATTTACGAAAACCTAGGGATTTGTTAAATGTAATGAGAAAGGCAAGTTTGGAATCTAAGTTACACTGATATCCTTTCCTTAAAATATGAAACCAAAAGTAAGATACGCAAGAAACCTAAACGTTTTCCCCTGCTTATCATTCTTAAGTTTCATTAATAGGAATTGGTTAATAAGTCCGAACGTAAATTCTAAGTTAGTTGTTTAATGGATTTGAAATATTTAGGGTATTAAGAACGGTTAGACTTGCTAATGACTTGCTACTCTATTCCTTCACCCACAAGTGAATACGTTCAATAATATGGGTCACTGACTCCCTCACAGGAGAGTGTGGAGAGTTGAGCATCGTCTGTCTGATCAGAATCATGACATCTTAGTTCTTCGTGACATATTAGTTGATAACCGACTAATAGGGAACTTATTGGTTATACCATTGGGTATTGAATCCACTAGACATTTCCAATTTAGATAATTGTCTTCCTATAGAGTTATTATCCCACATTATTAGCTAACGAACTCACAACAAATACTACTTTATTATCTTATTTATTATTACATTTTATTCACTTTATTTAGTTTACTTAGTTAACTGAACCAAAACCCCCAACGCACTCTTTTAAAACCGTTACTAGAAAAGAAAGATTGATTGGATCACCTCCGTTTCAATTCAGTTTCTCTTTAAGAACAACTCTAGGTCATACTTACCATCTACTAGCCTTTGGTTCAGTATTAGTAAGTCATACTTAGACCCCAGCAAATATAAATTTAAAACAAACCGATTGCGATCCGTATGTCGTCTTCATACGACCGTTCATACGATCGTTCGTTTTCCGTAGTTACAAACCCTATCCCCACACTTAAATTATACAATGCCCTCATTGTATAAAAAATGATAAACAAAAGTGAGTAAGGAAAAGAAAAATGGAACAGAAAAACTCCCCTGACTGAAATTTAAAAATTCATCATCGTCTAAGAAAAATTCTGCTTGGTTGATTCCTTGATCTCTTGAAAAATAATATACAACATCCACACTGTCGTAGTTAATCACGATTGCATTTAGCCTATGCAATAAGCCTTTAAACCCCTCGGTATCCCGAGTGGACGAGTTATAGTCTCGTGAGGGTTTCCAAAGTTCATTCCTGAAAATAAAAATTATAACATATATAAAAATAAACACGGGTTGTCTCCCGAGAAGCACTTTTGTTTAAATATCGTTAAGTTCAACCTAATCCAGTAACCTATTCTTCCAGAGGTACATCTGAAATATGCTCCACATTATCTTCATAATATTTCTTTAAATGATGTCCATTAACTGTAAAAATATCTCCATCAAAATGTACTAAATCCACACTTCCATTAGCATGAACTTGGTAAATCACATATGGTCCGCTCCATCTTGATCTTAATTTACCTGGAAATAAATGAAGACGGGAATTATATAAAAGCACACGTTCCCCATCAACAAATTCTTTATTTTCCTGAAGTCTCGCATCATGCCATTTCTTCATCCTTTCTTTATAAAGCCTTGAATTTTCATAAGCATTCCAACGAAGCTCATCTAACTCATGTAACTGTAAAAAGCGATGCCTACCAACCTCATCGGTCTCCATGTTGCATTCCCGAAGTGCCCAATATGCTTTGTGTTCTATTTCCACTGGTAAATGACAAGCTTTTCCATAAATTAACCTATAAGGAGTACAACCTGTAGGTGTTTTAAATGCGGTCCTATATGCCCAAAGTGCGTCGTCTAATTTTCTTGACCACTCTTTTCTGTTTGTTCCAACAGAACGTTCCAAAATACGTTTTAATGCTCGATTTGTATTTTCAACTTGTCCACTTGTTTGTGGATGATAAGGTGTAGCAAGTCTATGATGAACTCCATATCTCTTTAATACTTTCTCCAATTGAGTATTGCAGAAATGAGTACCACGATCACTAATCAATGCCTTGGGAGTTCCAAATCTTGCGAATAATTGTTTAAGAAATTTTACCACAACTCTTGTATCATTCGTAGGTAATGCATTCGCCTCTGCCCACTTGGAAACATAGTCCACAGCTACTAATATATACTTATTACCGTGACTCATAGGAAATGGTCCCATGAAATCAATAACCCAAACATCAAATATTTCACAAATCTGTATACTAGTTTGTGGCATCTCATCTCTTTTAGAAATATTTCCAGCTCTCTGACATGAATCACAATTCCTAACGTAAGCATATGTATCTTTAAAAATCGTCGGCCAATAGAATCCTGCATCAAATATTTTCTTCGTAGTGTAACTTGGTCCATTATGGCCTCCTACTAGTCCTTCATGACAATGTTTTATAATCTGCTGAGCCTCTTCACCATGTACACAACGTCTGATTATGCCATCTGCACAATATCTGAAAAGAAATGGGTCTTCCCAAAAATAATACTTTAAATCTGAAAAGAATTTTCTTCTCTTTTGATAATCCATCCTTGGTAAAATGGGTCTTCCCAAAAAGAATTTTTTCCTCTTTTGGTAATCCATCCTTGGTAAAATCTTAGTAACCAAATAATTTGCATAATTTGCAAACCAAGGTATATTCATTATTTCTTGTGCCGTCATCAACTTCTCATCAGGAAATGGGTCTTGAATTTCCTCTTCATCTAATATTTCTAATTCCGGATTTTCAAACCTTGACAAATGATCAGCTGCGACATTTTCAGCTCCTTTCTTATCTTTAATTTCAATATCGAATTCCTGCAATAAAAGAATCCATCGCAATAAACGAGAGCGCGCATCCTGCTTATTAAACAAATACTTTAATGCAGAATGGTCAGTATAAACCATAGTTTTAGTTAAGACAAGATAAGAACGAAACTTATCGAACGCAAAAACTACTGCCAAAAGTTCCTTTTCCGTAGTTGTATAATTTTTCTGAGCATCTGTTAATGTCTTACTGGCATAATAGATTGGCTTAAACTTGTTATCAATTTTCTGCAATAAAACAGCTCCTACTGCATAGTCACTAGCATCACACATTAATTCAAAAGGTAAATTTCAGTCTGGACTAATCATTACTGGAGCAGATACCAACTTTTCCTTCAAGGCACCAAACGATTGTCTGCATTCATCTGTAAACTCGAACTTTGCATCTTTTTCCAACAAATGATTTAATGGTCGTGCAATCTTTGAAAAATCTTTTATAAATCTCCTATAAAATCCAGCATGGCCTAGAAAACTCCTTATTCCTTTTACATTAGTAGGATAAGGTAATTTCGAAATAACTTCAATCTTTGCTTGATCCACCTCAATTCCTATTCTTGATATTTTATGTCCTAAAATAATCCCTTCTCGAACCATAAAATGACATTTTTCCCAATTAAGAACTAGATTCGCACCTTCACATCTTTGCAACATCCTATTTAAATTTTCTAAACAAGCATCAAACGAATCCCCAAATACCGAGAAATCATCCATAAATACTTCCATGAAATCTTCCACCATATCATGAAATATTGCGATCATGCAACACTGAAATGTAGCTGGTGCATTACACAAACCAAACGGCATTCTTCTATAAGTAAAAGTACCAAACGGACAGGTGAATATTGTCTTATCTTGATCTTCAGCTGCAATTGGTATTTGAAAATATCCTGAAAATCCATCCAGAAAACAATAGAACTCTTTTCCTGCTACCCTTTCTATCATTTGATCAATAAATGGTAATGGAAAATGATCTTTACTGGTAGCATCATCTAATTTCCGGTAATCAATACAAACTCTCCATCCTGTTACCGTCCTTGTTGGTATTAATTCTTTCTTTTCATTAGGTACAACTGTCATTCCACCTTTCTTTGGTACGACATGTATTGGACTTACCCATGGACTATCTGAAATAGGATAAATTAATCCTGAATCTAGCAATTTAATGATTTCTTTCCTGACAACGTCTTTAACATTCGGATTCAATCTTCTTAATGGTTGTACAACTGGCTTAAAATCTTTTTCCATTAAGATTTTATGAGTGCAATATGTAGGACTGATTCCCTTGATATCCGTGATCTTCCATTATATTGCCTTTTTATGTTGTTTAAGAACCTGCACTAAGCGATCTTTTTCTGCTGTCGATAGTTTAGAAGATATTATAACTGGCAAATATGATGTACCTTGTAAATAAGCATATTCTAAATGCGCTGGTAGCTCTTTAAGTTCCAATTGTGGTGGTTCTTCAATAGATGTTTTGATCTCGAAGATTTCTTCCTTTAAATATGGGATATTGTTGACAGAATATGGTATTAATTCTTGGTTGAGAATTTTAGCAACTGGCTGTAATGATTCCTCTGCAGGATGTTGTTGAAGAACAACAGTTGCTTCTGAATCTTCATCTTCCTCTAATAGTTTTTCAAATTCTGCCAAATCTTTTTCAGTGTCAAATTCTTCAGTCCATTCTGTAAGAATTTCAGTATCTGTTTGATCCCTTTCTATAAAATCTTGAAAAGAAGGGTTATCTATATACTCATAAGCATTTAAATAATAACAAGTATCATCAACATAATCAGGAAATTTCATAGATTTATTAACAACAAAAACAATTTTATCATTTCCTAATCTCATGGTAATCTTTCTATCAAAAACGTCTATTAGGGCATGTGTTGTTGCTAAAAATGGTCTTCCTAATATAATAGGGACTTTAGGGTCTTCTATCATATCTAAAATTACAAAATCACATGGAAAAACAAATTTATCAACTTTAATCAAAACATTTTCAATTATTCCCCTAGGATATTGCATAGATCGGTCAGCTAATTCGATACACATACGAATAGGTTTTGGTTCTCCTAATCCTAATCGCATATAAAGTGTATATGGCATTAATGAAATACTAGCTCCTAAATCTGCCAATGCATTTTCAATAGTTATTTCACCAATTTTGCAAGGTATAGTAATACTCCCTGGATCTTTGACCTTTAGAGGTAATTTATTCTGTATTATTGCTGAGCATCTTGCATTCATCGTCACCTTCGTCACATTATCCAGTTTATTTTTGTTTGTCAGCAGCTCCTTAAGATATTTTGCATATTTTGGCATCTGAGCTATAGCTTCAACAAAAGAAATGTTAATATGAAGTTGTTTCAGGTTTTCCAGAAATTTGTGGTATTGTTCATCTTCTTTGTCTTTCCTATAAGCAGCTGGATATGGAGGTGGTGGTGTATAGTCTTTGATGACTTCTTTAACTTTATTTTCTCCAATCTCCTTTTTGTTTGCTTGTATGCCTTCATCAATTGTTTCCTTTTCAACCTGCTTAGATTCAACAATTTTATTAGCTATAACAGGAGAGTCAACATTCTTACCACTTCTGGTAATTACTGCTTTAGCTTGTTCCTTTGGATTTGTTTTAGTAAATCCTGGCAATGTTCCTGGAAATCTCTCCTGCAGTGTTTTAGCAATCTGATGAACTGAGCCTTCAATTTGTTTGATCGATGCTTCATTATTACGCATTCTTGTATTAGTTTTCTCATCTCTTTTATTACTTGCTTCAACCATTTTTCCCAATGCATTTTCTATCACCATCATTCTGTCATCATAGGAAGTATTTTGTCCTGTTTTGACATAATAACCCGGTGCTCCTTGTTGATACTGTTGGCCTGGTTGATTAACTCTTCTATAATTAGAAACTTGACGATAATTTGGATTTCCTTGAAAATCCCCATACATAACCTCCTCATTACTTACTTTGCTGTCATTGTTAGGACATTCTTCTGTTAGATAACTTCCTCCATATATTTCACAACCAATCCTGATTGCATGAACTTGTTCATTTACTTTCTTAATATCTCTTCCCATACTTTCCAATTTTGTTGTTATAGCTGCTAGACCATCACTATCTTCAGATATCCTTTTTCTTCCAGATGAACCATCATCCATAACTGAGAATGTTTAGCTAATTCTTCAATTCCGGCTCTTGCTACTGCTGGAGTTTTCTTAGGTACTGGACCTTGTGCATCCAACTGTTGACGTGTTGCTCGATCAACTCCTTTATAAAATACTGTTATCTCTTGTTGGACATTCAAATCATGTTGTGGACATTTATGTAACATTTCCTTATATCTTTCCCAAGCTTGATATAGAGATTCATCGGATTTCTGTTTAAAGTTTCTAATCTCATCAATCATTTTTGAAGTCTTGGAAGGTGTACAGTACATTTTTAGAAATTTTGTGCGAAGATCTTCCCAAGTAGTAATAGATCCGGCTGGCTCATTATTGATCCATCTCTTAGCTCCATCCTTTAATGTTAAAGGAAATACTCGTAACATAACCTGATCTCTTGAAACATTGGGAATATT
The DNA here is from genome assembly GCA_963422505.1 of Pseudognaphalium luteoalbum. Lineage (NCBI taxonomy): Eukaryota > Viridiplantae > Streptophyta > Magnoliopsida > Asterales > Asteraceae > Pseudognaphalium > Pseudognaphalium luteoalbum. Next base: position 82,057,092 of record OY730193.1, read on the forward strand.
AAACACATCTGCAATCTCCAAAATTTTCTCAACATGCTCATTTGCATCTTCTTTATCTTCTCCCCTGAAAGGATTTTCACGTAATTCTTTCAAAAATTGCCCCTTCAATTCAAATTCTACTTCTCTAGCTATGGCAGGCCTAACCACTCCCGGTCTCGGATCTCCACGAGTTTGAATCATGTAATCTTCAAGCGTCATGTCAGCTATGTCCGCCATATTTGGTTGTATTCCGTGCTCTGGTTCAGAATCACTTGGATATATTGTAGGTTGCCTAGAAGGTATTTTATTCTCACCCAACTCTGGATCGGAATAATAACCGTATTCAGCCGTTTTGACTAAATTGTTATGAAAAACTAAATTGTCTTCTTCTGATTAAATTTCATGTTCTGGTGAATTCGGTGGTGCGTATGATAACCTTCTTCTAGAATGAAATTCTCGTTCTGGTTCGTTAAATGGACTGAGAGGATCCGGATGAAGTGTCCGGGTCATACATCTATTTTCAAAGAAGAACAGAATTTTAGTAGCACCATAAATTCAAAAGTAAATGTTAGTAATATTTTAGAAATAATCAGGTTGATATATATGAATTCTGAAAATTAATAATAAAACACATTCAAAATTAAATATTTGAAAAGATATTCCCAACCCAACTTTTCCTATTTGTTAGTAATGCAAGTTAGTTATTAATTAAAGTTAAAATTAGTTTGTTAAATTTCTTATACAAAGCTAGTCAATAGATCTCGGTAGCTCCATTGATTGTACACAAAAGCGGAGAAACAGGTCAGCGCGAAGCGTATTAAAAACCAATTTCTTTCGAGAAGCACCTTACCCCTTATATGATAAATCAATGAGGTAGGGCTGAACTCTCCTTATACCTTTGTTTTTGTCAGTATTCTCAATGGGTGAGCCGATATTTCGTATTGATTTTGCAAAGTATTAGAAAAAAAATAATTATTTTACAGGAAAAATAGTTAGTTTTAATTAAAATACACCGCTCTCCGGCAGCGGCGCCAAAAACTTGATGTGTGCTAAGTATAGACAATTATAATCACAAGTTTTAAATAAGGAAATACTAAATAATACTATCACACAATTCAGGCAAGTGTTATCCTGATCATAGAATATAGCTTTATAAGTAAGTCCAGATTCGAACACAGGGAACGTGATTTAATCTATAACTAACTATTTATTTATTCTAATTACAATTGTTACAATTTATATACAATTTTACAATAATATACAAGATAGTGGGGACGTTTTAGTTCCGATCGAACATATTTATAATTGATATCGATTCTTAATAGATAATTTTAAGGAACAACTTAAGAATACTCAATTGGATAGAAGATTATGACTATTTAAACTATTATTTATTAAACTTATTATATTAACTTATGTCTATTTGCGTGTTGACTATTATTATTGTGATTTACTAATGTAGAAAACCACAAAGAGTAAGATAATTTTCATATAGCAATATAGTCAAAGGGTATGTAAAGTATCACTTCTATCAACATATTATTGATACAATTCCTGAGTCGGTTGAATTACAATGCTACTTAACATTTAATGAAACATAATCACTTAATTTAAAAATCCAAAAGAGTAATAAAGTTTATCTATAAATCAGTTTATTATGATCATTAATATAATATAACACAGAATTCTTGCATAATAATATTCAATAATATAGTTCCAACATAAACATATAATTCATATAATAAACTAAATAAACATACATTTAAACATTCATAATGAAAATCTAACAAGCAATTAATTCAAATAAACAATATCCAAAATAACCCAAAAGAGTAATAAAGTTACAAGGATAAAGAAACTGAACCAATTGACGAACTAGCTTTTCTTAGGGTTAAAAACCTTCAAACCCTAGCTCCTTATCCTCCAAATTCGTACCTATAGTCGACCTAAAACCCTAACTTTTGACTTTTTATTCTTAGAATCGTATATATTTAAGCCTAAACTAAGCCTCTATTTATATTTTTTCTGGCCAACCTCCCAACCGCCGGTTGGGACTTCCAACCGCCGGTTGGAGTAACTTTGAATCCCACTCCAACTCCGCGTTCATCCACCGACTTGAAACCCTAATGCCAACCGCCGGTTGAATAACTCAACCGCCGGTTGAGCTTAAATTCCAGAATCTTCCAAATACGGGCTCGGGCTTCAATGTGGACTTTCTTTCTTCTTAAACGGATTCAACTTGTTTTCTTGGCCCATTTCTTCAATATTATCATCTTAGTCTTTATTTCATTAAGGTTTAAGTCTTTTTTTCTTCAACTGCTTCAATTTCTTCAGTTTTGGTCTTATTTTCGTTCCTTTTTCTCCAATCTTTAATTAAAATACATTTATGCAAATATTAACAAAATAAGTATCTAAAATCATATAAATGCATTAAAATGTATACAAATATAGGGATAAATAGTATAAAATATAGTATCTATTTGACGCTTATCAGAAGCCGAATATGAAGCCCTCCTGGCAGGAATAAACTTAGCCATACAAATGAAGGTAGAGAACTTGAAGGTATATGTGGATTCACAGCTGGTAGCAAAGCCAGTCCAAGGGGAATTCGAGACAAAAGATAATAAGATGATAAAATATTTGCGAAAATTAAAGCGAAGGGTCAAGAGCTTCAAAGAGTTCAAAATTGAGCACGTTCGGAGAAATCAAAACAAGAAGGCGGACGCGCTAAGTAAATTAGTATCCATGCAGTTTAGGCACTTAACAAAAGAGGTATTGGTGGAAGTGCTACATAAAAGCTCCGTGGAAGGAGGCAAAGAAGTGCTACACATACAGGAGGAAGAGAACTCTTGGATGAAACCCCTGGTTGAATACATTTGCCATGGAGTCTTACCAGAAGATAAGCAGGAAGCCAGGAAAATACATGCCAAGTCACCTTGTTACACGTTCCATGACGGAATACTATATAAAAGAGCATACCTCCAACCATGGTTGAGGTGTGTAGGACCAGAGGAGGTGAGAAGAGTGATACACGAAGTATATGAGGGATCATGTGGAATTCATTCTGGACCTAGAACTGCAGTAATAAAAATAAAAAATCTAGGTTACTTCTGGCCCACCATGCATCAAGACGTAAAAAAGGAATTACAAGGCTGCGAATCCTGTCAGATACACTCCTCCATACCAAGGGGCACGATCTAATACCAGTCACGTTTGCCTGGCCATTTCTCAAATGGGGAATTGAAATCCTAGGACCTTTTCCACAGGCTCCGGGCAGAGTCAAATTTCTTCTTGTGGCGGTTGATTATTTCACTAAATGGGCGGAAGCTAAACCTCTGGCCACAATCACAGGAAAGCATGTGGTGAACTTTGTGTGGGACAACATAGTATAAAGGTTTGGAGTACCAAAAGAAATAGTAAGCGATAACGGGAAACAATTCGCTGAAAATCCCTTCAGAAGCAGGTGTGAAGGGCTTCACATACAACAATCATTCACATCTGTCTACCACCCACAAGCCAACGGGCAAGTTGAGGTCATTAACAGGGAAATTGTCAAGGGACTAAAAACAAGACTCGGCAAACATCGGGTCGGGCGGGTGGATGAATTACCAAACGTGCTATGGGCACTCCGAACCACACCGAAAAGAAGCAATGGAGAGACCCCATTCAGTCTTACTTATGGGACAGAGGCATTACTCCCGGCAGAAATAAGCGTGCCCTCTTACCGCTACCTCCACTCCACCGAAGAAAGTAACAATTAAAGCCTCAAAGAAAACCTAGATCTTCTAGAAGAAAGAAGAGAGATCGCTGCAATAAAGGAGGCTGGATACAAGAAACAGATGGAGAAATACTACAACCAGAAAGTCCGCAAGACTTCCTTTATGGTTGGGGATTACGTGCTCAGAAATAACGAAGCCAGCAAAACAGAAAATCACGGGAAATAAGGCCAGAATTGGGAAGGCCCATACAAAGTGATAGAAGCACACCGGAATGGATCCTACAAACTCCAGACCACAAAAGGAAAAATCTTGGATCGTACTTGGCATGCATCCAATTTGAGAATGTATTACATATAAAATACTTAGATGTACAGGATTAATTACTGGCACGTGTTTTGCCATGTAAGGATTGGTTAGAAAGTTTTGTTAACTTTAATGAATGAAAAAGGTTTTTTATGTTTCCAAAGCATAAACTTGTGTCCATAAATTGTTTGATGCGATATGACAACACTCTTAGCAAACCTAAAATAGCAAATGTACGGGGCAACCACACTTTCGAAAACCCCAAGCACTGTATATGGGATAGCAACCCACAACAGGGATTGAAATGTAGTTCAATCAAAAATATGCCACACTCTAGGCATATATGTCCGGAACAAGGTTGCAAAATCCACACCTCTGGATAGCGGGAACCTTAGAAATTGTTTTCTTAAAAATATTGCATGTATGCATTTGACCTAATGTAAGTCATACACAGAACAAGCCTCATGTGAAAATAGGTACTTGGTCGAAAACCCAAAATGCCTATCATGTTGACATTAAAAAGATACATAAGTCATAATTAAGACAATGGATAAAGGCGTCCAGCCATGCTAAACAAAGTTATGTCTACATGGATAAAGGCATCCAGCCATACATAACAAAGTTACATCTACATGGATAAAGGCATCCAGCCATACCAAAACACAATTATGTTTATAAGGATAAAGGCATCCAGCCATACACATATTGTCCACAAATAACGTTCAAAGCCATTTTCAGGCAACAAAGCAAGGACACATCAAAAAAATATCAATTACCAGCAGGATTGGTAGGAGCTTGATCGGGATGAACTTTGAGAAGGTCGTCAATAGGAAGATGGGCAGAATTGAGCAGCTTCCGGAGAAAACGGAAGCGTGCATCATTCAAAGCAGACACGGCCTGATCTTAGTCAAGCCCGGCTTGGGAGTCATACTCAGGAAATTCTTCCATATTTAAGCCATCTACCGGATACTTCGTAGAAAGAAGTGCCAACATTTCCTGCCCAGACTTCCTCCCAGCGCATGACAAGGCATGAGCAACCGGATTCCAGAACTCCTCATTGTTAGTTAAACCTTTAGAGAAATGAGCCAAGGCTTTCCTAACACTATCTGCACGGATCAGCTCAGAATTAGTAACCTGCTCCTCTGCCTAGACCCTCCTCTCCTCAGATGCCGTGACCATGCCCTCAAGCTCAGATATCCTACCAATTGAAGATTTGACCTGATTCTCAACATGAACAAGGTGACCTCTAAGATCTTCTTTTTCCCTATCCTTCTCAGAAATAGTAGTAGCATTGGCGATCAAACTTAAGTTTTTCTTCTCCAACTCCAACCGCATATCAACTGACTCCTTGGTAAGAACTTCCATTCTACGCTTAAAAGCTACCACCGTACCCTCAGAAGAAGCCTGTCTAATCTCCATCAAAGCCTTCGAAACACAGTTACCGTAAAAAGACATCTCCACATTAGGCCTATCCAAACCCTCCACCATCTCTGCAAAAGTCAGCTTACTACCCTGGAACTGCAAACTGGGAGGAAGAGCATGAGAAAGAAACTCACGCTTGGATCTAGCACTATCCAGAGTGCTATCAACAAAAAGATTCCATCCAGGTACATAAACCTCCCTAGTACCCAATGTCCTAACCTCGGCATTATCTTCAAGAATGGTAGAAAGCACATAATCCATATCAGTGAAAAAATTCCCAAACAAATTATCCCCGGAAGGAGGGTGAGGCATACAAAAAGATGCTATATCAAAAGAAGAAGAATCAAGAATACCTTTCTCTGAACCAGACGTGGCAGGAGCTTTGTCCCTAGTAGGCTGAGAAACACAATCAAACTTAGGAGAAGAAGGCAGAGTAATATGATCATCGGCTGCCATCAGCACTTCCTTCTGAACGGAGTTTTCAATCTTTGAGCTCTCGGTTCACTCATCAGCTGCATCTGACACATCAACCAGATTAAAATCTACACCTCTTAACCTTGTCTGCTTCCTTGTCTTACCACCAACCGGCCTTTTTCCTCTACGCTTCAAACCAGCAGCGTCGTCACCACCAACAACATTCTCCGCTTCTAGGTCAGAACTGACAAGCTCCGGGGAGTTATCTCTGATAAGAGCCCCACTCTGACCAACCTTGAACTTCTCTCCGGCCGTATTAGGAGCATCACCTCCAGCCGCAGAAGAACGAGTAATCCTGATTGGAGGAACGCCACCAGGACTTGGCGATGCACTCTTGGAACTATACTGAAGATCCTTCTTGTTACTAGAGTTCAACACATCCAACAGTCTCATCTCTGAAAGCAACAACAACAAAGAAAGCGAAAATTAAAATTTTATAATCAACAGAGAATATGCAAACGCAAAGTAAGACACTCACCCTCCCCATCATCCATAATCACAGGTACAGAGTCCTTATCTGCCCAGACATCACTCATGCCAAGAAGAACAAGAATTTCTTCCTCATAGGCATCAACATGGATACGACAGTTAGAATCAAGATAGGCACGGGTAGAAACTTCTTCATGGGTCAATTTGGGGGGGGGGGGGGGTCACTAAAGGTTTCATCATCTCTTTTCCACTCCAAAACCTCCCTATATGCTATGGGAATCAAACTAGTGTTCAACCAAACAAAATTCCTTTTCCAGTCCTTTAAACTATCACGAATACCAAACAGGATCCTACAGGCAGAGGGCCTTTTTTCAATAGAAAAGTACCCGTAATATGACCTACCCAAACAAAAGTAATGCCTAAAAAGATTCACAGAAGGAACTTTTCCATGAAACTTGCACGCCATCTCAAAACCAGTTATTTTTATGGCACCCAGAGGTACCAACTGTGAAATATGCAACTCGTAATACTTAAGAACAACAAGAAAGAAGTCATATATGGGGAGTCGAACATTAGTGACAGAAAAAGATTTTGGATAAAAATCGAAATAACCCTCAAGGGGATTGGAGATAACATCATTAGAATCAGGAAGTACTAGCAAGCCGGAACCCAAACCATACAATTTACAAATCCGGTTAAAGTTGTCCCGGCGAAGACCACACTTTACTTTATCAATAGCACCTATGTCAGACATCTCCTAAAATGGATAAATCAAACAAGCAGAGGAAACGAAAAGAAGCGAAAGAACTAACCTGATTGAAATGTTCACAGGAGTCAAGGAAGAAATTGAAAGAGGGGAGAAAGAAAATTGGGGTTTTTTTGAATTTCAAATGAAAAGAAATAAACAGACTAAGGGGGGAAAAACCTTTTAATATCCGTATTTTCTCTCTCCAAGAGACACGTGTCACAGTGTCGTCAAATACGTGGAACCGCCATGATGGCAGTTAATAAAGGGAAGCCGAAAAACTGTCAAATCAAGACAGAGGTGATGTAATGAAAGCAAAAACGGGTCCATCGACTTTCACGCCCGAAGGTTCTTTGCGCCCGGATGCTTCCTATACCCCGAACCTAAAATAAATTAATAGCTGCGAGTCTAGTAACATCTAGTTAAGCATTTACCTATCCCCTACTAGACTAGGGGGACTTAATGGTGTAACCACCTTTTTCCCCTCTAGGCAAATCTGCCACAAAGATAAAAAATAACATTAGCGGCGTAAAACGTATGCCCAGTGGTATATGTTACCGTAAGGGAATTCGCTAACAATAGAATGTATTACACCCATATGCCCGGAGGACTATATTATGAAACTTACGGGCGCAACGTATCTTCGTGGGGACCATGCAGAATATTCACAAGATCAAGGTGAACGGCTAAGATCGAGTTTAGAGGTAGTGCGCATGATGGACGGCATCCACTCAATGTGTTATAACTTGGGAAAGAAGAATGACACAAGTATAAATAGGAGCTCATCTTCTTCAATGAGGTTCATCTTCTACACTTCAAAAATATATTCACTCACTATCCTTCTCTAAAATTCATACTACAAAACCATGGATACTTATTCTCACGCCGGAGGTGAATTACGGGGACCCTCCCCGTATTTCACCTAACTTAGCGTGTTATCATTTTGCAGGTCTCTCTGGTCGGAGATCTTTCTGAGCTAGGTTTATGGAGTCTTAAGCGTGTATGAGTTGATCGTACAAACACATACCAAATGAACATGAATAATGCAATCCATACCACTATGCCAGCATAAAAAACAACCTATAGTCGGTACTTATATAAGAAATATTCAACGTTAAGTACTAGTCTATCTATAAATCTATAAATCTTTATCTTTATCTATCTTATAATCTTTCTTATAACTTAAAAGAAAAACTTTGCATTGGAGATGACCCTTTGATTAATTAAAAACTTGCTAATCTCACAATTAAAAAACTTAATGACATCATAAGTCTTTTGGTTCTTTAATTAAATAAAGCATTAATTAACCTTTAATGAAAGCATTAATGAGTTAATGCATAATAATAATTATTAATTAATAATTAAATAATTTATTAATTAAAAATAACGATTTATTATAATTATTAAATACTAATATATAGATACTACAATTAAGTCAATACGTGAATGCAGATATTTAAGATGAATTGGGGTAGCTGTAATGGGCTTAATACAATCATTCAAATAGAACTCAACTATGCTGATACATGGCTTATGGTAATCATTAAATAAAGTCCAAAATATTATGATATATGTGTAGGATTATGCCCAAATTAAAAACAAAAAACCATAAGAAAGAGTTGCAGATGATGCTAAACATTCGAACACCCACTTTAACCAGTTGTCTTCATCAACATGGGAATCTTCAACAAGCTGTAAATGGCGATTTATCTTCGAACCCCATATCGTCTTCAACAATGTGCAATTCTCACGGAAACCCCTTATTTTGGAGCATTAAAAAGAAAGCATCCGAGATATAATGACTAATTTTTATTAATTAATTATGTTAGTGTGTTTGAATCTGTATGTGATTATGTGAAAGCATCAGAGGTATAATGACTAATTCGCAGTACACATCACAATATATTTTATTCTATCCGTGTTCATTTAAATTTAAATTTCAATTAAAATATATTTTTATGTTTAAAGACGTGAATCTCGCGGGTCTTAATTTAGTATATATATATATATATACATATATATATATATATATATATATATATATATATATATATAACAGAATACAATGGAGCAATCTGAACCTTAGATTAGTTACATCCCTAAAGATCCTATGGTTAAAATTATTTCCTTCATTTTTTTTAATGTGTACGTACAACTATTGTAATTGACACTTTCAATACTTCCCTATTTTTTTTAGTCCTTATAATTTATATATCATGACATTTCAAGTGGTAATTTATAAATAAACCAATCGTATTTGAAATATTTATCTATATTGATTAATTACATTAAATTTTTTTATCAACATTATGAAACTAAAAATTGATCATCCATTAAGCCAAATAACCGTAATATCATAAATACATTAAAATCGTAACTAAAATATTTTATGATTTTAACTAATATTCCTTCAAATAATGTAACTAAAATATTTTATTATGTTAACTAATAATCCCTTAAATAATACTTCATCTGTCCCAAATTAAGTGTCCTGAATCAATTTTGAAAGTTTTTTTTTTTTTGTTAACTTTGATCTTAAATATTTTTTTTATTGTTATATATATTACTTTATGAAAATTATACCAATGAAAATACATATAAAATTCAATCCATTTGTATATTTTACATCAAGTATTATATAACACAATCAAAAACTATTTAAAGTCAAAGTTGAAAAAGGAATACTCAAAAAGTCAAATCAGGTGACTTAATTTAGGACAAATGGAGTACACAATAAGCTAAACAATAGACAAACTTATGTCATATTCAACCATAATAATATTGTTCTATTTTCTTTTTGTGATTCATAGATTTTATATTTTTACAAGTTGTGTTTAAAGCATTGCCAGACTCAACTTCGGTTTTACTATAAAACTAGCAAATGATAAATAAACCTCTTGAAGGTCATGAAACTTCAATAAATTTTGAATGTATTAAATTAAATGTACATTTTCATATTAAAATATTATTTTTCCTTTTCATACACACATCTTTGAATTTATAACAACAAGGTTTAAATGTACTTGATAATAAATATGCTATTGATCATTTTATTGATTTGCTAAAAATTAACGCCAACAAAGATGAAGTTGACAAATATGGATTATTATTATTGCTATTCAAAATATATTGTTATTGCTTATATATATATATGTGTATGTATGATCATGTAACATCTTGTTTTTGGGTCTAGAAATAATTTTATTAAGTTTTAAATGATTATTTAAAGTAACGAGAAATGATTTTTATTTGAATTTACTTGAAAATAAATAGGTAAAAGAGTCACAGGACTTATTGTGACCAGTAAAATAGCACTTGTTTTAAATTATTGAAACTGACAGTAAAATAAAAATATTTTGTTTCACAGGTATTTTCGGGTTCCAGACAATAGGATTAGAAGGGGAAAAAACTTATACTATATTAAAAATGAGGCAGTAGTGGTAACCAACTCATTTTCTATCATTTTTATCTAACTCTCTCTCTCTCTCTCTCAACTCGTCTATTTTCATTTTCTTTCAAATAAAACCTTGAGAAAATCAAATGAAATAATCAACACTTTCTTGAAGATATGGATTAAACTCAGATTCTTGTTTTAATCATCTTTCTTATCATCTTCTTCTTCAAAAATTCTAAGTATCATGTTTATTTGTATGTATTTAGTTCTAATGAAATTAGGTATAAAAGTGGTGCATATGAAGAATTAAAGTTTAGAGATTATCATTTAGTGATTATGTGATGATATTTGATTATTTACATGATGATTCTTCAAGTTTGATTAGTGATTAATTAGTTAGGGTTTATGTATAAATATGTAGCTTAACATGAAATAGGTGATATATGATATGAATAATGATTTGAATAAGGTGTTGAAGATAAATGAAGTTTATAAAGGTATAGAATCGTTTATAGCATTTAGTTGCATTGTTTTGGGGATTGGAATCGGGTTAGGGAAGAATAGCAGCAGCGAAGCTCGCAGGATGAACACAGTTCATGATGCGAGCTGAATTCTTTCTGCGGTGCGAATTTAGTTTATCCTGCGAAGCGAGTTGAATCTCGCGAAGCGAGTTGACTGCGAGCCAAGTTGAGCTCTGCGAACTGAACCAAGTTCTACCAGCCGAGTTGAGTTGCGAACCGAGATTCTGCGAAGCGATTTGACTGTGCGAACTGAGACCTTGCGAACTGAAATTTTAAAATATTATTTTGCAAATTTTGAAAACTCGCAAGTGTTTCGGGGTCACGGATAAGTGACAATTTCATTAATTCTGATTGGGTTGAAATTCGCATGGTCACTCGGAAATAACTCAACGACCAAGGCTCCATTCTAAGAGCCTAGGTAGTTTTTAGGCTTTCGGGTTCATCTAGGGGCCGAAAATGGCATTTTTCAGTTTTTAAACGTCATTTCGGGATTTACTGATTTCTTATCTGATTAAACTTTTGTTTGCTTAGACTTCAGGGATTACTTGATTTAATAAATATGCTAGAATGATGATTATGAGATGAGTTACTGACTTGTTATTATTTGTGTTCTCAGATAAGCAGAAGGAAACTCAGTGATATAAGACTACTGAGTTCAAAGACTGGGAATATCGATGAGTGGTAACTGTATTCTTCGGTTTAACCCAGTTGTAACAGGTTTGGTTACAACGGGTGAACGTATATATGGTTATTGGTATTGATTGTTTAATCTTTTGGGTTATTGTTATTAATGATTTAGGTTGATTGGTTGTTATTCCGTGATGGCATGACTATTATGCATTATGTGACTATGTGGATTATTCAGAGGTCAACATGTCGCACCCCAAAATTTCAGGTTGCGAAAGCGAATCGGGTCGGGGCACGACTAATCAATAATCACAGCACAAAGATATAATGAACGACTCTATATGCGTCGTTTTACAACTTGTATTGATAAAATCAAAGTGTACATCAAAATATAGTTTACGTTAGCTCAGTTTGAAATTGAGAGATTTACATATATAATTAATTTATACAAAATATAATAATGCAACTAAATCTCTGAATGTTTGCATGCTGACACGAGCTAATGATTTCTGGTTTAGGCAGCCCAATCTACTATTGTGTATCTGTGATACATGCTAAAATGGGTCAGCGAAATGCTGGTGAGCTCACAGGTTTGTATGTCAACACATATTGTATGAAACGCAAGATTTAATTGAATTTAAATTGCAATCAAGCAAAATAAAAGTTTTACAGCCATGAGCACATAGTCTGAACTTAACTTGAGGGTCGGGTCCACATTTAAGGAATTCCGATCGAGGTGCCTCATACGAGTGTATAATCCACACTCGTCTACCCATATGCTAATACGTCCATTTGACCAGTTAGTGCTTGCTAACCCGGACGAGGATTGTCAATCCTATATGATACCATACACTAACATTCACGCTACAAAAGTATTACCAAACTATGCTATGGAGGACTTTATAAATGATTAGTGTGAAAACTCATGTAGTACATATCGAGGTTTTAGTATATGCGTTCATATGTAAATTAAATAGAGCAATGTATCCCACCCCTGAGTGAAAAACAGTAAAAGATGGGCCATGAGACTCACCTGAGTCTTGAGAGTTTAAATAATTTAAACTTGAGTTGATTAGCCGAGAATCGATGTCCGAAGACTGGTAACCTGAGGGTGTCCACGACACGCGATGGTTATAAATATGAGTAGGTATCTATAAAGAGTACCCTTGTAGTTGTTCGTTCAACTAGAATGTCTAAATTACTACGATTTGGTTCATTTGATTATGTTTTGAAACCGTGTATGGCCCATTGGTGATTGTTTGTAATAATAATTTTCAACATTACTATTTTGATTTTGAAGCGTTATACTTAAAAAGAGTATTTACAAACTTTAGGTGACGGGGGTCCGGGGACAGCGCCCCTGGTTAGCGGGGTTCCAGGGGTGGCAACCCCTGGCGGGGTCCAAGGGGCAGAGCCCCTGGCTGGGGTCGAGCTACCAGGTCAGCTTGGAAAATTTTTATTTCTACTATATTGCCTTAATGAAAAACGCATCTAAAATTTGAAATTGGGAGAAATCAAGTGATGAAATTTTAGGCATCGACACTTAGTAAAATCTGTGTTTTCTTGATTCTGTTTCATGCGACACTTATAACGTCACTTAGGGGTTTAGGCGTCAATCAGGAAGTGTCACATGTAATGGAAAATTTTGAAGTATTAACGTCACTTGAGGAAGTGACGCATAAGAGGCGACAATTAAGCAAGTGTCGGGTGTGAGTGTCGGATAAAGGTGTTAAGCGTCACTAGGCAAGTGACGGGTCAATTCATAATTCGATTATAGGCGTCACTTAGGCAAGTGTCGGGAAAAAGGTGTTTTATGCGGCACTTAGGAAAGTGATGCAAAATTAGGGTTTTAAGCGAAACTCAATGCGTCACTTAAGTGACGCATAAAGTGACGCTACAGTGCACCGGTCTATGCGACACTTACGTCTGTTGGCCAGATTTTGAGCCGAAAACGTGTTTTCCGGTTTTCGTTTGGTCTGAAACTTTTACCCAACCCATATTTGGACATTTCAAGCTTAAATAAACAACAACATGTTAAAAACAACAACACTCCGTGATTCTTTTTCTTCAGACGGGCTAGGTGATTCAAGGTCGTTTAGTGGTAGTTTTTGTGAATTTAAGATTGTGGTGGTGGTGGTGGTGGGTGTTTGAGAGAAGAAAGAGAGAAGGAAGAGAGGAGAGGTGGGAATGAGGGGAGGGGGAGGTGATGACCCCCTTTTGGCTGATTTTTTGATGGGGTCCACGGGTGTGGGCTTCACCACTTTTTGTTCCCTGCATTCATGCTCCGTTGGGTATTCGTTTCCTCGATCGTTTAAATAATTTGGTACGCGTTTGAATATAAATTTAAAATACGAGAAATTATTCGATACTTTTGTTGAAGTATTTCACTAAATACTTAATTAATTGAGTTATAAAATATAACTTAACTTTATTTTTATTGTTTGCACGTTTGATGTTTTAATCGCGTAGACCTTATTTGTACGATATGAATTTGAGTTGAAATATTATCTAAATAATATTTTGGATAAAATAGAGTTATTAAATAATGTCATATTATTTAAATAAAAAGGTTCACCAACGTCCGTATAAATTGAATCGAATTACATTCGATTTGAATTGCGTACGATTTAATCAAATCGCATAGTTGTATAATTTCATCAATGTATATTTTGATACATTAATTAGCCTAACACATAATTAATTACATGTATTAATAATTGATTAGGCACTAATTACTAGTCCTAATTTGGCGGGTGTCACATTCTCCCCCTGTTAGAAGAATTTCGTCCCGAAATTTAGTTCGTAGTCGTGTTGGAAGTAGCGTCAGTGAATAATTGAGGGTACTTGAGTCGCATTTGGTCTTCCCGTTCCCAAGTGAATTCCGGCCCACGCCTCGAATTCCACCTAACCTTAACGATGGGAATATGACTTTGTTTGAGTTGTTTGACCTCACGGTCCATGATTTCTGCAGGTTCCTCAACTAAATGAAGTTTGTCATCGACGCGAATCTCGTCGAGTGAGATAATAAGTGTCTTATCAGACAGACATTTCTTCAAATTAGAAGTGTGAAAAGTGGGATGCACGTTGCTGAGCTCGGATGGCAGCTGCAATTGATATGCCACTGGACCAATCCTCTCGAGGATCTTGAATGGTCCAATGTACCTGGGATTTAACTTCCTGCTTTTGCCGAAACGAATGACACCTTTCCAAGGTGAAACTTTAAGTAGCACTCGATCCCCAACCTGGAACTCGAGTGGTTTGCGTCTCACGTCAGCATAACTTTTCTGACGATCACGTGCGGCTTTGAGTTTATTTTGGATCTCGAAGATTTTCTCGGTTGTTTTGTGAATGAGTTCGGGACCAGTGAACTGACTGTCTCCCACTTCGGTCCAACAAATCGGTGATCGGCACTTATGACCGTACAGTGCCTCGAAAGGTGCAGCCTTAATGCTGGTGTGATAACTGTTTTTGTACGAAAACTCGCACAACGGTAGGTGTTTTTCGCAGTTTACACCGAAGTCAACTACGTAGGCTCATAGCATGTCTTCCAGTGTTTGAATCGTTCGTTCACTTTGGTCGTCGGTTTAGGGTGGTATGCGGTACTCATCTCAAGACGAGTACCCAGTGATTTCTGAAGTGAATGCCAAAAGTGAGATGTGAATCGACTATCCCTATCTGAGATAATCGAGATTGGAACACCGTGTCGAGAAACAACTTCTTTGATGTAGATTCGTGTGAGGCGTTCCATTTTATCCGTTTCCTTGATCGCAAGGAAATGAGTAGATTTTGTGAGATGATCCACGATCACCCAAATGGTATCGCAACCTCTCGATGACATGGGAAGTTTGGTTATGAAATCCATGGCGATTTATTCCCATTTCCATTGAGGGATTTCGGGTTGTTGGAGTAAACCAGAAGGTTTTTGATACTCAGTTTTGAATTTTGAGCAAGTAAGACACTTGCTGATGTAGGTGGCGATTCAAGCTTTCATATTCGGCCACCAATAAAATTCCTTGATTTCGTGATACATTTTGTCGGATCCTGAGTGGATAGAGTATTTAGACTTGTGAGCTTCATCCATCACCAAATCTCGCAAGTTCCAAAAGTAGGCAACCAGATTTGGTTAGAGAGGTACCAAACTCCATTAGGTTTGATTTCAAATTGTTTATCCATGCCTCGCAAGGCTTCATTTTTGATGTTATCGGTTTTCAGAGCTTCGAGTTGAGCAGTGAGAATCTGAATGTTTAGATCATTGTGAATGGTCATACCGAGGGCTCGGACTCGAAGTGGTTTTGTTCTTTCTTTTCGATTGAGGGCATCGGCAACAACATTTGCCTTACTCGGATGGTATTTGATCTCGCAATCGTAGTCGGTAAGCAACTCGACCCAACGACGTTGCCTCAATATTCATTGGAGACTTTTATGGTCGGTAAATATTGTGCACTTAGTGCCATAAAGGTAATGTCTCCAGATTTTGAGAGCAAAGACAACAGCTCCAAGCTCAAGGTCGTGGGTGGTGTAGTTCTTTTCATGAATTTTGAGTTGTCGTGAGGCGTAAGCAATGACTTTGTCTTGTTGCATCAACACGCAACCAAGACCTTGATGAGAAGCATCGCAGTATACCAAGAAGTCATCGGTGCCTTCGGGTAAGGATACAATAGGAGCACTGCAAAGCTTTTGCTTCAGAAGTTGAAAGTCTGACTCTTGTTTATCAGTCCAACCAAACTTTTTGTCCTTTTGAGTCAGTGTCGTGAATGGTTGGGCTATTTTTTAGAAATTTTCAATGAATCACCGATAGTACCCAGCAAAACCCAAGAATTGGCGTACTTCGGTTGGAGTTGTTGGTGCTTTCCAGCACTTGATGGCCTCGATTTTTGATGGATTAACATGGATTCCTTGACTATTAATAACGTGTCCAAGGAATTGAACGGATAGTATCCAGAACTCACACTTGGAGAATTTGGCATATAACTCCTCGTGTCTAAGTAGTTCTAGGATGGTTTCAAAGTGTTGCGCATGTTCAAGTTCGTCGGGCGAGTAAATGAGGATGTCGTCGATGAAGACAATGACAAACTTGTCAAGGTAAGGTTTGCACACCCGATTCATAAGATCCATGAATACAGCTGGAGCGTTTGTTAAACTGAAGGGCATCACCTGAAATTCAAAATGCCCGTAACGAGTTCGGAAGGTAGTTTTCGGGATATCAGTGTTGCGAACTCGGAGGTGATGATAACCTGACCGAAGATCGATCTTTGAATAAAAACTTGACCCTTGAAGTTGGTCAAACAGGTCATCGATACGAGGGAGTGGATATCGGTTCTTGACGGTCAATTTGTTCAACTCTCGATAGTCGATGCACATTCTGAAAGAACCGTCTTTCTTTTTCACGAATAAGACTGGAGCTCCCCAAGGTGAAGAACTCGGTCTAATGAATCCTCTATACAGGAGTTCCTATAACTGGGTGGACAGCTCCTGAAGTTCGGATGGGGCTAATCGGTATGGTGCTCGGGCCACAGGTGCAGCACCTGGCACGAGATCGACTGAGAACTGAACTTGTCTTTATGGTGGTAGACCAGGCAGTTCTTCGGGGAAGACTTCTGGAAAGTCTCGAACGATGGGCACATCCTCAATTCGCTTCTCCTCTGACTTTTTCTCCATGATGTGTGCGAGGATTGTCGGATACCCTTTTCTCAGACATTTTCGGGTTTTTAGACAAGAGATGATGTTTAGTCTCGTCCTACCGGTCTCCCCTTGTATGATCAAAGTTCTACCAGCGGCGAGAGGGATGCGAACGACCTTATCATAATAAATGGTTTGGGCTCGGTGTTTGGACAACCAGTCCATACCAATGATGACGTCAAAACTTCCAATTTCAACAGGCATAAGATCGATTGAAAAGGTTTCGTTGGCTAGGTTTAAAGTGCAATTAGGTATCATACTATCGGTTTCTATGAGTTTACCGTTCGCTAGTTCTACTGTGTACTTAGCATCTAGAGCAACAGGGGTGATGTCAAGTAGTGGATAAAATTCATCAGAAATAAAGCTTCTATCGGCACCAGTATCAAACAGAACAGAAGCAGTTAAATTGTTGAAAATGAACATACCCGAGACCACGTTAGGGTCTTGACGGGCGTCCCCAGAGTTGAGTACGAAGGCTCTACCTCTTGCGTTGTTGTTGTTGTTGTTGTTGTTGTTCAGCTTTGGGCATTCATTCCTGAAGTGCCCGGTGTTCCCACATTCGAAGCAGGCTTTTGATGGCCCGGTGTTGCTGCTGTTGGGGGTATTGTTGGTGGATTCGGGAGCTCGGCAATCTTTGGTCGAATGTCCGTACCTCTTACAGTTGTTGCAAGGGGTACTACATGGACCATCATGGTGGCGGTTACACTTGGAACAAAAGGTTTTGTTCCCAGTATACCCACGTTTGGGTTCAGTGTTGGAAGTCTAGGCTTGGATGGCGTTGGGTTTCTTGTTTGGTTGGTCGTGGTGTTCAGAGGATTTGCGTTTGTGGTTGGAGAATGGGAGTGGTGTCTCACGGCTGACGACCATTGCCATGAGTTCATGAGCTAATCGGATTGCACTTTCAACAGTGGTTGGTTTAGACGAGGCGACGTGCCCCTGGATATTCTGCGGGAGACCGCGGATGTATCTCTTGATGCATTTTTACTCCGGATCGACCAAACCCGGGCATAATAAAGCGAATTGCTAGAATTTGGAGGTATATCCAGTAATGTCAGTTCCCCGCACTGTCAAGTGCCAGAATTCTTCCTCCAAACGGTGCAGTTCTTCTTCGGGACAATATTTTTCCCTAAGCTTTTTCTTCAGTTCAGCCCAAGGAAGCTGGTTCACTATCTCGATGCCCACAGAGTTGGCGTGGGTATTCCACCACGTAAGTGCACCTTCTTGAAAGGTGTAAGCAGCGAATTTAACCTTGCTATCCTCAGTACAGTTGCAGAGATTGAAGACAAATTCCATACATTCCATCGACCGGATCAAACCAATGGCACCTTCCGTGCCTTTGAAGTACAACGGTTTGCAACTGAGAAAGTCCTTATAAGAGCAAGGTTTGATGACAGGAGTAGTGTCAGCGGTGTCATCACTCCTCCTAGAGGTTCGGGGTGATTCCCGAGTAGCCAGGGCTTCGGCCACAGCTCAGGAAATGAGAGCAGCAATTTCAGCATTGCTGTAACTTTTCTTCTTTGGCGGCATGATTCTTCAAGAAAGAAACAAGTGGTACATGAGAGTTTGTACCAGAATGATAATTGAGGTAGATGTATATATATAAAAGTGGTAATATACACATCACAATGCAATGACCAATAAGGTCGAATCATAAAGAGAAATTGTCAATTGATATTATAGAGCTAAACGATTACAGACGATTTCGAGTTACTAGTTTCAAAAGTTACAGACTTTTGCAAAAGATGTCGGGAATCATTACATCCGGTCGAATTACATAGATCCTACAGAAGTACAATAGATTTCACTAGATAGTTACTACACTAATCTATGTGTAGATTGAGTTGTGGCAACAGTGAGGTGAGATGGTCCACAGACTCTGCAAGTCTGCTAACCATCCTGAGAGCATCCTCGGTTTCCCGCAGGCACGTCTCACATTCTTGCAACCTTGATTGTAAAACATAGATCTCGTTTCGGTTACTGATTACTTGGTTATGAACGATCTCCATGGTTTGGGTGGTATCTTCCATTTAGTCGTGAGTTCGGGTCAAGGTTTCAGAGATGTCCGCTTGACCTATGTATAACTGGGCTATACCATCTTGAGTTTGCTCCATCCAGTCAGAGCGAATATTACGTTGTTCGATTTCCATATTGTGTAGCCTGCTTTCGTGGTGGTGCACTTGAGCAGCTAACACGGGGACAGTGAAGTGAGTAGGTTCTTGGGTATAGGGAGAGACTTCCATGCTGGAAAACCCTCCATTAGTTGTGGGGAGTTGGATTCCTTCCTCGTCCCTCCAAGCGTTAAGTCGATTTGATAACCATCGCCACTGGCTCGTTGTTGCTTGCCTTTGGGGCTGGTTATCGAGTTGGTTTTGAGTGGGATATAGGGTAGCTCGAGGCAACCCAGTGTTCCTCCTAGCTACCCTTGAGTTTCATGATCCATACGGATGAGAGCGAGATGAATTGGGTGGTCTGTTTGTCATTTCTGAGACAAAGCGTTAGAAAGAATGAGGCCGATATACGTATATATAATATAGCCTAAGATTCGTAGAGAGGCCTATCTATGTATATATACATATATCACATAATAGCCTATTGAGTGTCTAGCACAGACGTGTTTGAGTCCCGGTTCTCTCGAGGTCAGATACAACTACTGTATCCTGTTCAGTCATGACTCCTTTCAGATCTCACATCCTATTCTTTTAATTGTGCATAGTTAATCAGGCTATGTTAAATTAAACCAATACAATGTAGTCACTGAACCTAATCATACTTAATGAGGAATACTGCCTAATGATCATAGTCTAGGTCCACTAAATGCAACCTAGTTCACAATAACCTTAGGCTCTGATACCAATCTGTCGCACCCCCAAATTCAGGTTGCGGAAGTGAATTGGGTCGGAGCTCGACTAATCAATAATCACAGCACAAAGATATAATGAACGACTCTATATGCGTCGTTTTACAACTTGTATTGATAAAATCAAAGTTTACATCAAAATATAGTTTACGTTAGCTCGGTTTGAAATTGAGAGATTTACATACATAATTAATTTATACAAAATATAATAATGCAGCTAAATCTATGAATGTTTGCATGCTGACACGAGCTAATGATTCCTGGTTTGGGCAGCCCAATCTACTACTGTGTACCTGTGATACATGCTAAAATGGGTCAGTGAAACGCTGGTGAGCTCACAGGTTTGTATGTCAACACATATTGTATGAACCGCAAGATTTAATTGAATTTAAATTGCAATTAAACAAAATAAAAGTTTTACGGCCATTAGCACATAGTCTAAGCTTAACTTGAGGGCCGGGTCCACATTTAAGGAATTCCGATCAAGGTGCCTCCTACGAGTGTCTAATCCACACTCGTCTAACCAAATGCTAAGTAATAGCGTCACTTAGGGGTTTCGGCGTCACTCAGGAAGTGTCGCATGTAATGGAAAATTCTGAAGTATTAGCGTCACTTGAGGAAGTGACGCATAAGAGGCGACACTTAAGAAAGTGTCGGGTGTGAGTGTCGGATAAAGGTTTTGAGCGTCACTAGGCAAGTGACGGGTCAATTCATAATTTGATTATAGGCGTCACTTAGGCAAGTGACGCTAGAAGTGTCGGTTTGGAGTGTCGGGTATTGAAATTGCGACACTTAGGCAAGTGTCAGGAAAAAGGTGTTTTATGCGGCACTTAGGCAAGTGACGCAAAATTAGGGTTTTAAGCGACACTCAGTGCGTCACTTAAGTGACGCATAAAGTGACTCTACAGTGCACCGGTCTATACGACACTTACGTCAGTTGGCCAGATTTTGAGCCGAAAACGTGTTTTCCGATTTCCGTTTGGTGTGAAACTTTTACCCAACCCATATTTGGACTTTTCAAGCTTAAATAAACAACATGTTAAAAACACTTGAAATCGAGGAGTTTCGAAATTTTTTCGGAAACTTACAAGTTAACGTGTGAAGATTTCGAAAAGATGGGAAGGTAGATCGTGACTCCATGATTCTTTTTCTTCAAACGGGCTAGGTGATTCAAGGTCGTTTAGTGGTAGTTTTTGTGAATTTAAGATTGTGGTGGTGGTGGTGGGTGTTTGAGAGAAGAAAGAGAGAAGAAAGAGAGGAGAGGTGGGAATGAGGGGAGGGGGAGGTGATGACCCCCTTTTGGCTGATTTTTTGATGGGGTCCACGGGTGTGGGCTTCACCACTTTTTGTTCCCTGCATTCGCGCTCCGTGGGGTATTCGTTTCCTCGATCGTTTAAATAATTTGGTACGCGTTTGAATATAAATTTAAAATACGAGAAATAATTCGATACTTTTGTTGAAGTATTTCACTAAATACTTAATTAATTAAGTTATAAAATATAACTTAACTTTATTTTGATTGATTGCGCGTTTAATGTTTTAATCGCGTAGCCCTTGTTTGTACGATACGAATTTGAGTTGAAATATTATCAGAATAATATTTTGGATAAAATAGAGTTATTAAATAATGTCATATTATTTAAATAAAAAGGTTCACCAACACCCTTATAAATTGAATCGAATTACATTCGATTTGAATTGCGTACGATTTAATCAAATCGCATAGTTGTATAATTTCATCAATGTATATTTCGATACATTAATTAGCCTAACACAGAACTAATTACATGTATTAATAATTGATTAGGCACTAATTACCAGTCCTAATTTGGCGGGTGTCACACAACATTAGTTTGGTATGTTGCTATTGTTTGGCTGGCGGGGTTTCCGATACACATCGTTTATGGATGAACCCTAGTCAGTGAAGATAACTTCAAACTATCGTTAAATCACTGTGATGGCATACCAGTGATTTAAGGTGTTCTTGGCGTTGCTACAATGAACCGCTGGTCCTCTTTGACGTTATGTGCTTATGTGTTTATTTGTTGTAAGATTTGTTATTCTGGATTGAACTGTCGGATACAGTTTCATCACTTAGCTGTGAGCTAACCCCTCGTTATTTAACATTTTGCAGATTATGTTTGGGTTAAGGAATGGGCGTTTGGGATTCTGGATGGAATGTTTGACTACTGCTGCGACTACTCTGATAATTTTTGGAAATTATTGTTATTGTGAAACTCATATAACACCCAACCGTTAGTACCTTGTTTTATAATTAAATAATTATAACTGATATGTTTTGGGGAATTGTAAGGATTTTGTAAATATGACGGGACATACACTTCCGGTATTTGTAAATATAATAAAATATGTGGTTAAAATAATGGGGTGTTATAGATCACAACAATGTATGATTTGGATAGAATTCTAGGTTTGAATTATAAATACAAAATACAGTTATTTGAGTTACACTGAATTCATAGTTAATTTAAATTTTAAAAAACTGTTTTATGGGTTACAATAAGTCTATACTACCTTCTTATTAAATGCATATTATATTAATAAATGTTTGACTATCTGCCCCTTCATAAAATAGGTAACTGTTATAACTAAAATGTTTACAAATTAGATAATATATAATTTACAACTGACATGTATTTTTAATAACTTAACTAAAAAAAATCAAAAAACCCGAACCATATCAAATTGATAAAGTATATGATATATGTTATTAGTTGGCGATTATATTATATAAAAATCTGGTTCATGGTACAATTTCATTTGACTTAACATTTTAGTTACACAATTTATAAAATCAAATGTTGAAACCTCGCGTTATCGCAGGACCTCATCTAGTTATACTTAAAGCAGAATAGCTTGGGAAAATCTCGGCCTTTAATTGGGTTTTCCCTAATCGATCCAATGATCTAGATTTAATTTAAATAATTACACTTTACACCCCTAATAATTATTTGTTAAATATATAAAATAATAATAATAATAAAATAATAATTAAGATTTACGATATAATTACATATTATATATTATATTAAATTAAAATAATACAACTAGACACCACATCCTAAATCATTCACAGATATCTAATTTTTCAATTAGAAACCCATGAAATATATTTTTTTTAAATAATAGATAATATCATAATATCAAAAATTATAACCCTCCTACACTCCTACATCTTCTCCATTAATTTAAATAATAATAAAATATATCTTTTCCTATTTTTACTCAGGGTTTTTTACCGAAAAAGGAATAACTTATTCTCGTTTTTGTGTTTTAAGGTATCAAATATTTTTAACTTTTTAAAAGGAACAACTTATTTTAAAATTAGGATTAAGGGGTATATGGCTAAAAAGTTTGGAATATTTGATACGTGAAAACATGCTAATGTCGGTGATTCGGTAAATATGACATAGATCGGAGAATGGTTAAATGCTTCTTTGGGAAAAACGAGAATTGTTGACTCATTAATCTTCCACAAATTGTTAATTGTACTTGTGTTAATTGTAATCAAGTTTGTAAATTGGTTTTGAATTGTAATGAAAATATTGGTTCGTAAACATTTTAGAGTTAAATGTTAAATGCTGAAAAATGTTGACCATGTTTGACCAATGACCTGCGGTGCGAACTGAGTTAGGTTCGCAGGGCAAGGCTGCGAAGCGAGTCGACTGAACTCGTTGGGCCAAGTTGGGCTGCGAACGGAGTCAATTCGCAGAGCCCATCAGCTGCGAGCCGAGTCGAATATATATACAAAATTAGGTTTAAACCTAATTAACTTTTGCCATAATACCTATAAGAATTTCCTGAGTTTCCAGAGCTAGGTATTGATAGATTAACATTTGTTTTAATCAATATAAAGCTAAATAGTAATTGATTTCACTAAAACTTGTGAAACAAACCGTCTACAATTCGTAAACTAGTATTAAGGGATTCCGCACCTTAATATCCAAAGATAACCTCGTTATCGATCCTAATACATACGGACTTACAATTGGTATCTGAGCCTATAGCTATATACGCGTAGGTTCGAGGTTATTCAGGTAATAACGGTTGATTTAGGGTTGTTTGTACGTGATTTTTTGCGTAAAAACGATCAAAATCAGTCTCTGGAAGTTTTTAGGTTAGTTTACATCCGAAATCTTAGAATTTGGACGTTTAAAAGCCTAAAATTTTCGTTTTTAGGGTTTTCAGCCAATTCTGCGAACTGTGTTGCGAAGCGAACCGAGTCTGCGAACTGAACTGAGTTGGCAAACTGAGATTCTGTGAACTAGTCTGTCCTGCGAACTGAGTTTGTTTTGCGAACTGAGTTTGACCTTTGAACTGAGTTCTCCTCTGCGAACTGAGTCTGTCCTGCGAACTGAGTTCTCCTCTGCGAACTGAGTTTGACTTGCGAACTGAGTTCTCCTTTGTTAACTGAGTTTGACCTGCGAACTGAGTTTTGCTCTGCGAAATGAGTTTGTCCTGCGAGTTGAGTTTCTGCGAACTGAACTTACTGATTTTTTCGTAAGTTTTAAATCTCTAGGTTTTGCAAAAATGTCTGACATAAGTAAGATGATTGAGATGGAACATGAGATTGGAAAGTCTAATGTTCCACCTAAATTGCTCCGACTTGAAGACTACTATGGATGGAAAGACAGATTCGAATCACATTGTCAGTTCCATGATTTGTCAATCTAGATGTGCATCAAGAACGGGTATACTGCACCTACTGCTAAAGTTAGTAATAAAACTGTGGCCCTTACCTATAATCAGATGAGTGATCAAGAAAAGAAAGATTATGAAATTGAAAATAAAGCTCACTTTTCTATTAAGATGAGTCTTCCATAAGAGATCAACCATCAGTTGAAGTCTTTTCATACGGCTAAAGAACTATGGGAAGCTCTAGAGAAAAGATGTGATGGAAGTCCTCAGGTTAAGGCAGGTAGGTGTAATCTGTTGAAGAAACAATTCATAGTCTTTAAAGCTATGAAAGGTGAAGATCTTGATGCATACACCACAAGATACTACCATCTGTTAAGTGAGTTAGATGACCATGGTATTTCCTATACTAATACGGAGAAGACTGACAAGTTTATTGAAGGTCTGCCTTTGAAATGGGATATGTATGGAGTTATGCTCAAGGATAACAATGAACGTTATGCTGCTATGTCATTGGAGCAGGCAATTGATAAGCTCCGTGGATATGATTTCACAAAGAAATCGAGAGATACTGATTCTGATCAGGTACAGGATCCTGGGCTTTATCATGGAAAATCTACTATCTCTAATAGTTCGTCTAGTTCGACCACAACTTTACTGGTTGGTGATACTGGAGAAAATGGTGAAATGATAACTGAAGACTTATCTTTTATAACTTCATCTGGAGGTGAAGCAAAAAGCAAGACAACTGGGAAGTCAACTCAAGAGCATCACAAAAGGCCCATGAGTGTGAAATCCGCTGAACAACAACTATCAGTTCTTGTTTCATTCGTTGCTTCATACGAAAACTACATCCAGGGTAAGATCAATGATCCAACTACTTTTGATGAGGATTATGATCAAGTCGACCCAGACGACTTAGAAGAAATGGATCTCCAGTGACAACTTGCTATGGTGTCAAGGAGAGTTAAAAATTTCTTGAAGCGTACTGGTAGAAAGCTGGTAGGAAATAAAATTGGGTTTGACAAGTCCAAAGTGAAATGTTTTAACTGTCAAAGTTATGGACATTTTGCTAGGGAATGTCAAAGACCTAAAACTAAGAAAACAGCAAATCATGAAAAATCAAGTGCTACTTTGTCTTCTAAAGCCTTGGTTGTTCAACAACTGGTTGATTCTTATGACTAGAAAGCTTTAACTGAAGAAACTCTTATGGCTGAAATTGAAGATCCAGTTAAGAATGATGAGACACCATCTTACATGCCTACTGCTGAGGATTATCAAATGAAAATTTCTGAAATGAAGCAGCAGCCGAAGATGATGTGTTAGACTTGGGGTCAACTGAAGATCTTTGTCCAGAAGACTTTGTGGCACAAATGGCTGAACTCCAAACTGATAAGAAACGGGTATGTCTTGATGTTCCTACACTTATAGATCCATGTCAATTAGTGACTAGTTTACAAGCCCAAGTTAATGTATTTGTTGATTCACATAAGGCTTTAACATCTGAACTAGAATTGGCTAAAATTAACGTACGTAGGTTAAGTGAGGACAAGCTAGACCTTAAGAAGCAGATTAAGTCCTATATGGCAGATAAGACCTTACTTAGAAACACTATTAATGAACAATCTATGACTATTGATGGTCTTTATTTGAACTTAAAGGACTTAAATCAAGGTGTAGCTGAAAAAGACTAAGGTTAAGTTAGTTGAGCTTAATCGTAAGTTTGAAAGTTATAGGACATCTTCTTTGACTATGGACTCTATAATTGATCCTCAACATAGTATAAAGGACAGGACTGACTTAGGCTTTAGTGATGTTCCTCCACCTTTTAACGCTAATTACACTACTACTAATGTTAACCTAGAGATGACTGATGCTACTGCTAATTCTGATGTTCAAATACCCAAAGAATCTGAAACTTCTAAGATACAAAAGGATGTCCTTAAAGAACAATCATCTAATATTGGTAAGACATCAGCTTCCACCAGTGTACAATTTGTCTCGGGTGGGATGCTAAATGATACCAAAGTAGATGATAAGGTTATTAAGGAACAAATTGATGTACCTTTAGTGTCTAAGACTCAGATTGAGAATAAGGCAAAAGACGTTAAGTCACGAAAGCAGATGTCTTGCTTTAAGTGCCACCAAAAGGGGCATGTAGCTCCTGTAAAAGTCACCAAGACTCCCGACGGGAATAGTTATGGTTACTTTAAGGAATTTCAGATTGTTGATGATAAGGGACAACCCAAGACCGTAATGGCTTGGGTCCCTCTTGAAAACTAACTGTGTACAAGTTGTCATGTGCAGGAGCAAACTGTGAACAAAGATAGATGATGGTATGTAGACAGTGGATGCTCAAGACATATGACAGGGGAAAGAAGTCTACTGATGGGCTTCAAAGGTGGGTTGAAACAGCGAGTAAACTTCGCTGGTGATAAAGGAGTAGTAATTACAAGAAAAGGAAAAGTTTCAAATGGAAATTTGACTCTTGAAGATGTGAATTATGTTGAAGAACTAACTCACAACTTAGTGAGTGTTTCCCAAGTCTGCGATAAAGGTCATCCAGTTCATTTCAATGAAAAGGAAGCCTTAGTCCTGAAGCCGGGATTTGTTATTCCCGAAGATTGGATATTAATGAGGGCACCAAGGAAGAAGGACATCTATGCTATCAACATGGGTGCTCCGGTTACTTCAATGGAGTCTACATGTCTATTATCCAAGGATTTAAAAGCTGACTCTATTTTATGGCATAGGAGAATGGCACACTTGAACTTTCGGAAAATGAATTATATAACCAAAAATGGTTTAGTTCTGGGTGTCCCACATAAGCGTTTTGAGTTTGAAGACATGTATGTTTTTTGCTTGAAAGGAAAACAACATAAGAAACCACACAAGTCTAAAACCGAAAACTCAATCTCCTCGCCATTTGAATTGTTACATATGGATCTCTTTGGCCCAATAAGTAAGAGAAGCATAGGTGGCAAATGGTACTGCTTGGTTGTTACAGATGATTTCTTTAGATTCTCATGGGTATTCTTTTTAAAATCTAATGATGAAACTCCAGGAATGCTTATGGAGTTCTTAGATTTAGTAGAGAATGTCTATAAAATGAGAGTTAAGAGGATTCGTAGTGACAATGGTACAGAGTTCAAAAATTCTACGTTGAATGTTTATTACTTAAGTGAAGGAATTCAACATCAATTCAGTGCACCATATGAGCCACAGTAAAATGGGGTTGCTGAAAGAAAGAATAGAACTCTAATTGAGGCAGCTAGAACCATGCTTGCTGATTCAGGGCTTCCGGTCATCTTTTGGGCAGAAGCGGTGAATACAGCATGTCATGTTCTGAATAGGGTTCTGACTATTAAGAAGCATAACAAGACTTGTTATGAACTTCTGAACACAAAGAAACCTAATTTGAATGGATTTGAGCCCTTTGGTGTATCATGCACCTTATTAAAGACTAGTAATCAACCTAAGTTTGGGGAAAAGGCTGACGAAGGATATTTCCTAGGTTATATTCCTAATTCACCAAACAAGAAGGTTTTCAATAAAGTCATTTGCCGTGTGGAAACTGTATATAACATTGAAGTTACCATTTTTACACATGACAAACACAAGGGATTAGATTGGCAATTTGATTATTCAGATCTATTTAAGTCATTTAAAGTCCCTATAAGTGACTATGTGGTTAATTTGGAAATCCCGGAACATTTATTCTACGGTGATGAGGACATTGGCCCTACACATACATCGAATGCTTCTTTATATGGGACGTCTGCAGATAAACCATCTACTAGTGCTTCAAAAGAGCCCTCAGTGGAAAAACCTCAAGAGCAAGACAAGTTATCGAAAGTTACTCAAAGGGTATTGGATAATATCTTTACCCCTAGAAGGGAATTGAGAGAAAGAATAACTTCTGATGAGATGTATAGTACTGATGAGGATACGCCACCACTGGAGGAGATTGGTGTAACACCCGTAAATTTACTGTTTGGCGGAAGCATACTTTGGGGTGCTACTAATCAATAATCAAAACACACAAGGTATATAATGAATGACTCTATATACGTCGTTTACATTGATAAATCAAAGGTTTACATCAATTGAGCTAGTTACATTAGCTCGTGTTCGTAATATGAGAGATTTAAACACATAATAAGTTATACAAAATCTAATAATGCAATGAAATCTCTGAGGCTTTTGCATGGAGACTCGAGCTAATATGCATCCTGATGGGCAGTCCAAATCTACTGTTGTGTACCTGAGATACATGCTAAAAAGGTCAGCTAACACTGATGAGCTCACAGGTTTTTATAATAAGGCAATGTGTATGAACCGCAAGATTTAATATCATAATTTGCAGCGAAGCAAATAAATAAATGAATGTATATACAACCATGAACACATAGTCTGAGCTTAACCGAGGTGTCAGGATCACAATTAAGTGCTTGAACGAGGGTGCCTCCCCGCGAGTGCCTAATCTACATTCGTATGAAGAAATGACAATGCGTCCATTTGACTAGTTGGGGCTTCCAACCCGGATGGGGATTGTCTATCCCATATGGTACCATACACTAAAATTCACACTACAAAAGTATTACCAAACTTTTCTATGGAGGGCTTTAAAAATGATTAATGTGAAAACTCATGTAGTACATATCGAGGTTTTAGTACTTGCATTCATATGTAAAACAAATAGAGCAATGTATCCCACCTCTGAGTGAAAAAAGTAAAAGAGAGGCTATGAGACTCACCTGAGTCTTGAAAGTAGGCGTTTAAATCAACAAACGTGTATCCGATATAAATAATCTGTAGGTTCTCCGAACCCGCAACCTTCTAATGCCCTAAGCACATAAGGTTGTATGTATGAGTGAATGTCTCAAAAGATCATTCATGCTAGTTGTTCACTCAACTAGTTATGTCCAAGGTTTATTATCGTTGTGCATAGTAATTATGTGCGGCCCGTTGGTGACGTTTTGTAATAATAATTCAAAAAGATATTATTATTAGGTTTGTATACTCATTGAGTATATGTTGTTGTATGTTCATGTAGTGTCGTATATAGTTAAACAATTTTGTATGAAATCGAGACTTAGTGAAAATAGGTGTTTTCAACAATCTGTGATATGCGACACAATAGTTGTGTCGCTAGTTATTGTGGTGACATAAAAGTAGTGTCGCAATTTAGCAAAATAAATTAAGTATGCGACGTAGAGGTCTGTGTCGCATGTTGCGACATAAATTATGTAGCGACATAAGGATTGGTGTCGCAGATTAGGGTTTTGGATTTTGATGTGACATAATAGTTTGTGTAGCAGTGTTGTGTCGCACGAGTGCGACATAAAGTAGTTATGTCGCAGAATCGGGCTGAGATGGTTTTCGTTCTAGAGGGCTAAGTCAAAAATGCTCGATTTGATCCAAAACTATTACACAACTTCTATTATATTATAAAACTTATAGAAAACAAGTTTCGTGACCTTTGGTGACCCACCAGTGTCGTTTTTACTAAAATTTTGAAAATGCCAATTACGTCTATGTTTATTAAAAGTACCCGTTTTTGTCTATGTGTTCTAACAACCAAAATGGTGACAATCGAACCTGAGAAAGTTCACACATATTCTAATACGTCTTAGGTTTCTGGGACATATTTTTACGAAGTCTAAAACCAAACACAAGTTGAGAAATAAATTTGTGAAGCACAATGGGTCCAGCAGCTATTTTTCAATACATATGTTCAAAGATTTAATCATAGATCAAATTTTACAAAACTTCAAAAAACGTGCAAGTGGGGGATTTAAAGCTAACAAAAATTGTGATCTTTTCCAAGTGGTCTCATCTATTTTTATTTTGTATTTTACGAGATATGCTCTGTTACATTTGAGTCAAAGTTCTGATAAGAAGGTACAGACTGCCTATGTACTTTTATTTCTTTAATTTAAAATAGTAAATAATATCCAAAATTCGTGTGGTTTGCAGATTATGAAACTAGACATCATGAACTTAAGTTTAGAGCTAAGAAACACAAAAGTTCATTAAGTTATGGGTTAGATATTGCCAATCTAAGTCGATCCAATTTATTATCCAATGGGTAACGCTATTATCCAGTGGTCCATAGCATTTTGTGAACGATTTTTGTTAGGATTTGGACATAAATCAGTATAAATGGAACACTAACATGTTTATA
Organism: Pseudognaphalium luteoalbum; assembly: GCA_963422505.1. Lineage (NCBI taxonomy): Eukaryota > Viridiplantae > Streptophyta > Magnoliopsida > Asterales > Asteraceae > Pseudognaphalium > Pseudognaphalium luteoalbum. The sequence goes on from OY730193.1 coordinate 82,088,084, forward strand.
AACTTAATCCAAGTAAATAAAAGGAGAAAGGAGAGATTTATATCAAACAAAACGGATCTACGGTCGAAATGGTGAAAGGTGCTGCTGCTGTGTGTTCTTCGTGCGTATCCTTCCAAAACCGAGTAAAGGAGGTGGTAGATGATGATGTGAGTTGTTAGATGCTCTTGGAGGTGTGTTATGCTGCACACCGGTCGTTGGAATTTCTAATGGAGATGCATCGCAACAGTGGGTTTTAAATTTGTAAGGCTGGGGCCTAGGGTTACTATTATGCTAATCAAAGAGCTAGCAAAGGACAAGTATGACCTAGGATCGTTCTTCAAATCGCGGAAAATTGAAGATAGGGGATTTAGAAACTTTTATGTGTTTAGCTAAGGAGAAAAGAGTTGGTTTTGGTTTTGGTTTTGAATTTCCTATTCTAAATTAAAATAAACTGAAGGGTGAAGGTTACTTCGGGTGTTCAGCAATTGAAGTGATTGTCTACTACAAAGTGGTTTAGGAGTTGTTTAATATGGAGAGTTCTAATGAGGATAAGTTCGTAAGTTAATGTGAGCTATCACTGCAATCCTTCTATCGGGCTAATGCGGAGGTGTCCACAATCCGGCAAATAGAATGTCACGTGGGTTGCAGCATATATTAAAGCATACACTGAAAGTTCTCTCAAATGTATACCCATATTATCTGACAGTTAATCTCGAATCCTATTCCCCAATCTCTGTTGTCAGAGATGTCCGAATCATGGCATAGTTTGTTGAATAAACAATCTTATGAATGAGGTTTACCCTCACCGGAATAGGTTTGACTGACTGGTCTAGGCAGCCGGATAATATGTCATCACTTATTCGTATGAATTATCAACATTACTCAGGTATGCAAGAATACAGGGATGGTTTGTACTACAAATGGAAAGTTAAGTAACACGTTTGTTATTCGATTCATAATATAACTACCTTCGGTCGTTCTCGACTTCCATACATTTGTACTCCGCCGTAGGCGTTTCCAGTACTATATCAGAGAACAGTCAAAAAGTGTCCGTCATATTACTTCACGATATTTAATGCCAATTGTATTTCACTATTATGATGATCCTAAGGCAACAATCAAACAAGAACATGCAATAAGACGATCAAAGCAACAGTTCAATATAAGCATACAAAGGTATTATTTAAGTCGAGGATATTCCGAAAGTTGTCTCAAAATTATCGTCTATATGAATTTAATCTTAATCTACCTCTATTCCAATATTCCGTGTCTCTTAGATCCTATTTTGGTCTAGAGAACACCGGCCATGCCGAGCTCAATGATTCAACCTAACGTAGTATAACTAAGTAACCTATATCCTATGAGTTAGCTACGTTCATTTTTGGGTAAGGTTTTAGTCACAACATGAGTTGGGCAGATAAACGATAAAGATTTAATTCCTACATATATTTGTAATATAAACCATCCGCAATCTCATAACATACAACACAATTACATATTTAAAACTTTCTAAACGACTATCATAGTAGATAATTGAGTTATCTAGTTAATCATGGCAATTCTAGTATGCATATTTAAATTTATAAAATAAAGAACAAACATATTTAAATATGGAAAATAGATTAAAACCTGGAAAGGTTTACAAATAACTCATAGCTACAATGCGTCCCGGAGCACCTCCGTATAAATCTTCCTTGGTTAATTAATTAGCTATTCTAATTAATTAAACTATCCTAAAGGAAGAAATACTAATTTTACAAGAAAAAAAAAGTGTATGGAGTGTGTTTTTTTCAAGGTGTGAATGTGTTTGAAAGGTGTGTAAAAGGTGTGTCTTTAAATGAACCATGGGTTCCCTATTTATAGGAGAAAATTGGTGCATTCTAGCAACTTGGGGCACATGTTAGCAAAAGGTGGGAAAGTTGCTAGCACATGTACCCTAAAGCGCATAAAGGTCTAGCACGTGTAGCCCAAAGTCGCGGAAAAGGCCTAGCACATGTACCCTGAGAGTACGGGCAAGGACGCAAAAGCGCATGGGGGACGGGGGTGGCCAGCCGGCACCGGCACCATGGTGGCCGGCGGCAGCTGCCACCTGCCCGCCCCGGTTCGCCGTCTTTCATCTCGTTACTCAACTTGTGCGTATCTCCTTCGTTATGCATCCGTTTGCGTTGATTCTTTTTGTGTTGGATTCGTTTTTCAAAAATGAAGACTTTGATGAAAAGAAATCCCAAAAATATGTCTCTGATCTTTGGATGTCTTGTACGAATCTTTTGAATCTTCTGACGTACGTAGAATCTTCATTCTTCATCCATTTTTGTTGATTCTTCTTCTGTTAGATTCGTATTTTGAAAACGAATATATTGGATAAGATAAATCTTAGTGATGGGTATTTTGCCTTTAAATCTTTTCTTGATGTCTTGAATCTTCAAACGTGTGTGGAATCTTCATTTTTTGTCCGTTTTGCTTGATTTTTCTCGTGCAACTTTATTTTGACCTTCTTGACAAAGTTTCATTGATTTGAACATTATTTGAGTTTATTTTCCAAGTATTGTTTTAGAAGGAGAGAGATATCGGTAGTAAAAACGTGACTTTTTACGCGATATCAAGTATCCCACACTTAGAGTTTTGCTTGTCCTCAAGCAAATTGTCAAAAAACTGCTTTGAAATTCTGGAAGGGTGTCCTCGTATCCTGGAGAACTTGATTCCTATAGGCAGGGTGAAAAGATTTCAAACGGGGTTTTAACCTTTGATGCTTTCTCAAACTACCGGTTCTAACAAGCTTTCTTTACATGACTGGGGTCCTCACAGGTGGTCACTCAATTCACTCAAGTGTATCGGGTTTTCTAATTTCTAATTCACTCAGGGGCCAGTCATGTAGCTCTTTCGTCGTCATAAGCTCGGGTGAGAATCAAATCTGTAATACTCAAATGGGGACGATGCCAATTATCCCTAGACATTTGTAAGATGGTAAAGATGGATATAGAAGAGGGGTATTGTAGGTGGTTTAGTGGGGTTTTGATATAGCCTAAGAATTTGTATGTGATGACTTATCTTTGATGTTTTAGTGATACCTCGTTTTGGATTTCTCTCTTTGAGAGCCTTCTTTTCATGTTTTCATTTTGAGGAACCTTCCCCTTGGCATTAAATGATCCTTGGGTCTTTTAGTTCTTCGGTTCCTCCTGTCAGCTTTGCTGAATTATGCTTTTCTTCGGAGTTCCCCTTCTCTTTCTTTGGATGGTACTTTTATCCTTCGGGGGTTTCAATGTATTTCTTGCAGTACTTCTTTTTGACAGAACAGAAACTTAGGTTATGGCCAAGAGATGTAAAGGAAGGGTTGGTTTCTTGAAGTGAGTTTTTGAAATGAAAAGGCTAAGGCTCAACAGGTTTTCTACTTGATCTTCAATGCTGAAAGTGAGCATTGGTTGGGTTAGGCTTGAAAACAGGGGTTTTTATGAGAGGGTTTTATCCTAGGAAATGTCGAGGTCTTATAATTGCACCTTCGTCACGTATGACGCCCATCTTTGTAGTTTCGAAATGTATTGCTCAAGCAAGTTCTAACTTAAAAGGCATACATCGGCACACTCTTAATCGAAAATTGAAGCATTAAAGATAAATGCCTTTATATGGCTCAAGATTCCTCACTTATTTTGATGGTTTAATGCCTAGTCATGCGATTGCTTGTTTTGAAACTTAGCTCGAAAATCTTTCAAAGAATTTTACCCATAATTGTCGATTTCCCAAACCTTTGGATTTTCATTGACCGGAAATACCCTTTTAGACTTTCAAAAATTTGAAAATTCTGCTAAAAATCTGAGTTTGCTTTAAAGATTGATCAAAATTTTATGTTGCACTTCAGTAGTGAACACTACTGTTATCCCACACTTAAAAGAACATTGTCCCTAATGTTCCATTTCTAAGTTAGGTTAATCCCACATTTAGATTTTGAATGAGGGTCAATATTTTTGAAGTCATTCTCTGTTTTGTGAGTTATAATCCCAAACTTTAGAGTTTTACTTAGAGTTTTAGTGTGTTAATCAAGCAAAGTAGGGTTAAAAGAGGTACTTCCTTTTGTTGTGTGCGTTGCCACTGGATTTTATGGACTAGGTTTAACTGTGTGAAATTGCTGGAAATAGACCAGGCTCATTGAAAATGAACTTGTTCCATAATTTCCACGTAAAGTTCTACATAATAAATATCCTTCAGGAAACACAAATGTCAATACACGTTAATACTAAACAGAAATAACATAACTAATAATGACTAATCCATGTCAGCATAGAGCGCCTCCCAATCTGTGAAGTCATCATCTATAAAGATCGTGTTTTCCACGACCGATGTAGGAGATGCTGACTCCATGATGGTATAGACTGGAGATGCAGTGCCATCCTCAGGGTCCTGAATCCAAGCATCTACTGCAGCGATCTCCTCCTCTAGTGGGTCCATAATAATGGGGTGGTCCTGCGCAGTCAATTTCCAAGGTAGGAATAGGTCCCACGGTGGAATGTGCGGAGCGGGATCAGGTCCCATCTGAAAAGGGCACACAGGTGTGGAAGGAAGGCCCAGAGCAGTACGGATCTCAGTGATGGCAGTGTGCTGGACCTCGAGGGCTCTCAGTATCGACCAAGTGACAGCAGGGTCCGCGGTAGTTACCCCATGATGAAAGGTGGGTACTCTGGAGGTCCCTGCGGTCTGTCCCTCGGATTGGTGAGATGATGGTAACCTAGCATTGATGGAATGTAAAAGGAATGTCTCGTGAACGTTCACCTCCACCAAGTCTGCCAAGGTCTCGTCCAATCGAGGGGGAGGTGACTGTGATCCCCTGATGGTCCTAATGCTACTACCCGGTGATGAACTCTGGGAGTGATACATGGCACGTGAGCATCTCTGACTGGGGGCTCGTGCTCTAGCTAGCTGCGAACTCATCCTGCAAAATACAAAAGATTAATGGTCGAAACATAATCATCAGCCTTTTATAAGGCGAGGTACTGCATAAGAATGGATTAGACCAAAAACAAAAGAAAAATTAATGCGGAAAAGATAAGATAGGCTTGGGATGCCTCCTAAGAGTGCTTTGTTTATCGAGTCTCATAGCTTAAGTCATTCATACCTATTATTCTATTAGGGTGGTTCGTAGTTATAGACTTCCTCGATTGTGGGAAAGTCTTCTACATAGTGTTTTAAACGGTAACCGTTTACTTTGAAATTCCCATCCGGGGCCTCAAGTTTGATGGCACCATAAGGAAATACCTTAGAGATTGTGAATGGACTGCTCCACCGTGTTTTGAATTTACCAAAACACTTCTTAAACCATGATCTAAATAATAGAACCTTATCACCTGGATTGAAGCGTGTGGGGCAGAGCTTGGAATCGTGGAGCAACTTGGTTCTTTCTTTGAATTTGTAGGATCTTTCATAAGCTTGATCTTTTAACTCTGCTAGCTCATTTAGTTGCATTTTCCGATGCGTTCCCGTTATCGTTGGATCTAAGCTGCAGTTTTTCAGCGCCCAGTAAGCTTTGTATTCGAGTTCAATCGGGAGAAGACATGCTTTTCCATAAACGAGCCTGTAGGGGTTGTTCCTAATGGTGTTTTATAAGCTTTTTGGAATGCCCATAAAGCATCGTCTAGCTTATCTACCCATCTCTCCTTGTGCTGAACAACTATTCGTTCCAAGATCCTTTTCAGTGCCAGGTATGTAATTTCTGCTTGCCCATTTGTCTGTGGGTGGTAGGCCGTAGACGTCTTGTGGGTAACACCATATTGTTGCAATAGTTTCATAAACTGCATATTGCAAAAGTGTGTGCCTTGATCGCTGATGATCGCCCGAGAGGTTCCAAAGCGGCAGAATAGCTGTTTTAAGAACTTTGTTATGACCCTTGAGTCATTTGTTGGAAAGGCTTGAGCTTCAGCCCATCTGGATACGTAGTCGACAGCTACTAGAATGTATTCTTTTCTGTATGATTTTGGAAATGGTCCCATGAAATCTATTCCCCATATGTCAAATATTTCACATGCTTGTATATTCGTTATAGGCATTTCGTTACGGGTTGCGATATTTCCAAACCTTTGGCAAATATGGGGTTTCACCAAGTCTTGTGCATCTCTGAAGACAGTAGGCCAATAGAATCTTGAGTCGTAAACCTTCTTCGTTGTCAAATTGGCTGCGTGATGTCCTCCGGTTGGTCCGTGATGGCTTTGGTGGAGTATATGTTCGGCTTCTTTCCCATTGACACATCTTCTCACAATTTGGTTGGGACAGACCTTGAACAAATATGGATCATCCCAAAAATAATGTTTGACGTCGCGGAAGAACTTTTGTCATCGCGATGATATCATTCCCTTTCTTGTGATCCCTCCAACTACGAACTTGGCAATGTCTGCAAACCAAGGATCGTCAGTGAATTGCGAACCTTGTATTTGTTCTCCTAAACTCATTAACTGCTCTTCTGGAAATCGATCTTTAATATCTCTTTCTGCAAGTTGTTTCATTGATGGGTTTTCTAGTCGACTTAAATGATCTGTGGTGACATTTTTTGCTCCTATCTTATCTTTTATTTCGATGTTGAATTCTTGTAGGAGTAGATTCCATCGTAACAATCTGGGCTTTGTGTCTTGCTTTTTGAAGAGGTATTTTAGAGCTGATTGATCCATGTATACTATTGTTTTGGACAGTATCAAGTAGGATCTGAATTTGTCAATGGCGAACACTACAACTAGCAGCTCCTTCTCGGTGGTTGTGTAGTTCTCTTGAGCGTCTGTGAGTGTTTTGCTGGAGTAGTAGATTGGTCGAAAGTGACTGTCCTTCCTTTTCCCTAGAACAGCTCCAACTGCGAAATCACTAGCGTCGCACATGATTTCAAATGGTAGACTCCAATCTGGGGCGACCATGATTGGTGCATTAGTTAGTTCCTTTTTCAGGTAATTGAAAGTTTTCATGCAGTTCTCATCAAATATGAACTTGATGTCTTTTCCTAGCAGGTGGGTGATGGGTCGCGATATCTTTGAGAAATCCTTGATAAAACGGCGGTAAAACCCAGCGTGTCCTAGAAAGCTTCGAATGGCCTTAACGTTGGTTGGTGATGGTAGTTTGGCAATGGTTTCGACTTTTTCTTTGTCTACTTCGATTCCTGACCTTGAAATTCGATGTCCTAAAACTATACCTTCCTTCACCATAAAGTGACATTTCTCCCAATTCAAGACGAGATTTGATTCTTCACATTTGGCGAGCATTGGATAGACATGATGCGAAAGAGTCTCCGAAGACCGAAAAATCATCCATAAAGACCTCCATGCATTGTTCAATCTTGTTGTGGAAAATTGCAACCATGCATCTCTGAAATGTTACAGGTGCGTTGCATAATCCAAACGGCATTCGTTGGTATGCAAATGTTCCATATGGGCATGTGAATGTTGTCTTCTCCTGGTCCTTCGGATCGAGTGGGATTTGGAAATACCCAGAGAAACCATCAAGGAAACAGTAGAATTCATTTCCTGATAGTCTTTCGAGCATTTGGTCAATAAATGGAAGCGGGAAGTGATCCTTACGAGTTGCTTCGTTTAACTTCCGGTAGTCGATGCAAACTCTCCAACCGGTAAGTGTCCGTGTTGGGATAAGTTCATTTTCTTTGTTTGTAATGACCGTCATTCCTCCCTTTTTTGGGATGACTTGAACAGGGCTAACCTAAGGTGAGTCGGATATTGGGTAAATCAATCCAGCATCCAAGAGTTTGATAACCTCTTATTTTACCAGGTCTTGAATCTTAGGATTTACCCTCCTTTGCCTTTGTACGGATGGTTCGAAATCGTTTTCCATGAGTATTTTGTGTGTGAAATAGTTGGGACTGATTCCTTGTATATCAGAAATTTTCCATGCGATTACCTTCTTGTGCGATTTCAGAACATCGATGAGTTGAGCTTTTTCCTCGGGTTTTGTAACACCCCCAAATTCACTGTTTAGCGGAAGCATAATTTTGGTGTTACTAATCAATGATCAAAGCACATAGATGTACAGCAAACGATTTTATATGCGTCGTTTTAACAAAACATTAATATTAAAATGTTTACAATTGTTGAAACCGTACATAGCTCATGTTCGATTAAATGAGAGATTCCAATACATAAATACTTGTACAAAATATACTAATCCAAGGAAATCTCTATCGTCTGCATGCTGACTCGAGCTATAGTAATCCTGAGGGTAGTCCGAATCTATTGCTGAGTACCTGTGATACATGCTAAAATGGGTCAGCTAATGCTGGTGAGCTCACAGGTTTGTATATCAAATAATATTGTGTGAACCGCAAGATTTAAGTATTGATTTGCATCCAGCAAGTAAAGATAATGATGATGTATACAGCCATGAGCACATAGTCTGAGCTTAACTTGAAGGGTCAGGATCACAATCAGTGCCTGAGCGAGGTGCCTCCACGAGTGCCAAATCAACACTCGTCTTAACAAATATTTATCCAATATTTTTCTCAAAGTATTTCATCGAATATTTAATATTCGGGTTTAAAATAAAATCTTTGATTTGTTTGCGCGTTTAATATTTTGGTCGCGTAGAAGTTATCTGTACGATACGAAATAGGTTTGTAATATTATTCAAATAACATCTTGAATATGATATCGTTATTAAATAATGTCACGTTATTTAATAAATTTGGTCACCAACGTCTGTATTTATTTGATTCGATTTACATTCGATTTGAATTGCGTACGATTTAATCAAATCGCATAATCGTATATATTCATCAATATATAATTTGATACATTAATTAGCCTAACCTCGAACTAATTACATGTATTGACAGTAGATTAGGTACTAAACACTAGTCCTAATTTTGCAGGTGTTACATTCTCCCTCCGTTAAGAGAATTTCATCCCGAAATTTAGCTCGAAGTCGCGTTTGATGTAGAGTCAGTGAATAATTGAGGATACTTGAGTCGCATTTGGTCTTCCCATTCCCAAGTGAATTCCGGACCATGCCGAGAATTCCACCTGACCCTAACGATCGGAATACGACTTTGTTTGAGTTGTTTGACCTCACGGTCTACGATTTCAGCGGGCTTTTCACCAAAATGGAGTTTTTTATCGACGCGACATTTCTTTAGGTTAGAAATTTGGAAGGTGGGGTGCAAGCTGCTGAGTTCGGATGGCAGCTGTAGTCGATATGCCATGTGGCCAATCCTTTCGAGGATCTCAAAAGGCCCAATATACCTGGGATTTAATTTCTCACGTTTGCCGAATCGGATTACGCCCTTCCAAGGTGATACTTTCAAAAGTACTCGGTCCCCGATCTGGAACTTGAGTGGTTTGCGTCTCACGTCAGCGTAACTTTTCTGACGATCACGTGCGGCTTTGAGTCTGTTTTAGATTTCGAAGATCTTTTTTGTGGTTTCATGAATAAGTTCGGGACCAATGAGCTGACTGTCTCCCACTTCGGTCCAACAGATAGGTGATCGGCACTTACGACCGTACAGTGCCTCGAAAGGTGCAGCCTTAATGCTGGAGTGATAACTGTTGTTGTACGAAAACTCGCACAACGGTAAGCGTATTTCCTAGTTTGCACCAAAATCAACTACGCAGGCTCATAGCATGTCTTCCAGTGTCTGAATAGTTCATTCACTTTGGCCATCGGTTTGAGGGTGGTATGCGGTACTCATGTCGATACAGGTACCCAATGATTTTTGAAGTGATTGCCAAAAGTGAGAGGTGAAGCGGCTATCCCTATCGGAGATAATCGAGATTGGGACACCGTGTCGGGAAACAATTTCTTTGGTGTAGATTTGTGTGAGGCATTCCATTTTATCGATTTCCTTGATCGCCAGGAAATGAGCAGATTTGGTGAGACGATCGACGATCACCCAAATGGTATCCATGGCATTTGGTGAGACGATCGACGATCACCCAAATGGTATCCATGGAAAAACTTCTCGTCGATTTTGGTAGTTTGGTTATGAAATCCATAGCGATTTGTTCCCATTTCCATTCGGGTATTTTGGGTTGTTGAAGTAAACCAGAAGGTTTTTGATGTTCGGTTTTGACTTTTGAGCAAGTAAGCACTTGCTGACGTATGTGGCAATTTCAGCTTTCATGTTCGGCCACCAATAGAACTCTTTGATGCCGTGTAGCATTTTGTCGGATCCCGGATGGATAGAATATTTAGACTTGTGAGCTTCATCCATCACCAAGTCTCGCAGGATCCCAAAATGTGGCAACCAAATTCGGTTTGAGAAGTATCTAACGCCATTAGGTTTGATTTAGAATTGTTTATCAATGCCTCGTAAGGCTACGCTTTTGATGTTTTCAGGTTTCAAAGCTTCTAGTTGAGCGGTGTGGATTTGAATGGTGAGATCATTATGAATGGTCATACTGAGTGCTCGGACTCGAAGTGGTTTCGGCCGTTCCTTTCGACTGAGGGCATCGGCAACAACATTTGCCTTGCCTGGGTGGTATTTGATTTCGCAGTCATAATCGGTGAGCAACTCGACCCAGCGACGTTGTCGCATATTAAGATCCTTTTGGTCGAAGATGTAATGGAGACTTTTGTGATCGGTGAATACGGTACTTCGAATACCATAGAGGTAGTGTCTCCAGATTTTGAGGGTGAACACAACGGCCCCTAGCTCGAGGTCATGAGTCGTGTAGTTCTTCTCATGAACTTTGAGTTTTCTGAAAGCGTAAGCAATGACCTTGTCTCGTTGTGTCTACACGTAACCGAGACCTTAGTGGGAAGCATCACAGTATACCACGAAGTCGTCGGTGCCTTCAGGTAAAGATAGAATAGGAGCACTGCAAAGCTTGAGTTTTAATAGCTGAAATGCTGACTCTTGCTTATCAGTCCAAATGAACTTCTTTTCCTTTTGAGTCAGTGCTGTGAGTGGTTGGGCTATTTTGGAGAAATTTTCGATGAACCGACGATAATACCCGGCCAATCCCAAAAATTGGCGTACCTCGGTTGTCGTGGTTGGCGCTTGCAAGTCTTTGATAGCCTCGATTTTTGATGGATCGACATGAATTCCTTGACTGTCAATCACGTGTCCGAGGAATTGAACGGTTTGTATCCAGAACTCACACTTAGAGAATTTAGCATAAAGCTCCTCGTGCCTAAGTAGTTCTAGGATGGTTTTGAGGTGTTGTGCATGCTCTTACTCATTGCGCAAATAGATGAGGATGTCATCGATAAAGACAATGACAAACTTGTCAAGATAAGGCTTGCATACCCGATTCATGAGATCCATGAATACATCCGGTGTGTTCGTTAAACCAAAGGGCATCACCTGAAATTCGTAATGCCCATAGCTAGTTCTGAAGGCAGTTTTTGGGATGTTGGTGTCGCGAACGCGTAGTTGGTGGTAACCTGATCGCAGATCGATTTTTGAGTAAAAACTTGATCCTTGAAGCTGGTCAAACAAGTCACCAATACGAGGAAGTGGATATCAGTTCTTGACGGTTAATTAGTTCAACTCTCGATAGTCGATACACATTCTGAATGAACCGTCCTTTTTAACAAATAAGACCGGAGATCCCAAGGTGAAGAACTCGGTCTAATGAATCCTCTATCTAGGAGTTTCTGTAACTGGGTGGACAGTTCCTTAAGTTCGGATGGGGCTATACGGTATGGTGCTCGGGCTACCGGTGCGGCACCTGACACGAGATCGATCGAGAACTCAACCTGTCTAGGTGGAGGTAGACCAGGTAGTTCTTCCGGAAAGACTTCGGGAAAGTCTCTAACGATTGGCACTTTCTTTTGAGGTGGTTGGAGAAAGAAGTGGGTGGTTCAGGGTCTTCGTTCATGGCTAGAAGTTCATGGGCCAACCGGATGGCGCCATGTAGAGTGGGTTGGTTTGATGATGCAACGTTTCCCCGGACAGGTTCTGGAAGGCTGCAGATATATTTTTTGATTTTCTCGGGCTCGGTACTTACCATAGCTGGGCGAAGGATGGCAAGTTGTTGGAATCTGGTGGTATATCCAACAATATCAGTCCCTTGCACTTTCAAGTGCCAGAACTCCTCATCCAGCTTATGGAGTTGTTCACTAGGGCAGTACTCATCGATGAGCATTTTATTCAAGTCCTCCCAAAGGAGTAGGTAGGAGGTGTCAATACCCACGGACTGGGCATATGAATTCCACCATGAGAGGGCACCGTCTTCGAGGGTGCAAGTGGAGTATTTGACTTTGTCCTCTTCCGCACATTTGCTGATGTGGAAGACGGATTCCATTTTCTCGAACCTTCTGATCAGTCCGATGGCTCCTTCGGTTCCCTTGAAGCTCAAGGGTTTTCAGCTCTAGAAGTCCTTGTACGAGCAGGGTTTGGATTGAGGCCCGTTGGCAGCTGTATCTTCGCTGCCCGAACTGGGATGTTAGGTAGCCATAGCTTGGGCCACGCTTTGGGCGATGAGTTGGGCGATTTCTGTTTCGCTGAAGGTGAATCGCTTCGGTGGCATCTTGCTGAACAAGATCAAGAAAAAGACAAATGAGATACTTGCGTGAAATTCTGATATATCACAGGTGTATATGATGAGATATACGATGATAGTACAAAGTGATAATTATATTTCATTTAGATAACCAAGTTGGATACATGGTACGGGTTTTCAAAAGATTACATAATATGGGAAGTACAAAAGGTACCGGGAATTGTTACATCCAGTTCGATTTGCAAGAGTCCTACATAGATAGATATAGATTACAAGATGACGGTCACACTAGTCCTAACGCAATTTGGTTCTTTCCATTAGTGTGACAAGTCGATCTACGGTGATTGCGAGTCTGCTGGTTTGTCGGGCGTTGTCTTCGGCCAAGGTTAGTCATTGTACCAGCATCCTTGAGTATTCTTCGGCCTCTTGCAGGCGCTGTTCACATTGTTCCAACCTGAGTTGTAAGAGCACGACTTCTATTCCTGATTCCACTAGTTGATCGTGGAGAACGTTCATGTTGCTAACGGTGTGTTCGTGATCTTCGGAGACTTGGTTGATACGTTCTAGCGCTGTGAATCTCCAATTTTTATTTGTTTCTTGCAGTGCGACATCCATGGTGCGAAGTCATTGCTCGTGGGGGTTCAGCCTAGCGGCCAAGGCCGGAAAAGTGAAGTGAGTGGGACACGGGCCAGCTCAAGGCAACCTGGCGTTCCTCCTAGCTACCCTCGGGTTCTGCGACCCGGATTGAGAGTATGATGAATTGGGTGGTTGATATCACGTAAAAAGTCACGTTTTTACCACCGATAACTCTCTCATTCTGGAGCAATATTTAGCATTTGGACTCAAATAATGCAAAAATCATTGATAAAATGCTGAGAAGATCAAAACAAGGTTGCACGAGAAATATCAGGCAAAAAGGGCGAAAAACGAAGATTCCACGCACGTTTGAAGATTCAAGACATCAAAACGAGATTTCAAGATAAAAGATCCCATCACCAACATCTATCTGACCCAAGATGTTCGTTTTCAAATTACGAATCCAACAGAAGAAGAATAAACTAAAACGGACGAAGAACGAAGATTCTACGCACTCCGGAAGATCCAAACGATTCGTACGACACATCTAAAGTTCAGAAACATATTTTTGGGATTTCTTTTCATCAAAAGCTTCGTTTTTGAATTATGAATCCAAAGCAAAAAGAATCAACGCAAACAGACGCGTAACGAAGAAAACATGCACGAATCGAGAAACGAGGCAACCGGCAGCAGACTGGTGCAGCTGGCAGCCAGCCACCGCCAGCAGCCACCCAGCCACCGCCGGCTGGCAGCCAGCTGCCGACTGCTGCCCGCCACCCGCACGGATTGCACTTTTTGGTACTTTTTCGTACCCGGTGCTAGACCTTTTCCTACTTTTCGTACCTGGTGCCACTACCTTTTTCGCCTTTTGTACCTGGTGCCACTACCTTTCCCACCTTTAGCTAATGTGTGCTTCCTTTGGCTAAAATGCACCAAAACTCCTCTATAAATAGGAGACATGGGCTCATTTGAACAACACACCTAAACACTTGAACACACTAAGAAACACCTCAAATTACCAACACATTTGTATTTTCTTTTCTTTTATTCTTCTTAGTTAATTAGGCTAGCTAATTAACTAGCTAAGGAAGATTTGTATGGAGGTGCTCCGGGACGCATATTTTAGCTACGGGTTATTGTACTTCTTTCCAGGTGTCAATCTATCTTTCATATTTAATATGTTTGTCCTTTCTTTAATAAATTTAAATATGTATGCTAGAATTGCCATGATTACCTAATAACTCAATTGTCTGCTATGATGATCGTTTAGAAAAGTATTAAATATGTGACTATGTGGTATGTTTTGGGATTGCGGATGGTTTATATTATAAATGGATATAGGAAATAAATCTTTATCGTTTATCTGCCCAACTCATGTTATGACTAAAACTTTATCCAAAAATGAACGTAGCTAACTCATAGGATACAGGTCACTTAGTTATACTATGTTAGATTGAATCATTGAGCTCGGCCTGGCCGGTGTTCTCTAGACCAAAATAGGATCCAAGAGACACGGAACATAGGAGTAGAGGTAGATTAAGATTAAATTCATGTAGACGATAATTTTGAGACAACTTTCGGAATATCATCAACTTAGATAATACCTTTGCATGCTTAATTTAAACTGTCTCCTTGATCGTCTTATGGCATGTTCTTGTTTGATTGTTGCCTTAGGATCATCATAATAGTAAAATTTAAATTCCATTAATCATCGTTAAGTAATATGACGGCCCCTATTCGACTGTTCTTTGATATAGTACTGGAAACGCTTACGGCGGAGTACAAATGTATGGAAGTCAGAATGACCGAAGGTAGTTGTATTATGAATCGAATTGCAAACGTATTACCTAGGTCTCCATTCGTAACACAAATCATCCCTGACTTGTAGCATTCCCAAGTAATGATGATAACTTGTACGAATAAGTGATGACATATTATCCGACCGTTCAGACCAGTTAGCCCAACCTATTCCGGTGAGGATAACCCTCGTTCATAAGATTGTTTATTCAACAATCTATTTCATGATTCGGGCATCTTTGACGACCGAGATTGGGGAATAGGATTCGAGGTTAACTGTTGGATAATGTAGGTGTACATTTGAGAGAACTTTCGGTGTACACTTTAATATATTGTGCAATCCCCGTGACATTCTATTTGCCTGATTGTGGACACCTCCGCGTCAACCCGATAGAAGGATTGTAGAATAGCTCACATCAACTTACGAACTTATCCTCATTAGAACTTTCCACATTTAACCACTTCTAAACCACATTATAGTAGACAATCGCTTTAATTGCTGAACGCCCGAAGTAACCTCCACCTTTTAATTCAGTCTAGTTTAAATTAGGATAAGAAAACCCAAAACCAAAACCAACTCTTTCAACCCCAGCTGAACACATAAAAGCCTCTAAACCCCCTAGTTTCAATTTGTCGCGCTTTGAAGAACGATCCTAGGTCATACTTGTCTTGTACTAACATAATAAGTAACCCTAGGCCCCAGCCTTATAAATTAAAAACACCCACTGTTGTGCTGCGTCGTCATTAGAAATTCCAACGACCGGTGCGCAGCGCAACAAGTTTTTGGCGCCACTGCCGGTAAGCGTCGGCAACCGATTTTAGGATTTAGTAACTTTAGTGTTTAAGCGATCCTTTTGAGAGATTAACATCAATCAAAAGTTTTTTTTCCCCTTAGGATTAGTTTAGTTTTAGTAACCGCTTTTTAATCAATTATGACAACACACTTTGATTGGACCAACCCCACACCAAATGAGTCTTTGACCCAACTTTTAGTTGTTTCCTCACCTACAAACCACTTACCTTCCTCAAAACGATCTTTGTCAGAATTTATGTTTGAACAAAACGTTATAAACAAAAGAGTAACCGGATTTCAAGATAACATTGACGCCATGATAAAAATTTCAGAAAAATTAATCTCTAACATGAAATCCATTTTGAAAAACTTAAGTTTTATTGAGGAAAGTACATCGGTAATCACGAATGACACCACTCATCCACCAAGTGATGATCTGTTAATCGTGACTAGAGTAGGAAAAGTGACCAAAGTTGATCCACCGCCACCAGATAACACTCCCGAAAACACTTCTTTGCCCACACCTACACCTAGTGAAAATGTGTCAATTGACATCCCTGTCACAAAACCTGACCCATCACCAGCCAAAACTCCAGATAATGTACCTCGAACGAGAATACCTTATCCTGGAAGACTTAAAAAGTAAAAGCAAGAAGCCCAATTCGGTAAATATATGGAAATATTTAAAAGCCTACACTTAGACGTTAGATTAGTAGATGCTTTAGTAGAAATGCCCTCGTGTGCTAAATTCTTTAAAGAGCTCCTTTCAAACAAAGAAAAACTTAGGCAAATAGTTAGTTTACCCTTGAATGCTGAATGTTCATTAATTGTACAACGTGGTCTCCCACGTAAATTAGGCGATACTGGACGTTTTACTATACCCTGTTTTCTCCAAGGAATTCAAATTAGTAACGCCTTAGCAGACCTAGGTGCTAGTGTTAATCTTATGCCTTATTCCCTTTACAAGAAATTAGAATTAGATGACCTATTACCTACTCGTATGACTATCCAATTAGCTGACAGATCAGTAAAACTCCCTCGAGGAATTGCTGAAGATGTCATGGTCAAAGTCGATAAGTTCGTTTTTCCAGTGGACTTTATTGTCATGGACATAGAAGAAGACACACATATCCCGCTCATCCTAGGCAGACCATTCCTAAATACTGCCAAGGCTGTAATTGATGTTAACGAAAAATCTTTAAAATTAAGAGTTGGGAAACAGGAAGTCACCTTTAATGTCGATCGATTAATGAAGCAACCTCTGGAAGAGGACCTTGGTTTGTGTGATACCATACATGATATTTTTGATGAGCATCTCCACGAAGTACTAGCACTATCCAGCCAGGATCCGGTACCCAACACCATAATCACCGTTCGAAAACTGTGTAATGAGGACCCTGGGCTGCACTCCGCAATCGCTTCGCCAACAACATCCAACGAACTACTATTTCCGCTGTTTGAAAAGAAGTCTCCTTACATCGATGGCAAAACAATCGCTGTTCCATTAGGATGCGGTACACCGATACCTTGGCTAACGAGAGATAAACCCATATTCAATGAACCAAACCCATTTCCCTCAATAAGAGAGATCTTGGATTCATTCAAAGGAATGAGTGTTGAGCCACCATCTTTTGAACTACAATTAGCCAATCAACCCGAATCACTGCCATTTTCAAGCCCTGAAATCACCATAAGCCAGTCTTTATCCGCTCAATTTAAAGAATTCCAATTCACTAACGACGGAGAGATCATCCTCACTAGAAATGATGAAGTTTCCTCATCATCAGTCAAAAAATACGAGCTAAAGACAGAAGAATTCTCAAATAAAACCGAGTGGGTTGAAATAGCATCAATCTCCACATCTGAACCTGAGACAGACGAAGCACCATTCCAAGCTGAATACGAGAAGCTGAATAGAGACGAGATAGCTAGAATGAAGTCGTCTATCGAAGAACCACCAAACCTAGAATTAAAAGAACTACCACCTCACCTTGAGTACGCTTACCTCCACGGAACATCACAACTCCCGGTGATAATATCAAAAGAGTTAAAACCCGAGGAGAAAGCTCAACTCATTGATGTTCTGAAATCACACAAGAAGGCAATTGCATGGAAGATTTCCGACATCCAAGGAATCAGTCCAAACTATTGTGCACACAAGATTCTCATGGAAAACCATTTCAAACCATCCGTACAAAGGCAGAGAAGGGTAAACCCTAAGATCCAGGACGTGGTCAAACAAGAGGTTATCAAACTCTTAGATGCCGGATTAATCTACCCAATATCCGACTCACCTTGGGTTAGCCCTGTTCAAGTAATACCAAAGAAGGGAGGAATGATGGTCATTACAAACGAAGAAAATGAGCTTATACCAACTCGGACAGTTACCGGTTGGAGGGTCTGCATCGATTATCGGAAGTTAAACGAAGCAACTCGTAAAGATCACTTCCCTCTTCCGTTTATTGACCAAATGCTCGAAAGGTTATCAGGAAACGAATTCTACTGTTTCCTCGATGGTTTTTCCGGGTATTTCCAAATCCCGCTCGATCCGAAGGACCAAGAGAAGAAGACATTCACATGTCCCTACGGAACCTTCGCATATCGACGAATGCCGTTTGGATTATGCAACGCACCTGCAACATTTCAGAGATGCATGGTTGCAATTTTCCACGACATGATTGAACAATGCATGGAAGTCTTTATGGACGATTTCTCTGTCTTTGGAGACTCCTTCGCATCATATCTGTCCAACCTCGATAGAATGCTCACCAAGTGTGAAGAATCAAACCTCGTGTTAAATTGGGAAAAGTGTCACTTTATGGTGAAGGAAAGAATAGTTTTAGGACATCGAATATCCAAGTCCGGAATTGAAGTAGACAAAGCAAAGGTCGAAACCATCGCCAAACTTCCACCACCAACCAACGTCAAGGCCATTAGGAGCTTTCTAGGACATGCTGGGTTCTACCGCCGATTTATCAAGGACTTCTCCAAGATTTCTCGACCTATCACCCACCTTCTAGGAAAAGACTTCAAGTTTGTGTTTGACGAGAACTGCATGAAGGCTTTCAACTACCTGAAGAAGGAGCTTACAAATGCACCAATCATGGTCGCTCCAGATTGGAACCTACCATTTGAAATCATGTGCGATGCTAGTGACTTCGCAGTTGGGGCAGTTCTAGGTCAAAGGAAGGATAATCACTTTCGACCAATCTATTACGCTAGCAAAACACTTACAGATGCTCAAGAAAACTATACAACCACAGAAAAAGAGCTGCTAGCCGTAGTATTTGCCTTTGACAAATTCAGATCCTACCTGATATTGTCCAGAACAATAGTATATACGGATCACTCAGCTCTAAAATACCTCTTCAAAAAGCAAGACTCAAAGCCTAGATTGTTACGATGGATTTTACTCCTACAAGAATTCCACATAGAAATAAAGGATAAGAAAGGAGCTGAAAACGTCGCCGCAGATCATTTAAGTCGACTTGAAAATCCGTCAATGGAGCAACTTGCAGAAAGAGATATTAAAGATCGATTTCCAAAAGAGCAGTTAATGAGTTTAGGAGAACAAGGTTCGCAATTCACTGACGATCCTTGGTTTGCAGACATTACCAATTTTGTAGTTGGAGGGATCGCAAGAAAAGGAATGATCTCATCGCGGAGATAAAAGTTCTTTCGCGACGTCAAATATTACTTTTGGGATGATCCATATTTGTTCAAGATCTGTCCCGACCAAATAGTAAGAAGATGTGTCAATGGGAAAGAAGCCGAACATATACTCCACCAAAGCCATCACGGACCCACCGGAGGACATCATGCAGCTAATCTGACAGCAAAGAAAGTCTACGACTCAGGATTCTACTGGCCTACCATTTTCAGAGACGCACAAGACTTGGTGAAACGCTGCGATATTTGCCAAAGGTTTGGAAATATCACAACGCGTAACGAAATGCCGTTAACGAATATCCAAGCATGTGAAATATTTGACATATGGGGATTAGACTTCATGGGACCATTTCCGAAATCTTACAGAAAAGAATACATTCTAGTAGCTGTCGATTACGTATCAAGATGGGCCGAAGCCCAAGCCTTTCCAACAAATGATTCAAGGGTCATAACCAAGTTCTTAAAACAGTTATTCTGTCGGTTTGGAACACCTCGGGCAATCATCAGCGATAGAGGCACGCACTTTTGCAATACTCAGTTTATGAAACTATTGCAACTATATGGGGTTACACACAAAAAATCTCTACGGCCTATCACCCACAGACGAATGGACAAGCAGAGATTACAAACCGTGCACTAAAAAGGATCTTGGAACGAACAATTGGTCAACACAAGGAAAGATGGGTAGACAAGCTAGACGATGCTTTATGGGCATTTCGGACATCTTATAAAACGCCATTAGGAACAAATCCCTATAGGCTCGTTTATGGAAAGGCATGTCATCTCCCGATTGAACTAGAATACAAAGCTTACTGGGCACTGAAGAACTGTAGTTTAGATCCTACAATAAAAGGAACTCACCGGAGAATGCAGCTAAATGAACTAGCAGAGTTGAGGGATCAAGCTTACGAAAGTTCCTACAAATTTAAGGAAAGAACCAAGTTACTCCACGATTCAAAGCTCCACCCCACACGCTTCAATCCAGGTGATAAAGTTCTACTCTTTAACTCCCGATTTAAGAAATTCTCTAGCAAATTCAAAACACGATGGAGCGGCCCCTTCACAATCTCTAAAGTATTTCCCTATGGTGCTATCGAACTCGAAGCTCCAGACGGAAATTTCAAAGTAAACGGTCACCGATTAAAACACTACGTAGAAGACTTTCCCTCAAATAAAGAACTCTATAACTAAGAACCACCATAATAGAAAAATGGGTATAAAAGAGTCAAGCTACGAGACTTGATAAACAAAGCGCTCTTGGGAGGCATCTCAAGCCTATCTTACGTTTTCAGCATTAATTTTCCTTTATTGTTATGTTTAAACTAATCCAATTTTTATGCAGTACCTCGCCTTACAAAAGACTAATAATCTTAGACCATTAACCATTTGTATTTTGATGGATGAGTTCGCAGTCAGACAGAGCACGAGACCCCTGTCAGAGACGCTCGCGTGCCATGCATCACTCCCGGAGTTCATCATCGGGTAGTAGCATGAGGACTGTCAGAGGATCCCAGTCACCACCTCCTAGGTTGGATGAGATATCGGCAGACTCGGTGGAGGTGTACGTTCAGGAGTCATTCCTGTTAAGTCCCATCCATTCCAGGTTACCTTCATCTCACCGACCAGCGGGACAGACCGCAGGGACCTCCAGAGTACCCACCTTTGAGCATGGGGTTACTACTGCGGACCCTGCTGTCACTTGGTCTATACTGAGAGCCCTCGAGGTCCAGCACACCGCCATCTATGAGATCCACACTGCTCTGGGCCTTACCTCCACACCTGTGTGCCCCTTTCAGATGGGACCTGATCCTGCTCCGCACATTCCACCGTGGGACTTATTCCTACCTTGGAGCTTGACTGCGCAGGACCACCCCACTTTCATGGACTAACTGGAGGAGGAGGCTGCTGCCCTAGACGCTTGGATTCAGGATCCAGAGGATGGCACGGTATCTCCTGTCTATACCATCGAGGAGTCATCATCTCCTACATCAATCGTGGAAAACACGATCTTTATGGATGATGACTTCACCGATTGGGAGTCGCTCTATCCTGACACGGATTAGCTTTTAGTAGTTATTTTATGTTTAATATTAACTTGTATTAACACTTGTGTTTTCTGAAGGATGTGTACTATGCAGAATTCAAAGTAGAATTTGTGGAACAAGTTCATTTTTAATGAGCCTGGTCCATTTCCAGCAAATTCACACACTTGAGCCTGGTCCATAAAATCAAATGGCAACTCACGCAGCACAAGGAAGTATCTCTTCTAACCTTATTTTGCTTAATTTAACACGCTAAAATTCTAAGTAAAACTCCAAGTGTGAGATTACAACTCGCAAATAGAGAATGACTTCGAAAATATTGACCCTTATTCAAAAATCTAAGTGTGGGATTGACCTAACTAAGAAGTAGAACATTAGGGACAATGTTATTTTAAGTGTGGGATAGCAATAGTATTGACTACTGTAATGCTACATAAACTTTTTAGCAAAACTCAGATTTTCAGCAAATCTTTCAAAAATTTTGAATCTTTCAAAAAATTTTAATCAAAAAGGGTAGGTATTTCTGGTCAACAAAAGTTCAAAAGGTTTGGTAAAACGACTATGACAAGCAAAACTCTTTGATAAACTTTCAAATCTAGTTTCAAAACAAACGATCGCATGACTAGGCACAAAACTACCCAAAATGAGTGAGGAATCTTGAGCCATATAAAAGCATTCATCTTTAATGTTTCACTTTTCAATTGTGAGTATGCCGATGTATGCTCTCTAGAATCAAAACTTGTTCAAGGAATACATTTCGAGATTACAAAAATGGGCGTCATACGTGACGAAGGTGCAATCAGAAAACCTCGACATTCCCTAGGATAAGAACCCTCTCGTAAAACCCTCACTTTCAAACCCAACCAGTGCTCACCTTCAGCAGAAAACATGCTGAGCCTTAGCCTTTTCAAAACCTTCACTCCCATCTTTCATCTTTTGGCCATAGCCTAAGTTTCTGTGCTAATAGAAGAATTATCAAAAAAAAAAAAAGGTACGGAGCGTTCCCCAAAGGATGTACACCATCCGTAAAAGGAGCTCCAAGAAAAAGAAAATCCAGTAAGAAAGCACGGAGCGTTCCCCAAAGGATGTACACCATCCGTAAAAGGAGCTCCAAGAAAAAGAAAATCCAGTAAGAAAGTACCGAGCGTTCCCCAAAGGATAATCATCATCCGTAAAAGGAGCTCCAAGAAAAAGAAAATTCAGCAAAAAAGCAAAGCTGTCAGAAGGAACCTAAAAGACCAAGGATCATTTAAAGCCAAGGATTCATCCGACCGAGCTTTTCACCTTGGGGAGCTCCGGTTTTGTTTGTCAAGAAGAAGGATGGATCTATGCGAATGTGCATTGACTACCGAGAGTTGAACAAGGTAACTATCAAGAACCGATACCCGTTACCTCGCATAGACAATCTGTTTGATCAGTTACAAGGATTGAGTTACAACTCGAAGATCGATCTGCGTTCTGGTTATCATCAACTGAAGGTACGAGAAGAGGATGTACCAAAGACCTCGTTCAGGACTTGTTATGGTCATTATGAGTTCCTAGTCATGCCGTTTGGATTGACTAATGCGCCTGCAATATTCATGGATCTCATGAACCGAGTGTGCAAACCTTATCTTGATAAGTTTGTGATATCGCGTAAAAAGTCACGTTTTTAGCACCGATATCTCCCTCATTCTGGAGCAATATTTAGAATTTGAACTCAAATAATGCAAAAATCATTGATAAAATGGTAAGAAGATCAAAACAAGGTTGCACGAGAAAAATCAAAAACGGCCGAAAAACGAAGATTCCACGCACGTTTGAAGATTCCAGACATCAAAATGAGATTTCAAGATAAAAGAGCCCATCACCAACATCTATCTGACCCAAGATGTTCGTTTTCAAATTACGAATCCAACAGAAGAAGAATCAACTAAAACGGACGAAGAACGAAGATTCTACGCACTACGGAAGATCCAAATGATTCGTACGACACATCTAAAGTTCAGAAACATATTTTTGGGATTTCTTTTCATCAAAAGCTTCATTTTTGAATTACGAATCCAACGCAAAAATAATCAACGCAAACGGACGCGTAATGAAGAAAACAAACACGAATCGAGAAACAAGGCAACTGGCAGCAGACTGGTGCAGCTGGCAGCCAGCCACCGCCGGCAGCCACCCAGCCACCGCCGGCAGCCACGCAGCCGCCGCCGGCAGCCACCCAGCCGCCGCCGGCAGCCACCCAGCCGCCGCCGGCTGCTGCCCGCCACCCGCACGGATTGCACTTTTTGGTACTTTTTTGTATCCGGTGCTAGACCTTTTCCTACTTTTCGTACCTAGTGCCACTACCTTTTTCGCCTTTTGTACCTTGTGCCACTACCTTTCCCACCTTTTGCTAATGTGTATTTCCTTTGGCTAAAATGCACCAAAACTCCTCTATAAATAGGAGGCATGGGCTCATTTGAACAACACACCTAAACACTTGAACACACCAAGAAACACCTGAAATAACCAACACATTTGTATTTTCTTTTCTTTTATTCTTCCTAGTTAATTAGGCTAGCTAATTAACTAGCTAAGGAAGATTTGTACGGAGGTGCTCCGGGACGCATATTTTAGCTACGAGTTATTGTACTTCTTTCCAGGTGTCAATCTATCTTTCATATTTAATATGTTTGTCCTTTCTTTAATAAATTTAAATATTTATGCTAGAATTGCCATGATTAGCTAAATAACTCAATTGTCTGCTATGATGGTCGTTTAGAAAAGTATTAAATATGTGACTATGTGGTATGTTTTGGGATTACGGATGGTTTATATTACAAATGGTTATAGGAATTAAATCTTTATCGTTTATCTGCCAAACTCATGTTATGAATAAAACTTTATCCAAAAATGAACGTAGCTAACTCATAGGATACAGGTCACTTAGTTATACTATGTTAGATTGAATCATTGAGCTCGGCCTGGCCGGTGTTCTCTAGACCAAAAATAGGATCCAAGAGACACGGAACATGGGAGTAGAGGTATATTAAGATTAAATTCATGTAGACGATATTTTTGAGACAACTTTCGGAATATCATCAACTTAGATAATACCTTTGCATGCTTAAATTAAACTGTCACCTTGATCGTCTTATTGCATGTTCTTGTTTGCTTAGGATCATCATAATACTAAAATTTAAATGGCATTAATCATCGTGAAGTAATATGACGGCCCCTATTCGACTATTCTTTGATATAGTACTGGAAACGCTTACGGCGGAGTACAAATGTATGGAAGTCAGAACGACCGAAGGTAGTTGTATTATGAAACGAATAGCAAACGTATTACCTAGGTCTCCATTTGTAACACAAATCATACCTGACTTGTAGCATCCCTAAGTAATGATGATAACTCGTACGAATAAGTGAAGACATATTATCCGACCGTTCAGACCAGTTAGCCCAACCTATTCCGGTGAGGATAACCCTCGTTCATAAGATTGTTTATTCAACAAACTATGTCATGATTCGGGCATCTTTGATGACCGAGATTGGGGAATAGGATTCGAGGTTAACTGTTGGATAATGTGGGTGTACATTTGAGAGAACTTTCGGTGTACACTTTAATATATTGTGCAATCCCCGTGACATTCTATTTGCCTGATTGTGGACACCTCCGCGTCAGCCCGATAGAAGGATTGTAGAATAGCTCACATCAACTTACGAACTTATCCTCATTAGAACTTTCCACATTTAACCACTTCTAAACCACATTATAGTAGACAATCGCTTTAATTGCTGAACGCCCGAAGTAACCTCCACCTTTTAATTCAGTCTAGTTTAAATTAGGATAAGAAAACCCGAAACCAAAACCAACTCTTTCAACCCCAGCTGAACACATAAAAGCCTCTAAACCCCCTAGTTTCAATTTTTCGCGCTTTGAAGAACGATCCTAGGTCATACTTGTCTTGTGCTAACATAATAAGTAACCATAGGCCCCAGCCTTATAAATTAAAAACACCCACTGTTGTGCTGCGTCGCCATTAGAAATTCCAACGACTGGTGCGCAGCACAACAGTGGTGTGTTTGCCATTCTGAGACAAAGCGTTAGAAAGAATGAGGCCTATATCCATATATTACATATATATAATATAGTCTAAGATATTGAGCGAGAGCGAGGCCTATCTATGTATATGTGTGTGTGTATATATATATATATATATATCACATAATAGCCTAAAGTGTCTAACACAGACATGTTTGAGTCCCGGTTCTCTCGAGGTCAGAGTCAACTAGTGTATCTTGTTCAGTCATGACTCCTTTCAGATCTCACATCATATTCTTTTAATTGTACATAGTTGGTCAGGCTATGTTAAATTAAACCAATACAATGTAGTCACTGAACCTAATCATACTTAATAAGGAATACTGCCTAACGGTCATAATCTAGGCCCACTAAATGCAACCTAGTTCACTATAACTTTAGGCTCTGATACCAATCTGTAACACGCCCAAATTCACTGTTTGGTGGAAGCATAATTTTGGTGTTACTAATCAATGATCAAAGCACACAGATGTACAGCAAACGATTCTATATGCGTCGTTTTAACAAAATATATTAATATTATAATGTTTACAATTGTTGAAACCGTACATAGCTCGTGTTCGATTAAATGATAGATTCCAATACATAAATACTTGTACAAAATATACTAATCCAAGGAAATCTCTATCGTCTGCATGCTGACTCGAGCTATAGTAATCCTGAGGGTAGTCCGAATCTATTGCTGAGTACCTGTGATACATGCTAAAATGGGTCAGCTAATGCTGGTGAGCTCACAGGTTTGTATATCAAATAATATTGTGTGAACCGCAAGATTTAAGTACTGATTTGCGTCCAACAAATAAAGATAATGATGATGTATACAGCCATGAGCACATAGTCTGAGCTTAACTTGAGGGGTCAGGATCACAATCAGTGCCTGAGCGAGGTGCCTCCACGAGTGCCAAATCAACACTCGTCTGAACAAATATTTATCCAATATTTTTCTTGAAGTATTTCATCGAATATTTAATATTCGGGTTTAAAATAAAATCTTTGATTTGTTTGCGCGTTTAATATTTTGGTCGCGTAGAAGTTATCTGTACGATACGAAATAGGTTTGTAATATTATTAAAATAACATCTTGAATATGATATCGTTATTAAATAATGTCACGTTATTTAATAAATTTGGTCACCAACGTCCGTATTTATTTGATTCGATTTGCATTCGATTTGAATTGCGTACGATTTAATCAAATCGCATAATCGTATATATTCATCAATATATAATTTGATACATTAATTAGCCTAACCTCGAACTAATTACATGTATTGACAGTAGATTAGGCATTAAACACTAGTCCTAATTTTGTAGGTGTTACAGGTTTTAACTCTTTTGATGTTATTACCGGGAGTTGTGATGTTCCGTGGAGGTAAGCGTACTCAAGGTGGGGTGGTAATTCTTTTAATTCGAGGTTTGGTGGTTCTTCAACAAACGGATTCATTCTAGCTATCTCGTCTCTATTCAGTTTCTCATATTCAGCTTGGAATGGCGTATCGTCTATCTCGGGTTCAGATGTGGAGATTGATGCTATTTCAACCCATTCGATTTTATTTGAGAATTCTTCCGTCTTTAGCTCGTATTTGTTGACTGATGATGAGGAAACTTCATCATTTCTGGTGAGGATGATCCCTCCGTCATCGGTGCATTGGAATTCTTGAAATTGAGCGGATGAGGATTGGTTTATGGTGATTTCAGGGTTTGGAAATGGTAGTGGTTCGGGTTGGTTGGTTAATTGAGGCTCAATTGGCGGCAGTTCAACACTCATTCCCTTGAATGAATCTAGGATTTCTTCGATTGAAGGAAATGGGTTTGGTCCGTTGAATATGGGTTTATCTCTTTTTAGCCAAGGTATCGGTGTACCACACCCTAATGGAACATCGATTATTTTGCCATCGGCACAAGGAGATTTCTTTTCAAACAGGGGAAATAGTAGTACGTCGGATGTTGTTGGCGAAGTGATTGCGGATTATAGCCCAGGGTCCTCGTTATATAGCTTCCGAACAGTGATTATGGTGTAGGGTATCGGATCCTGGCTAGATAGTGCTAGTACTTCATGGAGATGTTCATCAGAAATATCCTGCATGGTATCACACAAACCAAGGTCCTCTTCCAGAGGTTGCTTCATTAATCGATCGACGTTAAAGGTGACCTCCTCTTTCCCAACCCTTAGTTTTAAAGATTTCTCATTAACCTCAATTACAACTTTGGCAGTATTTAGGAATGGTCTGCCTAGGATGAGTGGGATATGGGTGTCTTCCTCTATGTCCATGACAATAAAGTCTACTGGAAAAACGAACTTATCAACTTTGACCATGACATCTTCAGCAATTCCTTGAGGGAGCTTAACTGATCTGTCAGCTAATTGTATGGTCATGCGAGTAGGCAGTAGGTCATCTAGTCCTAATTTCTTTTTGAGGGAATAAGGAATCTGATTAACACTAGCACCTAGGTCTGCTAAGGCGTTACAAATTTGAATTCCTTGGAGAAAATAGGGTATAGTAAAGCGTCCAGTATCGCCTAATTTAGGTGGGAGACCACGTTGAACAATTAAAGAACATTCAGCATTCAAGGGTAAACTAACTATTTGCCTAAGTTTCTCTTTGTTTGAAAGGAGTTCTTTAAAGAATTTGGCACACGAGGGCATTTCTACTAAAGCATCTAATAATCTAACGTTTAAGTGTAGGCTTTTAAATACATTCAGATATTTACCGAATTGGGCTTCTTGCTTTTCCTTCTTTAGTCTACCAGGATAAGGTATTCTCGTGTTAGGTACATTATCTGGAGTTTTGGATGGGTAAGATGTTGTGACAGGAATGTCAATTGACACATTTTCACTAGGTGTAGGTGTGGGCAAAGAAGTGTTTTCGGGGGTGTTATCGGGTGGTGGTGGATCAACTTTGGTTACTTTTCCTCCTCTAGTCACGTTTAACACATCATCACATGGTGGATGAGTGGTGTCATTAGTGATTGCCCACGTACTTTCCTCAATAAAACTTAAGTTTTTCAAAATAGATTCCATGTTAGAGATTAATTTTCCTGAAATTGTTATCATAGTGTCGATATTATCTAGAAATCCGGTTACTCTTTTGTTTATAATATTTTGTTTGAACATAAAATCCGATAAAGATTGTTTTGAGGAAGGTAAGTGGTTTGTAGGTGAGGAAACAACCAAAAGTTGGGTTAAAGATTCATTTGGTGTGGGGATAGTTGAGTCAAAATGGGGTGTTGACATGATTGGTTGAAAAGTGGTTAAACTAAAACTAAACTAATTCTAAAGGTAAAAAGGTAACTTTTGATTGATGATAATCTTTCAAAAGGATCGCTAAACACGAAAGTTGCTAAACTCCTAAAATCAGTTGCTGACGCTCCCCGGCAGTGGCGCCAAAAACTTGTTATGTTGCACACCGGTCGTTGGAATTTCAAATGGAGATGCAACGCAACAGTGGGTTTTAAATTTGTAAGGATGGGGCCTACGGTTACTATTATGCTAATCAAAGGGCTAGCAAAGGACAAGTATGACCTAGGATCGTTCTTCAAAGCACGGCAAATTGAAGCTAGTGGATTTAGAAACTTTTATGTATTTAGCTAAGGAGAAAACAGTTGGTTTTGGTTTTGGTTTTGGTTTTGGATTTCCTATTCTAAATTAAAATAAGCTGAAGGGTGGAGGTTACTTCGGGCGTTCAGCAATTGAAGCGATTGTCTACTATGAAGTGGTTTAGGAGTTGTTTAATATGGAGAGTTCTAATGAGGATAAGTTCATAAGTTAATGTGAGCTATCACTGCAATCCTTCTATCGGGCTAACGCGGAGGTGTCCACAATCAGGCAAATAGAATGTCACGTGGGTTGCAACATATATTAAAGCATACACTGAAAGTTCTTCAAATGTATACCCATATTATCTGACAGTTAATCTCGAATCCTATTCTCCAATCTCGGTCGTCAGAGATGTCTGAATCATGGCATAGTTTGTTTAATAAACAATCTTATGAACGAGGTTTACCCTCACCGGAATAGGTTGGACTGACTGGTCTAGGCGGCCGGATAATATGTCATCACTTATTCGTATGAATTATCAACGTTACTCAGGTATGCAAGAATACAGGGATGGTTTGTACTACAAATGGAAACTTAAGTAACACCTTCGGTCGTTCTCGACTTCCATACATTTGTACTCCGCAATAGGCGTTTCCAGTACTATATCAGAGAACGGTCGAATAGGGGCCGTCATATTACTTCACGATATTTAATGCCAATTGTATTTCACTATTATGATGATCCTAAGACAACAATCAAACAAGAACATGCAACAAGATGATCAAAGCAGCAGTTCAATATAAGCATACAATGGTATTATTTAAGTCGAGGATATTCTGAAAGTTGTCTCAAAAATATCGTCTATATGAATTTAACCTTAATCTACCTCTATTCCAATATTCCGTGTCTCTTAGATCCTATTTTGGTCTAGAGAACACCGGCCATGCCGAGCTCAATGATTCAACCTAACATAGTATAACTAAGTAACCTATATCCTATGAGTTAGCTACGTTCATTTTTGGATAAGGTTTTAGTCACAACATGAGTTGGGTAGATAAAAGATAAAGATTTAATTCCTACATTTATTTGTAATAAAAACCATCCGCAATCTCATAACATACAACACAATTACATATTTAAAACTTTCTAAATGACTATCATAGCAGACAATTGAGTTATCTAGTAATTCATGGCAATTCTAGCATTCATATTTAAATTTATAAAATAAAGAACAAACATATTTAAATATGGAAGATAGATTAAAACCTGGAAAGGATTACAAATAACTCGTAGCTACAATGCGTCCCGGAACACCTCCGTATAAATCTTCCTTACTTAATTAATTAGCTATTCTAATTAATTAAACTATCCTAAAGGAAGAAATACTAATTTTACAAGAAAGAAAGTGTATGGAGTGTGTGTTTTTTTCAAGATGTGAAGGTGTTTGAAAGGTGTGTAAAAGGTGTGTCTTCAAATGAACCATTGGTTCCCTATTTATAGGGGAAAATTGGTGCATTCTAGCAACTTGGGGTACATGTTAGCAAAAGGTGAGAAAGTTGCTAGCACATGTACCCTAAAGCGCGTAAAGGTCTAGCACATGTACCCCAAAGTCGCGGAAAAGGCCTAGCACATGTACCCTGCGAGTACGGGCGAGGACGGAAAGTGCACGGGGGACGGGGGTTGTCCAGCCAGTGCCACCACCATGGTGGCCGGCAGCGGCAGCCTAGTGGCCAGCGGCGGCTGCCACCTGCCCGCCCCGATTCGCCTTCTTTCATCTCGTTACTCGATTCGTGCGTATCTCCTTCGTTATGCATCCATTTGCGTATCTCCTTCGTTATGATTCGTTTTTCAAAAGCGAAGATTATGATGAAAAGAAATCCCAAAAATATGTCTCTGATCTTTGGATGTCTTGTAAGAATCGTTTGAATCTTCCAGCGTACGTAGAATCTTCATGCTTCATCCGTTTTTGTTGATTATTCTTCTGTTAGGTTCGTATTTTAAAAATGAATATCTTGGATAAGAGAAATCTCAGTGATGGTTACTTTTTCCTTTAAATCTTGTCTTGATATCTTGAATCTTCAAACGTGTGTGGAATCTTCATTTTTCGTCCGTTTTGCTTGATTTTTCTCGTGCAACTTTATTTTGACCTTCTTGACAAAGTTTCATTGATTTGAACATTATTTGAGTTTATTTTCCAAGTATTGTTCCAGAATGGGAGAGATATCGGTAGTAAAAATGTGACTTTTTACGCGATATCAAGGTGGTTGAGGGTCGTGGTGAAGGTGGTGGAAGGGCTGGAATCCCAGAGGAAAGTTGAGAGAAAGAGATGAGAAGTGGGGGTGATTAAGTTTTTAAATGAGGGGATTAAAGGAAAATGGTGGAATTTATATGGGTAGGGCTATGGTTAATTCTAGGGCCTGTTCAGGCCTGGTTTTGGTTGGTTTGGGCCGAGCACGGGCCTGACCCTTTTGTGGGTTGGGCTCGTGTGTTAGTTTCTTGAATCGGGTTGAGTTCGTTATTAGCTTAACCATTAAATCGTATGGTTTTTAAGTTAGGTTTGTTCGATTGATTTCTCGTATACATTTTTAGTATGTAAATGGTATACGGAATGGATAAGTGTTTTAAAATACTTGTTTTAAGTTTCCAAAATATGTTTTGGATTTCGTTCGGGTGTCGTGCTCAATTTACGTGTTTTCCCCGATATGTTACATTTTAAACCAAACGTAATAGTTTTGGTTTATTATTATGCAATAATATTATATAGTAAATAATGACTATTTAATTACCAAATAGGTTTACATTATTTATGAAAAACTTGTCACCAACGTCCATATTTGAGGTGTTCGGATTCCATCCGAATCGAAAATGCACGATTTAATTAAATCGTGTATGTGTATATTAAACAATATACATAATGACACATACAATTAGCCTAACACGGAACTAATTACATGTATAAATACTATGAGTAGGAGCTAATACTAGTCCTAATTTGGTGGGTGTCACAATTGGCACCAATCTGGATGATGAGATACTTGTTGAACCAGTAACTGTGACTCGAACAAGTAAGAATCATCCTTTGGAAAATATCATTGGTGATCAAGACATTCCAATGTTAACCAGGAAGCTAGTACTTCTGAATACACCAGCTTATACGTGTCAATCAAAGAAATTGGGATCACCAATAAATGTGTTTATGCATGCTATATCTCACAAGTTGAACCTAAAAACGTTCAACTGGCGCTAAAGGAAAGCTCGTGGGTAGAAGCTATGCAAGAAGAATTGACTCAGTTTAAAAAGTTGAACGTTTGGGAGTTGGTTAACTTACCTTCTGGTGCATATCCAATTGGAACTAAATGGGTCTTTAAGTGCAAGAGTGACGATCGGGGTATTGTTACTCGCAATAAAGTTCGTTTAGTGGTTCAGGGTTTCAATCAAGAAGAAGGAATAGATTATAACGAAGTGTTTGCACCAGTTGCTAGGCTTGAAGCAATAAGGGTATTCTTATCATTTGCAACTTACAAAGAAATTAAAGTGTATCAGTTGGATTTTAAGAGTGCCTTTTTGTATGGCAAAGTACAAGAATTGGTGTATGTCTCTCAACCATTGGGGTTTGTTGATCCAGATTATCCAGATAGAGTATATCGGTTGAATAAGGCTCTATATGGATTACATCAAGCACCTAGGGCATGGTATGAGACACTATCAAAGTACCTACTTGAGAATGGATTTACAAGAGGTTCAATTGATAGTACACTTTTCGTTAAATGGAAAAAGAATGACTTTCTGTTTGTTCAAGTACATGTTGATGACATCATTTTTGGGTCTTCTGACGAAAAGATGTGTCAAGAATTTGAGAAAGTAATGCAAAAAAGTTTTGAGATGTCTGCTATGGGAGAGTTGAATTTCTTCTTAGGATTACAAGTTGATCAAAAAGAATATGGTATGTTCATTCATCAAACAAAGTACACTTATGAACTGTTAGAACGATTTAAGATGGATGAAACACATGTATATCATACTCCTATTCCAGAAAATCACGGACTTGGTACGGATACATCGAGTGACAAAGATGTGGATCCTACTCTTTATAGGGCCATGATTGGGTCACTAATGTATCTTACTGCATCTAGGCCTGATATAATGTTTGCAGTATGTATCTGCGCAAGATATCAAGCTACTCCTAAAGAGTCTCATATGCAAGCTGTTAAACGAATCTTTCGATACCTCAATGCCAAACCGAAGCTTGGACTTTGTTATCCGAATGGAGGAGACTTAGATTTTATTGCTTAAACTGATTCTGATTATGGAGGATGAAATCAGAATAGAAAGTCCACAATTGGTGGATGTCAGTTTCTATGAGGAAGACTAGTGTCTTGGCAGTGCAAGAAGCAAACCTCAGTAGCCATTTCTATGTGTGAAGCTGAGTATGTTGCAGCAGGCAGCTGTTGCTCTCAAGTGATGTGGATTCAACAGCAAATGAGAGATTATGGATTAAACATGACCAACACTCCGATGATGATTGACAATGAATCCACCATTTAAATAACCAATAATCCTGTAAAGCACAACAAGACGAAGCACATTGATATTCGTCATCAATTCATAAGAGACTGTGCTGAAAAGAAGCTTATTAAGTTAGTCAAGGTTCCATCAACGGACAACTTGGCAGACCTATACACAAAAGCTTTTCACAGGACTCGTTTTGAGACATTGGTTCAACTAAACGGAATGAGGAATAATGAATAACTAGTCTTTCAAAGGATATGTAATAGTTAGGTGTAAGTTTATTTATGTCTTATATTAAAAAAAGAAAAAGAAAAGGGGGGGGGGGGGGGCGTATGGCATTCATTTGCTTGTTACCCTAGGGGAATCTCCTCCGATAAAAGAACAACAGTAGTTCTTTTAGAAATCGTTAAAGTTTTTATTTGCAAAAGCTTGGGAGATGATAGTACATTAGGAGAATAAGTTCAAGAATAATTGCCTTAAGTATTAAGTACAATGTGTTAGTAGATTGCTATAAGTCGCACTAAGATAATGATTTTAACTAGGTTTTGACTTATATTTACCTTATTATATGCCTAATCCACTTATTATAACCTGTCTTTTTACTTAACTAGTGATAAGAATAACTTAAGTCTAGTCAGCTTCATTAGACGATATATTGGTAGGCAGATTATGCTAAGATTTCCGAGAAGTTAAGAAATGCTAATTTCATGTGTCTTATCTTTTGTGAAACTGCTATATGATGTATGACTTATGTCTTAATTGTTGAATGATAGTACTGCCATGCACTGTTATTTAAAATGAAAACAAAAAGATACAAAGTATCAAAATTTCTAAAGGAGAGTTATATGTTTCTAAAGAGCATCATTTAGTAAACTCTACCTTACATATGAAAGATACAAAGTATCAAGTATCAAGTGTATGTTATATGCTTCTAAAGGACATCATTTAGTAACTTCTATCTTCCAAATAAATGATACAGTGTTATGTGTTGTACTTGAGTTCTTCAGTATGTTGTATAGTGGAAAACACTAGATATTGTTCACATTAACAATAAAGGTTTGCTCAGAAATCTGTGTATAATTTGTTTATGTGGATGATGCTGGCCGAAGCATCGTATGAGGATGACGTACGGATCGCGATCTGTTTGTTTTAAATTTATATTTGTTGGGGTCTAAGTATGACTTACTAATACTGAACCAAAGGCTAGTAGATGGTAAGTATGACCTAGAGTCATTCTTAAAGAGAAACTGAATTGAAACGGAGGTGATCCAATCAATCTTTCTTTTCTAGTAAAGGTTTTAAAAGAGTGCGTTGGGGGTTTTGGTTCAGTTAACTAAGTAAACTAAATAAAGCGAATAAAAGTGTAATAATAAATCAGATAATAAAAGTAGTATTTGTTGTGAGTTCGTTAGCTAATAATGTGGGATGATGACTCTTATGGGAAACGATTATCTAAATTGGAAATGTTTAGTGGATTCAACACCCAGTGGTATAACCAATCACTTCCCTATTAGTCGGTTATCAACTAATATGTCACGAGGAACTAAGGTATCATGATTCTGATCAGACAGACGATGCTCAACTCTCCACACTCTCCTGTGAGGGAGTCAGTGACCCGTATTATTGAACGTATTCGCTCGTAGGCGAAGGAATAGAGTAGCAGGTCATTACAAATCTGACCTTTCTTAATACCATAAAGATTTTAAATCCATTAAACAATTAACTTAGAATTTATGTTCGGACTTATTAACCGATTCCTATTAATGAAAATTAAGAATGATAAACAGGGGAAAACGTTCAAGGTTCTTGCGTATCTTACTTTTGGTTTCATATTTTAAGGAAAGGATATCAGTGTAATTTAGATTCCAAACTTGCCTTTCTCATTACAATTAACAAATCCCTAGGTTTTCGTAAATGGTTATTTAGCCTGTAGCCTACCTACTCTAATCTAATCTAAATTAACTAATCTAATTAAAATGCTAATTAAAATGCTGACGGATTTTTGCATAAAGTTAAACCCAGATCATGTCGGAAAATACTATGGTGATTCACAGTGTATTTAATCGTTTATCGATGTTTCCATTGTGAATTTAATTGCTTCGCCATGATCACATGATAAGTACATTGTGATCGAAAGTGTACAATACTCATGGCAAGTCCACGTAATCACATTGCACTTTATGATGCTTGCATGACGTTACAGTTAAAAACATAGTTTTTACACAGATAACTATTGACCAAGTATCAAGGTTCGCGACTCCTCTTTACAGGGTTACAATCACGTTTGTTAAACGAAAGGCGAATATAAGTTTTAGGTTTAAAATCATAGGGTAAGTCCGTTCATAAAGTTTTCGTTTTATAATGTCGATCCATAATACAACTACCTTCGGTCGTTACCGGCTTCCATACGTATGTACTTTGCTTAAAAGCATTTCCAGCACTATACCGAGTAAACAGTCAAATAGGGGCCGTCGTATTATTTCACGATATATTCAAAGTCATCCCACAATTATTTATGCTAACTACATCACAACAAATACAATAGTAATCTACTCGCTAATCATGGCACAAACTAATTCTAGCATAATTAAAGCATACATATTTAATTAAGATAGAATAGGATAGAAAGAACCCGGATTATAATGCGAGAAGGAATAATTAATAAGCTTAACTCCAAGCGTAAACCAAATATTATAAAATGTTCCCTAGCTTTCGTTCTACTTTGAACAAGCTCCTTAACTAGCCTAACACTAATTTTGAAGTAAGAAAATAGAATGAGAAAGTAAAGAGAGAAATGCATATGGGACATCTTCAAATGGAGGCCTAGGGGCTGTATTTATAGGGAAAATATGGCTCACATTAGCATCCCTAGGCTCACATTAGAAAAAGTAGCAAAAGGTGGTGCACCGGGTACGAAAAAGTAGCGAAAGGTGGTGCACCGGGTACGAAAAAGTAGCGAAAGGTGGTGCACCACGTACAAGCAA
Organism: Pseudognaphalium luteoalbum; assembly: GCA_963422505.1. Taxonomy (NCBI): domain Eukaryota; kingdom Viridiplantae; phylum Streptophyta; class Magnoliopsida; order Asterales; family Asteraceae; genus Pseudognaphalium; species Pseudognaphalium luteoalbum. Next base: position 82,124,459 of record OY730193.1, read on the forward strand.
GGACGAAAAAGCGCAAAAGAGACGGGGGGGGGGGGGGGGGGTGGAGGCCGGCGCCGCCTGGCTGCTGGCCGGCGACGGCTGGCTGTTGGCCGGCGGTGGCCGGCTACCACCCGCCCCGGTCCGTCGTCTTTCGTTGCGTTGCTTAATTCTTGCGTATCTTCTTCGTTATGCGTCCGTTTGCGTTGATTCTTTTTGCGTTGGATTCGTAATTCAAAAACGAAAACTTTGATGTAAAGATATCCCAAAAATATGTCTCCTATCTCCAGATATTGCGTACGAATCATTTGGATCTTCCGGCGGGCGTAGAATCTTCATTCTTTATCCGTTTTTGTTGATTCTTCTTCTGTTGGATTCGTAATTTTGAAAACGAACATCTTGGGTGAGATGGATGTTGATGATGGTCACTTTTGTCTTGAAATCTCGTTTTGACACCTTGAATCTTCAAACGTGTGTGGAATCTTCGTTTTTCATCCGTTTTGCTTGATTTTTATCGTGCAACCTTGTTTTGACCATCTTGGCATAATATCATTGATTTGCGTTGGTTTTGAGTTTAAAAGCCAAGAATCATTCTAGAATGAGAGAGATATCGGTAGTAAAAACATGACTTTTTACGCGATATCAAGTATCCCACACATAGAACTTTGCTTGTCCTCAAGCAAACTTGAATTTCAAGCATGGTTAAAATAAGCAGATAATGAAATATTTTAGGGTAGAACTTTTTACTAAGGGGGGTTTTGAAAAAATAAAATATTTGTTCTTTGAAAAAGCAGGGTTGTAATCTTTGGGAGCATGCTTTTGATCTTTGATCTTGGATACATGAATCCTCTCTAGATGGTTACTCAAATCACTCAAAGTGTTTAGGTTTTCCTATTCTAATATTATCAATCACTCAGAATGCCAGTTATGTATCGTTTATCGTCATAGGTTTGATCGAGATCAAATTGTTACCTTTTGGTGAGTGCGAAGTTGATCTAGCCACAATCATTCTAGGGGAAGTGAAGCAGGGTTTTTAGAAGCGGAGTGTTTGTGGAATGAGAGGGGGTTTTGTTGGGTTTTTGATGGGTTTCTTTTTGTTGAAGTTAGGATTTTTTGGGGGGGATTGACGCCTTTTTGGTGTTTGCAGAAGGAGTCTTTTTCTACTATTGATTTCCTTTTCTTCGGATTTTTCTTTCTTGAATTTTCTTTTTTTTTCGACGTCATCTCCTTGCGATTTCTCATCGTTCATATTTGGAACTTTGTTTCAAAGTTTGGGGGATTCTTTTTGAGAAAGTAGGGGTAACGTGTCTATTTTTCTTGGGAGTATGGGTGTATGGGTATATGGATGGGTTTTAGAATGATGTAATTCAATCTCCTTTTCACTAACCAATCTGGATTCGAAATGCATAACAGGAACAAGTTCTGATTCTAAACGTATACATCGGCACACTCAAGAATCGAAGAAGTGAAGCATTAAAAGTAAATGCTTTTTATATGGCTCAAGATACCTCACGAATCGAAAGTTGGGTTGTTGTGTGCCTAGTCATGCGATGCTCTTTATGGGATTACTAAACTAATTTTCCAAAGGAATTTGTATTTCATTTATCCTTCTTCCCCAAGGTAAATCATTCTTTGTCTAAAAATTTTCATTTTCAACATATTTTTAACTTAATTTTGAAAAATTTTGTTTACTTATTGGTGAAGCATGGTCTTAAAGAGCAACGACTTAGAATCAAGCATATACCATTATCCATTTTACAGTAGTGTAACTACTGCTATCCCACACTTAAAGGAACATCGTCCTGGATGTTTATAATCTAAGCTCTACTGGGGTGAAAATCCCACACTTAGGAATTTAAACATCTAAAACGTATTCTTTTAGTGGTGTGTTTTGGGTTTGAATCCCATACTTAATGATAAGCATAATGGATATGGTATATTTAGACAAATGAAAGAGACGGTATAGAAGTAATCCCCGGTGGTTGCAGTGTTGCATGTGCCGGATTCCGTCTTCCTTGGTGCATTCTTGATCAAGTCTTCTTGTGATTGGTCTCGTAGGTGTAAACACGTCAGATATACTATTCTTCTGGTGTTGATATTTTCTTGCAGGCTGGAGCATGCTTTGTATGATCCGAGTATGAAAGATAGTCAGAGATTTCATCATTTCTTGGAAAGTAAAATTACAGAAATGTAAAAAACACGGGTTGCCTCCCGAGAAGTGCTCTTTTAAATTCGAGAGCTCGACTTAGTCCTTTCTTCTGCAGATGATGCTGGATGTGTCCATGATGCTAGAGTGGTCACTGTTGTTCCTAGGTAGGGCGTATCGTGGAGGAAAGTATCGCAGAAATTGTCCTATCATGTCAGTAACGATAGTTGGTGGAGTGGTAGATTCCATTCTGAAGCTTTTGAAGTGGTCAATGGCTAATCTGTCGAGGATTGCCATCCATAGCTGATGTATCGAACTGCCCTTGTGACTGGTCCGTTAGGATCAATTCGAGTGCAGGTGTGAGTTTGAACAATTTTACGCTGTGGGTAGTTTCTGCCTATTGAGGTTATTAAAGCCATGAATTCAGTTTTCACTTCTTCAAAATCATTGGCCAATGGGTCTCCTCCGAAGGATCTAGTGGCTTGGCATACTTGTCTGATGAGTTGATGTTGTTCGCGGTTGAAGGGAACATCCGAGTCAGTGAAGACGTAGATTAACTTGCTGAATATTTCGCGGTATCCGTTGCGGTAAGCGTCAATTTCTTCATCTTCTTCCTCATACATTCCACGCATTCGATCTATTACATAGGATGCTAAGTTGACTGGTGACATGTGCCAATAACGTGTTGGAATGTCACGAGTGTTTTCTTCGAATGCTGCTTGACTTAGTTCATCAACTATTAGTTCAACATGATGACCAATAGTGGAGTGAATGACGATCCTGAAGTTTTCTGAAGTTGTGAGATGTTCTCCAGTTTCGATGAGATCTAGAAGGGTTCTAAGATCTCCCACCATTCTTATGTCAGCATAATTCTGCGGATTTCCAGTAGCTCTTTCAAGATGGGTTCTCATTGATGCAAGTATAGCCTTCTGACTTGATGAGTAGGGAAAAGCTGATCCGGCTAAGGCACAATATACTTTTTGGTATATTTGCCTTTGGTTGCTACAGAACTCGACTTCTCCCATTGGGTAGTCTGGTCTTTCTGGCTGTTGAGCTTCTCTAGTAACTTGTTCTTGAAGGGAATCGGAGAACTCTTGGATATATCTGAGCAAAGTTTGGGCCACTGGTTCTCCATAATTGGCGAGATATGAATCGTATTCTCATTCAATCTGCCTTATCAGGTGTCTCTGAGCGGTGTTGTATTCATTGGTTAACTCTTTGATAGCCTCTACAATGATGTGCACATCGGTGTATTCATCAATTAGTTCGATCATGTCTTGGTGAGTATCTATGAGCGGAATCTCTAATCTCTTAGCTGTGATGATGGGGGAATTTGGTGGAGAAAGAGGGGTTTTTTGAATAGAGCGTTCATCGATAGTGGCGTCAATAAAATCACCGTCAAATTTGACACTCTTGTAGTTGGAATCTTTGTCTCGTGAATCTGGGAATTGGTGGAATTCTTCATCTGAGGGTGCATTGTTGAAAGGTTGAGTACTGTCAATTTTGATGGTTCTGACTTCCGTGATGGTGTTTTGAAGGTTTTTTCCAACAAAGCTTCCTGGTTGTCGTGAGTTATATGCAGAAATTCTTTGTAGGAGTTTGGCATACAGGTCCGGGTTCTATGATGATCGGAGTTCTTCTTCGAAAGTATCTATGTCTCGGAGTCGGGTTCTGGTAAAGGGTTTCGATGGATCGAGATAAGAGTCGAGAATGTTTCCCATTCTTTTGAGATGAGTGGATCTGAGCTCTTGGTGGATGGCTTCATAATCAAAGGATTCTTCTGATGAAGTGTAGTCTTTGTAGTCTTGTATTCTTTTGACTTCAGCCATCTGTGGTGAATCAGCTTGATCTTCATCTTCCTCCATTTCTTCCTCTTCTTCTTCTTCGATTTCTTCCTCCTCCTCAGTTTCTTCTTCCTCTTCTTCAGGTTCTTCGTTTTCAGATTCAATTTCTTCCTCTGCTTCTTCATAGTCTTCTGAGATGAAAACTGATGATTGAGTGTAATGTTGCTCTTCCTCTGGTTCGGATTCGTCATCGGAACAAATTCTGCCTGTTGATATAGCATAGCATTCTTCTTCTTCTTGAGTGCATTCCGGTTGGTCGATCTTGTAAGTGATGCTTTCACCATGTGATCGTAATACAATCGTGTGGTTATACACATCAATTACTGCTCTAGCTATGTTCATGAATGGTCTTCCAAGGATAATCGGGATGTTTATGTCCTCGTGGATATCCATTACCACGAAATTTGTTGGAAAGAAGAATTTGTTAACTTGAACTAGAACGTTCTAAGCTATTCCTTTTGGGTATCTAGCAGATTGATCAGCTAGCTGGACGGTCATCTTAGTGGGTTTCAAGTTTTCAAGTTCCAGCCTCTTAAATAGGGAGTAGGGCATAAGGTTAATGTTGGCTCCTAAGTCGGCTAAGGTGCTTATTTCTCCGAATTGGTACATAGAACAAGGGAGTGTAAATCTACCGGTGTCTCCTAGTTTTTCGGGAAGGCTATTCTTAAGTAGGGCTGAGGTTTCAGAACTAAGGGGAATATTGTTTACTTCGGGCAGTTTATCCTTAGTGGATAGCAATTTCCTAATGTACTTATTTCGACCGGGAACTCTAGACATGGTATCAAAGAATTTTCCATCTAGCTTAAAGGATGATAATTTCTTGGGTGGAGCTTTAAGTCTAGTGGGGTAAGGGATCCTAACCTCTTTTTTTATGGTCGGAGTGGTTTCCACAACTGGTATCTTGATCTTTGGTTCTTCCTCTTTTACTGGAACAACAGCTGGTGGTGTAGTATATGCTTCCTTGGTGGTAGTAACTTGCTTTGCTTCCTCAACATGTGGGTTGTGAACCGTGTTTCTAGGCAAGCTTCCTCTGGGTCTATTATCAAGACGTTGTGCCAATTGTCCAATCCGAGCTTCCAAATTCTTTAGCACAGCCAATTGATTTCTCATAAAGAGGTCGGCTTGATCTTGTCTGGCGGACGTCTTTTGGTTGAGCAGGTGTTGACCTTGCATGAACTGGGTGAAGGCGTCATCTGAACTTGAAGCTAGGGCATTTGTCTTTGCAGGTTGTTCAGAGGTTTGGTTTGTGTCGGAAGTGGGTGCAGGAAGTGCGAGGGGTTGGTTATAAGAAGGTTGTGATTGTTGTGGGTAAGGTGGGTATCTAGGTGGGAATCGGGGTTGGTATGGTTGGTTGTTTCTAGATTGAAATGGAGGTCCTCTAGGTTGGTTGTTGTTTTGATTGAAACCGAGTGGAAAATTTTGTTGTTGAGCAGGAAACTGAGCATAGTAGACGGTGCCATCTGCTTCTTCGTATTCAACTTGGTATTCACCAGGTTGTTGCGGGTTGGTGTAGTGTTGACAGACTTGCACTTGGTGTACTTGGTGCTATTGTTTCTTAAGTTCTCCAAACTGTTTGACGAGTGAGTCTATTTTCTCCGTTAATACCTTAACATGCTTCGACTGGAATTTGATTTGATGCGGCCAGAGGTGCTGAAGATGTTGAGTGATCTCCAGAGTTCCAATCGTGGTGATGCATAGTCATGTTCTCTATAAGGTTCCATCCTTCTTCGTCGGTCTTTGCCATGAAGCTTCCTTATGCGGCAGCGTCGAGGGTGGTTCGGTGGTTAGGGTCTAAACCATTATAGAAGGTATACAATTGTGCGGATTTGTCAAGTCGGTGATTAGGGCATTTCTTCAAGGCTCCTTTGAATCGTTCCCATGCGGTGTGTAATGACTCATCAAAAGCTTGGTGGAAATTCATGATGTCATTTCGAAGTTTGGTTTGTTTAGAAGGCGGAAAGTACTTGGTTAGAAACTTTGTCGCCATCACAGTCCATGAAGGGATAGAGCCGATCTCTAAACCTTCAAACCATGTTTGCGCATGATGTGTGAGCGAATAAGGAAAAAGATATAAACGGATTGTGCCTTGATTAATTCCATTTTGTTTGTAGGAGTTTGAAAGAGAAATGAACTTGTCGAGGTGAGAGTTTGGATCATCATTGGGTAATCCATGGAATTGACAGTGGTTTTGGATTAGTTGGATGATGTGTTGCTTAAGCTCGAAAGATTGACCAGGGGTTTCAGGGTAGAGAATTGGTCCTCCTCTTCCTTCGATAGAGGGTTTACTGTTGTCAGCGAGAGTGATGCGTTCAGCCATTGCTTGTTTTAGTGCAGATTGCTTCTTTTCTCGTCGAATGGTACGTAATATAAGTTCTGGATCAGGGAAATTAAACAGTGGTGCAGACCTAGGGGAACAGGTCATACACTAAAAAGGAAAGACAGGAAAGTAAATACTTGTTTTTGTGTTTTTTTAGAAGGTTTTATCCAAAGGGTTTACTAGAATTGGGATTGGTTGGGCCTCTGTATCGGACAGTTAGTCTCCCCGGCAGCAGCGCCAAAAACTTGATGTTGGCCGAAGCATCGTATGAGGACGACGTACGGATCACGATCGTTTTGTTTTAAATTTATATTTGCTGGGGTCTAAGTATGACTTACTAATACTGAACCAAAGGCTAGTAGATGGTAAGTATGACCTAGAGTCGTTCTTAAAGAGAAACTGAATTGAAACGGAGGTGATTCAATCAATCTTTCTTTTCTAGTAAAGGTTTTAAAAGAGTGCGTTGAGAGTTTTGGTTCAGTTAACTAAGTAAACTAAATAAAGCGAAATAAAGTGTAATAATAAATCATATAATAAAAGTAGTATTTGTTGTGAGTTCGTTAGCTAATAATGTGGGATGATGACTCTTATGGGAAAACGATTATCTAAATTGGAAATGTTTAGTGGATTCAACACCAAGTGATACAACCAATAAGTTCCCTATTAGTCGGTTATCAACTAATATGTCACGAGGATCTAAGGTATCATGATTCTGATCAGACAGACGATGCTCAACTCTCCACACTCTCCTGTGAGGGAGTCAGTGACCCGTATTATTGAACGTATTCGCTCGTGGGCGAAGGAATAGAGCAGCAGGTCATTACAAATCTGACCTTTCTTAATACCATAAAGATTTCAAATCCATTAAACAATTAACTTAGAATTTATGTTCGGACTTATTAACCAATTACTATTAATGAAACTTAAGAATGATAAACAGGGGAAAACGTTCAAGGCCCTTGCGTATCTTACTTTTGGTTTCATATTTTAAGGAAAGGATATCAGTGTAATTTAGATTCCAAACTTGCCTTTCTCATTACAATTAACAAATCCCTAAGTTTTCGTAAATGGTTATTTAGCCTGTAGCCTACCTACTCATTACAATTAACAAATCCCTAGGTTTTCGTAAATGCTATGGATAGCAGCGCCAAAAATGCTAGGGTAAGTCCGTTCATAAAGTTTCCGTTTTATAATGTCGATCCATAATACAACTACCTTCAGTCGTTACCGGCTTCCATAAGTATGTACTTTGCTTAAAAGCATTTCCAGCACTATACCGAGTAAACAGTCGAATAGGGGCCGTCGTATTATTTCACGATATATTCAAAGTCATCCCACAATTATATATGCTAACTACATCACAACAAATACAATAGTAATCTACTCGCTAATCATGGCACAAACTAATTCTAGCATAATTAAAGCATACATATTTAATTAAGATAGAATATGATAGAAAGAACCCGGATTATAATGCGAGAAGGAATAGACTTGAATTAATAAGCTTAACTCCAAGCGTACACCAAAGATTACAAAATTTTCCCTAGCTTTCGTTCTACTTTGAACAAGCTCCTTAACTAGCCTAACACTAATTTTGAAGTAAGAAAATAGAATGAGAAAGTAAAGAGAGAATTATGCCTAATGCATATGGGACATCTTCAAATGGAGGCCTAGGGGCTGTATTTATATGGAAAATATGGCTCACATAAGCATTCCTAGGCTCACAGTAGAAAAAGTAGCGAAAGGTGGTGCACCGGGTACGAAAAAGTAGCGAAAGGTGGTGCACCGGGTACGAAAAAGTAGCGAAAGGTGCTTGATATCGCGTAAAAAGTCACGTTTTTACCACCGATATCTCTCTCATTCTGGAGCAATACTTAGCATTTGGACTCAAATAATGCAAATATCATTGATAAAATGCTGAGAAGATCAAAACAAGGTTGCATGAGCAAAATCAAGAAAAACGGTCGAAAAACGAAGATTCCACGCACGTTTGAAGATTCTAGACATCAAAACGAGATTTCAAGATAAAAGAGACCATCACCAGCATCTATTTGACCCAAGATGTTCGTTTTCGAATTACGAATCCAACAGAAGAAGAATCAACAAAAACAGACGAAGAATGAAGATTCTACGTACTCCGGAAGATCCAAATGATTCGTACGACACATCTAGAGTTCAGAGACATATTTTTGGGATTTCTTTTCATCAACGCAAAAAGAATCAACGCAAAAATAATCCAACGCAAAAAGAATCAACGCAAACGGACGCATAACGAAGAAAACACGCACGAATCGAGAAACGAAGCAACCGGCAGCAGGCTGATGCAGGTGGTAGCCAGCCGCCGCCGGCCACCACCTGGCCGCCGCCGGCTGCCGGTCCTCCGCACGGATTGCGCTTTTTTGTCCTTTTTCGTACCCGGTGCTAGACCTTTACATCCTTTTCGTACCTGGTGCCACTACCTTTTTCGCATTTTGTACCTGGTGCCACTACCTTTTCCACCTTTTGCTAATATGTGCCTCCATTTGCTAAAATGCACCAAAACTCCTCTATAAATAGGAGGCATGAGGCTCATTTGAAAGACACACCAAGACATACCAACACACCTCAAAACACTTAAAATTACCAATACATTTGTATTTTCTTTTCTTTTATTCTTCCTAGTTAATTAGGCTAGCTAATTAACTAGCCAAGGAAGATTTGTACGGAGGTGCTCCAGGACGCATATTTTAGCTACGAGTTATTGTACTTATTTCCAGGTGTCAATCTATCTTTTCCTTTCTTTAATAAATTTAAATATGTATGCTAGAATTGCCATGATTAGCTAAATAACTCAATTGTCTGCTATGATAGTCGTTTAGAAAGTATCGAATAAGTGACTAAGTGGTATGCTGTGAGATTGTGGATGGTTTATATTACAAATGGATATAGGAATTAAATCTTTATCGTTTATCTGCCCAACTCATGCTATGACTAAAACTCATAGGATACAGGTCACTTAGTTATACTATGTTAGATTGAATCATTGAGCTCGGCATGGCCGGTGTTCTCTAGACCAAAATAGGATCCAAGAGACACGGAACATGGGAGTAGAGGTAGATTAAGATTAAATTCATATAGACGGTATTTTTGAGACAACTTTCGGAATATTCTCATCTTAGATAATACTTTTGTATGCTTAAATTAAACTGTTGCCTTGATCGTCTTATTGCATGTTCTTGTTAGGTTGTTGCCTTAGGATCACATAATAGTAAAATTTAAACGGCATTAATCATCGTGAAATAATATGACGGCCCCTATTCGACTGTTCTTTGATATAGTACTGGAAATGCTTACGGCGGAGTACAAATGTATGGAAGTCAGAACAACCGAAGGTAGTTGTATTATGAATCGAATAACAAACGTATTATCTAGGTCTCCTTTTTGTAACACAAACCACCCCTGTCTTGTAGCATCCCCAAGTAATGATGATAACTCGTGAGAATAAGTGATGACATGCTATCTGACCGTCTAGACCAGTTAGCCCAACCTATTCCGGTGAGGATAACCCTCGTTCATAAGATTGTTTATTCAACAAACTATGCCATGATTCGGGCATCTCTGACGATCGAGATTGGGGAATAGGATTCGAGGTTAACTGTTGGGTAGTGTGGGTGTACATTTGAGAGAACTTTCGGTGTAACTTTAATATATTGTGCAATCCCCGTGACATTCTATTTGCCTGATTGTGGACACCTCCGCGTCAGCCCGATAGAAGGATTGTAGAATAGCTCACATCAACTTACGAGCTTATCCTCATTAGAACTTTCTATATTTAACCACTTCTAAATCACGTTATAGTAGACAATCACTTTAATTGCTGAACGTCCGAAGTAACCTCCACCTTTTTATTCAGTCTAGTTTAAATTAGGATAAGAAAACCCAAAACCAAAACCAACTCTTTCAACCCTAGCTGAACACATAAAAGCTTCTAAACCCCCTAGTTTCAATTTGTCGTGCTTTGAAGAACGATCCTAGGTCATACTTATCTTGTGCTAGAATAATAAGTAACCCTAGGCCCCAGCCTTATACATTAAAAAACCCACTGCTGTGTCACGTCACCATTAGAAATCTCAACGACCGGTACGTAACACAACAAGGTTTTGGTGCCGCTGCCGGGGAGCGTCGGCAACCGATTTTAGGATTTAGTAACTTTAGTGTTTAAGCGATCCTTTTGAAAGATTAACATCAATCAAAAGTTACCTTTTTGCCCTTAGGATTAGTTTAGTTTTAGTAAACCACTTTTTAATCAATTATGACAACACAATTTGATTGGACCAACCCCACACCAAATAAGTCTTTGACCCAACTTTTAGCTGTTTCCTCACCTACAAACCACTTACCTTCCTCAAAACTATCTTTGTCCAAATTTATGTTTGAACAAAACGTTATAAACAAAAGAGTAACCGGATTTCAAGATAACATTGATGCCATGATAAAAATTTCAGAAAAATTAATCTCTAACATGAAATCCATTTCGAAAAACTTAAGTTTTATTGAGGAAAGTACGTCGGTAATCACTGGTGACACCACTCATCCACCAAGTGATGATCTGTTAATCGTGACTAGAGGAGGAAAAGTGACCAAAGTTGATCCACCGCCACCAGATAACACCCCCGAAAATACTTCTTTGCCCACACCTACCCCTAGTGAAAATGTGTCAATTGACATCCCTGTCACAGTACCTGACCCATCACCAGCCAAAACTCCAGATAATGTACCTCGAACGAGAATACCTTATCCTGGTAGACTTAAAAAGGAAAAGCAAGAAGCCCAATTCGGTAAATATATGGAAATATTTAAAAGCCTACACTTAAACGTTAGATTGTTAGATGCTCTAGTAGAAATGCCCTCGTGTGCTAAATTCTTTAAAGAACTCCTTTCAAACAAAGAAAAACTTAGGCAAATAGTTAGTTTACCCTTGAATGCTGAATGTTCATTAATTGTACAACGTGGTCTCCCACCTAAATTAGGCGATACTGGACGTTTTACTATACCCTGTTTTCTCCAAGGAATTCAAATTAGTAACGCCTTAGCAGATCTAGGTGCTAGTGTTAATCTTATGCCTTATTCCCTTTACAAGAAATTAGGACTAGATGACCTATTACCTACTCGCATGACTATCCAATTAGCTGACAGATCAGTTAAACTCCCTCGAGGAATTGCTGAAGATGTCATGGTCAAAGTCGATAAGTTCGTTTTTCCAGTGGACTTTATTGTCATGGACATAGAAGAAGACACACATATCCCGCTCATCCTAGGCAGACCATTCCTAAATACTGCCAAGGCTGTAATTGATGTTAACGAAAAATCTTTAAAATTAAGAGTTGGGAAAGAGGAAGTTACCTTTAATGTCGATCGATTAATGAAGTAACCTCTCGAAGAGGACCTTGGTTTGTGTGATACCATGCAGGATATTTTTGATGAGCATCTCCACGAAGTACTAGCACTATCCAGCCAGGATCCGATACCCAACACCATAATCACCGTTCAAAAACTGAGTAATGAGGACCCTGGGCTGCACTCCACAATCACTTCGCCAACAACATCTAATGAACTACTATTTCCGCTGTTTGAAAAGAAGTCTCCTTACATCGATGGCAAAACAATCGCTGTTCCATTAGGATGCGGTACACCGATACCTTGGCTAACGAGAGATAAACCCATATTCAATGAACCAAACCCATTTCCCTCAATTAGAGAGATCTTGGATTCATTCAAAGAAATGAGTGTTGAGCCACCATCGTTTGAACTACAATTAGCCAATCAACCCGAATCACTGCCATTTTCAAACCCTGAAATCACCATAAACCAATCTTCATCCGCTCAATTTCAAGAATTCCAATTCACTGACGACGGAGAGATCATCCTCACCAGAAATGATGAAGTTTCCTCATCGTCTGTCAACAAGTACGAGCTAAAGACAGACGAATTCTCAAATAAAACCGAGTGGGTTGAAATAGCATCAATCTCCACATCTGAGCCCGAGACAGACGAAGCACCATTCCAAGCTGAATTCGAGAAGCTAAATAGAGACGAGATAGCTAGAATGAAGCCGTCTATCGAAGAACCACCAAACCTAGAATTAAAAGAACTACCACCTCACCTTGAGTACGCTTACCTCCATGGAACATTACAACTCCCGGTGATAATATCAAAAGAGTTAAAACCCGAGGAGAAAGGCCAACTCATTGATGTTCTGAAATCGCACAAGAAGGCAATTGCATGGAAAATTTCCGACATACAAGGAATCAGTCCAAACTACTGCACACACAAGATCCTCATGGAAAACGATTTCAAACCATCCGTACAAAGGCAGAGAAGGGTAAACCCTAAGATTCAGGACGTGGTAAAACAAGAGGTTATCAAACTCTTAGATGCTGGATTGATCTACCCAATATCCGACTCACCTTGGGTTAGCCCTGTTCAAGTCGTACCAAAAAAGGGAGGAATGACGGTCATTACAAACGAAGAAAATGAGCTTATACCAACTCGGACAGTTACCGGTTGGAGGGTCTGCATCGATTATCGAAAGTTAAACGAAGCAACTCGCAAAGATCACCTCCCGCTTCCGTTTATCGACCAAATGCTCGAAAGGTTAACAGGAAACGAATTCTACTGTTTCCTCGATGGTTTTTCCGGGTATTTCCAAATCCCACTCGATCCAAAGGACCAAGAGAAGACAACATTCACATGTCCCTACGGAACCTTCGCATACCGACGAATGTCGTTTGGATTATGCAACGCACCTGCAACATTTCAGAGATGCATGGTTGCAATTTTCCATGACATGATTGAACAATGCATGGAAGTCTTTATGGACGATTTCTCTGTCTTTGGAGACTCCTTCGCATCATGTCTTTCCAACCTCGATAGAATACTCACCAAGTGTGAAGAATCAAACCTCGTGTTAAATTGGGTAAAGTGTCACTTTATGGTGAAGGAAGGAATAGTTTTAGGACATCGAATATCCAAGTCCGGAATTGAAGTAGACAAAGCAAAGGTCGAAACCATCGCCAAACTTCCACCACCAACCAACGTCAAGTCCATTAGGAGCTTTCTAGGACATGCTGGGTTCTACCGTCGTTTTATCAAGGACTTCTCCAAGATTTCTCGACCTATTACCCACCTTCTAGGAAAAGACATCAAGTTTGTGTTTGACGAGAACTGCATGAAGGCTTTCAATTACCTGAAGAAGGAGCTTACAGATGCACCAATCATGGTCGCTCCAGATTAGAACCTACCATTTAAGATCATGTGCGATGCTAGTGACTTCGCAGTTGGGGCAGTTCTAGGTCAAAGGAAGGATAATCACTTTCGCCCAATCTACTACGCTAGCAAAACACTTACAGATGGTCAAGAAAACTATACAACCACAGAAAAAGAGCTGCTAGCCGTCGTATTTGCCTTTGACAAATTCAGATCCTACCTGATATTGTCCAAAACAATAGTATATACGGATCACTCAACTCTAAAATACCTCTTCAAAAAGCAAGACGCAAAGCCTAGTTTGTTACAATGGATTTTACTCCTACAAGAATTCGACATAGAAATAAAGGATAAGAAAGGAGCAGAAAACGTCGCCGCAGATCATTTAAGTCGACTTGAAAATCCGTCAATGGAACAACTTGCAGAAAGAGATATTAAAGATCGATTTCCAGAAGAGCAGTTAATGAGTTTAGGAGAACAAGGTTCGCAATTCACTCACGATCCTTGGTTCGCAGACATTGCCAATTTTGTAGTTGGAGGGATCGCAAGAAAAGGAATGATCTCATCGCAGAGACAAAAGTTCTTTTGCGACGTCAAATATTACTTTTGGGATGATCCATATTTGTTCAAGGTCTGTCCCGAACAAATAGTAAGAAGATGTGTCGATGGGAAAGAAGCCGAACATATACTCCACCAAAGCCATCACGGACCCACCGGAGGACATCATGCAGCTAATCTGACAGCAAAGAAAATCTACGACTCAGGATTCTACTGGCCTACCATTTTCAGTGACGCACAAGACTTGGTGAAACGCTGCGATATTTGCCAAAGGTTTGGAAATATCACAACGCGTAAAGAAATGCCGTTAACGAATATCCAAGCATGTGAAATATTTGACATATGGGGATTAGACTTCATGGGACCATTTCCGAAATCTTACGGAAAAGAATACATTCTAGTAGCTGTCGATTACGTATCAAGATGGGCCGAAGCCCAAGCCTTTCCAACAAATGATTCAAGGGTCGTAACCAAGTTCTTAAAACAGTTATTCTGTCGGTTTGGAACACCTCGAGCAATCATCAGTGATAGAGGCACGCACTTTTGCAATACTCAGTTTATGAAACTATTGCAACAATATGGGGTTACACACAAAACCTCTATGGCCTATCACCCGCATATAAATGGACAAGCAGAGATTACAAACCGTGTACTAAAAAGGATCTTGGAACGGACAATTGGTCAACACAAGGAAAGATGGGGAGACAAGCTAGACGATACTTTATGGGCATTTCGGACAGCTTATAAAACGCCATTAGGAACAACTCCCTATAGGCTCGTTTATGGAAAGGCATGTCATCTCCCGATTGAACTAGAATACAAAGCTTACTGGGCACTGAAGAACTGTAGTTTAGATCCTACGATAACAGGAACTCACCGGAGAATGCAGCTAAATGAACTAGCAGAGTTAAGGGATCAAGCTTATGAAAGTTCCTACAAATTTAAGGAAAGAACCAAGTTACTCAATGATTCAAAACTCCGTCCCACATGCTTCAATCCAGGTGATAAAGTTCTACTCTTTAACTCCCGATTTAAGAAATTTTCTGGTAAATTCAAAACACGGTGGAGCGGCCCCTTCACAATCTATAAAGTATTTCCTTATGGTGCCATCGAACTCGAAGCTCCAGACGGAAATTTCAAGGTAAACGGTCACCGACTGAAACACTACATAGAAGACTTTCCCTCAAATGAGGAAGTCTATAACTACGAACCACCCTAATAGAAAAATGGGTATAAAAGAGTCAAGCTACGAGACTCGATAAACAAAGCGCTCTTGGGAGGCATCCCAAGCCTATCTTACGTTTTCAGCATTAATTTTCCTTTACTGTTATGTTTAAACTAATCCAATTTTTATGCAGTACCTCGCCTTACAAAAGACTAATAATCTTAGACCATTAACCTTTTGTATTTTGCAGGATGAGTTCGCAGTCAGACAGAGCACGAGCCCCCAGTCAGAGATGCTCGCGTACCATGCATCACTCCCGAAGTTCATCACCGGGTAGTAGCATGAGGAGTGTTAGAGGATCCCAGTCACCACCTCCTAGGTTGGATGAGATAACGGCAGACTCGGTGGAGGTGTACATTCAGGAGTCATTCCTGTTACGTCCCATCCATTCCAGGTTACCTTCATCTCACCGACCAGCGGGACAGACCGCAGGAACCCCCAGAGTACCCACCTTTGATCATGGGGTTACTACTGCGGATCCTGCTGTCACTTGGTCTATACTGAGAGCCCTCAAGGTCCAGCACACCACCATCTCTGAGATCCACACTGCTCTGGGCCTTACCTCCACACCTGTGTGCCCCTTTCAGATGGGACCTGATCCCGCTCCGCACATTCCACCGTGAGACTTATTCCCACCTTGGAGCTTGACTGCGCAGGATCACCCCACTTTCATGGACTCACTAGAAGAGGAGACTGCTGCCCTAGACGCTTGGATTCAGGATTGGCACGGCATCTCCTGTCTATACCATCGAGGAGTCAGCATCTCCTACATCGATCGTGGAAAACACGATCTTTATGGATGATGACTTCACCGATTGGGAGTCGCTCTATCCTGACATGGATTAGCTTTTAGTAGTTATTTTATGTTTAATATTAACTTGTATTAACACTTATGTTTTCTGAAGGATGTGTATTACGCGGAATTCAAAGTAGAATTTGTGGAACAAATTCATTTTTAATGAGCCTGGTCCATTTCAAGCAAATTCACACACTTGAGCCTGGTCCATAAAATCAAATGGCAACTCAAGCAGCACAAGGAAGTATCTCTTCTAACCTTATTTTGCTCAATCTAAACACGCTAAAATTCTAAGTAAAATTCTAAGTGTGGGATTACAACTCGCAAATAGAGAATGACTTCGAAAATATTGACCCTTATTCAAAAATCAAAGTGTGGGATTGACCTAACTTAGAAATAGAACATTAGGGACAATGTTCTTTAAAGTGTGGGATAGCAGTAGGATTGACTACTATATTGCAACATAAACTTTTGATCAAACTTTTTAGCAAAACTCAGATTTTTAGAAAATCAAAGAGGGTAGGTATTTCTGGTCAACAAAAGTTCAAAAGGTTTGGTAAAACGACTATGACGAGCAAAAATCTTTGATAAACTTTCAAACCGAGTTTCAAAACAAGCGATCGCATGACTAGGCACAAAACTACCCAAAATGAGTGAGGAATCTTGAGCCATATAAAAGCATTCATCTTTAATGCTTCACTTTTCAATTGTGAGTGTGTCGATGTAGGCTCTCTAGAATCAAAACTTGTTCAACGAATACATTTCGAGATTACAAAAATGGGCGTCATACGTGACGAAGGTGCAATCAGAAAACCTCGACATTCCCTAGGATAAGAACCCTCTCATAAAACCCTCACTTTCGAACCTAACCAGTGCTCACCTTCAACGGAAAACATGTTGAGCCTTAGCCTTTTCAAAAACTTCACTCCCTTCTTTCATCTTTTGGCCATAGCCTAAGTTTTTGTGCTGATAGAAGAATTATTATCAAAAGTATGGAGCGTTCCCCAAAGGATGAACACCATCCGTAAAAGGAGCTCCAAGAAAAAGAAAAAAAATTCAGCAAAAAGCAAAGCTGTCAGAAGGAACCTAAAAGCCCAAGGATCATTTAAAGCCAAGGGAAAGGTTCATCAAAATAAAACTTGAAAGGAAAAGATGCAAAAGAAGGCTCTCAAAGAGAAAAATCCAGAAAGAAGCACTACTAAGCGCCAAAGATAAGTCATCATAAACAACTCTTAGGCTATATTAAACCCCCAAATAAACCACCTACAAAACCCTTCATCCATATACACCACTTCCACCATCTTGCGAATGTCTAGGGATAATTAGCACCGTCCCCATTTAAGTATTGTAGATTTGATTCTCGATCAAGCTTATGACAACGGAAGAGCTACATGACTGGCCCCGGAGTGAATTAGAAATTAGGAAACCCGATACACTAGAGTGAATTGAGTGACCACCTGTGAGGGCCCCAGTCATGTATATCTTACATTATGAAGATTGAAAAGAAAGCTTGTTAGAACCAAAGGTTTGGGAAACCATCAAAGGATGGAACCTCGTCCGAAATCTTTTTACCAAACTTGCAGGAATCAAAGTTCTCCGGAATACAAGACACCTTTCATCACAATTTTATGAAAATTTGCTTGAGGACAAGCAAATCTCTAAGTGTGGGATACTTGATATCGCGTAAAAAGTCACGTTTTTACCACCGATATCTCTCTCATTCTGGAGCAATACTTAGCATTTGGACTCAAATAATGCAAAAATCATTGATAAAATGCTGAGAAGATCAAAACAAGGTTGCATGAGCAAAATCAAGCAAAACGGTCGAAAAATGAAGATTCCACGCACGTTTGAAGATTCCAGACATCAAAACGAGATTTCAAGATAAAAGAGCCCATCACCATCATCTATTTGACCCAAGATGTTCATTTTTGAATTACGAATCCAACAGAAGAAGAATCAACAAAAACAGACAAAGAATGAAGATTCTACGTACTCCGGAAGATCCAAATGATTCATATGACACATCTAGAGTTCACAGACATATTTTTGGGATTTCTTTTCATCAAAAGATTCATTTTTGAATTACGAATCCAACGCAAAAATAATCAATGCAAACGGATGCATAACGAAGAAAACACGCACGAATCGAGAAACGAAGCAACCGGCAGCAGGCTGGTGCAGGTGGCAGCCGGCCACCACCTGGCTGCCGCCGGCTGCCGGTCACCCGCACGGATTACGCTTTTTTGTCCTTTTTATACCCGGTGCTAGACCTTTACATGCTTTTCGTACCTAGTGCCACTACCTTTTTCGCCTTTTGTACCTGGTGCCACTACCTTTTCCACCTTTTGCTAATGTGTGCCTCCATTTGCTAAAATGCACCAAAACTCCTCTATAAATAGGAGGCATGAGGCTCATTTGAAAGACACACCAAGACATACCAACACACCTCAAAACACTTAAAATTACCAACACATTTGTATTTTCTTTTCTTTTATTCTTCCTAGTTAATTAGGCTAGCTAATTAACTAGCCAAGGAAGATTTGTACGGAGGTGCTCCAGGACGCATATTTTAGCTACGAGTTATTGTACTTCTTTCCAGGTGTCAATCTATCTTGTCCTTTCTTTAATAAATTTAAATATGTATGCTAGAATTGCCATGATTAGCTAAATAACTCAATTGTCTGCTATGATAGTCGTTTAGAAAGTATCGAATATGTGACTAAGTGGTATGCTGTGAGATTGCGGATGGTTTATATTACAAATGGATATAGGAATTAAATCTTTATCGTTTATCTGCCCAACTCATGTTATGACTAAAACTTTATCCAAAAAATGAACGTAGCTAACTCATAGGATACAGGTCACTTAGTTATACTATGTTAGATTGAATCATTGAGCTCGGCATGGCCGGTGTTCTCTAGACCAAAATAGGATCCAAGAGACACGGAACATGGGAGTAGAGGTAGATTAAGATTAAATTCATATAGACGATATTTTTGAGACAACTTTCAGAATATCCTCAACTTAGATAATACTTTTGTATGCTTAAATTAAACTGTTGCCTTGATCATCTTATTGCATGTTCTTGTTAGGTTGTTGCCTTAGGATCACATAATAGTAAAATTTAAACGGCATTAATCATCGTGAAATAATATGACGGCCCCTATTTGACTATTCTTTGATATAGTACTGGAAACGCTTACGGCGGAGTACAAATGTATGGAAGTCAGAACAACCGAAGGTAGTTGTATTATGAATCGAATAACAAACGTATTATCTAGGTCTCCTTTTTGTAACACAAACCACCCCTATCTTGTAGCATCCCCAAGTAATGATGATAACTCGTGAGAATAAGTGATGACATGCTATCCGACCGTCTAGACCAGTTAGCCCAACCTATTCCGGTGAGGATAACCCTCGTTCATAAGATTGTTTATTCAACAAACTATGCCATGATTCGGGCATCTCTGATGACCGAGATTGGGGAATAGGATTCGAGGTTAACTGTTGGGTAGTGTGGGTGTACATTTGAGAGAACTTTCGGTGTACACTTTAATATATTGTGCAATCCCCGTGACATTCTATTTGCCTGATTGTGGACACCTCCGCGTCAGCCCGATAGAAGGATTGTAGAATAGCTCACATCAACTTACGAACTTATCCTCATTAGAACTTTCCATATTTAACCACTTCTAAATCACGATATAGTAGACAATCGCTTTAATTGTTGAACACCCGAAGTAACCTCCACCTTTTTATTCAGTCTAGTTTAAATTAGGATAAGAAAACCCAAAACCAAAACCAACTCTTTCAACCCCAGCTGAACACATAAAAGCTTCTAAACCCCTAGTTTCAATTTGTTGCGCTTTGAAGAACGATCGCAGGTCATAATTATCTTGTGCTAGCATGATAAGTAACTCTAGGCCCCAGCCTTATAAATTAAAAAACCCACTGCTGTGTCACGTCACCATTAGAAATCTCAACGACCGGTACGCAACACAACAGTGGTGCACCGGGTACAAGCAAGGATGAAAAAATGCAAAAGAGACGGGGGGTGAAGGCCGGCACCGCCTGGCTGCTGGCCGGCGGCGGCCGACTGCCACCCGCCCCGGTCCGTCGTCTTTCGTTGCATTGCTTAATTCCTGCGTATCTTCTTCGTTATGCGTCTGTTTGCATTGATTCTTTTTGCGTTGGATTCGTAATTCAAAAACAAAGACATTGATGTAAAGATATCCCAAAAATATATCTCCTATCTCCAGATATTGCATACGAATCATTTGGATCTTCCGGCGGGCGTAAAATCTGCATTCTTTATCCGTTTTTGTTGATTCTTCTTCTGTTGGATTCGTAATTTGAAAATGAACATCTTGGGTGAGATGGATGTTGATGATGGTCACTTTTGTCTTGAAATCTCATTTTGACGCCTTGAATCTTCAAACGTGTGTGGAATCTTCGTTTTTCATCCGTTTTGCTTGATTTTTATCGTGCAACCTTGTTTTGACCATCTTGGCATAATATCATTGATTTTTCTTGGTTTTGAGTTTAAAATGCCAAGAATCGTTCTAGAATGAGAGAGATATCGGTAGTAAAAACATGACTTTTTACGCGATATCAGTGGATCATAATATCGGTAATCGTCTTGAACTGTCTATGACATATGAACATTCACCTTGGTGAATAATATGTTCTAAAGAAATAATAAGTTATTTTTCAATAATATGTTATATCGTGTGGATAAAGGTAACTAAGATATAATTTTATAAATATAAGTTTATTACTGGTTAAAGTTGTGATTTTATTGTGCTTATATGAATTTCATAAGGTATGTACACTAATAATCGTCTTAGACTTATTAAAAATCAAATAAGTTTAGCTTATTCTTTCTAATATGTCCCTAAGCAGATAAACTCTTAATCATTTGATGATAAGATTTTTTTATGTTTAGTAAGTGTGTTTAAGTTTATTTTTATTCTTGTAATTCTTTGCGTTATAAATTAATATTTTTTTTTTAAATTTATTTAGTTTGTTATCCTTTGGAATAAAGTTAAATTGCAATTTATTATTCCATGGTGAATAAATGTGACAAAAATGAAATGGAAAGTTTAAATCTTTGACTTGTAAAAATAAATAAAAGTTTCATTTATATTTAAAACTAGATTTGCATTTTTGGTCAAATCTGCGAAGTTCACCAGTCAAACTTGCGAAGTGAGCTTAGAGTATAAAAGGGCCAAGTCAAACGAGTCCATCCTCACTTTCTACACACCTCTGCGAACCGAACCCAAACCCCTCTGCGAAGTGAATTTTGGCGAACCGAAACGAGTTTAAATCTCATTTGATTTTCGATTTTATAGGAAAGAGGAACGACTTTCGCTCCGTGGATATTATTCAACTTTCGATTGTGCATCATTTGAAGTAAGTTTCACGAGATTTCACCGTGTATTTCTCGACTAATCGATCGGTTTATGTTTTGAATGTTTCGGTTTAGTTTATCATGGATTTAACTCAAATTAGTGATTTACAAAATCTAAAACTAGTTTCTAATGCTTAATCGATGCTTATTGAACATGTTTTAATAGTTTAATTGCTTCAAATCTCGATCGATCATTGACTTAGTTCTAAAAATTGACAAATCGTCTGTGCTGAGAAGCGAGATTCATCTCACTTCGCAAGTTCAAAACCTTGATTCTCGGATCGCAGCTTGATTCTGCGAAGCGAGTTCAAAACCTTTGAACTCGAATCCCAGCCTACCATTGCGAAGCGATCCAATATGGTTGACCCGCATTGACCAATGCGAACTTAAACTCGTTTCGTTGACCTGGTTGACCTTTGCGAACTGAGATTCATCTTGCAGTCGACTCTACGAGGTGAGTTGAATATGTTGACTTTCTTTGACTCTTATGAACTAAGATTTCGGTTATCGTTGTAAAATAAAGTTAAATTTATAATTTTTGGATTATAACTTGTTTTCGACTTGATAACCTTATGTTTACAAATAAATTACGAGTTATACTTCCTTAATTGACTTGCGAATTTAGTTACAAGTTAATTATTTATTATACGTTTGTATTTAAGAACTTACGTTTATAAGTTAAAATACGTATAATATATGAACTTTTGGGTTAATTCATATCGAAAGTCTTCCAACTCATAGCGTAGTCGAGCGGCGTGTCTGTAACATCCTGTTTCTGGGCCTGGAAATAAAAGATTATTTTAATAAAGGAAAATAGTTTATTTGGTTGTTTTGAAAATAAACAAGTAAAAGAGATTTAGTTTTTATTGTGACTAGTAAAATGTTACTTGTTTAAAATAAATAAAGTTGACAGTAAGATAAAATATTTTATCTCGCGAGTATTTTCAGGTTCCAGACAATAGAGTTAGAAGGGGTATATTATTAGACAGATAAAAGATTGAGTCAGTGGGTTAAACCGACTCAATTTCACCTACCATCTTTACCTTGAGTCTCATTCTCTTTGTTCTTGAACCCTTATACTCTCTAAAACAACTATTAAGAAATTATATCAAGTTTGTGGTTGAATCCATTATATTACATCAAAGATCAGATTATTCATATCATTCTCTTCATCTCTTTCAAAAGTTGTAAGTGTTCTTGAGACTTTTATATGAAATTAGGTAAATGGTGAATATATATGTTTTGTATGAATTAAGCTTTGAAAATCATGTTTTGTTGATAATATGATGATTATTTGTAGTTATTTGATGTTTACATGATGATTATATGTTAGAAATTGTAAGTGTTCTTCAAGTTAAGTTTTGAGTTAGGGTTCATGTATAAAATTGTGGATTTGATGATGATGAATGTTTAATATTGAAGTAGAATAGCTTGACTAGTGTTGTAATATGTTAGTGTTAGATGTTTGTGGTTTTCCTTTGATAAATTCGTGTTTAGTAGCTGTGATTTTGTGAAATTTGGGTGTTGGTTCGAGCTGTGAATGTGCTGAAGTTTCTGGGTTTCTGGTTTGGGCTTCTTAGCCGATCGGCTAAGCATAGCCGATCGGTTATGCATGAAAAGCCGAACGGCTAAACAAAGAAGATCGGCTATTTTAGTTTTAAAATGTCACAGAACTTGACTTTGTAAATAAAATGAAGAAATGATCTAGGATAGCCGATCGGCTTTGAGAAGCCGATCTGCTATGGGTTTGAAATAGTGGATTTTGGGTAATAAATAGAAAAGGTGTAGTTTGGATTGTTATATTGTAATAGTTGATGTTATTTAATTGAATATGTTTATAATTAAAGTAATAGTTAATCAGTTGGGATGAGTTACTGACTTGATGTTATTGTGATTCCAGATAAGCGGGCAGCAACTCAGTAAGATTAGACCACTGAGTTGAAGATCATATATATTGGTGAGTGGTTACCGTAGTCCTCGGTTCAACTCGGTTGTAACGGGTTCGGTTACAACGGGTAAACCAGGATAGCTTATGTTGTAGTTGTTGCCATGATTCATTTCAGTTATTACAGTTGTTGATTATGTTGATTGAGGTTGATTGATCCAGTTGTGAAAGTTGTTCAGTTGATTTTCCATAATTGTATATGATATGCTTTATGTGACAAGTTGCTCAGTTGTATGGTTGATTCAGAGGTCAACGTGGGTTGGTTGGGTCTGGCTACTACTGTGTAGCTGTTTTAGTTACTTTGAGACACATAGTTGAGAACTAACTAACTC
The DNA here is from genome assembly GCA_963422505.1 of Pseudognaphalium luteoalbum. NCBI lineage: Eukaryota > Viridiplantae > Streptophyta > Magnoliopsida > Asterales > Asteraceae > Pseudognaphalium > Pseudognaphalium luteoalbum. Next base: position 82,148,256 of record OY730193.1, read on the forward strand.
TGTGAAGGTAGTAGTCAGGCTATCGGTAGATCACTGTGAATGGCATGGCGCGCAGTGGTCGTGGTATACTGAGAATAGCATACAGGAACCGTCGATCCTCTTGACGTTATGTGCTTATGTGTTTAATTAGTTGTGGTTTATTTAGTTGTAAGACTTGTTATGATTGGATTGAACCGTCGGTTACGGTTCCATTCACTTAGCGTAAGCTAACCCCTCGTTGTTGAATGTTTTGCAGATTGTGGTTGGTTGATGTAGATATGTTGGGGATGTTTATCCGGATGTCTGACTTGATGCGCTAACTCTGACCTTTTGATAGTTATGTTGGAAAGTTTTAGTAACACCCGTTTTGTTAATATGTAATTAAATATTAGAAATTATAAGGTGTAAGTTTGTAAACGTTGTTGAAATGTTTTGTAAATGTTTGGGAATCGCGCTTCCTAAGATTAATATATTATAAAATATGATGTGAAAAGTCGGGTGTTACAGTTTGGTATCAGAGCATAGGTTTGGGTGAATTGAGCATTGGTAAATGTTCAATCCCAAATCTAGTTAGTGTAAGTCAAACATTCCGGTAAGGGGTTTAGCTATTGAATGGGAGGTTGATTGGTTAGTATAGGTTGTACTAACGATTAACAAGTTGTGAGTTATGTTGTTTGAGTACAGAAATGGCAGATAATGAGAACCCGATCAACAATGTTTCCAGAAATGATATTCCATCTTCAGAAACTCATGATGGTAATCATGGGCAGACTGGTACTTCTAATGCGAATCTGGATGATTATCAGTTACAGTTAGAGGATGAGGTGATAAGGTTAAGAAAGATAGAACAGTTGTATAAGGAACAACAAGATAGGTTGACTCAACCGAGGAACTTTGATTATCAGTTTCCAGTACCTCAACAACAGAGAAAGTTGTGTTCGTATAAGACATTCAAATCTAGTGGTCCAAAAGAATTTGAAGGAGGTAATGATCCAATGGTGACTTTGAATTGGTTAAGGGATACTGAAAGAAAGTTTGAGGTGTGCCAATGTGAGGAGGAATTGAAAGTTGGTTATGCTGTACAATTATTGAAAGGTCAAGCAATGAATTGGTGGGACTCTATAACTGCACATTTGACATCTGAGCAGAGATCGAGTATTCGTTGGGCAGATTTTCATAATGAAATTTGTAAGCAATTCTGTTCAGAGTTTGATATGATTAGGATTAGGCAGGAGTTTTTGGATTTGCAGTTGACTGAGCAAATGACGATGGATGAGCTTATTAATCAATTTACAGAGAAGTTACGTTTTGTTCAACAATGGGTTCCGGATGAGAGGACGAGGATTACTCATTTTGTTAAGACCTTACCTCCAGATTATCGGACGTCGGTGAGGTTAGCTAATTCTTTAACTCAGGCTTTTACATTAGCTAGGTCGGTGGATGTTGATTTGCGGGCAGCAGATAAGTTGAGTAAAGATAAGGCTTTGCATCAATCTAAAAGTAGTTCTTCTAGGAACAAAGAATCGAATAGGAGATTAGTTTTTAGTGAGGATTCTGTGGGAAGTAATCCTTGGTGTATAAGTTGTAAGTCGAGACATTCGGGTCCATGTACTCCTCAGACTTCAAGGTGTATTAAATGTGGATCGTTAGGGCATGGTATTAGAGACTGCATTTTTCCTCAGTTTGTGTGTTGGAACTGTCAGAAGGAAGGACATCGGGCAGGGCAATGTCCTGAGAAATTAAATCAAGGTTCGGGTTTAGCTGGAAGTTCGGGTTCTGGTTCGGGTTCTACGGCATCGGTTGGGCAGAAGAGAAAGATGGCGCCTCCTAGAGCTTTTCAGATGACAGTAGGAGATTTGCTTGAAGATAACAACCCAGGTAGATTTTATCTTGATTTTGTTGTGATATATAAGTTGAAATTAGTATTGTATGATTAGGTGTAATTGGTAGCGTTTGGGTTAATGTTGTATGGGATTGGATTTCGGGGACGAAATCCTTTAAGGAGGGAAGATTTGTAACATCTTGTTTCTGGGCCTGGAAATAAAAGATTATTTTAATAAAGGAAAATAGTTTATTTGGTTGTTTTGAAAATAAACAAGTAAAAGAGATTTAGTTTTTATTGTGACTAGTAAAATGTTACTTGTTTAAAATAAATAAAGTTGACAGTAAAATAAAATATTTTATCTCGCGAGTATTTTCAGGTTCCAGACAATAGAGTTAGAAGGGGTATATTATTAGACAGATAAAAGATTGAGTCAGTGGGTTAAACCGACTCAATTTCACCTACCATCTTTACCTTGAGTCTCATTCTCTTTGTTCTTGAACCCTTATACTCTCTAAAACAACTATTAAGAAATTATATCAAGTTTGTGGTTGAATCCATTATATTACATCAAAGATCAGATTATTCATATCATTCTCTTCATCTCTTTCAAAAGTTGTAAGTGTTCTTGAGACTTTTATATGAAATTAGGTAAATGGTGAATATATATGTTTTGTATGAATTAAGCTTTGAAAATCATGTTTTGTTGATAATATGATGATTATTTGTAGTTATTTGATGTTTACATGATGATTATATGTTAGAAATTGTAAGTGTTCTTCAAGTTAAGTTTTGAGTTAGGGTTCATGTATAAAATTGTGGATTTGATGATGATGAATGTTTAATATTGAAGTAGAATAGCTTGACTAGTGTTGTAATATGTTAGTGTTAGATGTTTGTGGTTTTCCTTTGATAAATTCGTGTTTAGTAGCTGTGATTTTGTGAAATTTGGGTGTTGGTTCGAGCTGTGAATGTGCTGAAGTTTCTGGGTTTCTGGTTTGGGCTTCTTAGCCGATCGGCTAAGCATAGCCGATCGGTTATGCATGAAAAACCGAACGGCTAAACAAAGAAGATCGGCTATTTTAGTTTTAAAATGTCACAGAACTTGACTTTGTAAATAAAATGAAGAAATGATCTAGGATAGCCGATCGGCTTTGAGAAGCCGATCTGCTATGGGTTTGAAATAGTGGATTTTGGGTAATAAATAGAAAAGGTGTAGTTTGGATTGTTATATTGTAATAGTTGATGTTATTTAATTGAATATGTTTATAATTAAAGTAATAGTTAATCAGTTGGGATGAGTTACTGACTTGATGTTATTGTGATTCCAGATAAGCGGGCAGCAACTCAGTAAGATTAGACCACTGAGTTGAAGATCATATATATTGGTGAGTGGTTACCGTAGTCCTCGGTTCAACTCGGTTGTAACGGGTTCGGTTACAACGGGTAAACCAGGATAGCTTATGTTGTAGTTGTTGCCATGATTCATTTCAGTTATTACAGTTGTTGATTATGTTGATTGAGGTTGATTGATCCAGTTGTGAAAGTTGTTCAGTTGATTTTCCATAATTGTATATGATATGCTTTATGTGACAAGTTGCTCAGTTGTATGGTTGATTCAGAGGTCAACGTGGGTTGGTTGGGTCTGGCTACTACTGTGTAGCTGTTTTAGTTACTTTGAGACACATAGTTGAGAACTAACTAACTCTGTGAAGGTAGTAGTCAGGCTATCGGTAGATCACTGTGAATGGCATGGCGCGCAGTGGTCGTGGTATACTGAGAATAGCATACAGGAACCGTCGATCCTCTTGACGTTATGTGCTTATGTGTTTAATTAGTTGTGGTTTATTTAGTTGTAAGACTTGTTATGATTGGATTGAACCGTCGGTTACGGTTCCATTCACTTAGCGTAAGCTAACCCCTCGTTGTTGAATGTTTTGCAGATTGTGGTTGGTTGATGTAGATATGTTGGGGATGTTTATCCGGATGTCTGACTTGATGCGCTAACTCTGACCTTTTGATAGTTATGTTGGAAAGTTTTAGTAACACCCGTTTTGTTAATATGTAATTAAATATTAGAAATTATAAGGTGTAAGTTTGTAAACGTTGTTGAAATGTTTTGTAAATGTTTGGGAATCGCGCTTCCTAAGATTAATATATTATAAAATATGATGTGAAAAGTCGGGTGTTACAGTGTCCCAATTGTTGTCGGCGGTATGATAACTTAAATTTTCGCTTGTAACTAATGAATGGTATATAATTTTGGGAAAATAATTGTACTTAACAGTTCAATTAAGTTCAATAAATTAAGTTACTAGTTAATAGTGAACTTAGATGTTTGATGATCACTTGATCATAATACACTGGAGTTTAAATTAACTAATGTTTCTTAGGTTAAGCTAATTGCCGTTTGTGTAATTTCTAATTATAGATATGGCTGCTAGAACTTTTGCGTCTACTCACAATATTCTGGTGAATCTGGACGTAAATGAGCGTGGTGATGAGCGCTTCACTGGGATCTTGACGTATTTGGCTAGATCACGTATTCGATAAGCCATTACGAAATCTCCATCGATCTCTCAGAGTCTTCTGAACCAGTTCTGGGAGAATATAGAGTATGATGCTACGGCTAACCCTCCAGTGATACGGACGAGGGTTAACCAACATTCTGTTGTTTTCTCTGCTGATGATATTCGACAGATTTTACAAATGGGTACTGTTGAGCAAGAAGCTGGTACTTTTGCTTATTCTACTGACTTCATTGAGGGAGCTTTGGGTAGAATGGGATATTCTGGTCCCAAGAGAGGCCGGTAGTTCATCAAGGCCTTTGTGCTTGGACAGTGGAGGTTCCTGTTCCTCATCATTGTTACTATCTTCGGTAACAAAAAGGCAGGATATGATGAGCTGAGCCCTCAGCTGATGTCTGGGTTATTATCCCTGGTTTACAACAAACCATATAGTTTCTCTTCTTATATTTTTAGCTCCTTTATTGGTCAGATTACTGGGGCAGTCAGGACGAAGTTTCTTATATATCTGCGATTCTGCATGCTTACTATCCATCATCGGATTCCTGACCTGCCAGCTTTTGCACCTGATGTACATGTTGATAGGATTGGGCTGAGAACATACAATGCATGTTTTCATAATAGCGTCCTGATCACATCAAGCCGGAAGCTTGTGATATTTTTGGATATCTTTTGGATGAGCATTATGTTGCTCCGGCCAACAACGGTTGGATGGACGCAGGAGCTCAAGCTCAAGCACCACCACAGCCTCAACCTGCAGCTGGTCAGTAGGAACAACATGTTATCCCTGAGATTGCGGCTCAGGTTGTGCAGGATGTACTGGGACATCAAGATGATGTTACCGACCCAGTACTTCAAGCGATTGAGGATTATCAACCTCAGGAGGATGCTGGCCCAGAAGTTGTTAGACCTGAGGGCAATTTGAGGTACACTGGACCGGATGTTGGTACATCTGGTATTTTGGGTAAAGAGGGTGCCACGGCATCTGATTCTGATTATGAGGATACGGATGATGATACTGATCCTCGACCCAGGTTTCCTACGGGTATTCCTACGGGTATGATCAAGAAAGGATCAAGGGTATTCATGGATCCAGCCATCAAGGGCAAGAATAAAGCCGATGAGAAGGATCTTGATTATCATTTGATTGATGAGGATTCAGAGGATGACGCGGATACACCTCTTGTGACATCATGCAGGAAGCGTATACGCTCTGCTACTACCCAATTAACTATTGGGGATTTGTCTCGTCCAGGTAACTTTTTATATTTAAGATTACTTGTAGTATGTTTTATGTTTTCTACTCTAGAGACTGAGATAGATATTTTCTATAACAGTTGCTAGGGAAAGACAGCCTGCTCAGGCTAAACATAAAAGGAAACAATGACTTCTCCTGTGTCTGAAACCTCAGAGAAGGTTAGAGATACATATTATGTTAATATTGCTTACTTAATCCGTGATTGGGACAGATTATTCTATGACGTTTTACTGATTTAAGTTATTTTTAGGTGCCTGCTACTACTACTTCTCGGTTTCCGACTAACATGGCTAGTCGTGTTGCTGCGGGCTTGCTGAGTGATGCATTTGAACAGTTGGTTCAACAACAAGTACGATCTGCATCTACACAGCATGTTGCTCAGCCTGCTCAGCCACCGATAAAAGCTTCTGAACGGGTTTCCAGCTTAGAATCTCGCGTTCAAACTCTCAAAGCTCATCATATGACTCTTGCCAAAGCATTTACGACTCAGGGTCAAGCTTACAATGACTTGTTGAAAGAACACAAGATGTTGCTTAGAGATACTGAGAATAACCAGAGAAAGCTTGATCATCTTGAGAGATTAGTTCTGAATCTATACAAGGATAAGCCATCTCAGGGGGAGATCCTGGCATACCATGAGTCATGCAAGGAGGATGAGCTGAGGAAGAAGCAAAGAGATGACAGAAATGATGATCCCAATGGTCAGAAAGATAGTGAGCCGGCTAGTCCTTCAAATACTAGTGAGCAAGCTATGATTCAGGGGGAGTCTGAGTCTGTTGGTGCTGGTGTTGGTGCAAGTGGAAGTGGAGCTGGTGAGAAGTAGTTATGATTTATAATAGTAAACTGATATACTTTTGTAATGTTAGATTGATTGTAATATTGTTTATAATATTTGAAAGATTAAACGTTTTGTAAGTGTATAAGTTAAGTTGATATAAGATTTAGACTTGTGATTTTATATATAACAAGTAAAAATTATATAAGAATAATTATATAAGATTTAGATTTTAGATGTTTTATAACAAGCTAAAATTATATAAGATTAATAATTAGTTGTGATTATACGATTGTGATAAATAAAGGAAATACTTCTATTGATTCAGGGTAATCAATAAAAGGATTTATATTATATTATCTAATTCGTGTTATTTAAAATGATTACAAAAAAGAATGTTGAAAGTGATTCTGATATTGAGATTATCGATGAGGTCGAAGTAGAAGTTGATTATGATCTAGAGGAAGGTGAATTTGTACCTCCTGAAGATAGGACTTCTATTACTGATGTTGGGTTATTTGAAGGTGTTGATCTTGATGCTGATATTGATGAACATATCATAAACCCTTCAAGGACTAATGTGGTTATTCAGGATGAAGAAGGAGAAAGAGTTATAGATTTGGATGAATATCTAAATGAATCAACTGATTCTGATTCTGAAGAAAATCTTCCTGATAGTCATTAAGATAATTCGATGTTTAAGCCATTGGAGAAGAAAAAAAGGAAAAGACTTCGATATCAGAAGTTGATATTACTGGAAAACGTGTATGATATCGCGTAAAAATCACGTTTTTACTACCGATATCTCTCTCATTCTGGAGCAATACTTGGCAAATAAGCTCAGATAATGTCCAAATCAATGAAACTTTGCCAAGGTCAAAATAGAGTTGCATGAGAAAAATCAAGCAAAACGGACGAAAAACGAAGATTCCACACACATTTGAAGATTCAAGACATCAAGAAAAGATTAAAAGGCAAAAGTACCCATCATTGAGATTTCTCTTATCCAAGATATTCGTTTTCAAAATACGAATCAAACAGAAGAAGAATCAACAAAAACGGATGAAGAATGAAGATTCTACGTACGCCGGAAGATTCAAATGATTCGTACAAGACATCCAAAGATCAGAGACATATTTTTGGGATTTCTTTTCATCAAAGTCTTCGTTTTTGAAAAAAAAACCCAACGCAAATAGAATCAACGCAAACGGACGCATAACAAAGGAGACACACACGAATCAAGTAACGAGGCGAAAGACGGCGAACCGGGGCGGGCAGGTGGCAGCCGCCGCCGGCCACCAGGCTGCCGCCGTCGGCCACCATGGTGGCGGCGCCAGCTGGCCACCCCCCGTCCCCCGTGCGCTTTTCCGTCCTCGCTCGTACTCGCAGGGTACACGTGCTAGACCTTTTCCGCAACTTCAGGGTACACGTGCTAGACCTTTACGCGCTTTAGGGTACATGTGCTAGCCACTTTTCCACCTTTTGCTAACATGTGCCCCAAGTTACTAAGATGCACCAATTTTCTCCTATAAATAGGAGCCTCCATGATTCATTTCAAGACACACTCACACACACTCTTACACTCTCATATACACTCCTCACAAATCTCAATTCTCTTGTATTTTATAGTTTTTCTCATTCTAGAATTATTGTAATTAATCTACAGATTAATATAGGAGCTAGAACGAACGATAAGGATTCGGAGATAAACCCTTGTACATGTGAAAGAGTTGTCAATCATAATAACATAATAATACGTTGCTCCGCATTTATTTCCGGGTAATATCTAAACCTTTATCATACTTGTTTTATTTCATATTTTAAATATGTATTATTACTTGGTATGTGATTTATTTGTTGCCATGAATTGCGAGTAGTTTATTATTGTGATTGTTGATGATGTAGATAATTATAAGTAGGGATGACATTATATAATTAGTGCACAACAATCGTAAAGTGATATGATGGCCCCTATTCGACTGTTTATTCGATATAGTACTGGAAATGCTTTCGAGCAAAGTACAAATGTATGGAAGTCATAAACGACCGAAGGTAATCATTTCACTGGAATCAGCTCTGGTTTAACAGTTGGAATTCCAAAAAGGATAATACAACTTCACAACTAACTGGTATATCCTACGAAAGTCAATACACTGTAAAGTAATGTTGGTAAAATACGTTCATACAAAATAGGAATTAGTAACCCTTATACTGTTAAGACCTTATGAACTTTAGTTTAATCTATGGAGTACCCTTTCTGGTTATCCACGTGACTGCAACCTAGTAATTAGGACCTGATCAACCTTAATTATGGTAAGTAATTATATGTGCCCATTACATGCAATAAGTAAGACACGGTGAAACCACTCGTTGTATATATTAGGTTTACATTTCCGCACTGCTTTACTCTTAATTAGTTTAGAGTGTCATTTTCACTGTCAATTACTCTTGAAGGCATGTTGGACGTAAGAAGCCGTGGAACTACCATGTAAAGTACACGGTCTAATTACTGAAAGGCATGGTTTACATATGAAACACGTTTTTAATAAACTACGAATAATTCAGGGATGTATAACTGTTTGAAAAGGAGAGATTTAAGTCATAAGTTGAAGAAACCGGAATCTAAATAATTATAAATAAGACTTAGGAATGAAAGTGAAAGTCCAAGTGACTTGGGATACTTAAACCTCTAGGTCTTATAAAATCGGCGGTCTAAACATACAAAGTTATTAATCTGCATGCTAATAGAACAGTAAGCTATCTTAGGGGTTAAAAACGGTCGGACCTATGAGACGATACGCCACTGATTCATGCACCTCGGTATAAAACCAAAATAGGTTGCTTATCTCTTAACAAGATAGGTAGGAAGTTGACGTATTGCTCTGATCAGAATCATGATAACCTAGTTCCTAGTGATATGCCAATGGGAAATTTAGTTGGTAGAGTTCTAGAGTTTACACCTAATAGTTTACTTATTATATTAAGTTTTGTCCCTATTTAGTCTGTCATCCCGAAACATTAATTATCAAAATCTCAGCAATCACATATTTATCTTTATCTGTTTTCCTGTATTTTAATTTCCTGCAATTTACTTTCCTGCACTTTAATTATTTGTCTTTAGTTTAAAAAACCCCAAACCTACCTACTTTGTTCCATCCTAAATACTTCCCTACCGAAAGCACCAGCTTTAATCACCCAAACGTTTCGATTCATAGAACGTCTTAAGTTATACTTACCGCTTACTAACCAGAGTAGGTAGTACATATAATTTAAGCCCTGCTATTTTTAAATTTTAAAACCCCTGTTGGCGCCCGATTAGTTACCATCAACGACATCGACGCTTCGGGCGGCATCAGTGTACCTAAGAAAGGTATAATTGGATGGTATTATGATGCAGATCTGAAGCTTTTTGAAATCAAAAGATATGACGGAGTTCAATATTTTGAAAGAAAGCTTGCAGTTTTTAGTTCTTTACCAAGGTTTGAAATTCGAGACTTGGCTAGATTGGAAATGAAGAACCCTAGTAATGATCCTTATGGAAGGTATGTCGAAAAGATAATCAAGACTGAGGGTTGGTTAATGAAATTTGAACGTATTAAGCCAAGAGTCGGTAGGACTATCAAGTTAAAAGAAAGAAGTCAAAGAACAGGAAGACGACTGCGTAAAAAGATATATCCAGCAGTTAAATGCGTACAGCAAATACCGTTAAAGCTTATGCCTCAGGATATTCTGGGAAATATAAAGAGATGACATGTAGAAGCTGGAACTGGTGAAGCTGTGGTTTTTGAAGCTGATGATGAAGTGGAAGGTGGTGAGAGAGAACTTTTAAGAGTATATGATCATCGACACTTAGTGAATCTTTCCAAGAGTGACTTGTTGATGTTATACAAGAACAAGATCACTACTATTGAAGGATGGGGAGATTTAGGAAGAGATTATCAGCTAATGGTTAAGACTTGCATTAAACTGAAGATGTATGCTGGAAGTAAAATTTACAAGTGAAGATCAAAGACAACTTGAAGACATAGCTGCTAGAGCTATTGTCAAGGGGGAGTCTATTGGGACATGTTATTGTGACAACAGATCTAGCTTGAAATAGGACTTGTGTTAATTGTAATCAAGTTTGTAAATTGATTTTGAATTGTAATAAAAATATTGGTTGGTAAACATTTTAGAGTTAAATGTTAAATGCTGAAAAATGTTGACCATGTTTGACCAATGACCTGCGATGCGAACCGAGTTGGGTTCACAGGGCAGGGCTGCGAAGTGAGTCGACTGAACTCGCTGGGCTAAGTTAGGCTGCGAACTGAGTCAGTTCGCGGAGCCCATCAGCTGCGAGCCGAGTCGAATATATATACAAAATTAGGTTTAAACCTAATTAACTTTTGCCATAATACCTATACGAATTTCCTGAGTTTTCAGAGATATTCTAAGCATTCTAAGAGCTAGGTATTGATAGATTAACATTTGTTTTAATCAATACAAAGCTAAATAGTAATTGATTTCACTAATACCTGTGAAACAAACCGTTTACAATCTGTAAACTAGTATTAAGGGATTCCGCACCTTAATACCTAAAGATAACCTTGTTATCGATCCTAATACATACGAACTTACACCGATAAAGTAGAAAGTAGTGATAAACGATGATGAGGTTCTTACAATTTCTTTACGGGCATTTTTTGGCACATATGTCTATTTACCACTAAAAAACTAGTTTTTGCATAATTATTGATTGTTGTTTCTCAAATACTCCAAAACATAATGCAAACATACATGCATATCATATATATATATATATATATTGGATCAAATGAGAACACTTCAAAAATAAGAACGGTGAGAACACCTCATAAATGCATAACCAGCCAACAAAAATCATTAGATTCACAGTCATACATCTCAAATATGTAAAGAAAAACAAATGCACACTTTTTAAAATGCACAAAAAACGAAAAAAACGATTGATGCACGATTATCTCTATAATTGTGCATCAATCGTTCTTTCGATTTTTGTGTATTTCCGAAAGTTCGCATCTATTCTAATGAATTTTTCTACACATATTTGAGATGTATGAGTGTGAATCTAATGAATTTGTTAGCTAATTATGCATTTATGAAGTGTTCGTACTGTTCTTATTTTTGAAGTGTTCTTATTGGAACCTTACCATATATATATATATATATATATATATATAGATATATATCTTCTATGGGTATATAAGGATGTGGTCCTTGAGAATTTAGAGTTCGAAGGTTACATCTCATATATGTACATTTCATGTCAAGTAGCCGCCTAAATGGAACAACCTTACTCGAGATACAACTATACATAAATGAACAAATTAAACTCATGAAAATGATCGTTTCGTCACGTTGCTTCAATGGATCAACTTGATCGGTCATTGTGTATGCCTAGTTGCCTAAATAAAATCGATCGTATTCCGTTTATCTTGTATGAAATGAATGGTTTCCATTAGAAAAAGAACGAAATGGTCATTTTCAAGTTTTATGTACCCATTAAATAGATTTGAGAAAATGATAGGTACCAATATTAAAGCATTAAAAGATATAGTTTCATTTTGGATGAGAACAAACCATCAAGTATTTTTAATTGAATTTTTTCTGATTGACTTAGGTTAACAATTGGAGTAATTATATATTAGTCTAAGAAATGGGTAAAACAAATAATGGCCTTTCTAACAAAAATAAGAATTATTAGAATTTGAATTAGAATAAAATACTTCCTAGTATTATTTGCGAAGAATGGTCATGATTTAAATCTACTTTGACTCATTCTCATGCTTGCTGCTTCTTCCCTATGTTGCATTGTAAATGTCCCAAAACGAGAACCATCATTGACCATTACCACAAATGCACCACGTTCATTTTCAAGCATAGACTAAAAGAAGGTAAGAAATTGAAACCATCAAAATATTTTATCATTCCCTTCTAGAACATCTTAAACAAATTGATGGATTTATGAGATAAAAATTGATGGATTTATGAGATAGTTTGATAGAATATCACTTTTACCCCTATAATTAAGGCAGGTTTTACGAAAGATATCAAACAAATGAGTTATTAATGATAATAAATGAGAGTAAATTTGATTATTTAATGATTTTTATACTTATTATTTGTAATGGAGAAATTGTCCTCCAACCATTTTTTTGGAATTTATATAGATTAAGTTAGTTTTGTTCTTATATTCAGAGTAACTTGACTAAATTTATTTGAAAAATAAATGATTGAGAATAGTAAATGAGAGTAAAATGATAATTTAATTATTTTTAATAGTTATTTTCTGTAGGTGGGTCATAATTTTAGAATAGACATAAATAATATTGTGAACATTTATTTTGACATAGATATAAATAGTAACTTGAATAAGCCTTAAACAAAAAGGGTTAAGTATTTGGAAATGTATATAATTATGCGTTGACTTCTTTAGTATGTACATAACTAAATTGACCTCCATTGTATGTATTTTGTACATTGTGTGTATTTGATGACTTGCCAACTTGTAAGGATGCCACTTGTCACCTTATATTTGATAGCACGTCACCAAAATACATACAAAGTGCACAAATAAATAGTTTCGTACATACAATGACAGTCAATTTAGTTACGTACACATTAAAGAAATCAACGCATATTTATATAATTTACAGACACTAAACCTTAGAAAAAATGTCACATAATCCATTCAGTTACAGCAAAAAACTATGAATTCCTTTAGGCCCCAAACATGAATACCCTTGGGCCTTGCCCAACCTAGATTGTATTGAATTTATAAAGCCTAGTGCCAACAAGGTAACAACATAAAATCTCTAATCAAAATCTTATACTATTTGAGTAGTTTGATCCATCATATATCATATATGTGAGAACGACTCATAGCCATTAACTCAAAACTTTAAATATGAAACATCTAAAATTAGAAAATTTAGATTCAAATACAGATGTATATTAGTGTAAACCAGTTGTACAAAAGAAAAATGACATCGGGTGTCTTTGACACGTGAGCTTATTGAAGCTTATGAATATTTAAAGTTACTTTTTTCTATAAACTCAAACTTATAACATTGTTTAATATACATACAAAAACCTATCAGCTTATTGAATAAATAAAGTATGGAAAAATAAGTTATTAGAAATAGTGTTTAAAAATCATGTTACTAACAAGAAGATTACGAGCCTATAAACTTTTCTTTTTTGCTTAACTGCATTACCTAACAAAAATAAAAGATAAAATCCCTAAAACCAGATTCATCATCATATCAATATGCAAGTATCATTGCTTTTTCATGTCATCCAATATCCACAAATTTATAAGCCTCTTGGAAGCTTCAATAATCATTTCACTAATTTCAAAGGCCTCATCATCACATTATCTTCATGATCCAATATCTGCAATGATCACAAATAACATCCATAAACAATATATGTTGTAAAAAAATCATGTTTGTAACCAAAATATGAAAGTTTTGAGACAGAACTAACTTACATGGCAATGGTAGACATAACCCGGCTCTGCTGTTGCATCGAACGGGTACGATGCGTTTGTATGTAAGTAAGCAAACTTCACAACAATCTTCGTAACATGTCCTGGTTGCATTTTATACACATTCTTCCACCCTTTTTCGTACGGTTCTACACTCGATTCTGCCCCACGAGCGTGTTTTTCAATCTCACATTTTTCAGCATTGTTATATTTTGTCATACAGGTTTTAAATGTGTCTATATCGGTTAGATTTGTTTGATTCAGCACTTTGAAAAGTGCAAGATGGATATGCAACGGGTGATTATCCTCCGTTAGATTAATCACGTTCCAAATCTCCGTGGTCCCAACTTTGGGTTTCTCGGTCACAGGATCTTCATATGACTTTGCATCGATATAAAGATGAGTTGGTTCATCGATTGGGCTTGTATACTCGTACATAGCAATGTAACGAGTTTTTGCCACTTGTGACAGATTGGGAATAGGATACTTAAGCAACGTTTTAGGTACACGTGATGAGTCGAATTCACGTTGACGGCTAATGATAAATTTCATTACGTTACCGTTGTTCTCGTTGACCGGGTCTCCACCAGGGTAAGGATAGGCTGCCCCATTGTGTAAAATAGCCGAATCGGTTTTTGACTCGGAGAAGTCAACAACCACGTCTGTTATCTCAGAGGGGCCCAAAAGTATGTCTTTAACCAATACCGATTCCTCGCTGTACACCGAGTCAGACCCCACATGGATGAATCTTAAACCGTTGCCGAAAAAGAACTTAAAAAACCTAGCGTTACTAGCGTTAATGATACGAAACCGGTACTTTCTCCGGCGTACGTTCATGTACGGCCACGCTTTGCCGTTAACAACAATGACATCACCGAAATACTCGGGTTGCCATTGTGGATGTATCTTTGGATTGTTTCCGGTGGGATCCATGTAGATCGATCCATTAAATCTGAAGCTACGGTCAAAAACGATCAACGGGCGATCATACTCATCACCAGAAGGTAATCCAAGTGGGGCCTCTACGTGTTCATCACGTATAATGTAGGCCCCAAACAGCCCGGCAAGAAGGTTGACTCTGGTCAACCCCATGGCATGGTCATGGTAATACAAATTGCCGGGATGTTGTAAGTTATGATAGTGATACGTCTTTTTCGACCAAGTCGGCCCGCGCTCTTGAAATGTGGCGGTAAACCATGATTTTGAATTACCGTCACTTCCGGGCTCAACGATCCCACCATGAAGATGAGTCACTGTAGGAATACCCATTTTTGTCCGAGGGATAGCAGTTGGAATTGTGTGGTCCCACGGAAGGATGTGTTGTGAAGGGAGACGATTTTTCCACCTCACACGAGTGGTGACACCGTGGACGGCTTCGATTGTAGGACCAGGAACTGTTGCGGTGTTCCGCGTTTCACCGAATGCGAACACTTGAGTCGGTGGGAGATCCTTGTGAAATTTCTGCGGAATCAAATTAAAAATTAACAAAATGATATAAAATCCATGTTTTCAACATATAATATAAATTTATTTATGATGATTAAGATCTTAGTACATGTAGCAATCATCATGACTATATTTTAAACTCGCAACTTTCATTAAAAAGCCGTCAACCTCCATGAAAAATCGCAAATCAACGTGAAATCATCAACCACTTATTGTCAAATGGTGAACTTTAGCAATATCTATTTGGTCTTATAAGTTATAACCATTACCCTTAGAAAAATAAAAAAGTACAGAAAAAATATTCTACTTTTCACCTATTTCGATCAATTTAAGCTACACAGCTTTAAATTTTTTAATTTAAGATATCGAACTTTCAATTTGTAGTCATCTTAACGTATCTACTCAATCGATTAATAACTCCCAATCAATTTTAAAAAAATATTAAAAAGAAAGATATTAGAATTGAAAGTGGTGATGAGTTTTTGTTAAATTCTCTTTTTTTTTTTAAATCATAACGAGTGGTACATAGAGTAGACAGTACGACAATGTGAACCTAACATAGTTATTGATGTACCATAACAACAAAATTTATGCTACTTCAGAGGACTTTGAGTTAAATAGTGAGTTATATGCATGTATGGTGTATGATGTATGGTGTATGATGTGTGATGTAACATGAGACATGTTAACTCAATGAAGATGTTAGTAATTTTCTATTGTCATGATTAAACAACTCCATAAATTATGTTATAAGTTAGGTCATCGGAATATAGATTCAAATGATGTCATCGTTATTAAACAATTAATTAATACAGTGTAATAAAACAATAATTACAGCAATTTCTCTCATCGTTTTTTGTAGTTAGCTCTCATTATTTGTACTTTCTTGGCCCTACCTAGTTACTTGCTAAGTTTGGGTCCTTTATATTATTATTTGCCGTTTTCAAAAAAATATAGGATCCACGTAATAATGGGTGGTGATAAATTCAACATTCAATTGATAAATCCACCATTAACATGCGTTAGCAGTTTGTACATGCATGTTAATGGTAAATTTATCAAATTGAATGTTGAAAATATCATTGACCATAATTTATTTGTTTTTTGGCTACATCACAAAAACATACTAGATGCTTTATTCAAAAAGTTAAAAATTTTCTTGTTAAAAAAAAAGTTCACATGTTCAAGCTTTAAAAGAAGATTGAAAGTTTATTTCTAACTAAAATGACCCAAAAATAAACAAATGGATGTTGAAAACAACTTTAACTTGGTTCCAAATTAAATTTTATATCCGCTAAATCCAGAAAAGCCATTTTTATTAGAGTAAAATATGTTCAACCATTTCTAGTAAGTATTATAATAATGAACTACACATATATAACTGTTCGAATGATAGATACTAAGTATTTGATAAAAGCAAAATAAAAGTCAAGAAATTGAGAATAAGGGGAGTATGTGTTTGCTTTTTAATGAATAAAGAATCACAAGAAAGGCTTTTAATCTTGATAAAAGTAGTTCTAAAAGGACAAAAGTGGGGCAAGATAAAAAAACATAAATTGTCTTGGTCTTGCAAAGGGATAGAAAGATAGAATATGAGTTGTATGTCACTCAAAAAAGTTATTCCCAAGTGATCATAATCATTCTAGTATAAGGAATCTAAAATCTTTTATATAGTTAGTTATACTCTAATCAGTCGAGTAAAAAATTTAAAAAGTAGACGACTTGAACCTCGACTTTTAGACTATGAGTCATTTATTGATTTTTTCAAGTTGTGTATGACTCTTCATAATCTTATAATTCTTTCGAGTTGAAAAATCAAACATACTTTTTGTTAGAATGTCATAAAATAATAAAAATACAAAATGAATTGAATATATATTAATAGTAACAACTTCAACATTTAGTCTCATCATATTTTACTTTTCTCAAGAACAAAAATCTTAAACAGTAGTATACATATAAATATAAATATAAATATATATACTCATTGTAAAATAAGGACACTTACAAACCGAATCGAGTCAAGTCATGACTTAAAAATCGAGATTGAAAGTTACGAGTTAACATCTTCAATACAATAATATTACTTATTGTTATATTCGTAAACTAATAATAACGTAGTAGAAGATACTTATGATGTGTTTCAATTCTGTTTGTGCTTTTTGACCTTTTCCTCAATGTTGTGTGAATCATTTTAGGACAGTTGGTGAAAATATATAACGTTTTTAACAAAGGTTATTCATAGCAAGATAATTTTTATGTGCCCTGATATTAGAGCACAACATATGGACATTAACGATGAGTACAAACTTATATTAATTAATTAATTAATATGTGTAATAAATATAATAAATACATAATAATAAAATATTACTCGTATAGTAATTCGACATTATTGCTATAGGACAAATACTTAATATTAATACAGATTATCTATACCTACGTATCAAATTTTGATAAAAGTTGATATTAAATAGTTAAATATCACTAATTTGGTCATAAATAAAAGGTCCAATTGTCAAATAGCCAATCAATTCTCTAATATCTCTAATTCTTCTCTAATAATAATAATAACACAATTAATATCATATCCATGTCTTCTCTATATAAACAAATAAAATCATAATGAAATTAAAGTTTCATAATTTCCACTAAAATTCTATAATCCTATCTCTAATACATTTTCAAACTCAAAGCAATCAACTTTACTCCACTTATATATGCTTTATAAGGCCAACAATTAATTAATGAATTCTATGAGGTAATTAAATCCAATATAGAATATAGTAATAAATAATTAATATGCTTCACTTTGAAACTTTATTGGAAAACAAGATGACACACTGACATTCAATACATGAGACATTTAATCTAAAAAGTTGTTGCAAGTTTATAATACTAAAAAGGTAAATATAATAGTACAAACAATAAGGCTACAAGTACAAACAAACAATGCAATATAGTAAATGATGAACAAATTGCAAGGTTTGGAAAACATACCCAATACTTTTGAAACATTGTAATTTTGAGAGCTTTAGGAAGTTTAACCCCATTAAGAAGATGATAGCCTTTGATTCTAGGCATATCTGGAATTTCATCCACAAACATTTGCAACTTAGATGAATTCACCAACCCAACATCTCCATAAACAACCACAAACACACCCAAAATCTGAATTATCATTAGAACCACTAAGTGTATATGAATCATTTTGTACATATTTGTTCCAATTATACCCTTCTCTCTGGTTTCATGAAAATAAACACACACTAAGTGTGTGTTTTTAAGAAAGGTGTAGGAGAGAGAAGGGGAGAAGTAGAAGGTTTTCTGTGTAGGAATTAATGGGATTAGATTCATATATATAGTGAGTGTGAATGAATGTGATAATGCAAATATTTGGGTGGTGTATGTAGTGTGAAGAGAGGGTTATAATTTGTTATGTTTTCTAAAATAAACAAACAAAAGTTGTTCTAAGAAAATACTAGATTATTTTTTTATAACTTCAGAATTTTAAAAGTAAATGCTTTTTGCTTGCTTGATTCCTTTTAACAGCTTTTATTAGTGATGACATGTTTACTTATTTCTCATTCCAACATGATCTTTACAAATTAAAAATAAACAAATCAAAAGTAACGCAAATTATTGGTGTTGTAAATGGCATTGATGTTTTGTGCTATTAACCAATATGAAATAAAGGAAATATTAGTATTTGATTTTTTTTTAACCTTTAAGTTTCTTAAATATAAATATTCAACTCCTTATCTAAAGTTAAATGTACATTTGAATTCGTGGAGTTTACTGCACAATAAAAATTTCCTATAAAAGTATTTAAAATTAAAATGATAGATGTAAATTCACTGTAATTATGTGGTATTAGAATAAGTATTACTACATCCGTCCCATTTAAAATGTCTACGTTACTATTTTGAATGTCCTATTATAAGTGTTCACTTTGATATTTAACAAATCAAAAAAGACTTTAGTATGTAGATTTAATATTTGATTGGTGAAAAGTGGAGTTAGTGGAGAATCCTAAATACTACGTACAAAGTCAAAATGGGACGGATGGAGTAGTTAAATGTAGAAAGATAGAGTACATAACTTTTTTGTACTTTTCTTGTAATTTGTAAATGAGTTTTGCTAACGTACGACGATTTAAGGGAATTACGGGTTCTTTAAATACACGTTAACGTGTGTCACGGAGGCACACGTTAGCAAAACCCTATGACTTCTCAAATAATATAATATAGAAATGTTATATGTTGGATTTAACTGTGGTAAAAATACCATATTTATCGGGTTAGAAAACATTTTTTGGGGCAAAAGCTAGGCTGATAACCGACATCCCCAACCCGCTGCCATTTTCATAATGCAGGGGACAACCTTTGACCTTGTGCTATTTGATGTAAAGATGCTCACATCCATTACCAACTGAGTTAAACGCCGTTACTCGAGAAAATTTCATGAAATCTTTATCTTGAGGTAAGTTTACGCTTCAATTTCATGTGATAAACGTTATGGCTAACGTAAGTATAAATGATTCTTTGTGGCAAACAGTCCAAATATGATGATATATTCTAAGAATATATATATATATATATATATATATATATATATATATATATTCGTGAGAAAATTTAAATATTTGTGATGAAGTATGTGAGTACATTGTCTTGAAAAAAAAGTAGTAAGAAACTGAATAAATTGATCACTATACATATATGGTAAAACCATACGTAGTAAGTAAGTGAATAGATTGAATTAAAAGGAAAAGATATTGCATGTAATCAATCATACAAAATGGGTAATGATATTTTCACCTCTATATTTGATAGATTCATCAAGATTATGCATTACAGTATTATACTATACAAACAAATAATGCATACAGGTGATGGATTTATCAAAAATAATGGTAGATTTATCATCACACATACAAAATATTAAATTATTAACCACAATTCTCATCTTTTCATTTGTTTCCGTTAAGAATCTAGTTAATAAATGAAACACTTACCAGTACATAAATTTAAGATATTGTCAGATCAAAAACATATCTTATAATAGGAGTAATTTCCATACCATCAAAAAATTCCATACATTACCAGTACATTACTCTTGTTTTAGTTGTATTGTTGTTTGTACATGTATAAAACTAATTGTGCATTCAAATTTTTTATAATACACAAGTCATTGGATCTTTTATAATTCACTAGGTATTTAGTCCGTGCGATGCACGACCATTTATAAAATACAATTGTATTAATTTGAAAGTTTGATATTGTTAATTAAAATAATGCAATTATCATTAACGATAAAAATGATTAGTAACATAAATCAAACAATAATGGATGAATTTGTATTTATTTTTTCAGCCGTTGATACATCAAGTATAATGTAGTCTCTTCCTTTCTTAAGAGTGGTTGGATTTTGGGCTTCTTTCCACTTCTCACGGTAACAACTATCAGTTGCAAAATTATGTTAAGTTTTAATACATTTGTTGAGTCATTGCATGCGATACATGACAATTAAAATAAATACAATTAATCATATGGTTTTTTAGTTTTTTAATTTTATTAATATTGTTGAAAGTTTAAAATTTATTATTGTGTCACACCCCCAAAATCGCTCATCGCGTTTATTGGATTATTAACGGAAGCATTTTAAGTTTACAGTTTAACAGCGGGGGTGCTGACGTTACAATAGTGCATTCACTGTATCAGAGCATATGATCATATAGAACATATATATTTAAGATGCCATAAGTTTAAAAGTTATTACAAAAGAGTACAACTTATAAAGTCGTACAAGTAGTGGTGTTGTAGAACAACATAAGTTTTACAAAATACAGGTTTATAAAAGAGGGATTTCGTAAGTATAACCAAAGGAATTGGTAATACAAAGAAAATCCAAGTGTCCCAAAAGTGGCATCATAAATAGTCTGGGTTGCCTACGTCCTTTATGCATGCAGAAGTACCTGAGTCCTAATTCCCTGAAAAACATAGTAAACAGTCAACATTGAATGTTGAGTGAATTCACAGATTTAGTATAAGCGTAGTTAAACCAAGTTTTGTATAAAACATTCATGTACACAAACATAATGTCTATATGTATAGCAGGAAATACAAGTATTCTTTTTTTAAAGAAAACATTTCCTATTTTACTGTAAGAATGTCATTCTTACTACAATTCAGTCGATGTGTTAGGAAACACAAGTTAAATCAAAAACATCTCCTAATAAATAGTTGCAGGAAACACAGGTTCAACAATCAAGCAAACATTTCCTATAAGAGTTGTTTTGTAGGAAAACCAAGTTTAGCGAATCAAGGTAAACGTTTCCTAAAAGTAATCGTGTGTAGGAACACCAATCCTATTAGTTGTCATAGGGAATACCTTTCCCAAATCAAGTTGTAGTTTAGTTGTTTAGTTTATGTGGGAAATATAGATAATGATCCCTCTAAGGTGAGCTAAACCTTTAGAGTTAAAGTAACGATACCTAGTACTATAACCAATCCACGACTAGTTGATGTTGTTGCCTCAGTAACACGGTAAGTATACACTCCTCGTTACGACTGCCGTCGTGTGGTTGGAATGACCAACGAGTTATATCCTGGGAGGGTTGTAAAATCGATAGTACTATCTGTATACTCAGTAGCTAGAGTCACCTAGCTAATGGTTATAGGTTACAAGCACTAGGATTTATGTGCACTACAACTACCTCGCGTAAACCTAGAATTGTACCAAGATTCGTTGTCTTATTCTCAAAAAGTTGTGAAAACGTTTCATATAGTTAACAGTTGAATATAAAGCATATAGCATTTATATAAATCAGTTTGATATAAAAGCATGTCGAGCAATTATATAAAACAAGTAGCATGTAATAACACATAGTTCTATGTTTTCCACCCCTGGTTTTAAAAGCATTTAAAACAAGTAAAAGGTAGGGGCTATGAACTCATTGGTAGCAAATCTTCAGCAAGCAATACAACTAGTAATATAGTCGCTCGATAGCGTCCTCAAAGTCCTAGACGCAAGACATATATTATATAAGTATTTGTACAATTTTAGTTGGTTGGTGATAAATGCGTTGAAAAATAAATATTATTTTTCGAGTTATGTTTAGTGTCCAAACATCTGTTACGCGTAAGTATATACTCATATATACTTATTAGTTGAATATATATATATATTTATATATATATATATATATATATATATATATATATATCTTCCATTTTTGTACTAAATAGTTTTAATCATTCTATTTTACTTGTCTCGATATATATATATATATATATATATATATATATATATATATATATATATATATATATATAAATGTCCATTTGTAAATATGATATGTTCAACCTCATGTTGAGCGTATACATATGTATATATGTCACACATTTACCGCTTGGATGGGTGATTACTTGTATTTATAATTTACCAAGTATATTATATATATGTATTTGTAACAAGTTAAAAAAAAGAAGAAAAAAAAGAATTAAAACAGGTCACAGGTGGGGTTTGACCCTTTGACCTTTAGCTTCAAACCACAAGACCTAACCAGTAGGCTATCGCTTGCTTTTGTGTATAGAATGCTTAGTATATATATATAACCAGTTACTAAAAAGAATTTGAAATTATACATGTCACAGAATCTGGTTCGAACAGAGTGTTTATATACTCGATTTGTCTTGGTTCTAATCCTTTATCTCAAAGTCGCAATCGATTTTAACAAAGTTTAAATCACTCAAACAACTTAATATCATATACTAACTCATTTTACATGTCAAATTCGTATCGAAAGGTTTATTTTCCTAAAACTTCATTTCAAGATCAAGTAAATCATTGAACCAAATTATTAAGTTATATATTTTAATTATGTTATATAAATACTTTATATAACAAAATAGGGTAAGAATATAGGGAAATGAAAAGTTTTCTTACACTGATTTGGAGATGGATAATGAACCGGTGAGAATGAGGATGAGTTAATGTTATAAATTTTTAAGTTTTTATTGTTATTGCTGCTAGTTTTGCTACTTCTGTTTTCTGATTACGAAGATGAAAAGAAGAAAAAGAAGTAAAGAAGATGATGATAATAATTGAAGATAGTTACAGAGTGAAGGGAGGGGGCATGGTATACTTGTTTAAATATTCAAACGGCATGGCCTGTGAATAGAAGAGTGTCTCTCAAATAATTGAGATTGTAGATGGTTTTTTACCCGTTAATTTCAGGTACGGGTCCAATTATTTGTACCTCGTGTCCCATTCAATTATTCGTTTGTTTAAATTTTATTTTAAACATTATAATTGATATTATACCAAAAATGATATACTTTATTTAAATGATTAATAAAACTATTCATAGGAGTGGTACTGTACAGTTAAATTGCGTGCCAAATTTCGGTTGAATTTCAAAATTATATTTTGAGGTAATGTTCCAAATACTAAAACAGGAATGGGAAAAATAATACTTTTATTATTTTTGACCTTTAGGTACGCTTTATAATTGTTTATGTTCGTGTATAACGCGTTCAAAATAGTCGTCTAAAGGTTCCTGAACAACTTTTGTTCCAACTATTTTCTATAACAGTTTCCAATAAAATTTGTTCAAAAGTATTTCGAAATTCTTTTTGGACTTTTGTATCGTGCTCGGTACGTTTAATATAAAACGTATAATATAGTATATTATTTCAATAATATAAGTTAATAATATTTGTAATTAATAATTTTTGAATTATTAATTATTTTGTATCACCAACTTTATTGTATTGAGTTTGTCGAGTCTTGATGCGTTCGTTTAGTATAGTAATTATATATTATAACTACTATTTAACTAATACGGCTCATATTATATAGTAAGTTTTGCTAAACTTATCACACAAAGATAGTTTTGAATTCACCAATCAGGCAATTACTCTAGGTAATGCATGTAATTAGGTAAAAATTAGTACCCTAATTTGAGGATTGTCACATGCTCCCCCCGTTAGCGAAATCTCGTCCCGAGATTTAAATTGAGTCATGAGTCTCGGTCACGTTTTCGAAAAGTTGAGGGTATTTCTTTCGCATTTCATCCTCGCGTTCCCAAGTAGACTCAGGACTGCGCTTCGAGTTCCAACGAACCTTGACGAGTTTGATCCGACTGCGTCGGAGTTTCTGGGTTTTGCGGTCAATTATTTCGATAGGTTCCTCCACAAAATTTAGTTTTGAGTCAATAAAGACCTCGTCAGGAGGAATGATGAGTGTTTCGTCCGACAGACACTTTTTAAGATTACTGATGTGAAAAGTGTCGTGAATGTTACTAAGCTCTTGTGGCGATTTGAGTTTGTAAGCGACAGGACCAATCCTGGCAAGGATTTCAAAAGGTCCAACATATCGCGGGTTCAGTTTTCCTCGTTTGCCAAATTGTGCTATCCCTTTACAAGGCGATACTTTGAGTAGGACCTTGTCTCCTACTTGAAACTCAAGAGGTTTACGACGGTTATCGGCATAATTCTTTTGTCTGTCTCTTACCGTTTTCAATCGGTTGAGTACTTGAGATATCTTGTCCGTGGTTTCCTGGACAAGCTCCGGTCCAGATAGTTTTCTGTCACCCAACTCTACCCAACAGAGTGGTGATCGGCATTTGCGTCCATACAGTGCTTCGAATGGAGCCATCTATATGCTGGTGTGATAACTGTTGTTATAGGAGAATTCGGCTAATGGGAGGTGAGTATCCCAGTTTCCTCCAAAGTCAATCACACACGCTCTCAATAAGTCCTCGAGCGTTTGAATCGTTCGTTCACTCTGGCCATCAGTTTGTGGATGATAGGCTGTACTCATGTCGAGTCGAGTACCTAAAGCCTGTTGTAGTGATTGCCAGAAGCGAGATGTGAATCTGCTATCTCTATCAGATATAATGGACAATGGTACACCGTGTCGAGAAACGATTTCTTTGATATAGATCTTTGCCAGTTTCTCTAGTTTGTCAGACTCTTTGATAGCAACGAAGTGAGCTGATTTCGTCAATCGATCGACAACCACCCATATGGAATCAACTCCAGTTGATGTCTTTGGTAGTTTTGTGATGAAGTCCATCGTTATGTGCTCCCATTTCCATTTTGGCATTTCCGGTTGTTGCAAAAGTCCTGAAGGTTTTTGATACTCAACCTTGACCTTTGAGCAAGTTAGACATTTGCTGACATAAGTGGCGATGTCTCTTTTCATGTTTGGCCACCAATAGAAACCTTTCACGTCTTGGTACATCTTATCTGCACCAGGATGAATCGAGTAGTTGGACTTGTGAGCTTCGTCCAAAATCAATTTACATAGTTTATTATCGCATGGTACCCAAATTCGATTCATGAAGTATAAGACTCCATTTTCTTTGGTTTCGAGCTGTTTCTCCATTCCCTTCAGGGATTCGTCTTTCAAGCGCTCGACTGTGAAGGTTATTCGTTGTGCGTCACGAATTTGAGTAATAAGATTCGAGTGGATTGTTAATACCAAAGCTCGAACTCTGCGAGGTTTAACATTCTCTTTACGACTCAGGGCATCCGCTACTACATTAGCTTTGCCCAAATGATATTTAATCTCACAGTCGTAATCGTTCAGCAATTCGACCCAACGTCTTTGTCTCATGTTGAGCTCTTTCTGGTCGAATATGTGTTGTAAACTCTTGTGATCGGTGAAAATCGTACACTTTGTACCATATAGGTAGTGTCTCCAGATCTTGAGTGCAAAAACGACCGCTCCCAACTCCAAGTCATGATTCGTATAATTCTTCTCGTGAATCTTCAATTGACGAAATGCGTAAGCGATAACTTTGTCGTTTTGCATGAGGACACAACCTAATCCTTGATGTGAGGCATCACAGTAAACGATGAAGTTTTCTGTTCCCTCAGGTAAAGATAAGATTGGTGCGGTGCTCAACTTTTGTTTCAACAGTTGGAAGGCGTTTTCTTGTTTTTCGCCCCATTCGAATTTCTTATCCTTTTGGGTTAAGGTGGTGAGTGACTAGGCTATTTTGGAAAAGTTTTTGATAAATCGCCGATAATAGCTAGCCAAGCCAAGAAATTGTCGACTCTCGGTTGGGGTCTTTGGAGCTTCCCAGTTTTTGATTGCCTCTATTTTGGATGGGTCCACATGAATTCCTTTATCATTTATCACGTGACCAAGGAAATGAACCTCTCTAATCCAAAATTCGCATTTGGAGAACTTAGCATACAGCTTCTCGCTCTCGAGTAGTTGGAGGATAAGTTTCAAGTGTTGTTCGTGATCCTCTTTCGTTTTCAAGTAAATCAGGATGTCATCAATGAACACAATGACAAACTTATCAAGATAAGATTTGCACACTCGGTTCATGAGATCCATGAATACTGCAGGCGCGTTAGTCAATCCAAACGGCATGACTAGTTGTTGTAAAGGGTTTTGCTTATCTTAGGACTTCTAAACTTTTGAAAAATATTATTTAAACAACCTTTTTAATGAAAACGGAAACGGATAACAGTACGGGAAGAAGATAACTATTTTGACTTCTATCTTTTGAAAATACACGAGGGAATTTATGTCTTTTATAAGAGCGGGAATTTTTCGAGAGATTCGAAGTACTTAGCTTTATTCTATTTTCTTTTCTTTTTCTTTTGCTTCTATTTTTGGACTTTTCTAGGAATTTTTATTTTATTTTATTTTGTTTCTTTCTTTTGCCCTTTTTGAAATCCTTTTCTTTCTTTCATCTTTTTCATCGTTCTGATGACTTTGCATTTACTTGGTGTCAATTTTTCACACCGTAAACTCTCAACTTTTGATTTTTATCAAGGGAACGCACGCGAGAGATTTTGAGTAAACACCAGTATTTGTGATTTGGAGTGACAGCAAAAAGGACATTTAAATGACATTTTCCACAAGTTTAAAATTTCAAAGATAAGTTTTGGTGGGTGTGGAATAAATGGTTTAAGATTTAGAGGGTTTTGAAAGAAATGAACAGGCTAAGGCTCAACAGGGTTATCTAAGCGGATCATCAACACTAAAGATGAGTGTTGGAAGGGTTTTGGGCTTGAAGAGATATGATGAAAAGGGGGTTAAATCCTAAGGAATGTCAAGGTCATTTAACTGCACCTATACCGCGTACGGTACTCTACCAATGTGGTCTCGAAGTGCATACCAGGAGCAAGTTCTAATTCCGGATGCATGCATCGGCACACTCAAACAAACGAATAGTGAAGCATTAAAGATGAATGCTTATATTGGCTCAAGATACCTCACTGCAAGTTTTTGGGTTTGTTTGTGCCTAGCCATGTGATGCCCCTCTTAGATTATCATTTTAGACCTAAGAAATTCCTATCTTATTTACTCTTAATTTCCAAAATACCCTACTCATATATGAAAATGCTCCTTCTTAAGACATTTTAACTCAAAAAATTTTGAAATTTTTTAGCAAAAGTGAGTTTTTACGAAAATTAAGCCAACTTAATGAGTGGCATCTCCACTGTCGAAGTTAAGCTTATGATTTTGAGAAAAAATTTCTGAGTTTGCTTTTGGAAATAAGAATCTAACAAGCAAATCTAAGGTATTCTATACCGCTATCCCACACTTAGAGGAACATTGTCCCTAATGTTCTCTTGAGTTGGGATTTGAGATAAATCCCACACTTAGAGTTTGAACAAATTGGAAAATGTTACTCAAGTGTTTATTTGGGCTGGAATCCCACACTTAGTAATAAGTTTGGGATATGGTATAGACTACTTTAATGAGAATTTAAAGCTAACAATCATATCAAAAATAAGAGTGAGAACGAGAGAACTCCCCTATCGATGCGAAGGTGGAAGGATGGAATTCTGGAAGATGCGCTGAAGAGGAGATCTTGACAGGAATTCTTCTTTAGCGGTGGCTTCATGAAGATCTTTCGGCATTAGCGTGCGTAACTTACAAATAACAGCTTTGTCCTCCATCTTTACACTTCTTTCACTCTCTTGTGAAGATATCTCGTAAGTGTGAACACGTTGGGTATATTTTTACCGACTTCTTATTATAGCTTTTTACTGAAAGTGCCTAAATCCAGAATGCGAAAAGATGTTTTAATTCAAAACGAGTTTTAAGTTATGTGTTTTTAAACGAGTTCGAGCATAATGCGTGAAAGTAGCACGCAAGTACCTCAAATGCTCGAAACACATGTCTTGTTAAAATTTAATTCCTATTTTCCTGGATTAGGTGGTAAAAGCTAAAGTGGTGTTTTGAAAGCATTTTGATACCCAAGTGTGAAGGATAGTCAGAGATATATCACTTCTTGAAATTTAAAAACTAAAATTATTAATACTAATACTAAGGATACTTATTGCAGGGGTTGCCTACCAAGAAGCGCTTCTATTTAGAGTCGAGGGCTCGACTTTTCCTCTTGGATCAGCCAGAAGAGGAATTCCCAGGACTTGGGATGCGGAATGGAAGTGTCCTGGGGTTTGGTGGGTAGAATCTCATAAAATGTCATGCGACGACTTCTGTGATGTTTGGGATTCTCGCCACATGAAGAGGATAGGTATGGAAATGCTCCTCAGCAGTCCTTTGCAAGTATAAAAGATCCATTATAGCATCTTGGACTGCCTTGGAGATTGGTCCATTAGTGTCCACAAGGGTGGCTCCATCGTGCTCAAGCGTCTCACGCACCGGTCGATCTGTCCGCAGGGTGTCCATAAATCCGAAGAAGCGTAGGTGGATGTCCTCATGAGTGGCATTGCTGATGTCCTTCCCTAGTTCTTCAATGGATCCGAATATGCCTTGGATCAGCCATTTCTGATGGTCGGTATACGTGAGCTCTGGTTTCAGGAAGATGTTAATCATCCTGTTGTAAACCTCACGTAACCCATTGTGGAATAGCTGTTTGGGCTGCTCCCATAGGATAGAACCGAAAATGTCCTTAAGTCGTTCAGAGACGAAATCTGCAATGTTAACCATCAAACCTTTTGGAACAGAAGAAGGGATGGCACGTGCTCTCTCGTCTGAACTGACGTGTTCTAACTTTTCGACGATTATCTGGGCGTGATGCTCGATAGTGCAGCTGATGAAAAACCTGTGTGGTGAAGACTTGTCAATGTGATCATTATTGGCCAAAGAATCTAGAAGTCCCTTGAGATCCGTCATTAGCTGAACATCTACTTCGTTTTCAGGGTTCCCAATAGCATAATCCATGTTGTGTCTGAAATTTTGGAGAAATTCCATCTGTTGGCGCGAATATGGAAATGCGGACCTGATAAATGCTTGATACACCCGGCCATACGTGGTCTTCTGTGTTTCATAGAATTCCTCTTCATTGGGGAAAGGTTCATCATTGTCTGATGATTCTCCTGCGAGGTCGTTGGCGAAGGCGTTGATCTAACTAACTAGATGTTGCGGACTCAGGTAGGAGTTGGCTTGATAAACCTCATATTCATTCTCAATGTCCTCAATAATATCCCTTTGACGTTGCGTGTATTCAATAGTAGAATCTCGTATAATCACAATTAGAGTTCGGAAATCCTCCCCGTGTTCTTCAATAGCACTAAGCATTTCTTCTGGTTCAGACACGATTGGGATTTCGGTATTTCCTATAGTAGGAGGAGGGATAATGACTGGAGGGGGAATGATTGGAGTGAGGTGAAGGCGAATGGAGCGGGTATCAATCGGAACATCAATGAAAACGATACCATCCTCGTCACTCCCGATTGCTGAAGTGTCTGGAAACTCAACAGCGTTGGTGAGTGGTTGAGACTCGTCGGTGATCTGTGATACTGGCTGGGAAGAGTCCATCTCGATATCCCTCTCATCCTGGGAATCAGAATCATCGCTTGATCCAGATGTACCTCCAAGCTCAAAATGTGATCGAGGCTCGGATGAGTCAAGGGGTGGAATCCCTCGAGGAGGTAAATGTGGCTTAAGTAGAGACTCATCATCCAGGGAGTGGTCAATCGAAGGTTCCTCTGAGTCGCTCTCCGGCAAAGGGATGAAGTTCAAAGCATAGTCTATCTGCATGACCTCTGCGGTCGGAGGGTGTGTCCTAGGAATGTGTGGCGGTGTAGCTTCCACTGGCTCTTCCTCTTCTTCTTCCTCAGTTTCCTCTTCTATCTCTTCTTCCTCAGTGTCGGAATTTATCGTGATGGGCTCGTCAGACATAGGGGTGTCTGGTTCAGTGTCATCATCCGTGGTAACTCTTCTTGTCGAAATCGCACATATCTCCGCATGCTCTGTGACAGACTGATCAGCTTGATCGATCTTGAAGGTGATAGTCTCTCCATGAGATCTAAGACTGATAGTCTGAGAGTAAACATCTATGATAGTGCATGCGGTGTTCAAGAATGGTCTACCTAAGATGATAGGGATATGGACATCTTCCTGAATGTCCATCACTACAAAGTCTGTGGGAAATAGGAACTTATCAACTTGAACCATGATGTTCTCAACTATTCCCTTAGGGTATCTAATGGATTGGTCAGCTAGCTGGACACTCATTTTGGTCGGTTTAAGGGGTCCTAGTTCCAATCTAGTGTAAAGCGAATAGGGCATTAGGTTGATACTGGCTCCTAGGTCGGCTAGAGAGTGTATCATGCCCGAGTGATAGATCGAACAGGGAAGGGTAAAGCGTGCAGTATCTCCTAAATTCTCAGGGATGGAGTTCTTTATAAGAGCCGAACATTCCGCGTTCAGTGGGATATTGGGTACTTCGGGTACCTTATCCTTGGTCGACAAGAGTTTTAGGATGTATTTTGAACTGGAAGGGGTTCGGGACACGGTGTCCACGAACTTTCCATCGAGACGGAAGTCGTTAACCTTATAGGCTTTCTTAAGACGGCCGGGAAACGGGATGCGTACTTCCCTTTGTGATGTAGGGACAGACTGGGACTCAACTGTCGGCGGGACAGGAGTATCTTTCTTCACCGGAGAAGGAGTGGGAGGTTGGCTCGGTGCCACCTTCTTGTCTGTAGTACTCATCTGTTTGGCCTCTTCTACGTGTGGGTTCTGTACCGTGTTACTAGGGAGATTACCCTGGGGCCTAGAGTCAAGACGTTGGGCTAGCTGTCCTATCTGGGTCTCAAGATTTTTGAGAACGGTCAGTTGGTTCCTAATGAATAGGTCGGTTTGGTCCTGCCTAGCGCTAGTCTTTTGGTTAATTTGGTGTTGGCCTTGGATGAACTTAGTGAGGGTATCATCCGTACTAGTAATGGGCACTATGGTCTTAGAGGGTTCGGTCGATTGATCTGCGTTGGGTGCAGTCAATGATAGTGGTTGCTTATAGGTGAGTTGGGGTTGTTGTTGGTAAGACGGGTACTGTAACACCAGCCAAATTAGGGCCTTTGATTAGTGCCTAACTACTTGTACTTTCATGTATTTAGTTTTGTATTAATCTAAGTATATGAGACTTTCGAAAAATTACTTACACGCGTACGCGATTCGTCTAAATCGTACACTTCCCAAATGGACGAGGTCCGACATGTATTTATTAGGGACGTTGGTGACAAAGTTAATAAATAATGTGGTGTTATCCAAACAATCATTTCTTACTATAAAATATTACACGAATTCTCGTATTTATTTTAGACATAATTAAAAATCTTAAAAAGATTTCGCGATTAAATGATTACGGAATTAACCGACTACAAGACATAATACTATTAGGAAACACAAACACGCAAGCCGGAGACCCAAGGTGGGTCAGCCCGAACCCGCGAACCCAACCCACCAAACCCGCGAACCCAACCCTTTTAACCCCTTTCTTCCTCACCTCATCTCATTTACACACACACATTCACCCATTTTTCTCTCATCCCTCTCTACCTTGCATCCTTCTCTCGCTCTCTTAAAACTGCAAAAATAACACCCTTTTCATCATCATAATCGGTCATCTTCATCATCAAGGGAGCAAGAACATCAAGATCACCACTATCATCTTCTACCTCATCTTCATCTTCTCCATTTTCGATTCTTGGTATGAAACGCTTTAAAACTCGATGTAATTACTTAGAAAGCTTTTATTTACATGCTAGAACGTTACTCAACGAAGATTTGCCCAAAAACCGACTTGAAAATGCATTTTTAAAGATAAGTGTTCGAGCAGCTCGTTCTGCGAACCGAGATCTGTTCGTCCTGCGAGGCGAACCCAAACTGCGAACCGAAAACTGAACTCGCGAACCCAAACTACGAACCGAACCCACTCGCGAGTTGACTTGCGAGTCGACCTGCGAGTTGACCTGCGAGTCGACCTGCGAGCCGAACCTTGTGTTGTGAACCGAATTCAGTTCGCAGCCTACCACTTGCGAACCCACTTTGTCTTGCGAACCCAACTCGGTTCGCAGCCTATGCACCGCGAACTCAATTCGCACCACTATTTCAGTCCATTACCCGACTTGACCAATTTTCCGAATTTAAATCCCAGATACGATTTTTAATAAAACGATACACATAATAATAACACTCTCGGATTATTTTTACAAAACGTCACCAACGGGCCATACTTGTTTTCAAAATACAAACGGTTTACTAAACAAACACTTGGACATGTCCTAGTTGAGTGGACAACTAGCATGGGTGATCTTTTAAGACACTAACTCGTTTACTTGTTTACTTACAACCTTGTGTGTTTCGGACGCCAGAAGGTTGCAGGGTTCTGAGAATCGATACACAGACTTACAACCGCTTTACCTGGTTGATTACACATACGTATTTACTGGACTCAGGTGAGTCTCATAGCCCCACTTTTACTGTTTTACTTACGGGGTGAGATACATTGCTTATTTTTCTTGAACACAAGTACGAACTAATCATTTTACTGTACGGGATTGCATGAGTTAATTACTTTTACGGAAGTCTCTCCATCATATATCGTTAGTTATGTACTTAAGCGCGAACACTAGTTAATGGATCCATTAGGGAAATGACCCTCCCCGCCCGGGGTAGTAGCGCTACCACGAACCGTTCTGTATAAACGGGCGACTATCATTCGTTACTTATGCTTGCTCAATTACGAGCATGTCACGGGAGCAAATTATTATTTACGGGTTAAGCTTCGATTATGAGCCTCATGGCAATGGTATAACTTACTTACTTTACAATTGCGGGATTACAAATACCTGATTTACGCCTACCGGCTTTACTGATGAAACCTTGTGTTCAAATACTTACATTATTTACAAACCTGTGAGATTCACCAACATTCATGTTGACCTTTTTAGCTTTGTATCTCAGGTACACAGACGGAGTAGGATTCTCTCAGGATACTAGCTAGATTCGCATGATTTCTACCTTGCATTTAACGGAGATTCTTAGCATTATCTTTTGTATTATTATGATTATGTAATAGAATCTCCCGCTTTATACGCGGACTCTAGGGAACTTCATTTTGTAACCAGAAACGCTATGTTTCAAACATTTTATGTATGGAAATGTAACTATTTACAAACGTTGCATATAGATGTCGTTTGCTTTACTTTTGTGCTGTGATATTTGATTAGTAGCACCCCAAAGTTTGCTTCCGCTAAACAGTGATTTTGGGGGTGTTACAGATTGGTATCAGAGCCTAAGGTTATAGCGAACTAGGTTGCATTTAGTGGGCCTAGACTATGACCGTTAGGCAGTATTTCCTCATTAGGTATGACTGGTTCGGGAATTACATCATACGACGTTAATTTAGTATAGCCTGATCAACTATGTACAATTAAGGAAAGATGATGTGAAACCTGAAAGGGGTTATATTGAACAGGAATACATTAGTTAACTCTGACCACGAGAGAAACGAGACCGAATGCTACTTGCTACGCTGTTAGACTATTATAAGTACTGTGTATATAAATGGATAGGCTTCACGCCTGTACTATCTCCTCGGCTGTAAGAAGCACAATATGACCTACGACCATGAAAATGGGAAATCGACATCCTGTTAGAACGACTCACTATTTCGACAGCAAAAATCTAACACTTACCGACAACAGTAGTGGCACCCACAGTATTAACACGCCCATGCGTTTATAGCAACGGCGACCCAACCTATCACACGAAATCTCTCCAATATCTTAGAATAAAACTTCGTCATTCGTATGAACGGAACACCTAGTACTAGCCAGGAATATAACCACTGAGACATTCTTTATCCTCTTTGCGCTTTATAGGATCTCTCCAGCAATAGGTCAGGCGCAGCTATGGAAGAATACCCGTCTGACTCAGATCAGATTCAGGAGGAACAAGTACAATACACCTACCTCGATGGAGAATACGCACCTGTAGAGGAATTCGGGGTCGAGGAGAACGAGAATCAAAACTTTGGGATAATCGACGTAGAGGCTTATGAACGAGTCATGGAGCAGACAATTGAACTGAATAATCGTACGTGGGAGCTGAAATACAAGTGTCAGGACTATGAGAAGGAACTGAGGATCATGAAGAGGTCCGTCGCTCGAAAGGTTAAGGACAAATTTCACCACTGGAAGAGGGTGGCCGCAAACTTCACTAGGAAGATGAAAAAGTGGGTCAAACGACTGGGAGGAAAGCAGGTGGAAGGAGATGCACTTTACCGTGCACCGCCGCGTTACCAAGACCTACTCACTGAACGCTATTACCCACGCGACATGTACGTGGAATGAAGTTCCAAGTGATCAGAAGCCTACTTAGGACTAGCTAGATAGTGACTATAACCATTTTGCCAAATCTGTGTGAAGCAGGGTTGTAGGAACCACAAAACGTATTGAATACTTATAACTGGATGATTGTATTATTATATTCTGTAAAATGTTATGGCATTCGTTCGGGTGTAATACTGCCCGACAAATTTTGTAAACGAACAATCGGATGTAATGAGAACCACCCTGATTCTTAGATTTATAATCTGTGCAAAATCACCTGACATTTGCAATACTAAAACGCCCTGACCTCAATAGGCATACAGAATCCCCACCTCATTCAGCATAAAGCTTTTGGAAATCGATCGAATGATTAACGAACTCTCGATACCCTCTTGAAACTTCAAAATTTGAGGATCTTTGAACTCCGGTCTTTAAGGGCCCTTGATTTTCTCATTCCACAATATGACCATCACTTAGGACTACTATAGATTACCTCACTATTTACACCTGTGTGACGCACCACAACCTCTTACAACCCACCCACTCATCTCTTTTCTCTAAATTGTCCAAACACGATGCCTTCACGACGACACACTTACAACGATATCACTGGATATACCACTGGGTATCAACAAGTCGCCATTCTCCGCCCTGCTATGGTAGACCCAGAACACTAACTTATCTAGGAGTACATTCGTGGACTCCCCGAGAACATCGCGGAAAATGTCGTCTCACCCAAACCCGCAAACATCCAGAGAGCTACCCGTATGACACACGTACTCCTGGTTATGATCGTACACCGCGAGACACCAGCCTCATCTCTTAATAAAAGAAAACCTGATGGGAACCCTATCCTCTAGATCAAATTCGGCAGGAGCCGCGACTACTAAGACCTATGCTCCAAAACCAAAGAACAACAACAACCATGCACGGGGCAGAGCTTATACCCTCAATGCTGAGAACAATCATCAAGACCCCAAACCTAGATACAATTACGGTTCACACCTAATCAACCTGATTACCCTATATTACATGACTGATAAACCTTGCTGACTGCTTGATGATTCACTATTATAGATCATAGGCACGACCTAGGATAAGCAAACCCCGGATAGGCTGACAGATGTAGTACTTCAGTACATCATAAACGTGACAAACAGATTCTTTCCCATATATCTCACACCGGTTGGGACCGGGACCCACGGGACTACTATCTTTATGTGTTGTCTGTCCGAAAACTGCACCACAAATTGTCTGTTCGGAGAAAATCGTTTGTACTCTTATTGTTTTCACTAGAATACAGTTTTATACTCGCGATCCCATAATTGCTATTATACCATACTTAATGCCAACGTCAAAACTTTGTGTTGATGAAAACCCCCTATTTCATAGGAAATGACAGGTTACTCCACTGGTAGTCACATGTCTGATGATGATCAACACGGTGAGGATCGGACAATGTTCCCTTACCTACTTACTCTCGAAGGCGACATCGAGCCAGTGAGTGAAGAACCGTTGGAAGAAACGGCACACCCAGGAGGACTCCGAGACTTTCCACCTCAAACCATAGTCACAGAAGTTACCCAAATAACCCGAGCAGACTCCCTTTCAAACCCTGCTACTGATAACCATATCACGACCACTACCATCACCACTCCTCCTACGGTTACCGCTCCGATCATTGTCAATGTAAACACTGACCACTCTAAGCATACTGACGAAACGATGAAGGCATTACGCAATTAACTAACTACTGTTCAGGAGGAAATCACCGGTCTACGCCGACTCACCCACGTGCAAGGACTGCGCCTGCGAACCTTAGAATTCTATTGGGAACAATTAAGACACTTGTGCCCAACGCTGGGAGATGGGCTCCAGTTAGTTTCTGACCCATTATTACAAAAAGCTCAAGCTAGCGTCCCTGTGGAAAAGGACACCGAAGCTCAACTGGTAACCCTCAAAAAGAACCCGGGAGGGAACTCCAACAAAGACATTACTCAGCCCCGGACTAAAAGAGCAAAAATAACTCAAACTCCCACTACTGAATCTAAGGGGAGAGCGTATAAAGGAAATCTACCCTACTGCACCCGATGCAAACACCATCATAAGGGACAATGCATCCCTCCTTGCGGCAGATGCAACACGTTTGGACACCAGGTCCAAAATTGCAAATTCCCTTGAAAGGACACAAGCTCGGAAGCATTGAGATTATGCTTCAAGTGCAGAAATACTGGACATAAAAAGATAAATTGTCCACTACTAACTACTACAGATGGCATCCCCGAGGCCAAGCATGACACGAACACTACTACGGGTATGTTATACCTTTAGAAATAATTCAATCTCCGACATTACAGACTATCACCACTGTTACGAATGCTAAGTCACAAACTACTGTAGGCTGCCAGTACAAATTGTAACTATACCCCACTGATTTACCGACCGACCCGTCCATGGGACGTAACGGTCTACACATATTAGTAGCTCTCTCTCTCTCTCTCTCCCTCCCTCCTATTTTAACACGGGGGAGGAAGGAAACCGAAGACATTTATGACAACACTAAGTATGCTTTAATGCCTTCTTAGAAAACGTACGTACTACTACCTCGAATATATTCCGGATATACTTTACCATATAACGCAAAACGACATTTAAGCAACTACGGGGTTTAACCGACAACGACCCGTGAACATGTAACTACAACTAGGCAAATTAGGGATTGAGCTTTTATTTGATCATTAGCTGCCTTGTTAATGTGTGTTCGGGATTCCTTACGAATGACAGAACAGAACTTTGGTAAACGATTGGTCCAGTGACTTATCGACTGCAGCTACCTCCTGAACTCAGTAGTGTACATCCCATTTTCCCCATTTCTAACTTAAAGAAATGCCTGTCTGATGAGACACTAACCTTGCCGCTCGACGAAACACAAATTGATGATGATCCTCATTCTGTCGAGGAACCTTTGGAAATCATAAGACCGCAAGGACACAGAACTGAAACAAAGTCGTATCCCCATTGTTAAAGTCAGGTTGAATTTGAGGCGTGGTCCTGAATTCACCTGGGAACAAGAAGACCCAATGAGACTGAGATACCCACATTTGTTCATAGACTCTACTCCTACCGATACCACGACTTCGAGCTAATTTCGGGACGAAATTCTCTTAACAAGGGGAGAATGTAACACCCGCCAAATTAGGGCCTTTGATTAGTGCCTAACTACCTGTACTTTCATGTATTTAGTTTTGTATTAATCTAAGTATATGAGACTTTCGAAAAATTACTTACACGCGTACGCGATTCGTCTAAATCGTACACTTCCCAAATGGACGAGGTCCGACATGTATTTATTAGGGACGTTGGTGACAAAGTTAATAAATAACGTGGTGTTATCCAAACAATCATTTCTTACTATAAAATATTACACGAATTCTCGTATTTATTTCAGACATAATTAAAAATCTTAAAAAGATTTCACGATTAAATGATTACGGAATTAACCGACTACGAGACATAATACTATTAGGAAACACAAACACGCAAGCCGGAGACCCAAGGTGGGTCGGCCCGAACCCGCGAACCCAACCCTTTTAACCCCTTTCTTCCTCACCTCATCTCATTTACACACACACATTCACCCATTTTTCTCTCATCCCTCTCTACCTTGCATCCTTCTCTCTCTCTCTAAAAACTGCAAAAATAACACCCTTTTCATCATCATAATCGGTCATCTTCATCATCAAGGGAGCAAGAACATCAAGATCACCACTATCATCTTCTACCTCATCTTCATCTTCTCCATTTTCGATTCTTGGTATGAAACGCTTTAAAACTCGATGTAATTACTTAGAAAGCTTTTATTTACATGCTAGAACGTTACTCAACGAAGATTTGCCCAAAAACCGACTTGAAAATGCATTTTTAAAGATAAGTGTTCGAGCAGCTCGTTCTGCGAACCGAGATCTGTTTGTCCTGCGAGGCGAACCCAAACTGCGAACCGAAAACTGAACTCGCGAACCCAAACTACGAATCGAACCCACTCGCGAGTTGACTTGCGAGTCGACCTGCGAGTTGACCTGCGAGTCGACCTGCGAGCCGAACCTTGTGTTGTGAACCAAATTCAGTTCGCAGCCTACCACTTGCGAACCCACTTTGTCTTGCGAACCCAACTCGGTTCGCAGCCTACTGCCTTGCGAGCCGAACTCGGCTCGCACCGCGAACTCAATTCGCACCACTATTTCAGTCCATTACCCGACTTGACCAATTTTCCGAATTTAAATCCCAGATACGATTTTTAATAAAACGATACACATAATAATAACACTATCGGATTATTTTTATAAACCGTCACCAATGGGCCATACTTGTTTTCAAAATACAAATGGTTTACTAAACAAACACTTGGACATGTCCTAGTTAAGTGGACAACTAGCATGGGTGATCTTTTAAGACACCAACTCGTTTACTTGTTTACTTACAACCTTGTGCGTTTCGGACGCCAGAAGGTTGCAGGGTTCTGAGAATCGATACACAGACTTACAACCGCTTTACCTGGTTGATTACACATACGTATTTACTGGACTCAGGTGAGTCTCATAGCCCCACTTTTACTGTTTTACTTTGCTTATTTTTCTTGAACACAAGTACGAACTAATCATTTTACTGTACGGGATTGCATGAGTTAATTACTTTTACGGAAGTCTCTCCATCATATATCGTTAGTTATGTACTTAAGTGCGAACACTAGTTAATGGATCCATTAGGGAAATGACCCTCCCCGCCCGGGGTAGTAGCGCTACCACGAACCGTTCTGTATAAACGGGCGACTATCATTCGTTACTTATGCTTGCTTAATTACGAGCATGTCACGGGAGCAAATTATTATTTACGGGTTAAGCTTCGATTATGAGCCTCATGGCAACGGTATAACTTACTTACTTTACAATTGCAGGATTACAAATACCTGATTTACGCTGCAGGCTTTACTGATGAAACCTTGTGTTCAAATACTTACATTATTTACAAACCTGTGAGATTCACCAACATTCATGTTGACCTTTTTAGCTTTGTATCTCAGGTACACAGACGGAGTAGGATTCTCTCAGGATACTAGCTAGATTCGCATGATTTCTACCTTGCATTTAACGGAGATTCTTAGCATTATCTTTTGTATTATTATGATTATGTAATAGAATCTCCCGCTTTATACGCGGACTCTAGGGAACTTCATTTTGTAACCAGAAACGCTATGTTTCAAACATTTTATGTATGGAAATGTAACTATTTACAAACGTTGCATATAGATGTCGTTTGCTTTACTTTTGTGCTGTGATATTTGATTAGTAGCACCCCAAAGTTTGCTTCCGCTAAACAGTGATTTTGGGGGTGTTACAGGTACCTAGGTTGGTAGTTGGGCTGAAAGGGTGGTTGGTTCCTAGGTGGGTATTGGGTGCCTCTAGTCCTAGGCGGAGAGGTTCGAGCGAAGCCAGGTGGATTTTGTTGGCGAGCTGGAAATTAAGCATAGTAAACCGTTCCGTCAGCAGGATCCTCATACTTAACCCGATAACTTTCTGTTGGGAGGTTGGCACAGTTCTGGCATGCATGAATTTGATGGGCGTGCTGGGATGGTTTCTTCATTTCACCGATCTGCTTCGTCAGGTGCTCGATCTTCTCTGTCAGAGACTTGATAGCTTCGGTCTGGAATGGATTGGGTGCAGCAATCAGTGCTGATGATGAGGAATGCTCACTAGAGTTCCAGTCGTGATGGTGCATCGTCATATTCTCGATCAAGTTCCAAGCTTCCTCATCGGTGAGTTGCATGAAATTACCCTGAGCAGCGGCGTCAAGGGTAATGCGATGGTTCGGAGCGAGACCGTTGTAAAACGTGCACAGCTGACAGGTTTTCTCTATAAGGTGGTTAGGGCATTTGTTCAACAGACTCTTGTATCTCTCCCATGCTGTGTAGATAGATTCATCATGAGCTTGGTGGAAGTTCATTATGTCATTCTTGTACTTGGTTTGCTTAGCCGGAGGAAAGTACTTAGTAAGGAATTTTGTAGCCATATCCGTCCAGGAGGTGATAGAGCCGGTCTCTAATCCCTCAAACCAAGTCAAAGCGTGGTGAGTAAGCGAGTAGGGGAATAGGTATAGACGGACTATATCCTGATCAACCCCGTTCTGCTTGTACGAGTTGGTAGTCTGAATG
Organism: Pseudognaphalium luteoalbum; assembly: GCA_963422505.1. Lineage (NCBI taxonomy): Eukaryota > Viridiplantae > Streptophyta > Magnoliopsida > Asterales > Asteraceae > Pseudognaphalium > Pseudognaphalium luteoalbum. The sequence continues at coordinate 82,189,335 of OY730193.1, forward strand.
AATCGATTGATGTGGGCGTTAGGATCGTCATGGGGTAAACCATGGAATTGGCAGAATTCCTTGATAAGCTGAACGATATGATGTTTAAGCTCGAAGGACGTGCCGTCGATGACCGGATAGCTGATGGGTCCACCTCGACCTTCAATTGATGGTTTGGTGCTGTCGGCAAGCGTGACACGTGCAACCATCGGTTGTCGGTTGTGGATGCGTTTCTCCTTGCGGATCGTTCGGATGATCTTCTCAGGATCGGGTACGAAAGTGAGAGATTCGAATCCAGATGATCGGGTCAAATATCGTTATGTGTTGTGGGAAGGAATTTTCGAATGGAACAAGAAAAAAAAAGGGAAAACCTAAACTAAACTACGGGATACTAGAAAGAAAAATTCGTCTGGAACGTCTTCAGATCTTGCAGCTGACTCCCCGGCAGCGGCGCCAAAAACTTGATGCGCCACCAACGGTCGATCAGGTTTCACCCTGTCGTCGGACTGTCCGTCAGCGGCGGCACTAGTGAGTTTTAAAATTTATATTTGCGGGGCCTAAGTATACCTAGTTACTATTGGTGTATAGCAATAAGGATGACCTAGGTTCGTTCTCTGAGTCAGTGTATTGTGGATCGTGGACGAAACAGGCGTACTTATCAATCTAGCGGGTTTTAAAAGATTTGATTGGGGTTTTGTTTTATACTTAGGCAGAAAATTTAAACTAAAGCGGAATAAAATAAATGTAAATAGCAGATAATCAAGAGAGGGTGTTTGCTATGATTTCGGTAGCCTTATTGATTGGAATGAAAACGTGTTCTAAAGGTTTGTATTTTATTTATTTCAGGTATTTGTGGAGTAAGCACTAGCCCCGTACTGATAGAGTTCTCAATCAGTATGTCACTAGGCGACTAGACTATCCTGATTTTGATCGGAGTAGTTTATCCAGCCCACAACACTAACCGGTGAAGATATAGTGACCCTTATCTGGGATGCAACCCTGGGTGCATGAATAAGGCTACAAACCAACTCGATGTCCGACCTTTCTTAACCCCACAATAATATCTAATCTAAATAAAACATTTAAGACCAAGTTTATAGAGTGTGCTTGATTACTTTCTATCGATGGTTTTGTGAGTCTTGGTGTTGAGTCATGACTCGTGATTCACATAGACCGATAACAACGACTCTTTCCGTGATTACTGCACTGTACTCCACCTGAGGTGTTTCCATTACTGAACCATGGACCTAGTCGGTACCAGCTCTGCTGATCACAGAGTTGCTGTTATTCCACAAGGCTTAGTAACTGCGGCTTTTCCTCGGCTTCCACGTGTTAACTACACCAGAGGTGTTGTCGATGCTATACCGAGTAATCAGCCGACTTACGGTACCTTACATTGCTTCATAAAAGCTAACCCAGACTATTTAACTAAGTTTGTATTTAAGCATAATATTATCCATCTGTGATATAAACCAGCCCTTACTTTTAAGTCCCAATAAATCCCTAATTTGTCAACAGTGTAATATTCACGTTCAGTTAGAAAACCATATTTCCACGGGCACAGTGTACTTTGCGTTCAAAGTAGAAAGTAGTATTTCCACGGCTCCAGTGTACTTAGTGTTCCGTTTGAAAACCATATTTCGATAGCCACAGAGTACTTTGCGTTCGAATTAGAAAACAGTATTTCCTCGACGACGATGTACTTAGCGTTCATTTAGAAAGCGATGTGTACACGATAAACAAATCATACCATGTTCATGTTTGACACAGATAACTAAGTACCTTTGATGGGGTTCGCGATGTCCCATCATTAAGGCCGTAATCACGTTTACTGGTTGAAGGGCGATTAGTTTAATAGGTTTAAAATCATAGATAGAAAGTAAATCAAAGCTCTACAACATCATTCCAACCAATTTACAACTAACTACATCATAGCAAACACGCAATATCACTACTCGTTAATCATGGCAATCAATCCTAAATCTAGCATGACAACAGTAATAACAATCATCATAATGAAATAGATAAAGGATAGATATAACCGTAATAAGAGCGTAGCTGAATACAACTTGAACGTTACACGAGCAGAACTCCTAGTATGCGCCAAGCGATATTACAAGATTGCCCCTCTACTAACTAGCCGCTAATCTACTACTAATTATAACATAATCTAGAGAGAGTAGTGAGAGAAAGTGTGTGTGTGTAGTGTTGTTGGTTGAGAAGTTTGTTGGATGATGAAATGAGGCTTGTATTTATAGAGATTGCACAACCGTATCCGTAGACCGTATCCAAACCTTCAAACGCACAACCGTATCGCAAAGGCGAATAAAAATCAGATTTTTATCACCCAAACACACGATACGGCTGAGCTGGACCGTATACGATTGAGCATAGGGTGAATACGGCTGAACTGGGCCGTATACGGCTGAGCACAGGCCGTATACGGTCTGCACAGGCCGTATACGGTCTGCACAGGCCGTATACGGTCTGTGTCCAGCCGTATACGGCTGTGCTCAGCCGTATCCTGGCCCTTCGGTTCTACGTTTCTTCGTTCGGGCGTAACTTCTTTGTCGTTTTTCCGTTTTGAGCGTTCTTTATATCCACGCGTTCATATTTTCCTAACGAAGAAAATGACATAAGTTAGAGGTCATAATTCTCTGTGTAGCTCAAAAAGTGCTAAAATACGTGAACAGAAGATTCAATGATCGTTTGTGCTCTGTTTTACTCATTTTTAGGTTGTTTTTGTCGATTCTTAAAACATCATCTATATTTTAGCCCTTATGATGAAATGTGATGTTTAAGTTCATAGTTTAAGTGTTTTCATTAATAATTGGGCCAAAATGGTGAGATAATGGCATACAAAAACATGACTTTTTGCGTGTCATCAGTACCTCAGAAGTGGCAAGACGTCCATAGATAGTATGCACATCACCGTCCAGTCGAGAGGCATCACTGTGCAACTCTCCGATAGAATCCTGTGTACTATAATGAAATCCAAGAAGGGTACGGACAACTGCAACTACAGTAGGGATAGTAAGCTCCAGAGGCTCCTCAGTCAGATGTAAAGTTGTCGATGAGTGAGATGACTCCTCAGTCTCAAAAGTGGAAGGAATCCTCTCCAGTGTCCTCCAGTGACGTAGTATACGCAGCATCCAGTCGAGATGCGGAACTCTAGCCCTCTGCAATGACTGCTGATCACAAGGTATCTCTCTCTCCTCAGTCATAGGATCCTTGTCACGAGGTGCTAAGGGTCCTACAGGTGGGGATCTAACGCTCATCCTAGGAGTCCTACACAATCCAGGCCCACGTGAAGACTCTGCAAGATGACGAGTCATCATGAAAGTAGATCCTAACATACGAGTAGGGGGATCAGTGGCTGGTGATGGTGGAGTGCCTATAGTGCCATCTGAAGTAGCTCTAGGAAATGTGGGTGGGTACACCTCCTCAGAAGGGTCATCACTGGCATAGTCAGGCTCCTCCTCTGACTCTGAGATGTAGATCGGAAACTGCCTAGACATAACTGTGACAAAGGCAATTGTGTATGTTGTGTTAGACGTATGCAAAGGTATGAATGCATGAGTGTGTTAGCCAAGGCTATAGTCTAGGTCTCTAAGGTTTTCATTCACTTAAAGACTTCTAGTTCGCTATAACCAATGGCTCTGATACCAAGTCTGTCACACCCCCAAAATCGCTCATCGCGTTTATTTAGTAATTAGCGGAAGCATTTGATTATTAGCGGAATCATTTTAAGTTTATAGTTTAACAGCGGGGGTGTTGACGTTACAATAGTGCATTCACTGTATCAGAGCATATGATCATATAGAACATATATATTTAAGATGCCATAAGTTTAAAAGTTATAACAAAAGAGTACGACTTATAAAGTCGTACAAGTAGTGGTGTTGTAGAACAACATAAGTTTTACAAAATACAGGTTTATAAAAGAGGGATTTCTTAAGTATAACCAAAGGAATTGGTAATAAAAAGGAAATCCAAGTGTCCCAAAAGTGGCATCATAAATAGTCTGGGTTGCCTACGTCATTTATGCATGCAGAAGTACCCGAGTCCTAATTCCCTGAAAAACATAGTAAACCGTCAACATTGAATGTTGAGTGAATTCACAGGTTTAGTATAAGCGTAGTTAAACCAAGTTTTGTATAAAACATTCATGTACACAAACATAATGTCTATATGTATAGCAGGAAATGCAAGTATTCTTTTTTTAAAGAAAACATTTTTTATTTTACTGTAAGAATGTCATTCTTACTACAATTCAGTCGATGTGTTAGGAAACACAAGTTAAATAAAAAACATCTCCTAATAAATAGTTGCAGGAAATACAGGTTCAACAATCAAGTAAACATCTCCTATAAGAGTTGTTTTGTAGGAAAACCAAGTTTAGCCAATCAAGGTAAACGTTTCCTAAAAGTAATCGTGTGTAGGAACACCAATCCTATTAGTTGTCATAGGGAATACCCTTCCCAAATCAAGTTGTAGTTTAGTTGTTTAGTTTATGTGGGAAATATAGATAATGATCCTCTAAGGTGAGCTAAACCTTTAGAGTTAAAGTAACGATACCTAGTACTATAACCAATCCACGACTAGTTGATGTTGTTGCCTCAGTAACACAGTAAGTATACATTCCTCGTTACGACTGTCATCGTGTGGTTGGAATGACCAACGAGTTATATCCTGGGAGGGTTGTCAAATCGATAGTACTATCTGTATACTCAGTGGCTAGAGTCACCTAGATAATGGTTATAGGTTGCAAGCACTGGGACTTATGTGCACTACAACTACCTCGCGTAAACCTAAGATCGTACCAAGATTCGTTGTCTTATTCCCAAAAAGTTGTGAAAACGTTTCATATAGTTAACAGTTGAATATAAAGCATATAGCATTTATATAAATCAGTTTGATATAAAAGCATGTCGAGCAATTATATAAAACAAGTAGCATGTAATAACACATAGTTTTATGTTTTCCACCCCTGGTTTTAAAATCATTTAAAACAAGTAAAAGGTAGGGGCTATGAACTCACTGATAGCAAATCTTCAGCAAGCAATACAGCTAGTAATATAGTCGCCCGATAGCGTCCTCAAAGTCCTAGACGCAAGACATATATTATATAAGTATTTGTACAATTTTAGTTGGTTGGTGATAAATGCGTTGAAAAATAAATATTATTTTTTCGAGTTATGTTTAGTGTCCAAACATCTGTTACGCGTAAGTATATACCCATATATACTTATTAGTTGAATATATATATATATATATTGTATATATATATATAAACGTCCATTTGTAAATATGATATGTTCAACCTCATGTTGAGCGTATACATATGTATATATGTCACACATTTACCGCTTGGATGGGTGATTACTTGTATTTATAATTTACCAAGTATATTATATATATATATATATATATATATATATGTATTTGTAACAAATTGAAAAAAAAGAAAAAAAAAAAGAATTAAAACAGGTCACAAGTGGGGTTCGACCCTGTGACCTTTAGCTTCAAACCACAAGACCCAACCAGTAGGCTATCGCTTACTTTTGAGTATGGAATGCTTAGTATATATATATATAACCAGTTACTAAAAAGAATTTGAAATCAAAAGATGTCACAGAATCTGGTTCGAACAGAGTATTTATATACTCGATTTGTCTTGGTTCTAATCCTTTATCTCAAAGTCCCAATCGATTTTAACAAAGTTTAAATCACTCAAACAACTTAATATCATATACTAACTCATTTTACATGTCAAATTCGTATCAAAAGGTTTAGTTTCCTAAAACTTCATTTCAAGATCAAGTCAATCATTGAACCAAATTATTAAGTTATATACTTTAATTATGTTATATAAATACTTTATATAACGAAATAGGGTAAGAATATAGGGAAATGAAAAGTTTTCTTACACTGATTTGGAGATGGATAATAAACCGGTGAGAATGAGGATGTGTTATTGTTATAAATTTTTAAGTTTTTATTGTTATTGCTGCTAGTTCTGCTACTTCTGTTTTCTGATTACGAAGATGAAAAGAAGAAAAAGAAGTAAAGAGGGTGATGATAATAATTGAAGATAGTTACAGAGTGAAGGGAGGGGGCATGGTATACTTGTTTAAATATTCAAACGGCATGGTCTGTGAATAGAAGAGTGTCTCTCAAATAATTGAGATTGTAGATGGTATTTTACCCGTTAATTTTAGGTACGGGTCCAATTATTTGTACCCCGTGTTCCACTCAATTATTCGTTTGTTTAAATTTTATTTTAAACATTATAAATGATATTATACCAAAAATGAAATACTTTATTTAAATGATTAATAAAACTATTCATAGTAGTGGTACTGTACAGTTAAATTGCGTGCCAAATTTCGGTTGAATTTCGAAATTATATTTTGAGGTAATGTTCCAAATACTAAAACAGGAATGGAAAAAATAATACTTTTATTATTTTTGACCTTTAGGTATACTTTATAATTGTTTCTGTTCGTGTATAACACGTTCAAAATAGTCGTCTAAAGGTTCCCGAACAACTTTTGTTCCAACTATTTTCTATAACAGTTTCCAATAAAATTTGTTCAAAAGTATTTCGAAATTCTTTTTGGACTTTTGTATCGTGCTCGGTACGTTTAATATAAAACGTATAATATAGTATATTATTTCAATAATATAAGTTAATAATATTTGTAATTAATAATTTTCGAATTATTAATTATTTTGTATCACCAACTTTATTGTATTGAGTTTGTCGAGTCTTGATGAGTCCGTTTAGTATAGTAATTATATATTATTACTACTATTTAACTAATACGACTCATATTATATAGTAAGTTTTGCTAAACTTATCACACAAAGATAGTTTTGAATTCACTAATCAGGGAATTACTTTAGGTAATGCATATAATTAGGTAAAAATTAGTACCCTAATTTGAGGATTGTCACATATTGAAACTCAATAGTAAGATATACCAAAATGCACAAAAATAATCAATTCTATATATTTATATTAAAACTAATTTTCATAAAACTTGGTAGTTGATGATGATAATATTAGGTAACTGCAATGTATCAGATATAATCTGATAAGTTTTTATAATGAATTATAATAACATTGAATTATGACTTTTTACAAAATAAAACGTAGTAGTTTGTTAATGAATGTAAAATTTTAAGGTGAAAGTGTTAGTAATTTTGAATTTTTAAGGAAAAAATAAATTGATGGTTTGGCATGATTAAGAGGGTTCTAGAAAAAAAAATATTGAAATGATGTGGCATGACTAAAAAGAAATGAAAAATGTATGAATTTGTAAGGAAAAATTAAATTGATGATTTGAATTAGGAGGAATTTAGAAAAAGGTAATGAGATGATGTGACATGGCTAAAAAACATGGAAAAATCTATGTTTTTGATAAATATAGAAGATAGAAGATAGGTAGATATGGTGATCACTACTTATCGTTAAGTTATTTATTCTAATACGAGAATATATCTTATCAACGTCAATTAAAATTTCAATATATAGTAATCCGGTTGACGTTTGGTTGATATGATTAAAACCAATATTTTTAACCATTCTTACGATTAATTAACACGTACTTATTTATGTTATAAATGGTAATCCAATGTGATTTCATAACGTCATTGATGTGTTGAATTAGTCGTTGTAGAGTACATTCGATCAATATTACTTTTACAAAAATATGTATATATACTGATATACATGAACTATCAATCGTCGTACGTCATTTGTTACAATTACCACTTCCTAACCTATATATGGTAATTAAGTAGAACATGTCAAATACATTTAGGTTGACTAAGATGCTACATCCCAAATATATTGTTTTCACAAAGTCTATGCAAAATGTCGTACTTTGATGGTTATCCAAATTGGTATTTTGTGGCAACATCCTTTAGAGATATAATAATGTCAATGGTTTAAATTATTATTTCTTGTTCACAAATTAGATTTGATTCAAAATTTGGTTTAATATATTTATTATTTAATTACTGTCTCGATCAAATGAATACTAAAAACTTCATTGAGACAAGGTTAATAAACATATTTATTATTTAATATGTTGGATTTAATGAGGTATAAAGTGCTGTTTGTGATTAATGTGAATGTCCAAGTAAACCAAGTCATTGCAATCAATGTCAAATGTCTTACTAGAATTTTTAGAAAGTAAACTTCGGGAAGTCTTGATCATTGAAAATGGCTTGTGGTTAGATATAACCTACGAACGAATTCTGATTATTATAATATTAGAGTATGGTTCAAATGAGTACATTAACTTTGAGTAGAATAGAGGAATTACCCATAATGCGTCATGTGTCACAAAGCCCACTTTCTACCATGTTTTTTAAACTTAAATATCTCTCAAACTGTAAGTTGAAAAATCATAAAAATTACACAACAAAATCAGCGTTCTATTCTCTTCGATTAAAGATGTGATAAAGTATACTTTCGATGAACTTTTTTTTTTCCATTTTTCGATAGATTTTGAAAACGAGTAACACATTTGTTAGCGGCAAGTCACACATGTGTTAGCGGCGAGTTACACATGTGTTACCATCTAGCAACACATGTGTTGTGTGATACCAGCGAGTAACACATATGATACCAGCTAGTAACATATGTGTTACCAATTTTGTATCATTTGTAAAACCGAAAAATAAAAAGTCATCGAAAGTATACCTTGTGAGATAGAAAATCGAAGAGAAAAAATGCTGATTTTAATAGTGAAATTTTTATGACTTTTCGACTTACCATTTGTGAGATATTTGATTTTTAAAAACGTGAGGAAAAATGAGTTTTTTGTGACACGTGGCGCAAGATGGTTGGTTCCTCCATTCTCACTCAAAGTTGTTATACTCATATGAACCTCACTCTATTATTTTTTTATTAATATAATTTTTATGATAAAGTATACTTTCGATGAATTTTTTTTTTTCATTTTTCGATAGATTTTGAAAACGGGTAATACATTTGTTAGCGGCAAGTCACACATGTGTTAGCGGCGAGTAACACATGTGTTACCATCTAGCAACACATGTGTTGTGTGATACCAGCAAGTAACACATATGATACCAGCTAGTAACATATGTGTTACCAATTTTGTATCATTTGTAAAACCGAAAAATAAAAAGTCATCGAAAGTATACCTTGTGAGATAGCAAATCGAAGAGAAAAAATGCTGATTTTAATAGTGTAATTTTTATGATTTTTCGACTTACCGTTTGTGAGATATCTGATTTTTAAAAACGTGAGGAAAAATGAGTTTTTTGTGACACGTGACGCATTATGGTTGGTTCCTCCATTCTCACTCAAAGTTGTTGTACTCATATGAACCTCACTCTATAATTTCAATCATTTTTTTATTAATATAATAAAGTGAGGTTCAAATGAGAGTGAATTTTTTTGTGAAAATGGAGGAACCAACCAAAATGCGCCATGTGTTACAAAACCCATTTCCCCCCACGTTTTTTAAACTTAAATATCTCCCAAACGGTAAGTCAAAAAATTATAAAAATTGCACCATAAAAATCAACATTTTTTCTCTTCGATTTGTCATCTCACAAGATATACTTTCGACGACCTTTTTTATCATTTTACAAATAGTACAAAATTAGTAACACGTGTGTTACTCACTGGTATCATATGTGTTACTCGATGGTAAAAAAACGAAAAAAAAAGTTCATCGAAAGTATACATTCTCACATCTCTAATCGAAGAGAATAAAACGTTGATTTTTATGGTGTAATTTTTGGGATTTTTTGACTTACCGTTTGGAAGATATTTAATTTTTAAAAACGTAAGGGAAAGTGGATTTTTGTGACACATGGCGTATTCCTATTGGTTCCTTCATTCTCATAGAAAGTTGTTGTACTCATTTGAACCTTACTCTGGTATAATAATACGCAATGGCACACATTGATAAATTTTTTAGAGTGAGGTTCAAAAGAGAATGGACTATTTGGTGAGAATGAAGGAACCAATAAGAATGCGCCACGTATTATAAAACTCATTTTTCTTCACGTTTTTAAAAATCAAAGATCTCACAAACGGTAAGTCAAAAAATTATAAAAATTACACCATAAAAATCAGTTTTTTTTTCTCTTCGATTCATCATCTCACAAGGTATACTTTCGATGATTTTTTTTTTTTTGTTTTAGAAAATTAGTGACACATGTGTTAATAGCTGGTATCACATGTGTTAGTGTAACACCCCAAATTTTAAGGTATTAAAAATGTGGAATAAACAAATAGTTGTTTTAAATTATTACAACTATAAGTCGAATAAAATAATAGAAATTGTAAATGATTTTCAGTTCTAGACAATGGAAATTAAAGGGAAATAATTATATTTCTTCCTTATTTTATAACTTTACCCACATCTAAAATATTCCAGAGTTTTACCCGTGAGAAACAAAAACCCAGGAAGCTTTCATTTTCTTTGTATCATCATCTTAAACTCTAAATTCAAGTTCCAATCATCAAGCTAATCATCTCTTCCATCTTCCTTTCTTCATTGTAAGTGTTATTCTTCCAATTTTAAACCTAGAAATGGGTGTTCTTGGGTTTTGGATGGGGTTTTGATAAATTGATGGGTTTAATCCGAAATTGAACCTAGAAATTGATTGAATTTAGGGTTGGCAATTCGGGTTGGGTCGAGTTGACCCGCTCGGGTTGACGGGTCAGAAATAGTCGACCCAAACCCAACCTAATTTTCTAATCGGGTGGAGTATTTTAACCCAACCCAACCCTGATCCAACCCGACCTAACCCAGTTGACCCAACTTTTTAACGAGATCAACATATTTTTGGGTCATTTATATTAACGGGTCAATTTCAGGTCAAATAGGTTACATGGATCACTCTCTAAATTTATAATTCGTCATTAATAAAGATAAAATTGTATTAACTCTCAAAAAATCATTATAGCTAGTATGTTCATCAAAATCTAGTAAAAAACATAATCAAAATCTAGTAAAAAACATAATAAATTACTTTATTCATTAAATTTACTAACACTTTTAATATTTTAACCACATTTTGTATTTATTCGAATTGTCAGGTCAACCCCGAAACCCAATTGGGTGACCCAAATCTGATCCGATAAAATAGCTGGTTGGCGGGTTTCAGGTTAGCAGGTTCGTGAGTCAAAAAATGTTAGAATATTAATATGTGGTTGAAATAAGGACTTAACTAGAAATTCAAGTATTTAAGTGTAATGATGATTATGTTTACAGAAAGGAATTTGGTATGTTAGTTTGATTGAGATCAAGCTAAGTCAAACCCAAAGTGGGAGAGTATGAATATGGTTTCTAGTTAATATCGATAATTAGCAAGTTCTAAATACTTGTTGTATATTATGTGTTATGTGTTTAGGTGATTAAAGGCTTGGAACAAGTCGTGATCAATTTTTATAATCTTTATCTAAACACCAAGGTCACTATTGTGGGGGTTAATTGGATAATGGTCATGTATTCCGGATTGCTTACGAGCAAGAGGTTTACATGATCGAGTGGTACATTGTTGTTGTTATTTATCGTTAGTTATTGTTGATTAATTAACGATACTTGTGGATTATGTGGATTGAGCATCTTTGTAGAGGTTGCTAACTTTGTTAGCATAGAGTTGTTGTTAACTTAGTTTCCATTTCGACGTGATTTGGTATCAAGTGATATTGGTCGCGGATCCGCATAGAGTTTTGACCTCTACTTTGTGCTCACTAGTTATTTGATTTCAGATTATGTGGTTAGAGTAATTTACCTTTATTTGTTATATGTGTTGGTGAATTACTTGATTAATTGCTCACGAGCTCAATAAGCATAATGCTTATGATTTAAGTGTTTTTTGTGTAGGTGTGTGACACCCGCCAAATTAGAGCTAGTACTTAGTACCTAATCATTATATTAATACATGTAATTAGGGTTAATTATGTATATCATTATGTGTATTGATATATTTTTATATATATACACACGTACGCGATTTGGTTAAGTCGTGCAATTTTATATCGGATGGATTCCAGTACATTTAAATATGGACGTTGGTGAACAATTTATTAAATAATGTGAAACTATTTAATTAACTCATATTTATTATATATTATTTGGATAATATATACAAATGTATTTCGTATCGTCTAAAACTAACCGTACGCAACAGAAACGCGCGAAATGCGCCTGACAAACGAAATAAACCCAAATTATATTTTTATAATTCATTATTAATTATTTTGATAAAATACTTCGAGTAAAAATATTACGATTATACGCGTACGAATAAAACGTTTAAAAACGTTACACGAGTTAAATAAACGTACAAATACGCAACGAACGCGCAAACCGAGACCCGTCAACATTTTTAATAACTTAAAATAAAGTATTTAGAATAATACTTTCGATAAAAACATTTAGATTTAAATCATTATTTAAACACGCGTATTAAACGTATAACGATAATTAAACGTTCAAACGATCGGGTAAACTAACACCGCACATAGCACAAATTTGAGGAACAAAAACTTGATGATTCCACACATGGTGGACCCACCAAAATCGGCCATACCCCCCACCACCCCCTCTCCTTACTTGTTTGAATAACCGACATCACCAACACACTCCTCATTTCCACCCAACCAACTTCACACTCTTTCTCCATCATCTCTCTATCTATCCCTCTCTCTAAAACCCCCCAAAAATACAGCCCCTTTATCATACAAGAACACCATCAAATAATCATCTTCATCCAAGGTTGCTTCTTGACAAAATGATCACCACGACGAGAGCTATATCTCTACCTTTTCAGATTCTTCGCGTGACGATTTGTAAGATCCTGACACTTTCAAAAAAATTTATTTTATGTTTATTTCAATGTTATGTTGTTTACCTTGCTAGATTATGTCCAAATAACATGTTAAAACTCATTTTCGAAACATTGTCGGAAAATGTCAGTTTTGACCATTTTATAGATCCGAAACCTCGGGTTAACCCTGACACAAACCAATAATTTTTCTAGACTCCCTGAACTATTCTAAGCACTGTGTAAAAGTTTTGGGTCAAACCGAAGTTGTTTGACCACAAACCCGATACATGAAAAACCAAACAGCCTGTTATGTCGCAGAGGCTCTGGGCCACTTGCAACACAAGCCCTTATATCGCACTACATCATGAATGTCGCACATAGCGACACAAAGCCTTATGTCGCAAATCATTACCTACGTCGCATATAGCGACACAAGTCCTTATGTCGCATTGAATTGCGGACGTCGCATGATGCAACACAGACACTTATGTCGCAGACGTGACCTGCGACACAACAGCCTATGTCGCACAACTATTTCAACTCGGAATATTGCGACACAAACATCTATGTCGCACCCAGTGTCGCACGAATCAGAACCTTGAATAACACTGATTTTTACTAAGTGTCAAGACATGGAATTTTATCACTTACATTACCTAAATTCCGCAAGGGTTCTGCCCCTTGGACCCCGCCAGGGGTTGCCACCCCTGGAACCCCGCTAACCAGGGGTGCTGCCCCCGGACCCCTGTCATTTAAAGTTTGGAAATACTTTATACACTGAGTGTCAAATAGTTACAACAACCAAACCACATACGATGTACTCGTACATGATACACATATACTTCAACACTTATATACGATACAACACATAATAATAAGGATGTAAGATCATTATTGCAAACCGTCACCAACGGGCCATACATGTTTTCAAAACACAAATGTATTTGGACATAACTAGTTGAATGAATAACTAGCATAGGTGATCTTTTGAGATACCTACTCACGTATTAACCAACGCGCATCTTGGACGTCCTCAGGTTACAGTCTTCAGACATCACTGCTTGCTTTAGCAAAGCACATTTATTGAGATAAACGCATCAGACTCAGGTGAGTCTCATAGCCCCGCATTTTACTGTTTTTACTCCCGGGGTGGGAATACATGCTCAGATTTGTTTTACATGTGAACACAAGTGCAAAACTCGATATATTGACTGCATGAGTTTGTTTTCACTAATCACGAAGTCCTCCACCACATAGTTTGTTAATATGGATTTAGCGTGAATGTTAGTGTATGGTACCATATGGGATTGACAATCCATGTCTGGGGTAGTCGCACTACCATGACTGTGATGTTAAACGGGCACATTATCATTTGTTCACACGAGTGTAGATTAGGCACTCGCTCGGAGGCACCTCGCTCAGGTCCTTAAAGGCGGATCCTGACCCCTCAGTTAAGTTCGCACTATGGGCTCATGGTAGTAATATACACATTTATTTGATTAATTTCAAACACATTATTAAATCCTGTGGTTCATACATTGTGATTTTAACATTTACACCTGTGAGCTCACTAGCTTTTAACTGACTTTTTTGCATGTATTCTCAGGTACACAGCAGTATTAGGACTACTCAGGATTTATGTAGCTCGAGTCGCATGCAAACACGAACATCAAGAGATTTTTCTGCATTATTATATTTTGTATAAGTAGTAATGCCTTAGAATCTTTCAGATCAGGATACCGAGCTTATGTAATCATTATAAGTATTGTAAACTTTTAATTACCATCAATGAATTTTGTTAAAATGACGTATATAGAGTCGTTCATTATATCTTATGTGTTGTGATTACCTTATTAGTCGTGCCCCGACCCGAATCGCTTCCGCATCATAATTTGGGGGTACGACAGATTGGTAGTGAGCAAAGGGGCGGAAAGGTGATGTGTAGCAAAAAGTCACGTTTTATGCACTATTTCCCACACATTTGACCTAATTGTTAGTAAAAACACTTGAATTAAACGTTTATCTACTTAATTTCACAAAGTTGGTCAAATAATATGCATTGCTATAAAAAGTGCTAAAAACGTCCAAAAGGCATGCAAATCGAGGCAGATTATTCAAAGACTGATTCATACATAATTTTAATCACCTGATGATACAAGTTCTTAATTAGTCTCATTTGATGTCATAGGTTATTTCAAGAATAGAGAATCAAGACTTGTGCAGATCGGATAAAGAACGAGGAAGATAGAGCCGTCTGAGCGCAAACCGAGAGCATTCCGCACACCCTAACCCTAGAGACATTCAAATTTTGTAAATTTGGAATCATTAGAAGCGTAACAGAATTACGAGATCATAGGCAAAAGAATCAAGTCAAACGGATGAGAAACGAAGAAGATACGCGCGGATTAAGCAACGAGAAAAGATGAAACAACACACGGGTAGCACACGTCCCCCTAGAAGGCCGTGTACGGCCCTAGGAAGGCCATGTACGGCCTGATATGACTGTGTACGGCCTGTTCTAGGCCGTGTACGGCCTGACACCCCCTGTGTGCTCTCGTTTTGCTTCGTTTGCTTGTATCTTGATACTTGGATGCTTGTACATGCTCCTACCCCCTTTGCCTATAAATAGAGGCCTCCATTTACTCATTTCACACACCTCTCCTCTCATTTCATTCTCCACTTTCTCTCTCACACACTCCCTCTCTCTAGTTTCTCTCTCTATCTTTCTCTCTCTAGCTTTTAGGGTTAGTTTTAGGTTAGTAGTCAGTTAGTTCTTTGTTAATATTTAACCAAGACTAACTGAGGGGTAATATGGTAATATTGTTGAAGATACTTGGAGGGGCTATTCTTGTAATATTATCAAAGATATTCGGAGGTTCCGTTTGTTGTAACTTTTCAGCATATATTCAAGTTACGCGCTATTTACGGTTATATCTTTCCTTATCTATCATGATGCATGTTATTATTGTTATTATGCAAGATTTAGGATTCCTTTCCATGATTACTGAGTAGTTATATTGTGTGCTTGTTGTGATATAGTTAGTCGTTAATTGGGATGATGTCATTATGAAACAACGGAAGTAACGTAAAACGACTTTCATTTGTATAGCGCTAGAAACACCATTGTGTGTAGTACATAACGTGGAAGCTATGAAAGTCATGGGCACAATCCGTTGTGGATAAATGTTCCATATTATTATATCTTATAAATGAAAACTCGGTGTTTTAATTACATGTTCCATTTATGATTTTAAACCGTATTCAACTAATGCCTTTCCACCAATAAACGTGGTCAAAACCTTTTTGATAAGACGTCATGTCAGGGGTAATTAATTATCTGTGTTCAAATAACATTGTCTGGTTTTAAGTTGTGGAACTAATAACCAAGTATTGTACACCATGATTAAACTACAACATAATTATATATGCTAAATGTCATGGTCTGGTTTTGAAGCGTGGAACTACTAAACAAGTATTGTACACTGTGAATAAACTAGGGATTTATTGGATAAATACAAGTGAGGGCTGGTTTAAATCATAAATGGAGAATCTCTGATCTAAAATACAAACTTAGTTTATGAATCCAGTAAGGAAGACGAGGAATCATCTAGTATTCCAAATATGTCTATCACCCCTGGATTCTACAAAACCATTAATGGAAAGTAATCAAACACCAACCAAGTCTTAAACTTAAATGTTTTATTCAATTGAGTATCACTATGGTGTTAAGAACGATCGGAACGTTAGTGGGTCTGCTACTCTATGCATGCAACCGGGAATCTTCGTATTTCATAAAAGGGTCACTATTCCGTAACATGGCAGTGTTGATAGTTGAGTAGCCTCCTCCGATCAGAATCACGATAGCCTAGTTATTCAGTGACATACTGATTGAGCGATCAATCAGTAGGGTACTAGTGCTTACATCACAAATACTTGAAACAAATAAAATATAAATCTTTAGAAAGACGTTTTCATAACTTAAACTAAAACATTATCCCAATGAAAGGCTAATGAGGTCACAACAAACACCACCTCTATCCTGACTGCTACCTCTTTATTTTATTGCCTAGTTTAATTAGTAGTAGTATAATTTACTTGTTTAGTTTAATTAGTAGTATCATTTAAAAAAAAAAAAACCAAATTCAACTCTTATTAAAAACCTTTCTTCACTAGCCAGATTTGGATATTCCGATTTCTCTGTTTCACAATAGAGTTGATTTTTAAGAATGACCCTGACTTATACTTACTTCTGTAAGTAGAATTTGTTGGAATAGTGTCCAATATCATAACTAATTGGTAAGTACATCATTAAAAGTGGAGTCCTTTTTGGGCCGCCCTCAATGAACAGTAAGAGAAATATATAGAGGAATAATATTAATTGGAATTAATATTATATTTAGTTTATTAATTGGAAGTTATTAGAAAGTAAAAAGAAATTATGAAAGCATGATCCAACCGCCGGATGGAAGTTTAGTCCGGCGGATGGATTTGAAAAACAGTCAGGTGGTGGAACGGCTGGAAGGATTTTATGGAAACATCATCCATCCGTCGGATGGAAGATCCATCCGCCGGATGTCTGTCTGTCCTACATCGTCTGGATAACAAAACCCTATGCCTCCCTCTTCCCTATAAATAGGGACCTACCATTTGCTTTCTAGTTGCACTTTTTCTTTAGAATTGAATAGTTTTCAATTCTAGTTTTCTCTTTCTTATTCCTGCTCCTTGTAAGAGTTTTGCGATCTAGAATCGTGACCTTAGGAGACTTGGGAATTCTCTTAGTTCTTTTGGGTGTGAGCCATTAGAGGTGTTCTAGTTTGGGCACTCGCCTCCAAGCAAGAAGGTTCTGCTTGTTCGTCTACGCGTGAGAATTTGTTTTCTCAAAGGTTAGTAATTTCTTATTTATCTTATTTATTTTATTGCTTTTATTTATCCAAGTTAAGATCCCTTAGGGTTTAGTTTCCTAATTGCCTTAGATTAATTTTTGTTATTATTCCGCTGTGCATATTAATCTAGTTAGGGAATAGAAAACCCAACAGTGGTATCAGAGTCTTAGCTTGATAAATACAAGCATTTAATTATCTGCAATAGTTTGTAGGTAAAGATAAATTGGAAATGAATTGTCTAAATTGGTAAAATGAATTTACACTTAGACCCTATATTTTGAAATATTTAAAAATATATCCTTAAATTTTAAAATAGAACCGTAGACTTTAAGAGTTTAAAGAGAGACGTTACATATATTATGAGCTATAAGTATATGTATCATTAAAGTTAAATACATCGTCAGTCAATTGATGAATTGGCTAACCCATAGTGAACAAACTATAAGAGAGGTATTCTCTGCTTCTTTGTGCGTTCAATGGAGCTGCTGAGGACTTTGATAAGATGATGTTAAGATCAAAAGTATGACCAAAAAGTACTAAAACAAAATCCCGTTCTAGATACTAAAAATGTGAATAGTATGTTAACCCATGAAAACCTCACAACTTTCGTATGGTCTGTTAATGGAGCATGTGTGGTTTTTCGGCACATTAATATGAGATCATATTGAGAGGTGATGTGGAACTCGCGATTCTCGAGCGTACTCGGACCAGGGACCACGCGGGTTTTGCATGGTTAAGTTCACCATCTTATTCATGATCCTCGGCATACCAGTCATGAATGGTAGATGAGCATATCCCGGATTAACATGTTGTTGATGAAAATTGATGAATCTCAAAAGAACTAGGAATTTCATAGAGAATGAAATTGACAAAAGAATTATCTACCTAAAATAAATTCGTGATATGATTACGGCAAACCTCTTCATAAAACGAATCTAAAATATGGATCCTATCCTTAATTTTGTAATTGGGTAATTAAATAAGGAATATTCAAACTAACTAAAACTGTTTATCCTATGGATGTCTTCTACAAATGGTAATAATCCTCCCATCCACAATTCCGCACACAACTCGAACTTCTCACTTCTCTCAGTTCTTGGAAGGGAAAGACTGACTGGTCCAAACTATATGGATTGATGAAAACTCAAAGTATGTTCTCGATGAGCAGATTCCCGTGATTGATGAAAACTCAACCCAAGAGGAGATTGAGGCACACAGGAAATATTATGATGATGCGAATAAAGTGTCTTGTATCATGGCATCCTCCATGAGCCCCGAGTTGCAAAAGACTTTTGAGAATACTTGGGCTTATGAAATGAACCAACAGCTTAAGGAAATGTTCCAGGCAAAGGCGAGCAAAGAACGTCTTGATGTGGTTAAGTCACTCATGGCTTGCAAACCCAAACCTGGAGCATCTATCCGTGCTTTCGTCTTGGAGATTGATGGTGTTCCGACCGTCGCAAACGCGAATGATCACAATGCCAATCGGTAGGTGTTTGAAATTTATATTTGCTGGAGTCTAAGTATGACTTACTAATACTGAACCAAGGGCTAGTAGATGGTAAGTATGACCTAGAGTCATTCTTAAAGAGAAACTGAATTGAAACGGAGGTGATCCAATCAATCGTTACTTTCTAGTACATGTTTTTAACAAAGTGCGTTGGGAGTTTGGTTCAGTTAACTACGTAAAGTAAATAAAGCAAATGAAATGTAATAATAAATCAGATAATGGAAAGTAGTATTAGTTGTGAGTTCATTAGCTAATAATATGGGATGATGACTTTCATGGGAAAAATGATTAACTAAATTAGAATTGTTTGCAAGATTCAATAACTTATGGTATAACCAATAGATTCCCTATTAGCCGGTTATCAACTAATATGTCACAAGGAACTAAGGTGTCATGATTCTGGTCAGACAGACGATGCTCAACTCTCCACACTCTCCTGTGAGTGAGTCAGTGACCCATATTATTGAACGCATGCTCGTGGGCGAAGGAACATAGTAGCAAGTCCATAACACGTTTAACCATTCTTAATACCATAAAGATTATGAGTCTTATAAACAACTAACTTAGGGTTTATGTTCGGACTTATTTACCAATTCCTATTAGTAAAACTTAAGAGTGATAAGCGAGGGAAAACGTTTAGGTTTCTTGCGTATCTTTCTTTAGGGTTGTACCGGTTAGGAAAGAGTATCAGTTTAGATTGGATTTTAAACTTGCCTTTCTTGATATAATTAACAAATCCCTAGGTTTTCGTAAATGGTTATTTAGCCTATAGCCTACCTACTCTAATCTAATTTAAACTAATCTAATTAAAATGCTGACGGCTTTTTGCAGAAAGTTAAACCCAGACCATGTCAGAAAATGCTATAGTAGTTCACAATGTATTTAATCATTTACTGATGTTTCCATTGTGAATTTAATTGCTTCGTGATGTTTACATGATAATTACATTGTGATTGGAAGTGTACTATACTCATGGTAATTCCACGTAATCACATTGCTTTTTAGGATGCTTGCATGACATTACAATTAAACCATAGTTTTGACGCAGATAATTATTGACCAAGTATTAAGGTTCGCGACTCCTCTTTACAAGGTTACAATCACGTTTGTTAATCGAAAGGTGAATGTAAGTTTTAGGTTTAAGATCACACGATAAGTCCGTTCATAAAGTTTCCATTTTTATAACGTCGATCTATAATACAACTACCTTCGGTCGTTTACCGGCTTCCATACGTATGTACTTTGCTTAAAAGCATTTCCAGCACTATACCAAGTAAACAGTCGAATTGGGGCCGTCATATTATTTCATGACGTATTTAAATTCATCCCATAATTATATGTGCTAACTACATCACAACAAATACAATAGTAATCTACTCTCTAATCATGGCACAAACTAATTCTACCATAATTAAAGCATACATATTTAATTAAGATAGATTAGGAAAGAAAGAACCCGGATTAGAATGCGAGAAGGAATAGACTTGAATTAATAAGCGTAATTCCAAGCGTACACCCAAAATTACAAGATGTTCCTTTCTTTCGTTCTACTCTAAACAAGCTTCCTAACTAGCCTAATACTAATTTTGAAGTAAGAAAATAGAATGGGAAAGTAAGAAAGTAATATGACTAATGCATATGGTGTGTAAAGTGTGTTGCAGGTGTATGTTGAAATGAAGCCTCATGCCTCCTATTTATAGGAGAAATCCGGCTCATATTAGCATCTTGAGGAGCACTTTAGCAAAAGGTAGAAAAGGTGGTGCACCAGGTACGTACAATCGCGCAAAGGTGTGGCACCGGGTACGTACAATCGCGTAAAGGTGTGGCATCGGGTACACGAAAGGACCAATAAGCGGAAACGAGACGGGGGAGGGGAGGCCGGCGCCGCCCACCAGGTGGCCAGCGGCGGCTGGTGGTTGGCCGGCGGCGGCTGGCTGCCAGGTCTTTTGCTGCGTTTCTTAATTCACGCGTGTTTTCTTCGTTATGCGTCCGTTTTCGTTGATTCTTTTTTCGTTGGATTCTTTTTTCAAAAACGAAGAATTTAATGAAAAGTAATCCCAAAATTGAGCTTCCTATCTCCAGATATTGCGTACGAATCATTTGAATCTTCCGGTGGGCGTAGGATCTTTATTCTTTATCCGTTTTTGTTGATTCTTCTTCTGTTAGACTCGTATTTTGAAAACGAACATCTTGGATAAGATGGATGTTGATGATGGGCAATTTAGTCTTAAAATCTTGTTTTGATGCCTTTAATCTTCAAACGTGCGTGGAATCTTCGCTTTTCATTCGCTTTGCTTGATTTTTATCGTGCAACCTTGTTTTGACCTTCTTGGAAGATTCTCATTGATTTGAGTTCAAATGCGAAGAATCACTCCAGAATGAGAGAGATATTGCTAGTAAAAACGTGACTTTTTACGCGATATCAAGTATCCCACACTTAGAACTTTGCTTGTGCTTAAGCAAACTCGAACTTTCAACATGGTTAAAGATAAGCAGATAATGAAATATTTTGAGGCGGAACTTTTTACTAAAGGGGGGTTTTGGGAAAAATGAAATATTTGTTCTTTGAAAAATAAGGTTTTGTAATCTTTGGGAGCATGCTTTTGATCTTTGATCTAGGATACATGACTAGGCAATCTTCTCAAGGTGGTCACTCCAATCACTCAAAGTGTTTAGGGTTTCCTATTATAGTATTATCAATCACTCTGAACGCCAGTCATGTATTGTTTATCGTCATAGGCTTGATTGAGGATCAAATCGTTACCTTTTTGGTGAGCGCGCAGCCGATCTAGCCACAATCATTCTAAGGGAAGTGATGTAGGGTTTTTGGGGTGAAGTGTTGGTGATGTGAGAGGGGTTTTATTGGTTTTTCATTGGTTTCTTTTTGGTGAAGTTGGAATTTTTGGGAGGATTGACGCCCTTTTCTTTTGGTGTTTGCAGAAAGAGTCTTTTTCTCCAATTGATTTCTTTTCTTCGAATTTTCTTTCTTGGGTTTTCTTCTTTGACGTCATATCCTTGTAGCTTTGTTTCTTTCATCATTGGGGCTTACTATGAAGTTTGAGGGATACTTTCGAGAGGGTAGGGATAACGTGTTTATTTATGGGTATATGGATGGGTTTAAGAATGAAGTGATTCGATCTCCTCTTTACTCACCAATCCGGATTTGAGATGCATCACAGGAGCAAGTTCTGATTCTAAACGCATACATCGGCACACTCAAGAATCAAAAAAGTGAAGCATTAAAAGTGAATGCTCTTTATATAGCTCAAGATACCTCACGAATCGAAAGTTGGTTTGTTGTGTGCCTAGTCATGCGATGCCCTTTATGGGCTTACTAAACTAATTTTTCAAAGGAATTCATATTTTATTTATCCTTCTTCCCCAAAGTAAATCATTCTTCATATAAAATTTTTCATTTTCAACATATTTTTAACTCAATTTTGAAAATTTTAATTTTCAAGTTACTTTTTGGAGAAGGATGGTCTAAAGAGCAACGATTTTAGAATCAAGCATATACCATTATCCATTTCACAGTAGTGCAACTACTGCTATCCCACACTTAAAGGAACATCGTCCTCGATGTTATTCTAAGCTCTGTCCGGGGTGAAAATCCCACACTTAGGAGTTGAAACATCTAAGACATATTCTTTTAGCGGTGTGTGTTGGGTTTGAATCCCACACTTAGTGATAAGCATAGTGGATATGGTATATTTATAACGAGTGAAAGAGACGGTATATAAGTACTCCCCGGTAGTTGCAGTATTCCTTTGCTTGCATCTGCCGGACTTCGTCTTCATAGGTGCATTTTTGATCAAGTCTTCTTGTGATTGGTCTCGTAGGTGTGAACACGTCGGATATACAATTCTTTGGGTGTTGATACTTTCTTGCAGGCTGGGGCATGTATGATCCGTGTGTGAAAGATAGTCGGAGATTTCATCACTTCTTGAAAAGTAAAATTTGCAGAAATTTAAAAACACGGGTTGCCTCCTGATGTGTGCTAAGTATAGGCAATTATAATCACAAGTTTAATTAAGGAAATACTAAATAATACTATCACACAATTCAGGCAAGTGTTATCCTGATCATAGAATATAGTTTTATAAGTAAGTCCAGATTCGAACACAGGGAACGTGATTTAATCTATAACTAACTATTTATTTATCCTAATTACAATTATTATAATCAATATACAAATTTACAATTATATACAATAATATACAAGATAGGGGGAATGTTTTAGTTCCGATCGAACATATTTATAATTGATACCAATTCTTTAATAGATAAGTTTAAAGGAACAACTTTAAGAATACTCAATTGGATAGAAGATTATGACTATTTAAACTATTATTTATTAAACTTATTATATCAACTTATGTCTATTTGCGTGTCGGCTATTATTATTGTGATTTACTAATGTAGAAAACCTCAAAGGTTATGACAATTCTCATATAGCAATACAGTTAAAGGTTATGTAAAGTATCACTATTTATTAAGATCTATCAACATATTATTGATGCAATTCCAGGGTCGGTTGAATTAGAATGCTACTTAACATCTAATAAAACATAATCACTTAATTTAAAAACCCAAAAGGTTAGTGAGTTTATCTATAAATCAGTTAATTATGGGCATTAACATAATATAACACATAATTCTTGCATAATAATATTCAATAATATAGTTCCAACATAAACATATAATTCATATAATAAACCTAATAAACATACATTTAAACATTTATAACGAAAATCTAACAAGCAATTAATTCAAATAAACAATATCCATAGTAACCCAAAAGGTTAGTGAAGCTACAAGGATAAAGAAACCGAACCAATTGACGAACTAGCTTTTTCTAGGGTTGAAAACCTTCAAACCCTAGCTCCTTAGCCTCCAAATTCGCACCTAAAGTCGACCTTAAACCTTAATATTCGACTTTGTATTCTAAGAATCGTATATTGTTTAATCAAAACTAAGCATCTATTTATAATATTCCTGGCCGACCCTTCAACCGCCGGTTGTGACTTCCAACTGCCGGTTGGAGTTAATTGAACATTACTCCAACTCTGTGCTTTCTCCACCGCCTTGAACCCTTAGCCCCAACCGCCGGTTGGTTAATCCAACCGCCGGTTGGACTTAAATTCCAGAATCTTCAAAAATGACTTGGCCTTTAATGTGGCCTTTTCTTTCTTCTTTAACGGATTCAACTTATTTTCTTGGCCCAATTCTTCAATATTATCATTTTAGTCTTCATTTATTAAAGGTCTAAGTCTTCTTTTCTTCAATTGCTTTAATTTCTTCAGTTTCGGTCTTATTTTCGTTCCTTTTCTTCATTCTTCAATTAAAATATATTTCTGCAAATATTAACAAAATAAGTATCTAAAATTATATAAATGCATAAAATGTATACAAATATAGGGATAAATAATATAAAATATAGTATCTATTTGATGCTTATCAAATATCCCCACACTTAAGTTCTGCTTGTCCTCAAGTAGAATATTGAATAAAATTCAAAAAAAATAAGCATCAACTTAATATTTAAAAATCAGAATACCAAAATTAAAAACCTATTTTATAACTTAAAAATTTAAACAATTTAATTAACATGGATAACTATAATGTATAAATAAAAATTATTATTATTCGTGCAATATATAGCTCATGAATGATTACTAATATATTTGTCCACTTTAAACAATCTATATTTATACTTCTGAATACATCTTTATTATTATTATTATGTATATTACTTATGATTTCCATATATGATATACTCTTAAACTTAATCATGCAATTTTCTTTTATATTCCTCATAAATATATAAAATCCATTTTTAAGAATCAAGACATTGGTGACAGGTATGCATTTACATGCAACAAAGCGACATAACTTGATTCAGGTAAAGTAAATTTTTAAATCAAACCAGCGGTGACAGGTCTGTATAGCCGTACAACAAAACGACATAGTTTGATTTCTATTTATTTATATATCTTTTCCTTTTGAAAGAATTTCTTCTTTCTTCTACTTTATTTAAGAATACTAATTAGAAACCAGGTCTGTACTTACGTACAACAGAGGAAACAATTAGTAGACTCCCAAATATTTTTATATAAATAAAAAGATATATAAAATTATCGCATGATAAATCTAAGAATTAAGACTTTTATGTCATACATCATATTATGTACCATAAAATAATAAACAAGTTATTTGTATCAATTTCTTAAAATTCAGAAATCTTCATATAGATTGCCTATTAGCACATCATATCATGTAACTATATATCACTTATTTATTAAATAGCTTACATTATATATACAAAACAGTTAATCCATATCAAAGTCTAAACTTTTAAATACAAAACAAACTTGTAACAAAAGTATTCTAACTAATAAATACTCAGTTATACACTTAAATTTTAAATTTTAGTAAAAATTAAGAACAATAGAAACTTAAATAATTAATTAAAGACATTCTTTTTCTTACGAACCCTATCCCCAAACTTAAATTATACAATACCCTCATTGTATAAAAATGATAAACAAAAGTGAGTAAGGGAAAGAAAAAATAGAACAAAAAAACTCCCCTGACTGAATTTTCAAAATTCATCATTGGCTAAGAAAAATTCTGCTTGGTTGATTCCTTGATCTCTTGAAAAATAATATACAACATCCACACTTTCGTAGTTAATCACGATTGCATTTAGCATATGCAATAAGCCTTTAAACCCCTCGGTATCCCGAGTGGACGAGTTATAGTCTCATGAGGGTTTCCAGGAAACATACCCACAAAGTTCATAAAGAAAATAGACTGTATGAAAGAAAGTGCTGAACTTACTGCCAGACTTGTGCTATCAAAAATAAACAACCAAGTTAGCATAACAATAATAATAAGTACTAATGATAGTAATAATAAATACAGTCATCCAAAATGTATATCAAATGTATCAAACAGAAACTAATCATCATCCGAATCCTCCTGCCCAGAATATCTCGAAGGTCCGGCTCCAGCATCAAAGAATGAAGGAACATATGGCTGGAACTGAATAGACCTCTCTCGTAACAGCTGCTGCAGTAACTCATGCTGATAATCAGATCTGTGATAACTCTCCCTCTCAAATCTATCAAAACGCTGCTCAAACCTAGTAAACCTATGATCAATCATATCAAATCTCCTACCATGAGCAATCTCCATCCTCTCCAATCTCTGCTGAATATCCTCTAACATATCACCCCTACCACGACCTCTACCACGGGCTCTACCTCTACCTGCTGGTAGCTCAACCTCTGGTACTGGGATCTGAGGAACTAGCGGCAATGGAACAGGTGGTCCTCTCAATCTGGCTCTATGGATCGGCTGTTGTCCTGGCACAACCTCAGGTGTCCATAACAAAACCCCCTCCTGTACACCAACTGTATAATCCCTAGCTCAATCAACTTGTCCTCGCCTAGCAAGGACATCCCAGGTGTAACGGGTGTGCATGTCAAAAAATCAGCAGCTGTCAAACCATAATATCTAGCTATCCAAGTGACATACTGTCCTCCACATAAACTACTGGTCGACCTATACCCAGTCGCTCCGGTCGTCATCCAATGCACTAATTTCCAGGGAACATTGATCAGTGTCCCCTGAATCATAGTGTGTAAGAAAAAGAAATCAGGCTGGTAGACCTTCTCAGGTCCCGTATGCCTGCCACAAATAGAAGATGACAACAACCTATGCAATAGCCTATGAACAGGACTCCTCATGTGAATGTCAGAAGGTGCTCTCTCCCCATAATCAACAATCGCTAAATCCCTCCAATACGCAGCTATCTCAACAGATGAATACTGACCAACCATACCCGCAGTCAAGTGATCCACGTAAAATGGGTTGTGGAGCTCATCTAATGTATAGAGCCCCACAGCAATACTAAACTCTATCAAACTCATCGTCCTAGGCTGACCTCCTAAGTAAAAATAAATCGAGGGCTGGTCAAACTGCCTAGACGTCGAATCAAACCTAAGGGTGGTATAAAACTCAATAACAAGCTCTTTTTAGATAACCTCCTGAATCTGAAATAAGCGAAACCAAGCCTGAGATACAAAACCAACATCACCTGATGGTAAAATATAACTCTGAGTCGTCAGCCTCCTCAGAGTAACATCTTCAGTCTCCCCGTCCTGGCGAGGATCAATAACTCTCTCCATGAGAGACCAGTCTAACACCTCTGGAACCTCAACAGGCTGTGCCACCAGCTCCAGTAATCTGTCAGCGTACTCTGTCCTGCGCTCCTGAGTGACAGACTCATGCTCGAATCTCAGAAATGTATGTAACTGGAAGTCATCTCTATCTAACAGTGAAAGTCCTCTCTGTCGTCTCGTAGCCATATCTGTAAAAATAAATTTTATAACTTAAAAATTAGAAATTTGGGCAGCATTTCTGCTTAATATTTGATAGCCACCTGTTTATTATATCCAATAAACTAAGCATAATATATGTTTTTATTTCGAAATATAATATCGAATCAAATGAACATTTCATAATAAATACTAAATTAAAAATGGTTTGTAACTAAATTTTTAATTCTGGAGACTTATGTATTTCAACTAATCGGTTTATAGTTATAATCTTATATTTTTCATTATGTTTAAACATATATAGAGTCTAAAGATGTATTTTTAATAAAATGTATATTTTATCAAAAAAAAACTTTTATAACTATATATTAAATTTGTTTTATATTGTCAAAAATTTTGAAATAATCGTTTTCTAACGTAAAGTTTTAAATTTTATAATTGTTTGTTATTTTAATAATAACGCGTTTAAGAAATTTTTATAATTTTAATTTTAAGAAATTTGTAATATTGTTGTTTTGAATATATCGAGTCATAAAGTATACAAAAAATTATTATATAGTCGAAATTTATTTTTAAATATTATTTAATCAAAAATGTAGTTTTTAATAAATATCATTTATTCAAATAACTATCTAAAATTGAGCCCTAATCCTAATCAATCCGCAACAATCCGCAATCAAACCGTAAAAATCACAACTTAGCTAACCTAACTAATTTCTAAATATTCCTAATCATTTAAACTGTCAAACTATGTGTAATCAATCCAAAATTCGCAAATAACATAATAATGCTATATAATACGGAATTAAAATGCGAGAAATAATACATACGAGTTAGAAATCATACCTTTGATATGAAAAACGTAAAAACGTAAGGAGATGATGATGATAATGTGATTTGCGTACGTGTGTGTGAAATGTGTGTGTTTTTTTGGGTGTGTAAATGGCAGAAACTTGAAGGTTTCTGATTTTATGCGGAAAAGGGTCCAACCGCCGGTTGGGTTTTTCCCCAACCGCCGGTTGGTTCAAAAATTGGGCTTATTATTTTTATTACTTATTTTTAGCCCATGTACTATTAATACTTTATTTATATGTATTTTAAACATATTTAAAACGCAATATTATTATAAATGCAGTATACAATATTATTATATATTAACTATATACTATTTGTATCTTTTTTAAAGAAAGTGAATGTATTGAAAAAGAGACTTACCGTTTCGTTCCTCCAATTAATATAAATATCTGCATTGCTGTTAGTTGTTACGAGCAATAGATATATATAAACCTATTTTGGTATACATAGATTTATAATCAGTGATTGTGTCGACTCATTCACTGTCTGAAAATTCGATTGTCGACTTTATCGAATTTCAAATATATTATTTCAATCTATTTGTCACCAAAATATCAAATTTAATATACCTGCAAACTTTGTAATCAATGTTAAGCATAAATTCAAATTTTATAGTATTAATTCTCTTTAAGTATTTTAAATCAAATTCTTATCACTATTGCAACTCGTGTAAAAATCAATTCTAAATACTTAGATTTCTAATATTTGTGTAGCTAATACAAATAAAGAAGAGATAATCATATAAATCTGAAAGCAATAAACTTTATATTAATCAAGCACGAAATTAACAATAAATTCCAATTATTCAAATAAAATTCAAATCCTAGAAATAGAAAACAGAAAAATATAACTAGCTATTAAAAATGAAAAAGTTGCAAATGATCTTCAGAAGTGATTTTGTTGGTCTTCAATCCTAATTCCCATAGATAGGTTTTTCAAAATTCTCAGGATAAATCCTTCGAAAATGCATATAGATTTTATTAGCTAACTCGGGTATTGGTGAAGCAAATTCAGAGAAACTCTCATGAATTCTCTCAGCGTTCTCAGTTTCTATGAGCATGGCAGCTATTCTTTTTACCTTTTTAGCTATTCTACCATCTTCGTCTGTGCACAAGTAGTTGTCTTCATTTTTCGTTTCGCGTTCTACATGATTGTGCCTTAACGAATCTAATAACCCATAGAAACCTAAATGTATATCATGATAATCATATGTGATGTGGGTTCTCACTGCTGTTCCTATATCCTTTAAGATCCTATTATAGTATCCTTCGTGATGATCTGTTGTTAACCCAGAATACCTAAAAGTATCTACTAAATGATAATAAACCTCTGATAGACCTAGATGAAAAAGGTTATTTCTTTGATTATAGTGAACTCGAGGGTAAGCTAGTTGCAACTCCTTCTTAGCATAAGTGATCAAGTTTGCCATTGGTTCATCAGAAAAATACTCAGGAATTGTACGTGTAACTTCATCACATTCTCCATAGTAAAATTCATCAATAATGTCTTGAATGTAGAACTCAACCGTACAATCTATGAGGAATCTTTCAGAATCAATGTGTTCTCTAGCCTTTATCGAATTGAAGAAGTCTTGAAAGTTCCTTAGTAAGCAGATGTCAGCCATATTGCTTAAGTTTCCAGTGGCATACTCTATTATTTCCTTCAGCGCTCTTAACATTTCTCTTTGCTTCTCAGAATAAGGAAACGAAGATTTCTCAAATGTCTTATACACATAAGTGTACTTCAACAGCCGTTCTTCACAAAAAGTTGGATCTACATCTTCACTCACAATATCATATTTCAACTCATTCACATAGTTGATAAAATCATCTGTATCTCTGGTTTCATTAGATATAACCCAAGTAGTGAATTGTTCTTCCATCTTCTTAATCAACTCTTTTTGATAATCAGTATATTCTAAAGTAGACCTACGTACGAGTTCCATAACAAATCTAATCTCATCCTCATGGTCATCTAAGTAGTCAAACATGTCTTCCTTGGTTGAAATCACAGGAGGATGTTCAAAACACTCGTCTTCAGTTGTTAGCCTGAGTTTCTTGTTTGGTTTAAAAGAATGGTCGTCTATCTCTATATCTTTAAAATTCTCATTATCACTTCCAAAGTCCACTTGCATCGACTTCATTTCTTAATAACAGTTAAATTTCTCTGTGCACATAAAATAGCACATAGTTTAGATTACTTATCTAATCCTATTCTACCTAAAGTGATTTATTATACATATTGAATAATTATATTAATCTCTTATACATTGCTAATCAAAAGATCTCGGTAGCTCCATTGATAGTACACAAAAGCGGAGAAACAGGTCAGCGCGAAGCATGTTAAAAACCTATTCCTTTCGAGAAGCACCTTACCTCTTATTTGATAAATCAATGAGGTAGGGCTGAACTCTCCTTATACCTTTGTTTTTGTCAGTATTCTCAATGGGTGAGCCGATATTTCGTATTGACTTTGCAACACATTAGAAAAAAAATATAATTGTTTTACAGGGAAAATAGTTAGTTTAAAATAAAATACACTGCTCCCCGGCAGCGGCGCCAAAAACTTGATGTGTGCTAAGTATAGGCAACTATAATCACAAGTTTAATTAAGGAAATACTAAATAATACTATCACACAATTCATGCAAGTGTTATCCTGATCATAGAATATAGTTTTATAAGTAAGTCCAGATTCGAACACAGGAACGTGATTTAATCTATAACTAACTATTTATTTATCCTAATTACAATTATTACAATCAATATACAAATTTACAATTATATACAATAATATACAAGATAGGGGGAACGTTTTAGTTCCGATCGAACATATTTATAATTGATACCAATTCTTTAATAGATAAGTTTAAAGGAACAACTTTAAGAATACTCAATTGGATAGAAGATTATGACTATTTAAACTATTATTTATTAAACTTATTATATCAACTTATGTCTATTTGCGTGTTGGCTATTATTATTGTGATTTACTAATGTAGAAAACCTCAAAGGTTATGACAATTCTCATATAGCAATACAGTCAAAGGTTATGTAAAGTATCACTATTTATTAAGATCTATCAACATATTATTGATGCAATTCCAGGGTCGGTTGAATTAGAATGCTACTTAACATCTAATAAAACATAATCACTTAATTTAAAAACCCAAAAGGTTAGTGAGTTTATCTATAAATCAGTTAATTATGGGCATTAACATAATATAACACATAATTCTTGCATAATAATATTCAATAATATAGTTCCAACATAAACATATAATTCATATAATAAACCTAATAAACATACATTTAAACATTCATAACGAAAATCTAACAAGCAATTAATTCAAATAAACAATATCCATAGTAACCCAAAAGGTTAGTGAAGCTACAAGGATAAAAAAACTGAACCAATTGACGAACTAGCTTTTCCTAGGGTTGAAAACCTTCAAACCATAGCTCCTTAGCCTCCAAATTCGCACCTAAAGTCGACCTTAAACCTTAATATTCGACTTTGTATTCTAAGAATCGTATATTGTTTAATCAAAACTAAGCCTCTATTTATAATATTCCTGGCCGACCCTCCAACCGCCGGTTGGGACTTCCAACCGCCGGTTGGAGTTAATTGAACATTACTCCAACTCTGCGCTTTCTCCACCGCCTTGAACCCTTAGCCCCAACCGCCGGTTGGTTAATCCAACCGCCGGTTGGACTTAAATTCCAGAATCTTCAAAAACGACTTGGCCTTTAATGTGGCCTTTTCTTTCTTCTTTAACGGATTCAACTTATTTTCTTGGCCCAATTCTTCAATATTATCATTTTAGTCTTCATTTATTAAAGGTCTAAGTCTTCTTTTCTTCAATTGCTTTAATTTCTTCAGTTTCGATCTTATTTTCGTTCCTTTTCTTCATTCTTCAATTAAAATACTTTTTTGCAAATATTAACAAAATAAGTATCTAAAATCATATAAATGCATAAAATGTATACAAATATAGGGATAAATAATATAAAATATAGTATCTATTTGATGCTTATCACCTCCCGAGAAGCGCTCTTTTAAAGTCGAGATCTCGACTTAGTCTTTTCTTCTTCAGATGATGCTCGATGCGTCCCTAGTGCTGGAGTGGTCACTGTGGATTCTGGGTAGGGCGTATCTTGGAGGGAAGTATTGGAGGACTTTCTCTGTCATGTCGGTAATAAGAGTTGGTGGGTTGGTGGATTCCATTCTGAAGCTTTTGAAGTGGTCAGTGGCCAATCTGTCGAGGATTGCCATCCCGTAGCTGATGTATCTAACTGACCGTGTAACTGTGTTAGGGTCAATTCTGGTGTAGGTGTAAGTTTGGACAACCTCACGCTGGGGGTGGTTTCGACCTATCGAGGCAATTAAAGCCATAAACTCAGTTCTTACTTCTTCAAAGTCACTAGCCAAAGGATCTCCTCCAAAGGATCTTGTTGCTTGGCATACTTGTCTGATGATTTGGTGTTGTTCACGGTTGAAGGGAAAATCCGAGTCTGTCAAGATGTAGATTAACTTGATGTATATTTCACGATATCCATTTCGGTAAACGTCAAGTTCTACATCTTCTTCTTGGTACATTCCGCGCAGTCGAGTCATCACATAGGTTGCTAGGTTGATTTGCGACATGTGTGGAATGAATCTTGGTACCTCACGAGTTTCTTCTTCATATGTTGACTCGTTTAATTCATCAATTATTAGTTCAACATGATGACCAATGGTGGAGTGAATGACGATTCTATAGTTTTCTGAGGCTGTGAGATGTTCTCCAGTTTCGATGAGATCTTGAAGGGTTCTAAGATCTCCCACCATTCTGATGTTGGCATAATTTCGTGGGTTTCCAGTAGCTCTTTCAAGATTGGTTCTCATTGATGCAAGTATAGCCTTCTGACTAGAAGAGTAGGGAAAAGCAGATCCGACCAAGGCACAATACAATTTTTGGTATATTTGCTTTTGGTTGCTGTAGAACTTGACTTCTCCCATCGGGTAGTGAGGTCTTTCTGGCTGTTGAGCTTCTATGGTGATTTGTGCTTGAAAAGAATCAGAGAATTCTTGAATATATCTTCGAAGAGCACGGGGTTCTGGTTCTCTATAATTGGCGATGTATGAATCATATTCTTGTTCGATTTCCCTTATCAGGTGCCTTTGAGCGGTGGTGTAGTCATTTGTTGATTCTCTGATAGTTTCTACGATGACGCGAACATCATCATTTTCATTAATCAAGTCAATCATCTCTTGGTGGGTGTCTATGAGAGGGATTTCCAATATCTCGGTTGTGGTGATGGGAGAATTTGCTGGAGCAGAGGGAATAGAGCGTTCGTCGCAGAAATGTTGACATATCCGTCATCACATTCGCTATTATATTTGTCACGCGAGTCTTGGAATTGGTGGAATTCTTCATTTGAGGGGGCGTTGTTGAAAGGTTGGGAACTTTCGACTTCGATGGTCCTAACTTCCGTGGTTGTGTCTTGAAGGTTTCCTTCATAAAAGCCATACTTTTGCCTTGCCTTATATGCAACAATTTTTTGATAGAGTGTAGTATATAAGTCTGGGTGCTTTGATGATCGGTGTTCTTCTTCAAACGTATCTATATCTGGGAGTCGGGTTCGGGTGAAAGGTTTCGATGGGTCGAGATAAGAGTCAAGAATGTTTCCCATTCTTCTGATATGAGTGAACTTTAGTTCTTGATGGAGGGTTTCATAATCAACGGATTCTTCTGATGAAGAGTAATCTTTGCAGTTTTGTATCCTCTTGACTTCATCTATTTGTGGCGAGTCAACATGATCTTCGTCATCCTCCATTTCTTCGTTCATTTCTTCCTCTTCCTCAGTCTCTTCTTCTCCTTCTTCCTCAGGTTCTTCGTCTTCAGATTCAACTTCTTCCTCTGCTTCTTGAAATTCTTCTTCCTCTTCTGGTTCATACTCAGAGTCAGAGATAAAAACTGTCGATTGGGTGAAAGGTTGTTCTTCTTCGGGCTCTGATTCATCATTATAGGTAATCATGCCTGTTGATATAGCGCAACATTCTTCTTGTTCCGGGGTGCATTCTGGTTGGTCGATCTTGTAAGTGATGCTTTCACCGTGTGAGCGTAGGACAATCGTGTGGTTGTACACATCGATCACTGCTCGGGCTGTGTTCATGAATGGTCTTCCAAGGATAACTGGGATGTTTATGTCTTCGTGGATGTCCATTACCACGAAATCCGTCGGAAAGAAGAATTTGTCAACTTGAACTAGGACATTCTCAGCTATTCCTTTTGGGTATCTAACGGATTGGTCAGCTAGCTGGACGGTCATCTTTGTGGGTTTCAAGTTTTCAAGTTCTAGCCTCTTAAACGGTGAGTAGGGCATGAGGTTAATGCTAGCTCCTAGGTCAGCTAAGGCGCTTATTTCTCCGGATTGGTAAATAGAACAAGGGAGTGTAAATCTACCGGTGTCTCTTAATTTTTCGGGAAGGCTATTCTTAAGTAGGGATGAGGTTTCAAAACTAAGGGGAATGTTGTTTACTTTCGGCAGTTTATCCTTAATGGATAGCAATTTTCTGATGTACTTATTACGACCAGGAACTCTAGACATGGTATCAAGGAATTTTCCGTCTAACTTAAAAGATGATAATTTCTTAGGTTGGACCTTAAGTCTAGTGGGGTAAGGGATTCTAACCTCCTTGTTCATGGTTGGAGTGGTTTCCACAGCTGGTGTCTTGACCGTTTGTTCTTCCTTTACTAGGACAGCAGCCGGTGGTGGAGTGGCTGCTTCCTTGATGGTGGTAACTTGCTTTGCCTCCTCAACATGTGGGTTGTGAACCGCGTTGCTAGGCAAACTTCCTCTGGGTCTGTTCTCAAGACGTTGTGCCAATTGTCCAATTTGAGCTTCCAAGTTCTTCAATACGGCCAATTGATTTCTCAGGGAAGAGATCGGTTTGGTTTTGCCTAGCGGATGTCTTTTGGTTGAGCATATGTTGGCCTTGCATGAACTGGGTTAAGGCGTCTTCTGAACTTGAAGCTGGGGCATTTGTCTTGTTGGGTTGTTCAGTAGTTTGGTTTGTGTCGGAAGTGGGTCCAGGAAGTGCGAGGGGTTGGTTATAGGAAAGTTATTGTTGTTGTGGATAAGGTGGGTATCTAGGTGGGTATTGGGGTTGGAAAGGTTGGTTGTTTCTTTGTGGGAATGGAGGTCCTCTAGGTTGTTTGTTGTTTTGGTTGAAACCGGGTGGAGAATTCTGTGGTCGAGCGGGATATTGAGCATAGTAAACGGTGTCGTCTGTCTCTTCATATTCAACTTGATATTCACCGGGTGGTTGCGAGTTGGTGCAGTTTTGACAGGCTTGCACTTGGTGTACTTGGTGCTGTTGCTTTTTAAGTTCTCCGAACTGTTTGACAAGTGTGTCCATCTTCTCTGTTAATACCTTGATTGCTTCGACTGGAATTGGATTTGATGTAGCGAGAGGTACTGAAGATGTTGAGTGATCTCCAGAGTTCCAATCATGGTGATGCATTTTCATATTTTCTATAAGGTCCCATCCTTCTTCTTTTGTCTTCGTCATAAAGCTTCCTTGTGCGGCAGCGTCGAGGGTGGTTTGGTGGTTAGGGTCTAAACCATTATAGAAGGTACACAATTGTGCAGATTTGTCGAGTCGGTGATTAGGGCATTTCGTCAGTGCTCCTTTAAATCGTTCCCATGCGGTGTATAATGACTCATCAAAAGCTTGGTGGAAGTTCATGATGTCATTTTGGAGTTTGGTTTGTTTAGAGGGCGGAAAGTACTTGGTTAGAAACTTTGTTGCCATTACCGTCCATGAAGGGATAGAGCTGGTTTCTAAACCTTCAAACCATGTTTGTGCATGATGTGTGAGCGAATAAGGGAAAAGATACAAACGGATTGTGTCTTGATTAATTCCATTTTGTTTGTAGGAGTTTGAAAGAGAAATGAACTTGTCGAGGTGAGAGTTTGGATCATCATTGGGTAATCCATGGAATTGACAGTGGTTTTGGATTAGTTGGATGATGTGGTGCTTAAGCTCGAATGATTGTCCTGGGGTTTCTGGGTAGAGAATTGGTCCTCCTCTTCCTTCAATAGAGGGCTTACTCTTTTCAGCGAGAGTGATGCGATCAGCCATTGCTTGTCTAATTGCAGATTGCTTCTTTTCTCATCGAATAGTGCGTATTATAAGTTCTGGATCAGGAAAGTTAAAAAGTGGTGCAGATCTAGGGGAACAAGTCATACACTAACTAAAAACAGACAATAAAGAAAATATTTTTTTTTGTTTTTTTTATAAGGTTTTATCCTAAGGGTATACTAGAAAACAGGATTGGTTGGGCCTCTGTATCGGACAGTTAGTCTCCCCGGCAATGGCGCCAAAAACTTCATGGTGTTCCGACCGTCGCAAGCGCGAATGATCACAACGCCAATCAGTGGATGTTTTAAATTTATATTTGCTAGGGTCTAAGTATGACTTACTAATACTGAACCAAGGGCAAGTAGATGGTAAGTATGACCTAGAGTCGTTCTTAAAGGGAAACTGAATTGAAACGGAGGTGATCCAATCAATCGTTACTTTCTAGTACAGGTTTTTAACAGAGTGCGTTGGGAATTTGGTTCAGTTAACTAAGTAAAGTAAATAAAGCGAATGAAATGTAATAATAAATCAGATAATGGAAAGTAGTATTAGTTGTGAGTTCATTAGCTAATAATATGGGATGATGACTTTCATGGGAAAAATGATTAACTAAATTAGAATTGTTTGCAAGATTCAATAACTTATGGTATAACCAATAGATTCCCTATTAGCCGGTTATCAACTAATATGTCACAAGGAACTAAGGTGTCATGATTCTGGTCAGACAGACGATGCTCAACTCTCCACACTCTCCTGTGAGTGAGTCAGTGACCCATATTATTGAACGCATGCTCGTGGGCGAAGGAACATAGTAGCAAGTCCATAACACGTTTAACCATTCTTAATACCATAAAGATTATGAGTCTTATAAACAACTAACTTAGGGTTTATGTTCGGACTTATTTACCAATTCCTATTAGTAAAACTTAAGAGTGACAAGCGAGGGAAAACGTTTAGGTTTCTTGCGTATCTTTCTTTAGGGTTGTACCGGTTAGGAAAGAGTATCAGTTTAGATTGGATTTTAAACTTGCCTTTCTTGATATAATTAACAAATCCCTAGGTTTTCGTAAATGGTTATTTAGCCTATAGCCTACCTACTCTAATCTAATTTAAACTAATCTAATTAAAATGCTGACGGCTTTTTGCAGAAAGTTAAACCCAGACCATGTCAGAAAATGCTATAGTAGTTCACAATGTATTTAATCATTTACTGATGTTTCCATTGTGAATTTAATTGCTTCGTGATGTTTACATGATAATTACATTGTGATTGGAAGTGTACTATACTCATGGTAATTCCACGTAATCACATTGCTTTTTAGGATGCTTGCATGACATTACAATTAAACCATAGTTTTGACGCATATAATTATTGACCAAGTATTAAGGTTCGCGACTCCTCTTTACAAGGTTACAATCACGTTTGTTAATCGAAAGGCGAATGTAAGTTTTAGGTTTAAGATCACACGATAAGTCCGTTCATAAAGTTTCCATTTTTATAACGTCGATCTATAATACAACTACCTTCGGTCGTTTACCGGCTTCCATACGTATGTACTTTGCTTAAAAGCATTTCCAGCACTATACCAAGTAAACAGTCGAATAGGGGCCGTCATATTATTTCACGATGTATTTAAAGTCATCCCATAATTATATGTGCTAACTACATCACAACAAATACAATAGTAATCTACTCGCTAATCATGGCACAAGCTAATTCTAGCATAATTAAAGCATACATATTTAATTAAGATAGATTAGGAAAGAAATAACCCGGATTAGAATGCGAGAAGGAATAGACTTGAATTAATAAGCTTAATTCCAAGCGTACACCCAAGATTACAAGATGTTCCTTGCTTTCGCTCTACTGTAAACAAGCTTCCTAACTAGCCTAATACTAATTTTGAATTAAGAAAATAGAATGAGAAAGTAAGAAAGTAATATGACTAATGCATATGGTGTGTAAAGTGTGTTGAAGGTGTATGTTGAAATGAAGCCTCATGCCTCCTATTTATAGGAGAAATCCGGCTCATGTTAGCATCTAGAGGAGCACTTTAGCAAAAGGTAGAAAAGGTGGTGCACCAGGTACGTACAATCGCGCAAAGGTGTGACACCGGGTACGTACAATCGCGTAAAGGTGTGGCACCGAGTACACGAAAGGACCAAAAAGCCGAAAAGAGACTGGGGAGGGGAGGCCGGAGCCGCCCACCAGGTGGCCGGCGGCGGCTGGCTGCCACCCGCCCCGGTTCGCCATCTTTTGCTGCGTTTCTTAATTCGTGCGTGTTTTCTTCGTTATGCGTCTGTTTTCATTTATTCTTTTTTCATTGGATTCGTTTTTCAAAAACAAAGACTTTGGTGAAAAGTAATCCCAAATTGAGCTTCCTATATCCAGATATTGCGTATGAATCATTTGAATTTTCCGGTGGGCGTAGAATCTTCATTCTTTATCCGTTTTTTTATTCTTCTTCTGTTAGACTCGTATTTTGAAAACGAACATCTTGGATAAGATGGATGTTGATGATGGGCACTTTAGTCTTAAAATCTTGTTTTGATGCCTTGAATCTTCAAACATGCGTGGAATCTTCGTTTTTCATCCGTTTTGCTTGATTTTTATCATGCAACCTTGTTTTGACCTTCTTGGCAGATTCTCATTGATTTGAGTGTTATTTGAGTTCAAATGCCAAGAATCGTTCCAGAATGAGAGAGATATCGGTAGTAAAAACGTGACTTTTTACGCGATATCAGAGATGAAAGGGTACTTTGATAGGTTGGAATCATTGAATATGATGTTTGACACAGAGTTTTCCATTGCCATAATTTTGTCTTGTCTGCCAGCTGTCTACAATCAGTTTGTAATATCATATCAGATGAATATGAATGAGAGAGAAGGCTCGATAATGGAACTCCATAATTTGCTGCAAACCGCTGAGCAAGGAATAAAAAGGATGATGTGTCCTCTATCTCAACAGCTCCTGTGTTGGCAATTGGTCAAACTTCAAAGAAAAGAAAGAGGTCAAATTGGAAAGCAAAGACTACGAATGGAAAGTCTAATCGTGGGTCCAAAAGAAAGACCGATTATGATATTGCACCAGTGAATGATCCGAAGGAAGCAGTGTGCTTTTACTGCAACGCTAAGGGGCACTGCAAACGTAGCTACCCGAAATACCTGAAAGACCTTGAGGATGGAAAGGTCGAAAAGAGTGTTCACTCAGGTATGTTCATGATCGAACTCCATAATACTACAACTTCTAATTCGTGGGTTCTGGATACAGGGTGTGGTACTCACATTTGCACTGTATTACAAGGTCTAAAGGAAAGTAGAAAGTTGAAGCATGGAGAGCGTAATCTAGTCATGAGAAACAGAGGAATCACGCCTGTTACCGAGATTGGAAAGTACGAGCTCTGCTGAACTCTGGAGTTAGGATAGATTTGAACAATTGCTGTTATTCGTTAGAAATGACTAGAAATATTATTTCATTTTATGCTTTGTTTAAGGATGGTTATCGATTTTTATTTGATAATGAGAATGGTGATATTTTGGTTTATTTAAATGGTTGTTTTGTTTTTAAAGCTTCTCCTTACAATGGCATATATGAAAATGTTGAATGTGTTAGCAATTTGATTTTAAATGTTGATTCATCTGATGAGCTTGATAAATCCAAATTGTGGCATTATCGTCTTGGGCACGTAAACAAGAAATGCATCGGCCAACTCTAAAAGGATGGAGTGTTGGAATCATTCGACCTCAATTCGGATGATGTATGCGAATCTTGCTTATTGGGTAAAATGACTAAATCACCATTCATAGGGTCGTGTGAAAGAGGTGAAGGACTCTTGGACTTGGTACACGGATGTTTGTGGAGCATTCCGATGCGCCATAAAAGATGGAAATTGGTATTATGTTACATTTACTGATGACTACAGTAGATTTGGACATGTCTATCTGATTAAGTATAAGTCGGATACTTTTGAGGTATTCAAAAGATACCAAAGCGAAGTAGAGAATCAATTGGGCAGAAAGATAAAGGTTCTCCGATCCGATAGGGGAGGAGAATACCTTAGTATCGAGTTTCTCGATCATCTTAGAGATTGTGGAATAGTTTCACAATTAACTCCTCCTAGAACACCACAGCTTAATGGAGTTGCTAAGAGGAGAAATAGAACCTTGTTGGACATGGTTCGGTCTATGATGAGTCGGGCTACACTTCCAATAAGTTTTTGGGGTTATGCATTAGAAACAGTCGCTCGCATCTTAAATCTTTTACCCACCAAGAAGGTTTCAAAGACACCTTATGTAACATCCCCGAATCGGGCCTAGGAGAAACATGTATTTTCCTAAATCTTTATGTGCAAATTATATATTGTTATATGTATTTGATTGTAAACTTCATAGGAAAATAAGTTTCAGGAAATATTGTGATCAGTGAATTATTGTTTGGTTTAAATAAATCTAGATGACGGTAAAATAAAATAATTTTCTCGAATTTGGAATTTAGGTTCCAGACTATAGAATTAGGACGGGTATAATAATTAAAACACTGGGTCGGTTTTGGGTTGTGAGGTGTTAACCTCTACTTCCTAACTTTCCCCTTTTTGGCATGTAAACTTCTTGCAAGAACTTATGCGTACACCTAAAAATTAAGCAAGGAACTCTAATCAAATTCATATCCCTAACAAACTGAGATTAATCTATATTCAAGTTCACTATTCCATCATCATCAAGCTAGTAATCTTCAAAAATATAAGTTTTCTTGGATGCTCTTCATGACTTTATGTGGGTAATTAGGTTATTGATGGAATTATATGAAATTGAAGCTGAATATTAGTTTTATGATGATTCTTGGTCTTTATTAAGTTGA
Source organism: Pseudognaphalium luteoalbum (assembly GCA_963422505.1). Lineage (NCBI taxonomy): Eukaryota > Viridiplantae > Streptophyta > Magnoliopsida > Asterales > Asteraceae > Pseudognaphalium > Pseudognaphalium luteoalbum. The sequence goes on from OY730193.1 coordinate 82,230,723, forward strand.
TTACATGATGATTACATGATAAAATTGTTAGATTCCTTGATTAATAAGTTTGAATGTGAAATTTTAGGTTATGAGTGATTTGAATGAATTGTGATGATTTGATGATTGAAACTATGTTATATGATGTTATTATATGTTATTATGGTCAAAAATTGGTGAAAAGTTGAGTATATAACTGAGTTTGGTCGATTTTGAGATTTTTGGTTCGTATGGATAGTTGCAGGAATTGTGAACTACACAGGTCTGGAAGACAATGGGAATCCGACGGATTCCTCTTGAATCTGACGGATTCATCTTGAATCCGGGTGGATTCCTCAACCGGATTCTATAAAAAAGTTCTGTCCCAACTGTGAATCTGAAAAATGCTTGGAATTCGGTGGATTTTATCTGAATCCGGCGGATTCAGTTGAATCCGGGCGGATTCATTTAGAATCCGGTGGATTTATATTGGGTGACAACATGTTTTTTGATTTAACTTTATAATGTGATTTAGCTTGTACATTGTGGTTATAGGACTTAATATATGCTTGATTGTTAATATTAAGTTATGAATAATATGATATGAAGTTTGACTCGAAATTTCCTGTGTGTTTCAGATCCGACGAAGACTCAATAAGATTAGATCTTTGAGTTTGGAGTTTGAACGAGACAGGTGAGTGGACTAATTCTCACAGTTTAATTTTGGTGTTAACAGTTAGTTACATCAATCTTAAGTTGATAGTATTGATTGATATATTGATAAGTTGATGATAGAATTATTGATTGAACTTGTTGATTGATGAATTAATTGATTGCTAGTGAATAATTCCATGATAGGTTGGAATGATAGAGGTTAATTATATTGGGTTTTGTTGCTATAGGTTAATTTTTATGGGTTGGATGAACATTCGTTGTGAATTAGCCCATATTAATTAAAGATAACAATAAACTATCGGTAAAATCTCTGTATTGGCCTGCAGTTGATTATTAAGTGTTCTTGGAAGGTCATCGCGGACTGAGGACTCCTCAAGAACCACCGATCCTTTATTTTGATTGTTTCTAATAGTTGATTGTTGTGGATTGATTGTTATGCTAAGTTAAGTTGTTAGACTTAGTTTACTTACTTAGCTTCGTGCTAATCCCCCACATTATTTCTTGCAGGTTGACTTTTTGGAATGTTTGACAACTGGACAACTCTGATTATCATCATAATGATAATGTTTTGTTATATAACACCCAATTTTAATACTGAACTTGTAATTATAAACCTAATACTAGTATTTGATGATGTATCATTATGGCTCGATGTTTATATATATATATATATATATATATATATATATATATATATATATTATAAATTTGAAATGGGATTGCGCTTCCAAGTGTGTAAAAAAAAGTCTTGAAATTAGGGGGTGTTATAAGTTGGTATCAGAGCGTAAGTTTAGGTGAATTGAACATTTGTAAAGTGTTCAATCCTAAACTTAAATTTTATTGGTCAAACATTCCTTGTGGTGGGATTAGTTATGATAAGAAATTGGTTAGTATGTTAGTACTAACAAATTAACGAATTTTGAGATATGATGTGATCACAGATATGGCCGATAGTGAGCACCCGAACCATACTCATAATAATGTCTCTAGAACTGATGCTCCTCCAGAAAATCAGAATGAGAGATAAGGTCCGACTGGCACTTCATTTTCAGCTGGGGGTGATTCAGACCGCGATGATTATGTCTTACGATTAGAGGATGAACTAATGGCACTTAGAGGGTTTCGACATCAAGTTTTACAGGAGCAGCAACAATCTCATGGTACATATCATCAAACCTCATTTTCTATGCCTCAACAACAGAAAAAGACTTGTTCTTTTAAAACCTTTATGTCTAGTAAACCTTCTGAGTATCTAGGAAGTAGTAATCCATCTGTTACCCTTGACTGGTTGAGAGATGTTGAGAGGAAGTTTGCAGTGTGTCAATGTGAGGAAGAATTTAAGGTGACATATGCTGTACAATTATTAAAAGGTTAAGCCATGTCTTGGTGGGATTCTGCTACGACTACTTTATCTCCACAACAGAAAGGGTTGATTAGGTGGACGGATTTTCGTAATGAATTATGTAAGCAGCATTGTTCAGAATTTGATATGTTCAGAATTGGAAAGGAGTTCATGGAGTTGCAATTGACAGATCAAATGTCGATAGATGATCTTATAAACCAATTCACTGAAAAGCTGTGATTTGTTCAACAATGGGTTCCTGATAATCCAACGAGAATTGATCATTTTGTTGGATGTTTGCCTCCCGATTATCGCACTACAGTGAGATTAGCAGGTACTCTTCGCCAAGCTTTTAACCTGGCACGTGCTGCTGATAGTGCTATAAGGGCACGAAATCTACAAAATAAGGAAAAGTATTTACAAAAATCAAAAAGTGATACTACTAGTCGAGGTAAGCAGAAATGGCATAATACTCAGCAAAATAGAAGGTTTAATTCTGGTGGTATATCCTCGACTGATAGTTCTTATTGTAATAAGTGTAGAGTGAAACATACTGGGCCTTGTACACCGCAGACATCTAGATGTGTTAAGTGTGGAATTTTTGGTCACGCGGCAAAAGATTGTACTTATCCTAACAGTGTATGTTGGAACTATCATAAGGAAAGTCATAGAGCTGGTGATTGCCCAGATGCGAGGAGACAGAGTATGGGTATGGCTAAAGGTTCCTCATCTTCTGGCCAAAAGAGGAAGAATCCACCAACAGCTGCTAGTAGAGCTTTCCAGATGACAGTCGATGAAGCTGTCACTACTGAGGACGTCATCACTGGTACTTTTCTCATTAATTCTGTACCAGCTCGTGTATTGTTTGATTCTGGTTCCAACTGTTCGTTTATATCTGTGTTATTTTGTGACAAATTGAAATTGATTCCCTCTGTAATTTCGAATCCTATGGAAGTTGAAATAGCTAATGGAAAGGTAGTTCCTGTTACCACATCGGTAAGTGGAGCTAGCATATCGATAGAGGGTCATATTTTTCTGGTCTCTTTCTTGTTAATGCCAATTCCCAGTTTCGATGCAGTTACTGGTATGAATTGGTTGAGTCAAAATAAAGCTAAAATTGATTGTCAAAAAAGATAATAAAAATTCCTATTTATGATAAGTCGTATGTTATGGCTCGAGGAGAACGGGAAAAAGGTAGTATTCCTCTTATTTCTGTGATGAAAGCTAGAAAGTCTCTAGCTAAGGGTTGTGATTCTTATTTGGCTTATGTGGTAGATGCAAAATTAGAAAAGAAATCTATTTCTGGTATTTGGGTAGTTTCTGAATACCCAGACGTGTTTCCCGATGAGTTGCCCGGTTTACCCCCTATAAGAGATGTAGAATATCAAATTGATTTGATTCCTGGTTCAACTCCTGTGGCTAAGTCTCCCTATAGATTAGCCCCTTCTAAAATCAGAGAGATGATGAGTCAAATTTAGGAATTATTAGATAAGGGTTTCATAAGACCTAGTTCATCTCCTTGGGGTGCTCCTGTTCTGTTTGTTAAAAAGAAAGATGGTACCCTCCGTATGTGTATTGATTATAGAGAGCTCAATAAGAGAACAGTGAAAAATAAATATCCTTTGCCCAGAATTGATGAGCTATTTGATCAGCTGCAGGGATCATCCTATTTTTCTAAAATTGATTTGAGATCAGGTTATCACCAGGTGCGAGTTCGTGAGGAAGATGTTCCTAAAACTGCTTTTCGTACCAGGTATGGACATTATGAGTTTCTAGTCATGCCTTTCGGATTGACGAATGCTCCCACTGTTTTTATGGATTTAATGAATAGAGTATGTCATCCTTTCCTTGATAAGTTTGTAATAGTCTTTATTGATGATATTTTGATTTATTCAAAGTCTGAATCTGATCATGCGATGCATTTGCATTTGGTTCTCGAGATTTTGCAAAGAGAACATCTTTATGCTAAATTTTCCAAGTGTGAATTCTGGCTTCGAGAGGTACAGTTTCTCGGTCATATTGTTTGTAAGAATGGAGTCAAGGTGGATCCTTCTAAATTGGAAGCAGTTATGAATTGGAATGCTCCTAAGTCTTCATCTGAGATTAAAAGTTTTCTTGGTTTAGCGGGATATTATCGGAAATTTATTAAATATTTTTCAAAAATTGCTGGCCCGTTAACTAAGTTAACTAGGAAAGATTTTAAATTTGAGTGGGGTGATCAACAAGAATCATCTTTCCAGACTCTTAAACAATGATTATGTCAGGCTCCAATATTAGCCCTACCTGATGGTTCCGATGATTTTGTAGTTTATTATGATGCTTCTCATGCTGGTTTGGGCACAGTTTTAATGCAACGTGATCGGGTAATTGCTTATGCTTCACGTCAATTAAAAACTCATGAAAAGAATTATCCTACTCACGATTTAGAGCTTGCAGCTGTGGTGTTTGCATTAAAAATTTAGAGGCATTACTTATATGGTACTAGATGCGTTATTTGTACTGACAACAAAAGTTTGCAATATATGTTCTCTCAGAAAGATCTAAATATGCGTCAGAGACGGTGGTTAGAATTAATTAAAGATTATGATTGTGAAATCCGTTATCATCCCGGTAAAGCTAATGTGGTCGCCGATACTTTAAGCCGAAAGGTATCTTCCGATCGAACTTATTTTATGCGTTTGGAAATTTCTTGTGATTTGATTTCTCAATTGAAAGCAGCGTAGTTAGAAGGTTTGTTGGATCATAATTTAAAATCTGAGATTATGTTGAAAAGAAAGGAATTGTTAATTGATGATTCTCGTGGATTGAAAACCTTTCAGTCTCGAGTTTGGGTTCCATTGATTGGGGGACTTCGTAATTTGATTTTGACCGAGGCACATAAATCCAGATTATCTGTCCATCCTGGTAGCACAAAGATGTATAATGATTTGAAACCGTTGTATTAGTGGCCAACCATGAAAACCGACGTTGCTCGAGTTGTTGAAACATGTCACATATGTTCCTAAGTAAAAGCTGAACATCAGAAACCTTATGGTTCGTTAAAACAGTTAGATATTCCGGAATGGAAGTGGGAACACATTACTATGGATTTTGTCACTAAGCTTCCACGTACTCAAAAAGGTAATGACATGATTTGGGTGATTGTAGATAGATTGACTAAAAGTGCACATTTTCTGGCTACCAGTGAAACAACATCTTTGACTCGACTTGCTCAATTATATATTCATGAGATTGTTTCAAGGCACGGAATTCCGTTATCAATTGTGTCAGATAGAGATTCCAGGTTTGTTTATGAGTTTTGACAAGGTTTACAACGTGAGTTGTGTACCAAAATTAATCTCAGTACAACGTACCAACCTCAAACTGACGGTCAGTCTGAACGTACTATTCAAACTCTCGAGGATATGTTACGAGCATGTGTATTGGAGTATGGTGGTTCTTGGGATTCACATTTGTCTTTGATAGAGTTTGCGTATAATAATTCTTATCACTCTAGCATTGGAATGCCTCCTTATGAGATGTTATATGGGCGTCATTGCAGAACGCCTACTTGTTGGTTAGAAGCTGGGGAGAAACAATTTGCTGGTCCTGATATTGTACAGATTACAGCTGATAAGGTTGCTATCGCTCGCGAGAAACTGAAGGCAGCTAGAGACAGACAGAAACAGTATGCTGACCCGCGTCGTCGAAATGTTACTTTTGTCGAGGATGAACTTGTTTATTTGAAAGTTTCTCCGTGGAAGTGTGTTATTAGATTTGGTAAACGTGGGAAGTTAACTCCCCGATATATTGGCCCATTTAGAATCCGACAAGTAATTAATGACCAATCGGTTTCTTTAGATCTTCCGCCCGAATTAGCTGGTATTCACGATACATTTAATGTTTGTTATTTTAGAAAGTGTAATGTGGAATTTCTTGGATGCTCTTCATGACTTTATGTGGGTAATTAGGTTATTGATGGAATTATATGAAATTGAAGCTGAATATTAGTTTTATGATGATTCTTGGTCTTTATTAAGTTGATTACATGATGATTACATGATAAAATTGTTAGATTCCTTGATTAATAAGTTTGAATGTGAAATTTTAGGTTATGAGTGATTTGAATGAATTGTGATGATTTGATGATTGAAACTATGTTATATGATGTTATTATATGTTATTATGGTCAAAAATTTGTGAAAAGTTGAGTATATAACTGAGTTTGGTCGATTTTGAGATTTTTGATTCGTATGGATAGTTGCAGGAATTGTGAACTACACAGGTCTGGAAGACAATGGGAATCCGACGGATTCCTCTTGAATCTGACGGATTCATCTTGAATCCGGGTGGATTCCTCAACCGGATTCTATAAAAAAGTTCTGTCCCAACTGTGAATCTGAAAAATGCTTGGAATTCGGCGGATTTTATCTGAATCCGGCGGATTCAGTTGAATCCGGGCGGATTCATTTAGAATCCGGTGGATTTATATTGGGTGACAACATGTTTTTTGATTTAACTTTATAATGTGATTTAGCTTGTACATTGTGGTTATAGGACTTAATATATGCTTGATTGTTAATATTAAGTTATGAATAATATGATATGAAGTTTGACTCGAAATTTCCTGTGTGTTTCAGATCCGACGAAGACTCAATAAGATTAGATCTTTGAGTTTGGAGTTTGAACGAGACAGGTGAGTGGACTAATTCTCACAGTTTAATTTTGGTGTTAACAGTTAGTTACATCAATCTTAAGTTGATAGTATTGATTGATATATTGATAAGTTGATGATAGAATTATTGATTGAACTTGTTGATTGATGAATTAATTGATTGCTAGTGAATAATTCCATGATAGGTTGGAATAATAGAGGTCGATTATATTGGGTTTTGTTGCTATAGGTTAATTTTTATGGGTTGGATGAACATTCGTTGTGAATTAGCTCATATTAATTAAAGATAGCAATAAACTATCGGTAAAATCTCTGTATTTGCCTGCAGTTGATTATTAAGTGTTCTTGGAAGGTCACCGCGGACTGAGGACTCCTCAAGAACCACCGATCCTCTATTTTGATTGTTTCTAATAGTTGATTGTTGTGGATTGATTGTTATGCTAAGTTAGGTTATTAGACTTAGTTTACTCACTTAGCTTCGTGCTAATCCCCCACATTTTTCCTTGCAGGTTGACTTTTTGGAATGTTTGACAACTGGGCAACTCTGATTATGATCATAATGATAATGTTTTGTTATATAACACCCATTTTTAATACTGAACTTGTAATTATAACCTAATACTAGTATTTGATGATGTATCATTATGGCTCGATGTTATATATATATATATATATATATATATATATATATATATATATATATATTATAAATTTGAAATGGGATTGCGCTTCCAAGTGTGTAAGAAAAAAAAAAGTCTTGAAATTAGGGGGTGTTATACCTTATGAGATGTGGAAGGGAAAACGTCATTATCCTTGTCACATCAAAATCTGGGGTTGTGAAGTTTTCGTTAGACGAGAAACTCAGGACAAACTAGACTCTAGATCTGAAAAGTGTCTTTTCGTCGGTTATCCACAAGAGTCGTTTGGATATCTGTTCTACAGACCCGCGGATAATGTAGTCTTTGTAGCTCGAAAAGGAGTGTTCCTTGAGAGAGAAATGATATCTAAAGAGGACAGTGGGAGTAAGATAGATCTTGAAGAAATTCAAGAGTCGGCTGATGAAGAACCTACAGTAAACACTGATGTTCAACAAGAGGTAGAAACACCTGTTGAACCGGAAAACATATCCTTACCCACTCGCAGATCTAGTAGAGTTAGCAAGCCTCCTCATTTCTATTATGGTTTCAATATTGGTGAAGAGGATAAAGTTAGTGATGGTACACTAAATGACTTAGATGAGCCTGCTAACTACATGGAAGCGATGGCAGGCCCTGAGGCTGCTAAGTGGAAGGAAGCTATGAAAAGCGAAATTCAGTCCATGTATGACAACCAAGTTTGGAATTTGTTTGACACTACACCCTGTCTTAAGACGGTGGGTTGTAAGTGGATCTTCAAGAAGAAGACCGACATGGATGGGAAAGTACACACTTATAAAGCTAGGTTGGTAGCGAAGGGCTATACTCAAACCCACGGGATTGATTATAAGGAAACCTTCTCGCCAGTAGCTAAGATAAAGTCAATTAGGATTATGCTAGCTATAGCTGCGTTTCATGATTATGAAATTTGGCAGATGGATGTCAAAACCGCATTCCTTAACGGGAAACTGACATAGGATGTTTTCATGGCACAACCGGAGGGTTTTGAAAAAGCAAAGTATCCTAATAGAGTGTGCAAGCTTCAAAAGGCTATTTATGGACTTAAACAAGCCTCTCGTAGCTGGAATCTCTGCTTCCATGAGAAAGTAACAGAATTTGGATTTTCTAGAAATGAAGATGAGTCCTGTATATATGTCAAGTTCAGTGGGAGTGTTGTAGTCTTCCTAGTGTTATATGTGGATGATATACTACTCATAGGAAACGATGTCCCAACATTACAAAGTGTAAAGGACTGGTTGGAAAAATGTTTCTCTATGAAAGACTTGGGAGATGCAGCATATATTCTTTGTATAAAGATTTATAGAGATAGGTCGAGACGTCTCATAGGACGTAGCCAGGACACATACTTAGATAAAATTTTGAAAAGATTCAAAATGGAGAACTCTAAGAAAGGGAATCTACCTTTACATCATGGCATTAAGATCAGTAAGGATCTTTGTCCGAAATCTAAAGAAGAATCGGATAGAATGAGTCGAGTCCCATATGCTTCAGCTATATGATCGATCAAGTATGCCATGACGTATACGAGGCCCGATGTCTCATTTGCTTTGAGCTTAGTGAGTCGACATCAGCAGAATCCTAGTGAAGGTCATTGGACACCTATAAAGAATATTCTTAACTATTTGAGAAATACTAAAGACAGGTTCTTAGTTTATGGTGGAGAAGAGAAACTTAGAGTAACGGGTTATAGTGATGCAAGTTTCTAAACAGATAGAGATGATAGCCGTTCACAGTCTGGTTGGGTATACTTACTGTGGCAGACTCAACGTGTGAGTCTGAGTAGATAGCGGCTTGCGAGGCTTCAAAAGAAGCTATATGGATTAAGAATTTCATTGGAGATCTTAGAGTTGTTCTAACGGTTCAAGACCCCATTGAAATATTCTGTGATAACGAAAGTGCAGTCGCCTTGAGTAGAGAACCCAAGGATCACGGAAAGTCAAAGCACATTGAGAGAAAATACCATTTAGTTCGAAGGAAAGTAGAAGAAGGAAACGTGATTGTGAAGAGTATAAGATCAGAAGATAATCCGGCTGATCAGTTCACAAAGCCGCTTGGAAAGTCCAAACATGATGACTATGCTAGGAGTATAGGCTTAAGAGATAATGTAAAGTTTTAGTTGTTAGTTTGATTTTTGAAACATTGTAAACAATGATAAATTGCTATAGACATGGTGATTAAATAATGGAGATTTATTTATTGGAAGGAGTTCTGCCATTTACTATTGTTTGTCGTTGTGTTTCAAGTTTTGCATGTTTAGACACCACTTCCCGAGTAAAATAGTTTTACTTAAACCTCCTCAGTCGTTCACACTTCTGGAAGTAAGTGGTGAATCAAGACTGTCCTGGAGTGTTAGTAGATTGTCTATGGAGATTAGACATGGCATGGAGAATGCTGCAATACTCATGGGTACTTAATGGGGATTTAAGCATAGGAGAGACCCATACTTAAAGAGATCACTTCATGGATTAAATCACGAGTGATTTTAAGATGATAATATCCTCTATTCTTGAAATTGAGATGCATTGAGTTTCTAGTTTTTCAAGTCTGTTATACTTTAGCCTATTCAAACGTTGTGCGTAACTGCCAGTTATAAAAGGTATGCTAGGTATGACATGATGAGTTGACTAGTACTATGTAGTCAAAATTTATTTGTTCCTTTTCGCCTAATGGGAAAAGCGATATCTTGGGCCCTCTGATGATTAAAGATTGACTCTAAAGTGCTAGGCCTAGCCGAGACTAAGTTGATGGTTCAATAGTCTCATAAAGTCAATGTAATCGGAAATCAGAAAACTAATCATGAATCTTGAGATTGATTAAAATCCATGTCTCGATTCATATGATATCAGTAGAGCAAAGGAATAGTTGATCACTTATCTAAAGGGCTACCTCTAAGATAAGAAACAGAGTTCGGCAGTTGCGTTGGATGGCACTCTGCTTAGTTAATGGATAAGTTTAGACCAATAATAGTTGATGAACTGTGCAAGTGGGAGACTGTTGGAATAGTGTCCAATATCATAACTAATTGGTAAGTACATCATTTAAAGTGGAGTCCTTTTTGGGTCGCCCTCAATGAACAGTAAGAGAAATAATATTAATTGGAAATAATATTATATTTAGTTTATTAACTAGAAATTAATTAGAAACTAAAAAGAAATTATGAAATCATGATCCAACCGCCGGATGGAAGTTTCATCCGGCGGATGGATTTGAAAAGGGCTGGAAGGATGGAAGTTTCATCTGACGGTGGTGGAACGGCTGGAAGGATTTTATGGAAACATCATCCATCCGCTGGAAGGATGTCTGTCCCACATCGGCTGGATTACAAAACCCTAGGCCTCCATCTTCCCTATAAATAGGGACCTACCCTTTGCTTTCTAGTTGCACTTTTTCTTTAGAATTGAATAGTTTCAATTCTAGTTTTCTCTTTCTTATTCCTGCTCCTTGTAAGAGTTTTGCGATCTAGAATTGTGACCTTAGGAGACTTGGGAATTCTCTTAGTTCTTTTGGGTGTGAGCCATTAGAGGTGTTCTAGTTTGGGCACTCGCCTGCAAGCAAGAAGGTTATGCTTGTTCGTCTACGCGTGAGAATTTGTTTTCTCAAAGGTTAGTAATTTCTTATTTATCTTATTTATTTTATTGCTTTTATTTATACAAGTTAAGATCCCTTAGGGTTTAGTTTCCTAATTGCCTTTGATTAATTTTTGTTATTATTCCGCTGCGCATATTAATCTAGTTAGTGAATAGAAAACACAACAGAATTTAGGCCCCATCTTTCTATAAATATAAAACCCTGTTGTTGCTGCATAACGACCGTGGCACAACAAGTTTTTTTGCACCAATGTCGAGTAATCAACTGTAAGACTCAGAGGCATCATTATAAACTTTCTTTCTAGTGAACCTGTAGGATGGTTCTCTCTTCTTAAACACCTAAAAAATCTTTCAACCCTTTCTTTCCCTTATCCCGAAGATGACATCCTACCTATCCAACGAGAGAAGCAATCATCTTCCCACAATCCTACAACCACTGCACGCATAACTCTCGCTGATAGCAACAAACCCTCGATAGAAGTTCGAGGAGGACCCATACGCTACCTGGATATTGAAGAAGCATTGTTCAAGCTTAAACACGACATAGTGCAGCTAATCATGAATCGCTACCAATTCAATGGACTACCGAACGATGACCCTTACTCCCACCTGAGGAAATTCATCACCCTATCCGACTCTTTCAAGCAAAATAGGGTTGAGCAACATATAATCCGCTTATATCTGGACTTCCAACAGTTCCACGATGAATCAATCTACAATGTGTGGGAAAGATTTAAGAGGTTGCTTAAAAGATGTCCTAACCACCAAATCGAATGATCAACCCAGTTGTGCACATTTTATAATGGTCTTGCACCGCACCACAAATAAACGCTCAACACCGCTGCTCGAGGCAACTTCACACTTCGCACAGATGACGAAGCTTGGAATCTAATTGAGAGCATAACCATGAATTACAACAATTGGAACACTGATGAGCATTCCTCATCATTGGCACCACTTACCCTTCCCAATCCTGTGCAAACTGAGGTGATCAAATCTCTCACGGAACACATTGGAACGCTAACCGAGGAAGTAGGAAAGCTGAAGAAACCTCCTCAACATGTCTTCCATATTCAGTCATGTCGGAACTGTACCAATCCGCAACATGCAAACACTGTTGATGGCACGGCCTACTACACCCAGTTCCTAACTCATCCGCGTCCACCTGATTACTCTCAAAACTCTCCTCCTCAAGCCAACCAATACCTACTAACTCAATCACCCAACCAATTTCAATACCCAACCTACCCACAACAACCTCAACTCGGTTATAACCAACCACGGTTGCTTTCTGGAACCACACCCGAGATGGTCCAACCTTATTAACCTAACATGCCAATTACTAGTTTAGACGAAACCCTCACCCAAATCATTCAAACGATTATGGCTAGACAAGGCCAAGTTGATCTCTTCTTAAGAGACCAACTAACTTTAATAAATACTCTTTTAACCCAAGTAGGGCGACTAGCAGTACGCATCGACACTCAACCACAGGGTAGTCTTCCTAGTAACACCTTTACCCAAGAAGCCAACCAGATAACCAACCAAGACTCCAAGGTGCACCCAAGCAACCTTCAGGTCTTTCTCCGGTGAAAGAACAATCTCCTGTCACACAGACAGTTGAGAAAAAGTCTTCTCCAAACCCTAAAAAGATAAGCATACCATTTCCAGGATGACTCAAGCAGCGACCAATCCTTTAGATACCCTAAGGGAATAGCTGCGAACATTATGGTTAAAGTAGACAAATTCTTTTTCCCAACTGACTTTGTAGTAATGGATATTCAGGAAGATATAAACATCCCTATAATCCTAGGTAGGCCTTTTATGAACACAACTAGAGCAATCATCGACGTGCACTCTTAGACGATTAGCTTGCGTGCTCATGGAGAAAGCGTAACATTCAAGATCTATGAGAATGATTGTGTTCCGATGGAGAATGCCGAGCTATTTAGTATCTCCATTAGACAAGTCAAATCAGATGATGAGACCCCAGAATCAGCAATGTGACACCCGACATATTAGGGCATTTTTCGTACCCAACTTAAATATTAATTACCCGTATTTAGTTATGCATTAATACTAAATACCCAAAATTTTAAACATATGCGCTCATTTTAAATCACACGATCAAATAAATCATTTAACCGACACACAAAACGTAACACAAGATTAGAAAAATGAATTTACGTGAAATTGAGGCCCAAATGGGTCGGTACGAGTTCAGTCCGCAGACGTAAGCCGATCTACCTCCCCCCTCTTTTTCTTTTCTTCTACTTCAACTCCCATCCTCATTTTCACCTTCCATCCCTCTCTCTAAAACACACTCTCCTCTCTTTTCCTTATCAAAAATCAGCTCCAAGAGCCACCACCACAAACCGCCATCACCACCATCGTCGGAGACCACCATCATCATCTTTATCATCATCAACAACAAGATCAAGCTCAAGAAACCATCGAAATTCACCTCATCTTCTTCATCAAGACCCACTTGTAAGAAAACTCTACTTTCCCTTGCAATAATACTTGTATTTACACACTATTAAATTCACACAACAAGAATATATCCAAGAAACTTGTTAAAAACGTTTTAAATGCGAAATCCGCACCAAAAATCACGAACAACTCGTTCTACGAACCGAGATCCAACTCAGTTCGCAACCCTTATCCGCGAACTGAGTTTTGTGAGTTTACTTTGACTCGCGAAGTGAAACTGCGAACCAAACTGAATTGCGAGTCGAGACCTACGAGTCGAGACTTGTGAACCGAACACCCTGTGAACTGAACCTTGCGAACTCAATCTCAGTTCACATCGCAACTCGGTTCGCACCTCAGTTTTAGTTCGCGGCCAAACTTGGTCAATTTTCTAGCCAGGGGCTTTGCCCCTTGGACCCCGCCAGGGGTTGCCACCCCTTGGACCCCGCTACCAGGGGTGCTGCCCCCGGAACCCTGTGCACGATTTCTAAACATAAACAACAAATGAATACTCGAACAACTAGTTTAGACAGACTATTGGGACAACAATTTTCAGGTGAGTTCATAGCCCCACTCTTTAAATGTTTTTACTATTTTCGGGGTGAGAATGCATGCCGCTATTTTACAAATCCTTGTTTATGAAAACAATTTTCATAACTACTTTATAACAGTTCATCAAATGTATGCTAGGTTTAGACCCTAGCAACTTTTACAACATGTACATTATGGTTAGGTTCCCAAAGCCTGAACTTTTGACATGCACATAAAACACTGTAGGGTTTTCTTACAATTTACATATACAACATTACCATAGGGTAATACGACAGGCTAAACACTTGTGAGCAATGATACTGTTCAAATCGTAGGAATTACCTTTATACACGAACTTTATAACAGTGCATGACTAAGTTGGTAGAGACTCCAGCTTCTGTGTTAAACTTTGTACAATTATACCTGTGGATTATATCTTATTATTATGCATATATACTGTTTGGCACGTTGTGCTACTTTCAGGCACTTTGTTCTATTTCCGGGCACTATGTGCTACTTCCGGGCATGTTGTGCTACTTTCGGACACTTTGTGCTACTTCCGTGCACTATGTGCTACTTTCGGGCTCTGTGAGCTACTTTCTGGCACGTTGTGCTACTTCCGGGCACTATGTGCTACTTCCGGGCTCTTTGAGCTACTTCCGGGCACTGTGTGCTACTTCCGGGCACGTTGTGCTACTTCCGATTTACTTATGCATACTTGATGTACATACATTATTACAATGCTAGGCACGGGGTGCTACTTTTGATACACATACGCATACATGATTATACTGTTAGGCACGTGGTGCTACTTCCGATATACATGCACACATGATATGGGAACCTGGTGCTACTTCCAATACATACATACATACTTGATGTACAGTAAAATACTTGGGCACGTTGTGCTACAAAACAATTGTTGCAGTACAACAATACAAACCATTAGATCTTGTGATCTACATTTTCCATACTACTAGTATAGTAGCATAAGTAATTGAAAATATATATACTACTTACACCGTATTGTAGGGAAGCAATACCTTATGTCGGTGACGTCGTAGTACCTCACTGCTGGTAAGAACAACATAACTATTTAGAAAGCCCTACGACTTATCTAGGTACTATTGCGATGGAGCAATACTTCATCTTGTAGTAACAATACTAGGGATTACATTTACAACAACCAGGAACCTATTGGTTCATGTTTATAGGTTTATAACTACCTCTATGGTGTTACTCGTGAGAGCAATGACCACATAATACCATATTTTAACACATGGTTTATAAACTGATTATGCAATACAATTGTTTATACTTTCAAGTTTAAAACTAACAAAAATTATGAACTCACCAGCTTTATAGCTAAATCGTTTTAGTATGTGTTCTCAGGTGCCCAGCAGGAATAGGACTACTACTCAAGTATGCTAGCTCGAGTTACATATTTTCAAACATTTGGGATTTCCTTGCATTGCTTTTGTACTTCAAATTAAGTATAGGAAACGATTTGCAAACTCGCAACTTTGTAAACACTTTATGTTTTGGTAATGTAACAACTATTTTCCAAACGTCTCATTTAGAGTTCGTTTGCTATATATCTTTGTGCAATGATTATTGATTAGTCGCGCCCCAACCCGAACCGTATCGCAACCTGAATTTGGGGGTGCGACAAGCAGCGAAGCAGGAAAAAGAGATTAAAGAAGATGAGCCTCTTGCCGATGATGCTTTTGCTTGTAACCTTGAAAGAATGATTAATCCTTTCTTGGATCCAACAAAGCCACTTACTTACCCTCGGCTCTGCAATCTAGAAGACATCGAACGAACTCTCATACACAATCTGAAAGAGATCTCGAACTTCTAAGCAAGCAGACTAACGAATCTCCAGCCACCTATACCTCCTCAAGGGATTCAAACCCTTGTTTCATCCGAACCTCAAACGCAGTCTGAGATAGGAGGTATATCTGGGTTAGATGATTCCAACGAAAAGAGAAACAATCTAAAGCTCTGTTCTGATTTAAAATTCCAGGTCATTGACAAATCTTAATCACCTCCTGACGTAGTTGAGCTCCCTGATCTACATATGGTTGATATTCCTACTACGGATGCTGACTCGGGAAACGGACCTGTGGATATTCATCATCTTGATTCTCCAGAACTGCATGATTCACAAGCATTATCTCAAGAAATCATATGCATCCCAATTGTCTCTACTCATGAGCAAATGATTTCTGTATTAGACGAATATGATGGAGACCTTTACATCATAATAGCATCTGTTAGAAATTCCACCAATGATTACTCTATGCATCAAAGGTGGTTAATAGCAGTTATTAAGGCAGCATCCACTATCCATCTCGCTAGCAAAAGAACCAAAGATCTGCTCATTCTTAGACATTGCATCAGAGTCTTCACTGACACACTCAAAACTTAGCTCAATGAAGAAAGGATTAACATGGAAGAACTACTCTTCTGCATTTATCAGAGAAAAATATACCGCAAGGTGTATGATGTTCTCATGGGCTCTAGGTTTCCTTATTCATCAAAACAGAGGGAGAAGTTGGGTGCTATCAGAAGAAATATCAAAGACTGATGCGAGCTGGGCGGTTGGTTTTAGGAAACGCTTCCTGTCGTTGCGAACCTTCCGCTTGGCCTCGATCAATGGGTTTTATAATTTGTAAATACGGGGCCTAAGTATACTTAAAACTATGGGAGTACAGTAGTAAGTATGATATAGGGTCGTTTTATAAATCAGTTGTATTGTGAAACGTTGACGTTGGAGACGGTCTATCTAACTAGTAATGGTTTTAACAGATAGTTGGGGTTTTGTTTTGGTTTTTTATATACTTAGGAAGAAAATTTAAATAAAGCAAGTACTTAGCCAACTGATAGTACTCACTTTGCTTTATACAGCAACCCCTTTAATCCACACGGTGAAGTAACAAGCATTTCCGTGGTGTCTACGTTGTACTCCACCAATAGTGTTTCCACTGCGTACACCAAGTACTTAACATGGTACCTACGTTGCTTCATAAAGGAATCCTAGACTTATTAACTTAGTTTGTATTTAAGAACAGTAATTATCCATCTTTGATATAAACCAGCCCTTACTTTAAAGTCCCAATAAATCCGCAATTTATTTACAGTGAAATATTTGCGTTCTTTGTAGAATACAATATTTCCACGGTCACCGTGTACTCTGTGTTAGGAAAGCGATACTTCCACAGTTCCGATGTACTTTGCTTTCAGTATAGAAAACATTATTGCATAGCCGTATTGTACTTTGTGTTCCGATTAGAAAACATTATTTCCATGACGACGATGTACTTTGTGTTCATTTTCGTTTTTGAAAACAATGTTTACACTGTTTAATTAATCAGACCATGTTTTAGACACAGATAACTAAGTACCTTTGGATAGGGTTCGTGACGCCCTATTATTAAGGCCGTAATCACGTTTACTGGTTGAAAGGCGTTTAGTTTAAATGAGTTTTAAAATCAAAGATAGAAAGTAAGTCAACGCACTTATAGTTTTAACATTAATCAACAATGGATTATGCCCACGACTTTCATAACATCCACGTTCCGTACTCCACACATTCGTGATGTTTCTGGCGCTATACAAATGAAAGCCGTATAACGTTACTCCGTTGTTTCATAATGACATCATCCCAATTATTAGGACTAACTACATCATAGCAAACATGCAATATAACTACTCGCTAATCATGGCAAACAACCCTAAATCTAGCATGAACAACAATAACAATCATCATAGTTAAAATAGATAAAGGATAGATATAACCAGAATACGAGCGTAGCTGAATACAACGTGAACGAATACAAGCGGAAGTTCGAGTATCCTCCAAGCAATATTACAATATTACCCCTCTATTCGTTCGGTTAGTACCGATACTAACTAGCCGCTAACTACGAAAATAAAACAACAACCTAAATTGTGACACCAGGTCAAAAAGGGCAAAATTAGCGACCAATTTAAAACTTAAATACACGTATTATATACGCGTTATTTCGAAAGTATTCAAGTATTATATATAAATATATATAATAACATGAAATGATTATTTATTAATCACATACAAACAAATATGAAAGAACGTGCAAACTTAAATACGGACGTTGGTGAAAAACATTTTAAATAATGTATTATTAATGAGAATAATAATTATTTACTCGATTGAGAATTTAAACACATTTTGTACACTGAAAACTATCTGTCAAAATTAGTTGAAGCAAAGATATATTTGTATATCTCATTAAAGGCATTTTTATAAAATACTTCGAATAAAAATATATACGATTTTATATTTAGAAAATTATCACTTTTAAAGATTATACTACTTTTACGATCGGGTACAAAAACACGGGTATTTTGTACCGTAAGTGGGAGCCAACCAACTTCAATAATTGGAGTTGGCTGGCTACACCCAAACACACCCTCTGCTTCTCCATTTTCTTCACCATTCTCTATCTCTTCCTCTCTATCTCTCGGCTCTCTTTCAAAATCAAAAATAACAACAATAACATTAACAACAACAAGATTCAGCAGCAATATCATCATCATAATCATCATCTTCGATCATCACCATCATCCGGTTCATCATCATCAACCTCACACGGCTCCATTTTTAATTTGTAAGGAAAACATTAAATTTTCTTTAAATTCGTGTTTTACAAACATATATTATCATGTATTAAGGTTATATCTACGTATTATGTCTGAAAAATCGAACCTATACACGTTTTCCCAACTGATTTCGCGAACAGACCTAAAATTGGTCCTGAGCTGAACGGCTGGAAATCATCAACCGAACGGCTGGATTTCATCAACCGAACGGCTAGGTTTCCTTAGCCGAACGGCTGGACTTTCATACGTAGATATAACGGATTGGGCTAAAATTTATTATAACGGATTGGACTTCCATACGTAGATATAACGGATTGGGCTAAAGTATTTTCAGGGTAGCTTCTCGATCAAAAATTTATTATATCGGATTGGGCTAAAAGTCACACGGTCACTCGAAAACGGTCCAATGATCAAGGCTATGTACCATAGCATGGGCAGTTTTAGGCCTTTCGGGTTCGTCTAGGGGTCGAAAATGACATATTTCAGTTTTTGGACCCCGTATCAAATTTCGTAACTTATGAAATAAAATATAACAAATATAATGATAATTGTAAACAATACGATACATCTATGAACGAGTTATATAAATGCAAAAACACACGTTATATATCTTTAGAATATAATTCAATCCGTCACCAACGGGCCATACATTTTATAAACTTTAATCGGAAGTACAAATATAATCACTTGGACGTAATCAAAACGGATAAACATTAATACGGAGAAATATTAGATAATCAAATGCTCATTAGAATCTCGCGTGTTTAGGACACTAGGAGATTCGGGGATTGTCTATTCCACGTTGGACATATTCATTGCTCGGATAGACTCAGGTGAGTCTCACAGCCCCATTTTTACTGTTTTTAAATATTGGGGTGAGATACAATGCTTACTTGTTTTCGTGATCATTGTTATTCGGTTAGTTAATTTAATTATTAACTCTGTTAAACATGTTGGTTATCATTGTCGGTCTTAATTTTCATTATTCGGGTATTGCATGAGTGTTTTAATACGGGAAAGTCCTCATCATTGCATGGTTCGTTAACTTAATAAGGCGCGATTACTATAAGATAGATCTATCATGGGAGTGACGTCCCCGTCCGGGTTGCTAGCTACAACCATGTACAAACGGGCATTTTAGTAATTGTTATGGGTGTTGACACCGTTCAGGAGGCACAAATCGGGTTAGGCCTCAAACCATGGCTTAATACAATACAAATGTCATTGTCGGTAAATCTAGTCGGTAAATTTAGTCGGTTACCTTAATTGGTTAATCATAGTTCGGTAACCTTAATGGTTTAATCATTGTTCAGAAACCGTAATTGGTTTATCATTGTTCGGTTATTTTATTTAATCATTGTCGGTATTAAATCGTCGGATAATCATGTTGATCACATCAATGTTTATGTTAAACCTGTGAGATTCACCAGCTTTGTCGCACCCCCAAAACACGTGGCAGCGGAAGTGGGAGGTGTCACGGGGGGCCCGACCAAATCAAATATCACAACACAAAGATCAAAGCAAACGACCTCTATATGAGACGTTTGAAAATATTACATTACCATAATTCAAGTGTTTACAAAATAAATCTGGAGTTCACATAAACCGTTTAGAGATTTCTAATACATTACTGAATTTACAAAATACAGCTACATGCAATCTTATCTCTTGATATTTTGAAAACAATGCGACTCGAGCTAAGCTTTCCAAAAGCTTCCTACTACGGTGGGTTACCTGAGAAATACATACTAAAAGGTTAACATAAAGTTGGTGAGTTCATAGGTTTGTTAAGAAATCAGTTTCTAAAATGATCCACAAGATTTCACAAGTTTTGCATCATTCGTCAATGATAAGTAAAAGTATCGTTATCTAATGACAAGTAAAAGTATTGCATACAGCAATATAAGTATACCATTTGCATGAGTCTCATAGTCAAGCTTAACGTTGTTTGCCTCCGGTAAGTGTACTAATCCGATACACTTCTAAATCACAAGTAATACTGCGCCCGTGGGTTGGCTAGCCCGGACGAGGTTTGTCAAACCCTGATAGATCTATCCAATAATACTCACGCACAAATTTTAATGACTATGATAAGTAGAGGACTTTAGTGGATTATTCAGGTCTCATGCAATCCGTACAAAAAAAGTTATTTCCAGTACTTGTGATCATAAAGCAGTTTATAAAACAGTTGTATGTATTCTCACCCCAGTGAAAAACAGTAAAAAGGGGCTATGAAACTCACCAGAGATAAGCAGGTAGCAAGCAATATCAAATATTAGCAAGTAGTGGGTGTTCTCGTTCCCGTGTGCAACCTCCTAACGCCCTAAACGTATGAGGTTGTATAAGTAGATGTCTCAAAAGACCATCTATAGCGATTGTATAAGTGGGGGTTAATGTCCACTTAAGCCAATCGGGTAGGTGGGGGTTTTATGTCCACCTAAAGCTAGTTCATCAACTAGTATGTCCAAATAAGTTGTTCAAGTTCTTTTATCAAAAACGTGTACGACCCGTTGGTGAAGGTTTGTAATAATAATTCTTTAAGACATTATTATCGAGTTTGTGTTATGGTACACATTGTTATAGTATGTATCATGTGTGGTTATAAGTTGTTACTCATGTTCGATACTTAGTGAAAAATAAGTTTCATACATTCTGTCTTTAGTGACACTAGTAGCGACACTAGTGTCATTGTCGCAAGTCATGCGACACTAGGGTAAGTGTCGCAATGTATGCGAGTGTCGCAGGTCATGCGACACTAAGGTCAATGTCGCAGTGAGTGTCGCAGGGTAGCGACACTAAGTCTTGTGTCGTAGGTTATGCGACATTAGGGTCAGTGTCGCAAGTTCAAATCAAATTTTTAATAAGTAGCGACACTAATAGCGACACTATGGTAGTGTCGCAGGTAATGTCGCAGGTAGTGTCGTCGGCCATGCGACACTAGCGTCTGGCCAAATTTCCATTTTTAGCCCAAGTGTATCCAAGTGTCAGTTTTTCATTCGGGAAACTTTCTAAAATTAGTTTTTGGTCCAAGTTACTAACTAAGTCACTGAAACCCATTTTTGTTACCATTTTCCAAATATAGTAAGTTTTTCGAAATCGAGCCACTTTTGTTGACTTGGTCAAACTTACTCGGTCTGACCAGACATTTTCTCCAACCCAAATATCAGTTTATAGAGTCCAAATAAAGTGTCGGTTCATATCGGAGTTCACCAAAAGTGTCGGTTTTTATAAAAGTCCCAAAACTTCAAGATTTCACATTTTCGATTTTTTATCGGTTTATTTCGCCATGTGTCTTACATATTTCTGGTTCAAGTCAAGTCTCATCAATTTTACCAACTGATCTTCTATGTATCTAGTCTCTAACATATGTTTCCTAAGAGTTTTAAGTCCCATTATCATAGAGAAAAAAAATAAATGGCCATGCATAGCCCAGATTCTGTTTTCACCCAGACCAGACCCACAAATCGACCAGTAGAGAAAAACGTGTACGTTTCTGGAAAAAGTGTAAAACACAAAAGTTGTAGATATTTTTAATACTCAAATTTAAAAAAAAAAATCATCTTCTATTTCTTCATTGAACTCAAGATATGACATTTTTTGTGTGCTGTGATTTTCTGGACAGATTATGTATCTTTGTGTATAAATTCATAAAAACGCATTTTAAACTTATATTTGGACATAATCATGTTAGATGAGCTTTATATCATGTAAATAAGTTTAAGAGAAGGAAAGAGTAGGTTTCTTACAAAGATTTTAATGGAGATAAGATGGGGTTATAATGCTTGTGTTCTTGAGCCACAATTCCTTGCAAAACCTTGAAGGTTGGAGTGGTGGTTCAATGGTGGTTTGTGGTGGTGGTTTAGGTGGAGATAAGGTGGCTCTAGCTACTTAGTTTCTCCAGAAAATGAGAGAGAAATAATGGAGAGAAAATGTTTGAATTTTTCTCTTTGAGTGTAAAAGTGTGAACCATGCATGAAGTGTGAATGGTTTGAAGGGAATCAAGTAATGATTGTGTTTTGCATGATACAAGAGTGGAGGAAGATAGGGGTGGCACATGGGGTCGCCGGCCCCCATGTGGTCCCACCAAGGTTATTTTGGTCATGTTCTTATTTATCCGATCTGTGCTTCGCGCGGTGTTCGCTGTACGGAGGTTTAATCGCGTGACGTTTTTAAATAGACGTTTTTCGTTAATGTTTAAAGACACGATATTTTAATTGATAGTTTTACTCTAAATAATATATTTTAGATTCAAAATGTATTTTGACTTTCATTCGATTGTCGGGCGCGTTCTGCGCATTTTCGTTGCGTTTCAGACGTTTTAATCGAAACGTCTAGGTTTTTCGGGTATTATTATATTAAAATAATAATATATGATAAATAACTTCTAAAAATAGATTTAAGTTATTTATAGAAATGTTTTCACCAACGTCGTACTTTATACAGTGTCGGACTCCGTTCGGTTGTTTTGCACAATTTCACCAAATTGCGTAAGCGTAATTACAACTAATTACGTAGCGTAATATAAATCAATTAGGGGGGGGGGGAATATTCAAATAAAAATATACAAATAGTTACAAGTAATTACAAGTATTTAGCCTAATATTAAACTAAACACACGTAATTAGGGTTTCTAGAGGGTTAATCAGTAACCCTAAATCGTCGGGTGTCACATTCTCCCCCTGTTAGGAGAATTTCATCCCGAAATTAGCTTGCTGTTGTGGTCTGTGAGGTATCTAGGAATAGATGTGGATGTTTCAGTCGCATTTGGTCTTCCCGTTCCCAAGTGAATTCAGGACCGCGCCTAGAATTCCACCGGACTTTAACGATGGGAATACGACTTTGTTTCAAGCGTTTGACCTCACGGTCCATAATTTCAATGGGTTCCTCGATGAAATGGAGTTTGTCATCAAAGTGGATTTCGTCGAGCGGGATTACAAGTGTCTCATCAGACAGACATTTCTTCAGATTAGAAATGTGCACGCTACTAAGTTGTGGTGGTAGCTGCAGTCGATATGCCATCGGACCAATTCTTTCAAGAATCTCAAAAGGTCCGATGTACCTGGGGTTTAGTTTTCCGCGTTTGCCAAAACGAATAACACCTTTCCCAGGTGACACTTTTAAGAGTACTCGATCCCCAACCTGGAACTCGAGTGGTTTGCGTCTCACGTCAGCATAGCTTTTCTGATGATCACGTGCGGCTTTCAGCCGGTTTTGAATAATCACGATTTTCTCGGTTGTTTCATGGATGATTTCAGGACCAGTGAGTTGGCTATTGCCAATTTCGGTCCAACAAATGGGTGATCGGCACTTTCTCCCATAAAGTGCCTCGAACGGTGCAGCATCAATGTTGGTGTGGTAACTGTTGTTGTAGGAAAATTCACACAAGGGTAGGTGGTTTTCCCATGTGTTTCCGAAGTCAACTACGCAAGCTCGTAGCATGTCTTCTAAGGTTTGAATGGTCCGTTCATTCTGACCATCGGTTTGTGGATGAAAAGCAGTACTCAAATCGAGGCGAGTACCGAGGGCTCGTTGAAGTGTTTGCCAGAATCGAGAGGTGAAGTGGCTATCTCTATCTGAGATGATTGAAATGGGAATACCATGTCGTGCCACAACCTCTTTGATGTAGATGCGAGCCAGACGCTCCAGCTTGTCGTTTTCTTTGATAGCTAGGAGATGGGCAGATTTCGTGAGACGATCAACGATCACCCAAATGGTATCGCAACCGTTCGGTGTTTTCGGTAGTTTTGTGATGAAGTCCATGGTTATGTTTTCCCATTTCCATTGAGGTATCTCGGGTTGTTGTAGTAATCCAGAGGGTTTCTGGTATTCGGCCTTAACCTTAGCGCAGGTTAAACATTTGCTAACATAGGTGGCGATGTCAGCTTTCATGTTAGGCCACCAATACCGTTGTTTAATATCGTGATACATCTTGTCGGAACCAGGATGTATAGAGTATCGAGATTTGTGAGCTTCATCCATCAACAAATTTCTTTGGTTTCCAAAGCTTGGTAACCAGATTCGGTTGGAGAAGTATCGGGTTCCATTGGGTTTGATTTCTAATTGTTTTTCCATGCCTCGCAAGGCCTCGTTTTTGATGTTTTCGTTTTTGAGCGCTTCGAGTTGAGCGGTGTGGATTTGAGTGATGAGATCATTGTGAATGGTTAAACCAAGGGATCGAACACGAAGTGGTTTTGGACGTTCCTCTCGGCTGAGGGCATCCGCAACAACGTTTGCCTTGCCTGGATGATATTTGATTTCGCAGTCATAATCGGTAAGCAACTCGACCCATCGACGTTTCCTCATGTTGAGATCTTTTTGATCAAATATGTGTTGGAGACTTTTGTGATCGGTAAAGATGGTGCACTTAATGCCATAAAGGTAGTGTCTCCAGATTTTGAGAGCAAATACGACAGCTCCGAGTTCAAGGTCATGAGTGGTATAATTCTTTTCGTGGATTTTGAGCTGTCGAGAGGCGTAAGCAATGAATTTTTCACGTTGCATTAACACACAACCTAGTCCCTGGCATGAGGCGTCGCAGTAAACTACGAAATCATCGGTGCCTTCGGGTAAGGACAAGTTGGAAGGCGGACTCCTGCTTATCGGTCCAATCAAATTTCTTGTCTTTCTGAGTCAGTGAGGTTAAAGGTAAGGCTATTTTGGAGAAATTCTCAATGAATCGTCGATAATATCCGGCGAGAGCTAAGAATTGTCGTACCTCAGTTGGTGTGGTTGGCGCTTCCCAGCACTTAATGGCCTCGATCTTGGCTGGATCAACACGTATCCCTTGACTGTCAACGACATGCCCTAGGAACTGTACTGTTTGCATCCAGAACTCACACTTAGAGAACTTGGCGTATAACTCCTCGTGTCTGAGTAATTCCAAAATGATTTTTAGATGTTGGCCATGTTCTATTTTGTTGCGAGAGTAGATCAAGATGTCGTCAATGAACACGATGACAAACTTATCTAGATAGGGTTTGCACACCCGATTCATGAGATCCATGAATACAGCTGGTGTGTTGGTTAGGCCAAAAGGCATCACTTGAAATTCGTAATGCCCATAGCGGGTTCTGAAAGCTGTTTTTGGGATGTCGGAGTCTCGAACTCGAAGTTGATGATAACCCGACCGTAGGTCGATTTTCGAGTAGAAGCTCGAACCTTGAAGTTGGTCAAAAAGGTCATCAATTCTTGGAAGTGGGTATCGGTTCTTGATGCTAAGTTTGTTCAGTTTGCGGTAATCAATACACATTCTGAAGGATCCATCCTTCTTTTTAACGAATAGGACCGGAGCTCCCCAGGGTGAAGAACTCGGTCGAATGAATCCCTTGTCCAAGAGCTCTTGTAATTGGGTGGATAACTCCTGCAACTCGGATGGGGCTAATTTATACGGGGCTCGTGCCACGGGTGCAGCACCGGGCACAAGGTCAATTTGGAATTCGACTTGTCTAGGCGGGGGTAGGCCTGACAAGAGTTCGGGAAAGACTTCCGGATAGTCTCGAACGATGGGCACATCCTCAAGTCGCTTTTCAGCCAACTTCTTTTCGGTTACATGAGCAAGGATTGCCGGGTACCCTTTCCTCAGGTACTTTTGAGTTTTCATACAAGATATGATGTTCAGGTTTCACCTACCAGTCTCCCCCTGTATGATCAAGGTTCCACCGGTAGTGAGAGGTATACGCACGATCTTCTCGAAACAAACGATTTCGGCACGGTGTTTGGACAACCAGTCCATGCCAACGATGATATTGAAGCTTCCGATTTCCACGGGGATGAGGTCTATAGGGAACAGTTCGTTGGCGAGGTTTAAAGTGAAATTTGGTATTACACTATTGGCCTCGATCAGTTTTTCATTCGCTAATTCTACAGTGTACTTAGCATCTAAGGCAAGGGGTGTGATGATTAGTAATGGACAAAATTTATCGGATATGAAACTTTTATCAGCACCGGTATCGAATAATACTGAAACGGTTAGATCATTGAGGAGGTACATACCAGTAACTACGTTGGGATCTTGACGAGCTTCCCCAGCATTGAGTACGAAGGCTCGACCGCGAGGGTTGTTGTTGTTGTTATTATTGTTCCTGGTGTTGTTGTTGTTGTTGTTGCATTTCGGGCAGTTGTTTCTAAAATGGCTAGTGTCCCCGCACTCGAAACAAGCCTTTGGTGCGTTAGGGTTGGTGCTTGGGTTGGGGGTTCTGCAATCTTTGGCTAGATGTCCCTGTCGTTTGCACTTGGTACATGTACAAGGGCCATCATGGTGTCGTGTACACTTAGAACAATAAGGTTTGTTCCCAACGTACCCTTTCCTGTCCCCCGACCCTGAACCAGAGGAGTAGGCCTTGACAGTCTCGGCCTTTTAGTTTGGCTGTTGCTGATGTTGGTTGTGGTTGTTGCCAGACCATTTCCTTTTGTTGTCCCCGATGGCTTTCTCAGTGGTTGTCCCTCGGCGGACAATCTGGGCCATGAGTTCATGTGCCATGCGGACAACACTTTGGATGGTCCCGGGTCTTGAGGAGATGATGTTCCCCTGGATTGATTCTGGTAGCCCCCAAATGTATCTCTGGATACGTTTGTATTTAGGGTCCACCATGGATGGGCATAAGACAGATAGCTTGTGGAATCGAGTGGTGTAGGTGGTGATGTCGTTTCCCTGAACAGAGAGTTTCCAGAATTCTTCTTCAAGTTGTTGCAGTTGCTCATGAGGGCAGTATTCTTCCCTGAGCATCTTCTTGAGGTCTTCCCAGGGAAGCTGATATGCGGTATAAATACCCATTTGGGCATAAGAGTTCCACCAGGTGAGAGCTCCATCAGAGAGGGTGCATGTGGAGAATTTAACCTTGTCTTCCTCAGTGCAGTTGCAGATTCGGAAAACAGATTCTGTCTTTTCGATCCAACGTATCAGAATGATAGCTCCTTCAGATCCTTTGAAATATAAGGGTTTATAGTTCAAGAAGTCTTTGTAGGTACATGGTTTTGGAGTAGATGTGTTAGCAGGTGCGCCTCCGCCGCCCGGGTTTTGTTGGGCAGCAAGGACTTGAGCTACGCTCTGTGCAATGACCTGAGCGATTTTGGTGTCGGTGTAAGTATGTCGTCTTGGAAACATGATGCTGAACAACAATGAAATGAGACATATAAGAGGTTTGCGCGAGGTCACAATATATCAGATGTGTATATATAATGAGGTAATATACAACAGCACAGAATGATAAAAATAATTCATTAGATAGAAAGGTTGAATACAGAGTACGAGTGTCAAAAGACAACAATCATAAAGATTACAAAAGGTGCCGGGAATGTTACATCCGGTCTGAATTTGAAAGTTTACAGAACCTAATAAAGGATAATAAGTTTGAGCACATTCTGCCTCCATAGGTTACAATAAAAGAAATAGATCGAGTTCTGACGTAGGTTTACTTGTGACATTAGAGTGACGAGGCGATTTATAGTATCCGTAAGTCTGCTTGTTTGCCTGGCACCTTCTTCAGCCAAGGTTAGTCGTTGCTCGAGCGCACGATCATACTCCTCAGCTTCTCGTGAACGTTGTTCACGTTCTTCCAACCTCGCTTGTAGGATGTCAGTAGCGCTCCTGTCGTCTATAACTTGTTGATGAATCCTTTCCAGAGCACGGTTCATGCCTTCCTGTTCTTGAAGAAGTTGTGTTATGCGATCATCGGTTCGGTACAACAGGTAGTTTTCTACTATATAATGATCCCGTTCTAGGGTTTCGAGCCTTTCGTTATGACGGTGAAGTTGGGCTGCTAACACCGGTACCGTATGGTGCGTTGGTTCTTGTGTGTACGGGGAGATGTCCATGGGGTCAGCAGGAATCTGTATTGCTTCCTCAGACCTCTAAGTGTTTAAAGTTGTGGGTAGCCAGTCCTACCTATGGGCGTATGCCGAACGGCGGGTATTAGTCGTGGTGTTAGCAATGGAGTTTGAGTAAGGGTTTGCTCGGGATGATCCGGCATTCCCTCGGCGTCTTCGTACTACCCGGGCTTCGCTGGTCATGTAGTAAAGAGGTTCAGGAGAGTTTGGTGTCGTAGGGATAGGTAAGGGGGTGGTACCCCTTGTAGTGGACCGCGTTTGAGTTTTGTTGTTCAAGTCGGTTGATGATGCGTTAGAGGAGTCTGCCATTTCTGTGGCAAGGAGTTTAGTATATAAGAGGTTAAGGTTATATATAAAAATATAATAACCTAGCACATAAGCACGTATAGGGTTGGTCCCGTTTCTATCCTTGGTCAAAGTCTTCTAATGCATTCCCCATTCACTATAACCATTTCAGGTCTTGCATCAATTCTCCTTTAATTGTACATAGTTGATCAGGCTATGTTAAATTAAATTCAAATGATGCAATCGCTGAACCATTCATATTAAACAAGGAATACTAACCTAATGGTTATAGTCTAGGTCACTAATGCAATCCTAGTTCGCTATAACCTTTGGCTCTGATACCAATCTGTCACACCCCCAAAACACGTGGCAGCGGAAGTGGGAGGTGTCACGGGGGCCCCGACCAAATCAAATATCACAACACAAAGATCAAAGCAAACGACCTCTATATGAGACGTTTGAAAATATTACATTACCATAATTTAAATGTTTACAAAATAAATCTGGAGTTCGCATAAACCGTTTAGAGATTTCTAATACATTACTGAATTTACAAAATACAGCTACATGCAATCTAATCTCTTGATGTTTTAAAAACAATGCGACTCGTGCTAAGCTTTCCAAAAGCTTCCTACTGCGGCGGGTTACCTGAGAAATACATACTAAAAGGTCAACATAAAGTTGGTGAGTTCATAGGTTTGTTAAGAAATCAGTTGCTAAAATGATCCACAAGATTTCACAAGTTTTGCATCATCCGTCAATGATAAGTAAAAGTATCGTTATCCAACGACAAGTAAAAGTATTGCATACAGCAATATAAGTATACCATTTGCATGAGTCTCATAGTCAAGCTTAACGTTGTTTGCCTCCGGTAAGTGTACTAATCCGATACACTTATAAATCACAAGTAATACTGCGCCCGTGGGTTGGCTAGCCCGGACGAGGTTTGTCAAACCCTGATAGATCTATCCAATAATACTCATGCACAAATTTTAATGACTATGATAAGTAGAGGACTTTAGTGGATTATTCAGGTCTCATGCAATCCGTACAAAAAAAGTTATTTCCAGTACTTGTGATCATAATGCAGTTTATAAAACAGTTGTATGTATTCTCACCCCATTGAAAAACACTAAAAAGGGGCTATTAAACTCACCAGAGATAAGCAGGTAGCAAGCAATATCAAATATTAGCAAGTAGTGGGTGTTCTCGTTCCCGTGTGCAACCTCCTAACGCCCTAAACGTATGAGGTTGTATAAGTAGATGTCTCAAAAGACCATCTATAGCGATTGTATAAGTGGGGGTTAATGTCCACTTAAGCCAATTGGGTAGGTGGGGGTTTTATGTCCACCTAAAGCTAGTTCATCAACTAGTATGTCCAAATAAGTTGTTCAAGTTCGTTTATCAAAAACGTGTACGACCCGTTGGTGAAGGTTTGTAATAATAATTCTTTAAGACATTATTATCGAGTTTGTGTTATTGTACACATTGTTATAGTATGTATCATGTGTGGTTATAAGTTGTTACTCATGTTCGATACTTAGTGAAAAATAAGTTTCATACATTCTGTCTTTAGCGACACTAGTAGCGACAATAGTGTCATTGTCGCAAGTCATGCGACACTAGGGTAAGTGTCGCAATGTATGCGAGTGTCGCAGGTCATGCGACACTAAGGTCAATGTCGCAGTGAGTGTCGCAGGGTAGCGACACTAAGTCTTGTGTCGCAGGTTATGCGACATTAGGGTCAGTGTCGTAGGTTCAAATCAAATTTTCAATAAGTAGCGACCCTAATAGCGACACTATGGTAGTGTCGCAGGTAATGTCGCAGGTAGTGTCGCAGGCCATGCGACACTAGCGTCTGGCCAAATTTCCATTTTTAGCCCAAGTGTATCCAAGTGTCAGTTTTTCATTCGGAAACTTTCTAAAATTAGTTTTTGGTCCAAGTTACTAACTAAGTCACTGAAACCCATTTTTGTTACCATTTTCCAAATATAGTAAGTTTTTCGAAATCGAGCCACTTTTGTTTACTTGGTCAAACTTACTCGGTTTGACCCGAAATTTTCAGCCAACCCAAATATCAGTTTATAGAGTCCAAATAAAGTGTCGGTTCATTTCGGAGTTCACCAAAAGTGTCGGTTTTTATAAAAGTCCCAAAACTTCTAGATTTCACATTTTCGATTTTTTGTCGGTTTATTTCGCCATGTGTCTTACATATTTCTGGTCCAAATAAAGTCTCATCATTTTTACCAACTGATCTTCTATGTATCTAGTCTCTAACATATGTTTCCTAAGAGTTTTATGTCTCATTATCATAGAGAAACAAAATAAATGGCCATGCATAGCCCAGATTCTGTTTTCACCCAGACCAGACCCACAAATCGACCAGTAGAGAAAAACGTGTATGTTTCTGGAAAAAATGTAAAACACAAAAGTTGTAGATCTTTTCCATACGCAAATTTCAAAAAACAATGCATCTTCTAACTCTTCATAGAACTCAAGATATGACGTTTTTAGTGTGCTGTGATTTTCTGGACAGATTATGTATCTTTGTGTATAAATTCCTAAAAACGTATTTTAAGCTTATATTTGGACATAATCTTGTTAGATGAGCTTTATATCAAGTAAATAAGTATAATAGAAGGAAAGAGGAGGTTTCTTACAAAGATTTTCATGGAGATAAGATGGGGTTATAATGCTTGTGATCTTGAGCCACAATTCCTTGCAAAACCTTGAAGGTTGGAGTGGTGGTTCAATGATGGTTTGTGGTGGTGGTTTAGGTGGAGATATGGTGGCTCTAGCTACTGATTTTCTCCAGAAAATGAGAGAGAAATAATGGAGAGAAAATGTTTGAATTTTTCTCTTTGAGTGTAAGAGTGTGAAGCATACATGAAGTGTGAATGGTTTGAAGGGAATCAAGTAATGATTGTGTTTTGCATGATACAAGAGTGGAGGAAGAGAGGGGTGTCACATAGGGTGGCCGGCCCCCATGTGGTCCCACCAAGGTTATTTTGGTCATTTTCTTATTTATCCAATTTGTGCTTCGCGCGGTGTTCGATGTACGGAGGTTTAATCGCGTGACGTTTTTAAATAGACGTTTTTCGTTAATGTTTAAAGACACGATATTTTAATTGATAGTTTTACTCTAAATAATATATTTTAGATTCAAAATGTATTTTGACTTTCGTTCAATTATCGGGCGCGTTCTGCACATTTTCGTTGCGTTTGAGACGTTTTAATCGAAAGGTCTAGGTTTTTCGGGTATTATTATTCTAAAATAATAATATATGATAAATAACTTCTAAAAATAGATTTAAGTTATTTATAGAAATGTTTTCACCAACGTCGTACTTTATACAGTGTCGGACTCCGTTCGGTTGTTTTGCACAATTTCACCAAATTGCGTAAGCGTAATTACAACTAATAACGTAGCGTAATATAAATCAATTACAGGGGTGTATATTCACATAAAAATATACAAATAGTTACAGGTAATTACAAGTATTTAGCCTAATATTTAACTAAACACACGTAATTAGGGTTTTTAGAGGGTTAATCAGTAACCCTAAATCGTCGGGTGTCACAAGCTTATTTGCTGACCTTTCAGTGTTGTATTCTCAGGTGATCAGTAATAGTAGGATGACCCTCAGGATAAGCTATCTACTTACGAGTCGCATGCATCTATTTGGACATGAAGATTTTCTTGCATTTTGTTTTGTATTAATGGTTATGTATTAAAATCTTCAAAAAAAAATCAAATGTGAACTCGCTGTTATTGTAAACTTATAACTTATGACTTAAAACTTTGTACTACTTTTGTAATATATTTATAAATGTCTCATGTAGAGTCGTTTGTTGTAATCTTGGTGTTTTGATATTTAATTAGTCACACCCAAATCGTCGCTTCCGCAAATCATGAAATCGGGGGTGTGACATAATTCTAGAGAGAGAGTAGTGAGAGAGTGAATGTTAATGTGGAGTGTGAAGTGTGGTGAAATGAGGTGATTTAGTCCCATATATATACTAGTTGCTCAATCGTATTCCTCATCCGTATTTTTACCTCCAAAATCTCAACCGTATTCCTCAACCATATAAAATCCTTCCTTGTACAGGCACAACATTGAATACGGGGCGTCCAACCGTATTTCGGGAGAGATTTGGACGATACGGGAGAGAATCAGGATGATACGGGAGAAACAGGACGTATACGGGAGGGAATAGGCCGTATACGGCTAGGCTTAGGCCGTATACACCCTTGTCCAGGCCGTATACGGTTTGGGCTTGGCCGTATATGGCTTGGATCTCCCGTATTGGTGATCTTCGGTTGCCTTGATTCTTCGTTTGGGTGTAACTTCTTCGTCGTTTATCCGTTTTGAGCGTTCTTTATATCCACGCGTTCGTAATTTCCTAATGAAGGAAATGACATAAGTTAGAGGCCATAATTCTAAGTAGAACTCAAAAAGTGTTAAAACACGTGAACGAGAATGCTTAAGATCGTTTGTGCTCTATTTTGCTCGTTTTTAGGACTTTTTGGTTGATTCTTGAAGCATCATCTATATTTTAGCCATCATTATGAAATTTAGTATAAAAATGTATATTTCAAATGTTTTCATCCATAATCGGGCTAAAAATATGAGATAATAGCACACAAAAACTTGACTTTTTGCGTGTTATCAAATATCCCACACTTAAACTTTGCTTGTCCTCAAGCAAAACTCAAATTTCTCACTTGCTTACCTATGAAAATATTTGAAAGTGCCAATGCATTTTAGGTGAATTAAAATATATCAAGAGCAAACAATCCCATACAAAAGTAACATATCCTGGAATTTAAGAGAAAATAACGTATTCATTTTATAAGCATGAAATGACTCTCTTAGGCATGCTTTTAATTCTCGCGATCTTGGAATATACTTGACTAGGAAATCTCACCAGGTGGTCACTCAATTCACTCAGAAGTGTTTTGGGTTACCTATCATTCTAAACAAATGAAATCGCTCAAAAGTCAGTAATGCAACATCCATCATCATAGGCTTGCTCGAGAATCATATCTCCACCACTTAGGCGCGGACGGTGCTAATTATCCCAGGACATTAAAATGGGTTGTAGTGTTTGGTGAAGGTTAAAGGGAATGGATAAGTGGGAATTTTGATTTACGGGTTTTGCTTATCTTAGGACCTTTAAACTTTATGAAAAAATTTATTTAGACAAGCTTTTTTAATGAAAACGGAAACGGATAATGATAAGGGTGGAAGATAGCTATTTTTTACTTCTATCTTTTGAAAACACATGGATAATTTATACTCTTTTAGGGATCGGAGTTTTCGGAAGATTTGAAGCACTTAGCTTTATTTCAGATGACATATTTTTTCATTTCTTTTCTTTTTCTATATCTTTTTGGCTTAGAACTTCTTTGCCAAGGAATTTCTAAGGATTTTTTTTTTCTATTTTCCTTTTTGAGATCCTTTCTTACTTTCATTTTTCACACTTTTGATAACTTCGAATTTACTTGGTGCCAATTTTTCGCACAAAAAAAAAACTTTCGATCTTTGAGTATTGATCATGGAAGCGCACACGAGGAGTTATGTGTAAACACAAAATTTGTGATTTTTGAGTGAAAGCAAAAAGAATATCTAAATAGCATTTTTCAAAAATTTAAAAATTCTAAGATAAGGTTTTGCTGGGTGTGGAAATAAATGGGTTTGATTTTTAAAGAAACGAAAAGGCTAAGGCTCAGCATGGTTTTCTAGGCGGATCATCAAGACTTGAAATGAGTGTTGGAAGGGTTTTGGACTGGAAAAGAAGGCTAACAATGGGGGTTAAATCCTAAGGAATGTCAAGGTCCTCTAATTGCACCTATACCGCGTACGATACTCTACCAATGTGGTCTTGAAGTGCATACCAAGAGCAAGTTCTAATTCTGGATGCATGCATCGGCACACAGTCATCAAACGAATAGTGAAGCATTTAAAATGAATGCTTTTCATGGGCTCAAGATACCTCACTACAAGTATGGGTTATATGTGCCTAGCCATGCGATGCCCCTCTTAGATCATCATTTCAGCTTAAGAAATTCCTAACTTATTTAATCTTAATTTTCAAAATACATTACTCATATATGAAAATGATTCCCCTCAAGACATTTTAATTCAAAAATTTTAAGCAAAAGTGAGGTTTTAAATGTAATACCCTGCAATTCCAACAAAATTATAAATGTTGATTGCACGCATTTTTAGGGTAATTCCCTAACTTAGAGTGAATTCACAACACATTTTAGAGATAAGTCTAGCAAAGCCCAACTAGATAATACGTGTAGTGTTACTTATTCATAATTAGTTGTAATTATGTACAGAACGATTTAAACAATGCGACAAAAATATACGACTGTTGGTGAATAAAATTAATTATTAATTAACATTAACATTTATTAAATTATTATGTTGATAATATTTACAAAGCATTTTGTGTTAAATAATGTTTATTTCGTAAACTGAAACGACTTGAACCATATAAGTAAAACTAAAATAAAACAAAGTTATAATTTTATAACTTAACTAAATTATTTTAAATAAAATATTTCAACTAAAAGTATAATCGAAAACATATTTAAAAACCTATCGTTTAAAAACATTTTAACATTTCACGATCGGGTAAACGAACACGGGTTAAATACCGCAAATTTGGGACAAAAAACCCCGCACTTTTGGACCCAAAAATCTGCCAACACCACCCCCACCCCACCCTCATTTTCATTTTCATTTTCATCTTCCCTTTCTCTCACTCCATCCCCATTCTCTCTCAATTCTCTCTCTAAAAACTCACCAAATCACCACTATTTTCTTTAGATTTTCAGAATAACAACAGCAACAAAACTCATCATCAACTTCATCTTCACCAAGCTCAAGAACACCATTTTCATCACCATCTTCATCCACTCACCTAACTTTCAGATTTCACTCGATTTGGTATGAAAAATCACTTTTCTTTCACTTTTCCTTTATTATTATAGTATACAAACATGTTACAAGTCATTATATGAAAGATCTAAACGTTTTTGGGTTGAAAAATTAAGATTTTCGTCAAACAGCACGTTGTGTCGCATGGGACCGAAAACAGTAGTGCGACACAAGCTTTTGTGTCGCAGTACCATTTTTACGTCGCATTATGCGACACAACGCCTTGTGTCGCATAAATTATTCTATGTCTCATACTTGTGACACAACTACTTATGTCGCAGCATTTGCGACACAAATGCTTATGTCGCATTTTGCGGATATCGCAGGAATGCGACACAAACCCTTGTGTCGCAGAACCTTTTAGCGACACAGTACTTATGTCGCAAAACTCATAACCTTAAAAACACATATTTTTCACTAAGTGTGGGAACCAGATTTTACCACTTGGTTTCACTCCGAATTTGGAATTCGGATGCGCCAGGGGTTGCCACCCCTTGGCCCCCGCTACCAGGGGCGCTGCCCCCGGACCCCTGTACACAATTTCATACCTTATGAAACACCATGAAACAATGAATTACACCTTGAAACGTTTCACAAAATACCACCAACGTCTCGTGTCGAACTTACAAAATAAACAAGGATCTTTCACGAATAAACAAGTAACATGGTTAGACTGTTAGCCAACCGCTTATATGATTATTCTTACGTTTAGGACGTTAGTGACCTACTTGGATTTAGGCTTTGCTAGCGCTCGAAACTTTACTTAGCTCAACAGGTGAGTTCACAGCCCCACTTTTAACTGTTTTACCGCTTTCAACTTGTGGTGAGAAACATAGTCAACTGCTTTATTGATTGCCATAACTGCTTTTACTTACATGATTGTTTATCATACTTGTTTTCTCGCATGATATGAGTACTTTGAACTGTTGAACCCTTACAGCAAAACTGGTATTTATGAAACAACATTTTCATACTATAAATGTGATAAAACATGTTCGGTAAACGAGAGAATGACCGGTACTATTTGGGAAACGCTGGAGAACGACCAGCAACGTATTGCAACCTGTATTTTGGGTAACATCCCACGTAAACGGAATTTTGGGTAACATCCCACGTAAACGGTATTTTGGGTAACATCCCACGCAAACTGTATTTTGGGCAACATCCCAACCGAACTATATTTGGATAACATTCCACAAAACGTTTACTTAACTATTATGGCAATAACTATTTGTGAACGTATTGGTTTTAACAACTGTGCTTAGAAACTTGATTCAACTATTGCAAATATAAAACCTGCGAATTCACTCAACCTCGTTGTTGACTTTTACTATGTTTTTCAGGGAATTAGCTGCGCACGTAAGAACCTCCAGCATACATGGAACAAAGGTGACCCACGAAGGAATAGGATGCCAACTTTTGACAACTGGATTTCTTTTATATTACTAAACTGTTTAGTCATATTTACGAAATCTACTTTTGTAACTTAATTACATTTCAACTTATACGATTCGATGAATCGTAAACTTTGTAACTATTACATTTGGCATCTTAATATATTATGTTCTGTTGTAATCATAATCTCTAATACGTATGCATGTACGGTGTATTGTGGCACTCCCCATACTTAACTAAATGCTTCTGCTAAACTCAATCAACGAATTTTGGGGGTGTTACATTAAAATTGAGGAACATTTTTCGAGTTTTGCTTTTAGAAATGAGAATCTGACCTAAGGTATTCTATATCGCTATCCCGCACTTAGAGAAACATTGTCCCTAATGTTCTCTTGAGTTGAGATTTTATTTCAAGTAAAATCCCACACTTAGAGTTTGAACATATCGGAAAATGTTTCTCAAGTGTTTGTATTGGGTTGGAATCCCACACTTAATGATAAGCTTAGGATATGGCATAGACTACTGATAAAATAGAAAAAAATTAATCAAATAAAAACAAGGATAAGAACGAGGAAACTCCCCTATCAACTGATTTAAGGAGGTTGAAAGTCTGAAGATATTCTGCCTTTGAAGAAGAGTACTTGCCACATATCCTTCTTGCGGCAGCTCCATGAACTCCATTCAGCTTTTGGGGAAGAGCACTTTGCACACAATGGTTTTATTCACTCGTCTCAACAACTCAAAACTCTCTCTTGTGAAAATATCTCATAAGTATGAACACATTGGATATACTTTTCACCAACTTCCCATTTTTATATCTTTTTTCTGAAAGGAGTCACTATCCCAGAATGCGAAAGATGTTTTCTATTACAAATCATTTGTAACACATGTGTTTTTAAATGAGTTTGAACATAATGCATGAAAGTAGCATGCAAGAACCTCAAATGCTCGAAACACATGAATTAACATTTTAAAAATGTTTCCTTAATTATGGGATTAGTGATGTGGTAAAAGCAGTTAGTGTAAAAATGAAGTGGTGTTTTGAAAGCATTTGTATATCCAAGTGTGAAGGATAGTCAGAGATAATTCACTTCTTGGTATTTAAAAATACTACTAATATTAAAGGATATTTATTCAATGGGTTGCCTCCCGAGAAGCGCTTCTTTTTAAAGTCGAGGGCTCGACTTTTATTCCTCTTGGATCAACCGAAAGAGGAACCTCAAGGGCTAGAGGTGTTGGATAGTGGTGCCCTGGAGTTTTGTGGATAGAACTTGAGGAAATAGCGAGTGATGACTTGGGTGATGTTCGGGATTCTTGACAGAAAGAGAGGGAAACTATCGAAGTGTTCCTCAGCCCCAAGAGATATCATAGACTGTTCTGGAGATGGGTCCATCTGAATCTATGAAGTAGGTCCCGTTGTACTCGATTCTTTCATGCTCTGGTCGTTCCTATCTTAATGAATCCATGAACCCGAAGAAGCGCAAATGGATGTCTTCATGAGTGCTGACGCTGGTGCTTCTTCCTAATTCATTGATGGACTCGAGGATGCCTTGTACAAGCTGCTTCTGATGATCGGAGTATATGAGGCTTGGTTTGCAGAAGATGTTAATCATTCTGTTATAAACCTCACGCAATCCATCATTAAATAACTGTCTGGGCTCCCTTGTGAAGACATTACCGAAGATATCTCCAAGCTGTTCTGTGATAAAGTTCATGGTGTTAACCATCGAACCGTCAGTAATAGATGAAGGGATGTCACGTGTCCTCTCATCATGGCTCACACGCTCCAGCCTTTCGATAATCTTATGAGCATGGAATTCTAAAGTGCAGTCGATGTAAAACCTATGTGGTGAAGAATCGTCGATATAATCGTTATTAGCCATGGAGTTCATTAATCCCCTAAGATCGTTCATCATCAGAATGTCAACCTCCAATTCAGGATTCCTAGTAGCATTATCCAAATGAGGCCGATAAGAATGCAAAAAACAAGTCTGCTTGAGTGAAAATGGAAATGCGGACCTGATCAGTGTTTCATATACCTTGTTGTATATGGTCTTTTGTTCCTGAAAGAATTCTAGCTCTCCTGCAGATGGTTCATCATCGTCTTGATGTTCTTGCGAAAATTGAAGTGCCAGGTCTTCGGCGAAGGCATAAATGCGGTTTTGGAAGAACTGAGGATCTTGGGTTTTTAAACTAGGTAGCTTTGTGGGTTTTTAAACTAAAAACAAATAATTAAAGTGCAGGAAAGTAAATTGCAGGAAATTAAAATACAGGAAAGTAGATAAAGATAAATATGTGATTGCTGAGATTTCGATAATTAATATTTCAAGATGACAGATTAACTAGGGGCAATACTTAATAAAATAGGTAAGCTATTAGGTGTAAACTCTAGAACACTACCAACTAAGTTTCCCATTGGCATGTCACTAGGAACTAGGTTATCATGATTCTGATCGGAACAATACGCAAACTTCCAATACCTATCTGGTTAAGAGATAAGCAACCTATTTTGGTTTTATACCGAGGTGCATGAATCAGTAGTGTATCGTCTCATAGGTCCGACCGTTCTTAACCCCTAAGATAGTTTACTATTCTATTTGCATGCAGATTAATAACTTTTGTGTGTTTAGACCGCCGATTTTATAAGACCTAGAGGGTTAAGAATCTAAAGTCACTTGGACTTTTACTTTCATTCCTAAGTCTTATTTATGATTAACTAGATTCTGGTTTCTTCGACTTATGACTAAAATCTCTCCTTTTCAAACAGTTATACATCCCTGGATTATTCGCAGTTTTTTTTAAAACGTGTTTCATATGCAGACCATACCTTTCAGTAATTAGACCGTGTACTTTACATGGTAGTTCCATGGCTTCTTACATCCAACATGCGGTCATGAGTAATTGACAGTGAGAATGACACTTTAAACTAATTAAATATAAAGTAGTGTGGAAATGTAAACCTAATATATACAACGAGTGGTTTCTCTAGATGTTGCTTAGACAAAGCAATATAAAGCAGTGAGAAGAGATCATCTCAATTTCCTTTTCATCCTGAGAATCGGAATCATGACTAGACCCAGAAGTACCTCCTAGATCGAACTGAGTTCAAGGTTTAGATGAACCAAGGGCTTGAATCCCTTGAGGAGGTATGTGTGGTCGCAGTCGAGATTCCTTATAGTCTGCGATCTTATTTAGGAGCTTGTCTGGTATCTCTAGATGTTGCTTAGACAAAGCAATAGTACTTTCAATATTCTCCAGAGCACGAAATCGAGGAAAGGTGAGTGGTTTGATAGGATCGATGACTGATGCGATAAGTTTCTCCATAGTAAGCGCGTACTCAGCATCATAAGAATAGTCAATCAGTGGTTCTTCTTCTTCTTCTTAGTTACTATCTGGCAAAGGGATAAAGCTTTGAGTGTAGTCTATCTGCATTATCTCTGCTGTCAGAAGGTATGAATCAGGAAAGTAAGTTGGTTTAGACTGATCTTCTTTTACCTTGTCCTCCTCTTCTTCTTCTATTTCTTCTTCTTCAGTCTCTTCCTCTTCTTCTATTTCTTCTTCCTCAGTGTCAAAAGTAATCGTAGTAGGCTCGTCAGACATTTGTGTGTCTGGTTCAGAATCATCATCCGAAGTAACTCTGCCTGTCGATATCATACATATCTGTGCATGCTCCGTCATAGTCTGGTCAGTCTAATCGATATTTAAAGTGATAGTCTCTCCATGAGATCTAAGACTGATAGTCTATGTGTAAACATCAATGATAGTACATGCGGTGTTCAAGAATGGTCTTCCTAAGATAATAGGGATGTGCACATCCTCCTGTATGTCCATCACTACGAAGTCTGTGGGATATAGGAACTTATCTACCTGAACCATGATATTTTTATCTATTCCCTTAGGGTATCTAATGGATTAGTCAGCTAGCTAGACGCTCATCTTGGTAGGCTTAAGGGGTCCTAATTCCAGTCTGGTGTAAAGCGAGTAAGGCATAAGGTTGATACTGGCTCCTAGGTCAGCTAGAGAGTGTATCATGCCCGAGTGATAGATCGAACAGGGAAGAGTGAAATGTCCTATATCTCCTAATTTCTCAGGTAGGGAATTCTTAATGATAGCTGAACATTCCGCGTTCAGTGGGATAATGGGTACTTCGGGTACCTTATCCTTGGTCAACATGGTTTTAAGGATGTATTTTGAACTGGAAGGGGTTATGGACACGGTGTCCATGAACTTTACATCGAGGCAGAAGGTTTTAGCCGTGTAGACTTTCCTATGACGGCATAGAAACGGAATGCGTACTTCCCTTTATGGTGTAGGGACAGACGTGGTCTCAACAGTCGGTGGGACAGGAGAATCATCCCTCACCGGAGAAGGAGTGGAAGGTTGGCTCGGTGCCTCCTTCTTGTCTGTAGTACTCATCTGTTTAGCCTCTTCTACATGGGGGTTTTGTACTGTGTTACTAGAAAGATTACCCTGGGGCCTAGAGTTAAGACGTTGAGATAGTTGTCCAATCTGGGCCTCAAGATTTTTGAGAATGGCCTGTTGGTTCCTAAGGTATAGGTCAGTTTGGTCTTTCCTAGCGCTAGTCTTTTGGTTGAACTGGTGTTGGCCTTGGATAAACTTAGTGAGGGTGTCATCTGGACTAGTAATAGGCACAAGGATCTTAGTGGGTTCAGTTGGTTGAGCTACGTCGGGTGCAGTCAATAACAGTGGTTGGTTATAGGTCAGTTGGGGTTGTTGTGGGTATCTAGGTTGGTAATTGGGTTGGAATGGTGGTTGGTTTCTAGGTGGATATCGGTTGTCTCTAGTCCTAGGGGGAGAGGTTCGAGCGAAACTAGAATGATTTTAAGGGCGAGCTAGAAATTGAGCGTAGTAAACCGTGCCGTCAGCAGGATCCTAGTACTCAACTGCTAAGCTTCCGTAGGCAGGTTGGCACAATTCTGGCATGCCTGAACTTGATGGACATGCTGGGATGGTTTCTTCATTTTGCCAATCTGTTTCGTGAGGGTTTCGATCCTCTGTCATGGACTTGAGAACTTCAGCTTGGATTGGATTTGTGGCAACAAGCATTGTTGATGTTGAGGACCGCTCATCAGAGTTCCAATCGTGATGGTGCATCGTCATATTCTCGATAAGATTCCATGCCTCATCTTCACTAAGCAGCATAATACTTCATTGAGCGGCAGCGTCGAGAGTGATGTGATGGTTTGGAGTAAGACCGTTGTAGAACGTGCACAGTTGGCTGGTTTTTGGTATTAGGTGGTTAGGGCATTTATTCAGAAGGCTCTTATATCGCTCCCATGCCGAGTAGATGGATTCATCAGAACGTTGTTGGAAGTTCACGATGTCGTTCTTGCGTTTGGTTTGTAAGGCCGGAGGAAAATACTTAGCTAAGAACTTTGAAGCCATCTCTGTCCAAGAGGAGATAGAGCCAGTCTCTAATCCCTCAAACCAAGTCAAGGCATGGTGAGTAAGAGAATAGGGGAACAGGTATAGGCGGACTATATCCTGATCCACCTCATTCTGCTTGTAAGAGTTGGTGATCTTAATAAATCAGTTTATGTGGGCGTTGGGATCATCAGGGGTAAACCATGGAACTGGAAAAACTCCTTGATGAGTTGAACAATATGGTGTTAATTTCGAAAGGCGCGCCGTCGATAACAGGATAGCTGATGGGTCCACCTCATCCTTCGATTGATGGTTTGGTGCTGTCGGCGAGCGTGACACGAGCAGCCATCGGTTGTCTGGTGCGTTTACGAGCGGTTCGGATAATCGACTCAGGATCGGGCGAAAATGAGGGGTTCAGATCCGGATTATCTGGTCGAATATCGTTGTGTGTTGTGGGAAGGAATTTTTGTTTGGAACAAGGGAAAAGAATACTAACCTACGGATATTTACTAGAAAGAAGGGTTCGTCTAGAACGTCTTCGGATCTTACAGCTGATTCCCCGACAGCGGCGCCAAAAAAAACTTGATGCGAGTCGGGCGGTCGGTTTTAGGAATCGCTTCCTGTCGTTGTGAACCTTCCGCTTGGCCTCGATCAGTGGGTTTTATAATTTGTAAATGCGGGGCCTAAGTATTGTAACACCCGCCAAATTAGGGATAGTCATTAGGTCCTAATCATTTTGTAATACGTGTAATTAGTGCAGTATTAGGCTAATTGTATGTATCATTATATGTATTCATATATATACGTATCTACGCGATTGAGTTAAATTGTGCATTTTATTATATCGGTCGAATTTCGATACACTCATACGGACGTTGGTGAACATCGTTTTATTAAACAATATTAAATTATTTGATAAGCCTAATTATTTCCAAGTATTATTTCAATAATATTCTATAAGTATCTTGTATCACATTGAAACCCCTACGCGACCAAAACGCGTGAAACGTGCCCGACAACCGAATAAAGATCAGAATATATTTTATAAGTTTAAAATATATCATTTTATGTGAGGACATTATTTAATTTGTAGTATTTTATATTAATAACTAAAACGTTTTATAAAAACGTCACACCTTATTTATAAGCGAAACCCTTACCGGTAAACATGACCAACACATTTTCAAATCATTTTAATAAATGTTTCGAGTATTAACAATTAAGATTTCAAATTAAAAATATTGAAGGGTCAGTTTTTATTTAAAAACGTATGTAAAATAATTAATTAACATCACAAATAAACGTTTAAACGACCGGGAAAACGAACACCGCATGGAACGAGATTTGGGACACACCCACATAGGGGTGGGCCCCATGAAAAATCAGCCAAAAATGGGGGGGAACCCCCCCTCACTCTTTCATTTCATCATCTTCATCACCAACTCATTCTCTCTCTCTTATTTCTTTCCTCTCAAAACACCCACCACCACCACCACACTTCCACCACCAAAATCCACCATTAAACAACCCCGGATCATCTTGTCTCTTTGAAGAAAAACGTTCACCTCATGACGATCTACCTTCATATCTTTTCGAA
Source organism: Pseudognaphalium luteoalbum (assembly GCA_963422505.1). Classification (NCBI taxonomy): domain Eukaryota; kingdom Viridiplantae; phylum Streptophyta; class Magnoliopsida; order Asterales; family Asteraceae; genus Pseudognaphalium; species Pseudognaphalium luteoalbum. The sequence goes on from OY730193.1 coordinate 82,274,682, forward strand.
ATCTTCACGTGATAACTTGTAAGTTTCCGACAAAATCTTGAAACTCCTCGATTTCAAGTGTTTTTGACATGTTGTTGTTTATTTAAGCTTAAAATGTCCAAATATGGGTTGGATAAAAGTTTCAAATCAAACGGAAACCAGAAAACACATTTTCGGTTCATTTTCCGGCCAACAACTCATTATGTCGCAGAGGCTCCAGACCACCTGCGACATAAGCTCTTATGTCACCAAATCAGGTATTATGTCGCATATAGCGACATAAGCCTCTATGTCGCACTACATCACGGATGTCGCATATAGCGACGCAAATGTTTATGTTGCAATACTTACGGACGTCGCATATAGCGACACAAAATACTATGTCGCAAAACTTATTCCCGTCGCACATAGCGACACAACACCTTGTGTCGCATTAAATTGTGGATGTTGCACTTAGCGACACAAACCCTTACGTCGCAGTCATGATCCACGACACAACAGACTACGTCGCACTTAGCGATACAAAGTCTTATGTCGCACCTAATGTCGCATATGACAGAACCTAGAAAAATCGGATTTTACTAAGTGTCGAGACCTGAAATTTTATCACTTGATTTTACCCAAATTCAAATCTTAGATGTGTTTTTCACTATTACAATATGGTAGAAATAAAAGTTTTTCGAGCTGACCTGACATCTTGACCCCAGCCAGGGGCTCTGCCCCTTGGACCCCGCCAAGGGTTGCCACCCCTGGGACCCCGCTAACCAGGGGCGCTGCCCCCAGACCCCCGTCACCTAAAGTCTGTGAATACCTTTTAAGTATAACACTCCAAAAATCATAACAATATTAATGAGATTATTATTACAACCAGTCACCAACGGGCCGTACACGTTTTCAAAACTCAAACTTATCAATCAAATCAAATCATTGGACATTACTAGTTGGATGAACAACTAGCATAGGTTATCTTTTAAGATGCCTACTTATTTTACTTAAACTTGCGCGTTATAAACGCCCGACAGGTTACAGTCTTCGGACACCCCATTTTACTTCACCACATTTGCTTCATTGCAACTCTTCAGGCTCAGGTGAGTCTCATAGCCCTGACTTTTTACTGTTTTTACTCTCGGGGTGGGAATACATGCTCTAACTGTTTTACACGTGAACACGAGTACAAAACTCGCTATATTCTGCATGAGCTATTTTCTAATCACTTTTAAGTCCTCTACGATCATAGTTCTGGTAATACTTTTTGTAGCGCGAATGTTAGTGTATGGTACCATATAGAACTGACCATCCTCGTCCGGGTCAGCAAGCACTGACTGGTTAAATGGACGCATTAACTTTTTTTCATACGAGTGTAGATTAGACACTCGCTCGGAGGCACCCTCGATCAGGCACTTTATTGTGATCCTGACACCCACGTTAAGCGCAGACTATGACCTCATGGCAGACATATACATCATTTAATTCATTTCAAATGGTTATCATTAAATCTTGTGGTTCACACTTACATATTTATTATGCAAACCTATGAGCTCACCAGCGTTAGCTGACCTTTTTAGCATGCTTTCTCAGGTACCTAACAGCAGTAGGACCTGTTCACTCAGGATGCCCATAGTTCGAGTTAGCATACACATCAGGAGATTATTTCGCATTACTACATTTTGTAACTAAGTTATGCCGATTAATCTCTAAACATTTTAATTATTGGGCTTTTGTAAACATTTATACATTGTAAAACTTTATATTATTAATGTATCTGTAAAACGACGCACATAGAGTCGTTCATTATATACCTTGTGTGTTTTGATTATTGATTAGTAGCACCCCAAAGCTTGCTTCCGCTAAACAGTAAATTTGGGGGTGTTACAAGTATACTTAAAACTATGGGAGTACAGTAGTAAGTATGACCTAGGGTCGTTCTATAAATCAGTTGCATTGTGAAACGTTGACGTTCGAGATGGTCTATCTAACTAGTAATGGTTTTAACCAATAGTTGGGGTTTTGTTTTGATTTTTTGTATACCTAGGCAGAAAATTTAAATAAAGCAAGTAAAAGATATGTAGTTAGAAGATAATCTAGAGAAGGTGTTTGCTATGACTTCGGTAGCCTACTCAACTGGGATGATGTATAAAATGATCTTAAAAGATTTGTATTTTGTTCATTTCAAGTATTAGTGGAGTAAACACTAGTTCCCTACTGATAGATTTATCGATCAGTATGTCACTGAGTAACTAGGCTATCATTATTCTAATCAGATTAGTTTATCAAGCCCTTAACACTAACCACTGAAAGTATAGTGACCCTTATATGGAGATGAATCCTGGGATCAAGAATAAGGTGACAAACCAATCTCGATGTCCGACCTTTCTTAACCCCATAAGAATACCTTAATCTAAACATAACATTTAAGTTCAAGACCAGGTTTTGTATGCATTGATTACTTTCTATCGATGGGTTTGTAAAGTCTAGGGATAGTATGATCATTGATAGTGTACAAAACAAGTAACAGTGGCTCTTTCCGTGGCTTAACCAAGTACTTAGTCGACTGATAGTACTCACTTTGCTTTATACAGCAATCCCTTTAATCCACACAGTGAAGTAACAAGCATTTCCGTGGTGTCCACGTTGTACTCCACCAATAGTGTTTCCACTGCGTACACCAAGTACTTAACATGGTACCTACGTTGCTTCATAAAGGAATCCTAAACTTATTAACTTAGTTTGTATTTAAGAACAGTAATTATCCATCTATGATATAAACTAGCCCTTACTTTAAAGTCCCAATAAATCCCTAATTTATTTACAGTGCAATATTTGCGTTCTTTTTAAAGAAGACAGTATTTCCACAGTCACTGTGTACTCTGTGTTAGGAAAGCAATACTTCCACAGTTCCGATGTACTTTGCCTTCAGTTTAGAAAACATTATTCCATAGGCGTATTGTACTTTGCGTTCATATTAGAAAACATTATTTTCATGACGACGATGTACTTTGTGTTCATTTTTGTTTTTGAAAACAATGTTTACACTGTTTAATAAATTAGACCATGTTTTAGACACAGATAACTAAGTACCTTTGGATAGGGTTTGGGATGCTCTATTATTAATCAACGCACTTATAGTCTTATCATTTATCAACAACGGATTGTGCCCATGACTTTCATAGCTTCCACGTTCCGTACTCCACACATTCGTGATGTTTTCGGTGTTATACAAATTAAAGCTGTATAACGTTACCTCCGTTGTTTCATAATGACATCATCCCAATTAATACGAATAACTATATCATAGAAAGCACATAATACAACTACTCACTAATCATGGCAAACGATCCTAAATCTAGCATGATAACAACAGTAACAATCATCATAGTTAAAATAGATAAAGGATAGATATAACCAGAATAAGAGCATAGCTGAATACAACGAGAATGAATACAAGCGGAACTTCGAGTATCCTCCAAGAAATATTACAACATTACCCCTTTATTCATTCGGTTAATACCGATACTAACTAGCCGCTAACTACGAAAATAAAAACAACAACATAAATCTAAAGAGAGAGTAGTGAGAGAGTGAATATGAATGTGAAGTGTGAAGTGTGGTGAAATGAGGTTATTTAGTCCCATATATATACTAGTTGCTCAACTGTATTCCTCAGCCATATTTTCACCTCCAAAATCTCAACCGTATTCCTCAACCATATAAAAATCCTTCCTTGTACGGGCAAGACATCGAATACGGGTTGTCGAACCATATTTCGGGTGAGATTTGGACGATACGGGAGAGAATCGGGATGATACGGGAGAAACAGGCCGTATACCGGAGGGCATAGGCCGTATACAGCTGTACTTAGGCCATATACGCCCTAGCCAGGCCATATACGCCCTTGTCCAGGCCGTATACGGTTTGGGCTTGGCCGTATATGGCTTGGCTCTCCCGTATTGGTGATCTTCGGTTTCCTTGATTCTTCGTTTAAGCGTAACTTGTTCTTCGTTTATCTGTTTTGAGCGTTCTTTATATCCACACGTTCGTAATTTCCTAACGAAGAAAATGACATAAGTTAGAGGCCATAATTCTAAGTAGAACTCAAAAAGTGCTAAAACACATGAACGAAAATGATTAAGATCGTTTGTGCTCTATTTTTCTCATTTTTAGGCCTTTTTGGTTGATTCTTGAAGCATCGTCTATATTTTAGCCATCATTATGAAATTTAGTATAATAATATATATTTCAAATGTTTTCATCCATAATCGGGCTAAAAAGGTGAGATAATAGTACACAAAAACTTGACTTTTAATGTGTTATCAAAGACGCTAATGGAAACCACGGTAACTACGCTGACTTCATGCTAATGAGCAATCTGCGGGCATTCCTTGACTTATTACCTGAGAAAGATCACTTGAGTACCAAAGAAAGCAATCGATTTATCATCAATTCTACTTTAGAACATCATATCAAATTGATAATCGAAGAGCTTAGGTACATCACTTGGGACAAAAAGAGGCATAATCACCCCCATCAATGTTAAAAATACGTCTCTACTTGATGTTGTCACTTATGTGATAACTTGATTACATGTGATTTTAAAAGCAGAAGACGCCAAGAAAGCAGAGTTTATCCTCCAAGTTGGATATCGCGAGATCTTCAACAAAATGATTCATATTTTCAAAAAATCTAGCTTTCCCTTCACCCTTCATCAGCACCATCTAATCAAAAGCTTGTGGAAGTCTACAGCTGAATTCGGAGGAAATCTACACACTGAAGAGTTCGAAGACCTGAAGATGAAGGTAGTGGATTTTATGGACTCCTTCAGACTTAAGCATCTGACTAGAGAAAATATCACGACAAGCACAACCACTATGATTGACCCTAATGGGCCAGTCACTAAGGCGATTGACTACATCACCAACAGATAGCTAGGTCTTTCCAGAGCAGCCTCAGAACCACTTCGAAGCTTAAAAATAGATACCATGGAACAATCAGACCTAATCTCAACAATGTTCTGCCACTTCCAAAGCATCTATCCTCCGCGTTACACATTTCCATAACCCAGGGCGCATAATGTCACCATCACTCACCCTGGGAGCTCCTTCCCCAGCATCTGATCTCAAAGGAGTAAAGTAGAGCTCTCGACTATAACAACAACGCTTCTAGGGAGGCAACCCGTGGAATAAAATAGAAGATTGTGTGTCGATAAGTGAAGCAGAATCTCCGACTATCCTTCACACTTGGTTATGCCTAAAATAATTTCAAAAACGTTACTCAAAAACAACTCATTTTACAAACAAACCACTTTTAAAAACAAATGTTTCTAGCATATGTTTCTAGCATTTGAGGTACTTGCATACTACTTTTATGCATTATGCTCGAACTCGTTTAAAAAATCATGTTTTATAAATGATTGGTCGTAGAAAACATCTCTTCAAAATCTGAGACAGTGATTTCACTTTCATTTGCAATAAAATATTTGTGTTTGTAAAAAGGTATATCCAACGTGTTCACACCTACGAGATCATTTAACAAGAAATAAAGAGTCTGAAAGAAGAAGTTTTGAAGTGTGCAAGAAAACCCTAGCCAGAGTCTCGAAGATAAAACCAGAAGAAATGCAGAAATGAATCCTGGCAAGCTCTCATTTCAGCTATTTTCAAATCATACGCATCCGAGGATCTCGCTATCCGAGGAGTTTCCTCATCCTTTCTTCACTTTTTGAATAAATAATATGTTTTGTTTAGTGTGTTATCTATGTCGTATCCTAAACTTATCACTAAGTGTGGGATTCCAGCCCAAAAATAACACTTGAGAAATATTTTCTATATGTTCAAACTCTAAGTGTAGGATATTACTTGTAAAATCCCTACTCAAGAGAACATTAAGGACAATGTTTCTCTAAGTGTGGGATAACAGGTATAGATACCTTGGATAGATTTTATGCCTTTTTGTCCAAATAGTAAACTCAAAAAATGTTCCTCAAATTTCAAACTTTTTCAAAAAATGTCAAAATAAAATAAATAGTATGAGTTATTAACTCCAAGGTTTTGAATTCTAAAGTTTCTAAAAAAGGAATCATTGTCATATATGAGTATGCTGTTTTGGAATATAAGGAAAATAAGGTAGGAATATCTCAAACAAAAATGATAATCTAAGAAAGGCATCGCATGACTAGGCACATATAACCCAAAAACTTGCAGTGAGGAACCTTGAGCCTAATAAAAGCATTCATCTTTAGTGCTTTACTTTTCGTTTGTTGTGTGCGCCAATGCATGCATTTCTGAATTAGAACTTTCTCCTAGCATACGTTTCGAGACTATATTAGTGAGTACCGTACGCGGTATAGGTGCAATTAAATAATATTTACATTCCCTAGGATTTAAACCCCTTTTCTCATATCTTTTCAAGCCCAAAACCCTTTCGATACTCATTTTTAGTATCGATGATCCGCTTAGTAAACCCTACTGAGCCTAAACCTTTCATTTCATAAAACCCTCAATTTAAATCCACTTTCCCAAAATTCCCAAAAGCTTATCTCAGAATTTCTAAGATTATGAGAAACACATTTTAGAATATCCTTTTCTCTTGATTCAATATTCCACTTTCTCGAGTCTTATAGAAAAACACCTCTCTTACAAAGACATTAAAAGATATATAAGAAGGAGAGAGAAATATGGTGCGAAAATTTGGCACCACAAAAAACTCAAGATTGTCACGAATGGAGAAGATAAGTTAGAAAGGATTTCTAAGGGTGCCAAAAAAAATAAGAGAGAGAAAAAATGAATGATGAATAAATAATCCCTTAGAAATTCTATGACAGAGGAATTCTCAAGAAGAAAAAGAAGAAAAAATATATAGTCTAAGAATAAAGCTAAATGCTTTCAGAAGTATCACCCTCTAGAAGAATCCGATAAAAGCAAAAATAGTTATCTAATTTCATTTCCGTATTTGCACTATTCTAAAATAAAGTTTTTCATAATTTTTAGGAGTTCTAAGGTAAAGTTAAACCCTTACACCAAAAAATAAACCATTTTCCATACACTTTTCACCCTCATCAAACATTACAACCCTCAAGAATGTCTTGGGATAATTAGCACCGTCCTCACTTAAGTGGTGGAGATCCGATTCTCAATCAAGCCTATGACGATGAGTGTTGCATGACTGGCTTATTGAGCGGTTTCATTTGTTCTAGAATGTTAGGAAACCTGATACACTTTGAGTGAATTGAGTGACCACCTTGTGAGGAATCACCCGATCATGTATACTCCAAGATCACGAGAGTTGGAAGTACACCTAAGAAATTCATTCCTTGTTTCTGGGATGATTATCTCATTTTTCCTTATTTTCTATTATGGTTTGCTGATATATGGGGTGATTGCTCCTAAGGATTTTAGAATTCACCAAATCTGCTTAAAATAATTTTTAAAAAACCGAATATTGCTTGAGGAAAAGCAATGTCTAGTGCCACATCAGCGTTACATCATATTTTTCAAAAACTGACACAAACTGACGCTTCACTGCCTACAGTGAACATCACTTCTCTTTTTTTATGGGCCTACATTACCAAAATACATTTATTATTATACACTAAAAAATTTAAAAGAAAAAAAATCATCTAGTCCCATACAAAAGAGCCGAAGCTCATCGCTAAAGCGAAGCAATTTTAACCGACGCTCAACAGATGTTTTACTACCTATGGCATCAGTTTCTTTTGCTCCATTAGTTGCTAATCGAAGTTGTAACCGATGATCCATAGGGAGGGGCCTTAGGAATAGGGATAATACTTATTTTTAAGTGAATAAACAAAATTCTAAATCCTTCTACTTACCCACCTATCACCAAAAAGTTTAAGTTAATTAATAGAAACGTTCTAATCATTAAGCTTGGTATTGCTTAAGATGCCACGTAATTCCATAGACCAAAGTGGTAGTTCAATCAAATTCAAACATACGAAATCCAAATATTTGGTTTTCATTATTATTTTGTCAATTATATTATTATAATCAAAACTCGGATTATAGTAGGGTTTCTGTAACATCCGCATTTAGGGCCTAGTAGTTTTATATTTATTTCCTGACTATAAATTTTATTTAATGTGTTAGGAAATAGTTTTTGGTTTGGTTTACTTGAGAATAATTGGAAAAAGGGTTAAATATCCAATTGTGATAGATAAATTATTAATTGTTTTAAATTAACAAAGTTGTCGGTAAAATAAAATGTTTGGACTCGTAAATAGTTTCCGGGTTCCAGACAATAAGTTTAGAAGGGGATTAAAATTATACCAATAAAGTGAGTCGGATGGTTGAGGGAGCCGACCTTATTTCTTATTTCTTTCCTACATTTTTAATTCCTTTCCCTGATGTATCAAACTAAACACATAGTAAGAAATCAAAGAAAGATAGAAAGGAAGCTTGTTTATGTGATTTATCCTACTCTATCATCATCATCAGATTTTATCACCATCATCATCTTATTACTCATCCAAGAGTAAGTGTTCTTCATGGTTTATATACATACTTTTGAATTCATGATTAGGGTTAGTGTTGTATTTGTGAAATTGATGATTGAAATGATGATATATGATGTTAGTTATTGTTAGAGATTGTTATTTGTTGTATATAATCGAGTATAGCATCTGGGTTATATGTTTTTGGGGTTAATTTTGAAGCTGGGAACTTGCAGAAAGTTACTTGCATCTGGGTTTAGGTAAGATAGCCGATCGGGTACATTTAGCCTATCAGCTATTCTTCAGCCTATCGGGTACTTTTAGCCTATCGGCTACTTTTAGCCTATCAGCTATGCTTCAGCCTATCGGCTACTTTTAGCCTATCGGCTGAAATAGAAGAAAATGATGACAGCATGTTGAATTGAAGCAAAATCTAAAAATTAGTCTTATAACCGTTCGAGTATGTGTTTATAGCCGATCGAGTATGGGTTAAAAATGGGAATAAGTTAGTTTTGATATTATGGTATACTTTCTATATATATATGTTTAATGAATTCATTGAATGGTATATAATGTTATACTACATAATGAGTGTTGGATAATTATGATCCTTATGATTAAGTGATATGTTTTGAGACGAGTTGTATTAGTATAATTGAATTACTAACTCATTACTTTGTTGTGTTCTCAGATAATACAAAGACACGGTGATATTAGACTATTGAGTGGACTACTGAGGTATTTGGTGAGTGGACCTGTAACCCTCGGTGTGGTTTAGTTGTAACAAGTTTGGTTACAACGGGTAAACGTAGTTTTAGTGTTGATAGATTGTTTAGTCTGATATGATGATTATGTGATTACTTGGCCATTGGGCATATGTGATTAGTCAGAGGCCAACAGGGTTTGGGCTTGGTTACTATTGTTGGACGATAGGAATTTCCTTGTACATAACGTTAATAGGAAATTAGGTCATGTGAAAATAGTAACAAGCTATCGGTTAACCGCAGTTTCATCCTGCAGTTCAGTTGGGTTATGATTAACCACTGTTTTGGCCTACAGCTCAGTAGGGTTATTAAGTGTTGCTTGAGGGGCTGTCGTGGGTATTTGGGCTTCCTCAAGAACCACCGATCCTCTGATGTTGTGTGAATCTATGTGTTTACGATTATTTGTTGTAAACTGATTTATTATTGCTAAGTTAGACTGTCGGATACATGTCTTCTCACTTAGCAGTGTGTTAATCCCACCACTTTAAATACTTCTTGCAGGTTATGTTTTGATATAACGGGCGGGCAAGAAGCTGTTGACTGGAAGATATGTTTGACGACTATTGCGTTTACTCTGATATTGATTTTATTAAATCAATATTGTCTTCGGATTTCTATAACACCCCACGGTTGTATTTTGATTATGTAATTATAACATTTACGTATATGTTTGAAACGAGTTGGACTTTATATATATATAATGAAATGCACATTTTTGACTTACGCTTCCGGTCTAAATATATTTAAATAATGTTGTTAAAATATAGGATGTTATAAGTTGGTATCAGAGCATAAGTTTGAGTGAATTGAACATGGGTAAGTGTTCAATCCCAAATCTATTTTGTGTTAGTCAAACATTCCAGGATGTGGGATTAGTTGATGACTGAAAATTTGTTAGTATATTTGTTACTAACGATTAACAAGTTGTGAGATTGTTGTTCTGATACAGATATGGCAGGTAATGAGCAACCGACCAATGTTCCCAATAATGCCTCTTGGATTGACACTTCTCCTTTGGAAACACATAATGATAGTCATGGGCAGAATGGTATCATATTTTCAGCTCATGAAGATATTGACAGGAATGAGTATGTATCCCAGATAGAGCGTGAATTATTTGAACTTAGAGGATTCAGACAACAAGTTTTACGGAATAGACAGGATGGATCGTCTCTGCAGCATTTTCAGTCACAGATGCCTATGTTTTCATCATTACCATGGCAACCGAGGCAGGTTTATTCTTTTAAGACATTTATGACTAGTAAACCTTCATAATTTTAGGGCAGTTCAAATCCTTCAGATACTTTGGATTGGTTGATAGATGTTGAAACAAAATTCGAGGTTTACAAATGTGAAGAAGCGGATAAAGTTCCATTTGTTGTTCAGCTTCTTAAAGGTCAGGCTATGACTTGGTGGGACTCGATTACATCTATTTTAACCCCAGAACAAAAAGCATCTATTAGATGGTCGGATTTTTATAATGAGACGTGTAAGCAATTTTGTTCTGAGTTTGATGTGTCAAGTATAAGACGGGAGTTTATGGAATTACACATGACGGATTAGATGACTATTGATGAGTTGATTACTCAGTTTTCAGACAAATTGAGATTTGTTCATCAGTAGGTTCCAGATGATAGAACCAAGATTGATCATTTTGTTGGAACATTACCACCTGAGTATCGTACTATTGTAAGATTGGCGAATTCTTTGACACATGCTTTTAATTTAGCTCATTCAGTGGATAGTGATATATGGGCTCGGGATGTGCAAAGTAAAGAAAAGGCTTCACAGTATTCTAAAAGTGATCAATCTGGTAAGGGTAAACAGAAATGGTAGGGTAGTCAGCAAAGCAGAAAGCAAAGTGATTGTGGTAGTTCAGTTGATAAACCCAAGTGGTGTTATAAATGTAAAAATAGACATACGAGACAGTGTACTTCTCAGACTGCCAGATGCATTAAATGTGGTGTGTTTGGACATGTTGCTAAGGATTGTGATTATCCTAATCATGTTTGTTGGATTTGTCATAAGGAGAGTCATCGAGCAAATCAGTGTCCAAAGGCCAAGAGATAGGATTGGGGTTGGTCGGTGGGTTGTCATTTTCCAGCCAAGTACAAAAGAATCATCATCAGTTGTTGCGTCATTACAGGTACTGTTGTATTAACTCTGTACTAGTATATGTTTATATGATTTAGAGTTAATTGTACCTTTATATTTGTTCATTGTGTGATAAAGTGAAAAAAATTGACCGCATAGTGATTATTAATTCTCTTAAAGTAGAATTAATTGTTGATAAGATAATTTATGTTACCCCGTAGGTAACCTGAGTTAGTATTTGATAGTGGGTCATACTTTTGGGTCGAATTTTGTTAATGTCAATTTTAGCTTAATAAGAATTGTCATGTATTAATGGAGATAATAATTTGGTAAAGTCAATGTGGCATAACATGAGAAATTGATGATTACCTTATCTCAAATGAGTTAAATGAGTTAACTTGAGGAATATGAGAAAGTACCTATCTCGCGAGTTAAATGTGGAATGAAGAGCAGGGAATTATCTTTTGTCATTGAGTCAGCGGTTAGGTCGGGTTTTGACTTTGTAATACTTGATGGATTTGATGATCATATAAAATATTGTGATTTATTTCACATGATTGAATCGTGTTGTGACATAATAAGATTAGATTATTGTTTATGCTTCGTGATAGCCTAAGCTATGTGGAGAAATTATCCTATCCCTGACTTGGAGTTTGTGATAATTGTTTTACCTTAAACTCAGGGAAACTAGGATAATGGATAAAATCATATCTAAGACTTGATTGTGAGACTTGATATTACTTGGAACTATTGCTGACTTGTAACAGGATTTATCTTATGTGTTTGAAAATCTTTTCAGATTTAGTGGATTAATCAAAAGTTGTTTAGTTTGATAAGTTGATGGATTATAATCTGAAATTTGGATATTTTTGTTGAATGATTATAGAGGATTAAATATTGTTTAATCTTATGTAGATTCAATTGATTTGACATTTTCGAGATGTGATCTTAAGCTGAAACTTTTGAGTGTTGATTAATTGTTCATTCGGTGATTATCAAATTATGTAATGATTTATAATCATCATATCGATGGATTATTGTTAGATCGGATATGATATTAATTGTGGATTATGGTCATTGTGGATTCTGAGATCTAATGATGAATTCATAACTAAAATTTAGGGGATATCATGGGAAATAATATGATGTGATATTATTAAAATGGAAAACAAAGTTTGATAACAAAGTTCATGGCAAACGTGGATTGTATGCGATTACATTATCTTGGATATTGAGTGTGATCAGATTTATCCGAATTTGGGCCTAGTAGTTTTATATTTATTTCCTGACTTTAAATTTTATTTAATGTGTTAGGAAATAGTTTTTGGTTTGGTTTACTTGAAAATAATTGGAAAAAGGGTTAAATATCCAATTATGATAGATAAATTATTAATTGTTTTAAATTAATAAAGTTATCGGTAAAATAAAATGTTTGGACTCGTAAATGGTTTCCGGGTTCCAGACAATAAGTTTAGAAGGGGATTAAAATTATACCAATAAAGTGAGTCGATTGGTTGAGGGAGCCGACCTTATTTCTTATTTCTTTCATACATTTTTAATTCCTTTCCCTGATGTATCAAACTAAACACATAGTAAGAAATCAAAGAAAGATAGAAAGGAAGCTTGTTTATGTGATTTATCCTACTCTATCATCATCATCAGATTTTATCACCATCATCATCTTATTACTCATCCAAGAGTAAGTGTTCTTAAGGGTTTATATACATACTTTTGAATTCATGATTAGGGTTAGTGTTGAATTTGTGAAATTGATGATTGAAATGATGATATATGATGTTAGTTATTGTTAGAGATTGTTATTTGTTGTATATAATTGAGTATAGCATCTGGATTATATGTTTTTGGGGTTAATTTCGAAGCTGGGAACTTGCAGAAAGTTACAGGCATCTGGGTTTAGGTAAGATAGCCGATCGGCTACTTTTAGCCTATCGGCTATGCTTCAGCCTATCGGCTACTTTTAGCCTATCGGCTATGCTTCAGCCTATTCGCTATTTTTAGCCTATCGGCTATGCTTCAGCCTATCGGCTACTTTTAGCCTATCGGCTGAAATAGAACAAAATGATGACAGCATGTTGAATTTAAGCAAAATCTAAAAAGTAGTCTTATAACCGTTCGAATATGTGTTTCTAGCCGATCGGGTACGGGTTAAAAACGGGAATAAGTTAGTTTTGATATTATGCTATACTTTCTATATATATGTTTAATGAATTCATTGAATGGTATATAATGTTATACTACATAATGAGTGTTGGATAATTATGATCCTTATAATTAAGTGATATGTTTTGAGAAGAGTTGTATTAGTATAATTAAATTACTAACTCATTACTTTGTTGTGTTCTCAGATAATACGAAGACTCATTGATATTAGACTACTGAGTGGACGACTTAGGTATTCGGTGAGTGGACCTGTAACCCTCAGTGTGGTTTAGTTGTAACAGGTTTGGTTACAACGGGTAAACGTAGATTTACTGTTGATAGATTGTTTAGTATCATATGATGATTATGTGATTACTTGGTCGTTGGGCATATGTGATTAGTCAGAGGTCAACAGGGTTTGGGCTTAGTTACTATTGTTGGACGACAGGAATTTCCTTATTCATATCGTTAATAGGAAAGTAGGTCGTGTGAAAATAGTAACAAGCTATCGGTTAACCGCTGTTTCAGCCTGCAGCTCAGTTCGGTTATGATTAACCACTGTTTTGGCCTACAGCTCAGAAGGGTTATTAAGTGTTGCTTGAGGGGCTGTCGTGGGTATTTGGGCTTCCTCAAGAACCACCGATCCTCTGATATTGTGTGAAATTGTGTGTTTACGATTATTTGTTAAAAACTTATTTGTTATTGCTAAGTTAGACTGTCGAATACATGTCTTCTCACTTAGCAGTGTGCTAATCCCACCACTTTAAATACCTCTTGTAGGTTATGTTTTGATATAACGGGCGGGGAAGAAGCTGTTGACTGGAAGAAATGTTTGACGACTATTGCATTTACTCTGATATTGATTTTATTAAATCAATGTTGTCTTTGGATTTCTATAACACCCCACGGTTGTATTTTGATTATGTTATTATAACATTTACGTATATGTTTGAAACGAGTTGGACTTTATATATATAAAATGAAATGCACGTTTTGGACTTACGCTTTTGGTCTAAATATATTTAAATAATGTTGTTAAAAGATAGGGTGTTATAGTTTCAAATCTCATGGAAGGAGAGATCGATGTCCATATTTAATTATACTTTAATTCTTGCTTATAAAGGAAGACCACATACCTTCACTAGGCAAAATGGGACTATATATAGATCTACCTTTTCTTTTTGTATATACGCGACTACTTGTTAATTAGGATTTATTGAATCATTATGTATCAAATTCTACATCTTTTACTATTGTATTAGGTGATCAGTTGAACTTTAAAACTTCTATTGTATATATTGTGAATTGTGAATGTTGTTAATATGTAAACTTTCTTTTTTGAGTAAGGTCATAAAAGGAAAGAAGGTTTCATTCCCCCAAAAAGGTAAATTCACATGCAATTGACGATATTTTGAAGTTCACTACATACAATAGAACAAATGAATGTATGTCTCATACAATAGTGAAAATGATAAAGTTTAATACATAACGAAACAATAAACCCTGCTAATTAATGGGATTAGTGTGAATTCACTTAACTTTTCCTGATATTTATAATGTGTACCCAACTTCATTTTGACACATCCCGTGTAGAATACTTTCACTTTTGTTCTATTATGTGTATCCAATGACTTATTTGATGATGTGGCAACCGTATAATTCTTCACATTATGAAAAACATGTGTCACGTTAATCGAATACACATAATAGACCAAATTTTCAAAGTTGATACACACGATAGAATAAAATGAAGTTTGGTACATACTATAGAAATACATCTAAAGTTAAATGCATTATCACACATTAATCCCTTAGACCACTCCCATCAGTGACTAAAACTGACTAAGCCATGTCAACTTATTAAAAACCTGACAGAACTTGACAGGTTAGGGTGTCACTTTTATCCGAATCCGAATAATCCATCCGATCCAATCCGATTTAGGTTAAATGGACAGGATTATTTGGATTACGGATTGCTTAAACGGATTATGGATTTCTTAATTGGATTACACGGATAGGATAAAGGATCAAAATTAAAATGTTTAGATATATCCGAATAATCCGAATAAGGATTAAGTAATTAAATAATATATTTTTGATAATATATTAATGTTTACCATATAAAAGTTAATTACAAATAAACTCTTTTAATACACTATATAGTATATATTACTTCGTAATAGTTTTGTACCATCTAGAAGTTTATTTGACTTAGAAATTATGAATCTGTTTTGGATTAAGTTGTATGTTAGAATTTGAAATTTAAATTTAAATATTATAATATGATCTATCGTTACGTGTTATGTTTGTTTATATAACTATTTTAAATCTAAATATAATCTTACTCGATATCACACGCCCAACTTGCGCTTATTCGGATGAATCCGCTTAATCCAAACATCAATCCGAAACCCTTTAATCCGTGTCTGATTAATCCGTTTCTTATTTGGATTGAATTAAGGATCAACTTGAGATTATCGAAAATCTGAATAATCCGAAATCCAAATAATTCCTCCGAATAACACCCCTACTGACAGGCCACTGTCATCAGTAATTCGTCACTTTAATTTTTCTGGAACCCACTGACTAATTAATTAGATACTTAAAATAAAACACATTTTATTAAAATAATAACATTACAATTATATTAAATAAAACAATACAATTTTTAAACAATTACAATAAAAAAAGATTACATTTGTTAGGGAGCTCTATCTTGTAGTAAATCGGAGAACAAATTCGATTGATTAAGGCCGTTGATGTCGTTGCTCGAACCCGCTGGACCAAAAAAAGTGTCAAATCCACAAATCATAAGAGGCAACCGCTTCGAGCATGATTGTTGGACGACCTTGATCACCTCTAGTGTATTAACGTTGCCATGCTAATGGACAAATTTTTTAATGCCAATGCATAAAATCGATGCTTCCATGCATACCCGAAAAACCATGCAACTCGGCATGACGCTAATGTAAACTTGCACATCTTGCAATGTTGGTTTTCTTAGATACTTGATAGAGAATAGATGAAATACACATTTACAAAAGTTATCCAAACACGAATATGATGTTTGTTCACCCATGTGTAAGTATTCATCAAACGCATCCGCGGCACAACCATACGCCAATTGGCATAGGGCAGAAGTGCAATGTTGGTAAACGTTAAAACCGTGTCTACCGGTTGCGTCAGGACGTTGATGAAAATATGTAAAGTATTCAGGTATTGGATCTTGGGAAAATGATAAAATAAGTTGACATATACGGATAAATAACGTTGCCAAAAGATATCCGCCAGAAATGTTAGGTTCTCGACAAAGTAGTCTAGAAACAAATGTTGGCCCATTGCTTCACGATCTCTACTAAAGTACCGCCCGGAACTCTTGGGATCGGAATTTTCTCTTTGTTGGAAGAATCGGAGTCTATCGAATTAATCATATCGATCGCAACCATCGGATCGAAAACCCCCATGAGCGCTTGCAAATCTTGAAGATCGGAATCGGAAGACATTTTACAAATTATATGAAAGTGAAAAAGTTTATGAATATTTTTAGTGTGAATTGTTTGTGAATTGTTTGAAAGATGTTGTGAATTGTTTGGAAAAGAGAGTGTTTATTTATAGTTAAAAAGTGGTTTAGTAAAACTAAATAAATAAAATGGCTATATGACCGTTGGTTTTTTTTTTATTTTTTTTTTTAAATTCATCAAACTAAAAAAAGCAGGCCCTACTCACAACCCACCGACGCACGTCGGATATCCGATGGCATCCAACCGGCAGCTTGGTGTCATAGGTGTCGGTTCCGTCGGTTGAAACCGACGCCAATCGACGGTTGCTGATGGGAGCCGTCTTAAATATAATTTTGCATTTACGTGATCAATGTGATTTGCAGGTCAATCAACTATATTCATATATGTTAGTCCCAATACTATCAATAGATAGTAGTGAGCGGAATACAATATTTTTTATTATCAAACTTAGCAGTTTCAAATATAAGTAATAAGAACCTAATATAATTTTCAACTTAATTTTTTATTGATTGAATCAAAGAATTACAAGTTACCTTTAAGCTAAATAACTAACTGTTGAATACAATATTTTTAATTATAAAACTTAAGAGTTTCAAATATAAGTAATAAGAACATTATATAATTTTCAACTTAATTCTTTATTGATTGAATCAAAGAATTACAAGTTACCTTTAAGCGGAATAACTAACTGTTGAATACAGATTAAGACTTGATAGAAAACTATAGAACACACTCTATGATGGTTCTAATGGAATGCTAAATACTATACTCTCGAAACTCGCAACTGATTTACACTTGACTTCAATAATGAAGTCGACTATTTATAGGAGACCTAACATAATCTTGTATCATCTTCAGCCAATAGTAATCTTCATACGTGCCTTCATTTACATTGGTTATTGCGGGACATGCTCTTTGTATGTTTTGACTTGTATTGCAAACATAATCTGAACAGTTTAGTTCATTTGATGATGATGCGACTCGTGAGTAAGCAGCACGCGCCAGTGTACTGGTTGACATTTGGTAGAGGGTACGTCACACCACAAACGTTCATCTTTAACAGTGATGTACATTTATACTATGTCTCAGATGTTATATGGATAACCAATGTTGTTCCTAATTAAGTATTGAATGAATAATCAACTTGAATCTGCAACAAGTGTGATGATCGTCATTCTCTTAGTTGGCTTCAAGTAGATATCAATCCCATCGCTGGATCATCAGTCTCTATCTTCAACTTGATCTTCGACTTACTGGAATGTAGTATTTCATAGTTAACTCGGGAAACAACTTTAAATATGAAAGTTGTCCAAAATCCATCCTCTGTGTTGGTTGGGCACAAAATTCTTTTAGATACACTTACAGACCAAACTTGAGTGCTGTAAACACTATCTTTTTATAACCTTTTATGCTTGTTGTACATAAAATCAATTTTATGTTATAATCAAGTTTGTGTCATCATAAAATCAAGTTAAAAGGATCATATGCCTCTATAAGTTATAAAAGTCAACTTTGCACTATTTTTTTAATAATGGTAAGCAACTGAAGGAGAATTGCATTTTAAAGGTGTTGGGATCAGAGCTATATTGACTAAGTGTTGAAGACTAAAGATCAAGTCTTAACCACTGTTAGAGTTAAAGACTGCCACTGCTAGAAGAGTTGAAGACTAGCCAATGCTAGTACAAATGTAATAACTGTCACTGTTAGACATATACTTGGGAATTGTGTAATAAGTATATTGTAGCCACTGTTAGTTTAATATAATTACTACCACTGTTGGTATGTTTATTAGTAAGTCGGTTAGGCAGTTAGAGTTATGTATGGAATCAAATTGTTTCCATAATAACTGAAGATTATATAGGACTCTATGTATTATAAATAGAGATCCTTAGACCTAGAATAGGTTAACGATCTTCGCAGCTTCAAGGTTTTCTGTAGCCCTAATACATTAAGTGTATTCGTCTTATATCATTAATAAGATTGAAGCTTTTGGTATTAATCGTGTTCTACAAGTTATTCATAATATTCTTGATCTTCTTAATATTATTGAATGTGATTCCGCAACTTCTCAATAATAATTCAAAGCTTATCTTTATCATATTGTTTATTAGGTTATTTTGGGTTTAACAAGTGGTATCAGAGCTTTGGTTAAACTTTGAATACAGGAAGATCTGGGATTACTGTTTGATCGATTTTTTTATTCAAGATTTACGTATTAAATCAATGGCATCAGAAGGTAATGAAGGAATCCAGGTTACTAAGATCCCCATGCTTAGGCCAGATGAGTTTGATCTATGGAAGAATAGGATTAAACAATAAATGCTTCTCACAGATTATCAGATGTGGGAAGTTGTAGTCAATGGTCCTCCAGTAACACTTGATGGTGATGGTGTTGCACAAACAAGACCACCACCAACTTCAGAAGCAGAAAGAAAGGTTAGATCAATAAAGTATAAAGCACTCAGTACTCTATTATTGTCGATTCCTAATGAATATCAGAGAAGGTTTGAATCATGTCAGGATGCTAAAGTTCTTATGGAAACTATTGAAAAGAGATTTGGTGGCAATTCCAGCACCAAAAAGAACAGAAGATCTCTTTTAAAGCAGCAATATGAGAACTTTAATTCTATAAAGTCAAAAACTTTGACTCAAACCTTTGACAGGTTTTCAAAGTTAGTAGGAGATCTGGAGAATCATCAAGTGAAAATTGATAAGGATGATCTAAACAGGAAGTTTTTAAGATCATTAGGTGAGGAGTGGACAATCTACACTGTTGGATTAAGACATAGTGCAGATTTGGAGTCAAAAGAGCTTGAAGATATTTACAATGATCTAAGAAACTTTGAACCTGAAGTGGAAAGCAAGAAGCAGGGTTCAGGAAACAACAACAACAACGCAGCCTTTATGTCTATGACTGGAACTAAAGCAGAGTTAAGTCAAAAAGGCTCTACTTATGTTTCAGGAGGACGTGGATCATCATCAAACTGCTCGAATGATCAGATTTTGGAATCTTTCTTTGCTAGTAATGTGAAATCTTCACTTACTAATGAAGATTTAGAACAGTTTGATGGAAATGATCTAGAAGACATGGACATTAAATGGCAAATTGCTTTAATCACTCAGAGGGCAAAAAGATTTATGCAGAGAACTGGGAGGAACAACTTTGCATATAAAAGGAATGATGCAAGTTGGTTTGATAAGAGTAAGATAGAGTGCTTCAACTGTCATAAGATGGGCACTTTGCAAGAGAATGTAGAAGTCCAAAAAAGGAACAGAATAACAGTGAGAATGGTCAAAGAGCTGGAAGCAATGGAACTCAATCAAGGAATATACCAATCCAGGGTGCTTTATCAAATGCTCTTGTATCTATGGATGGCTGTGGATGGGACTGGAGTGATCAAGAAGAACATGAGGTGAAGAATCAATGTCTCATGGTCATTGCTGAATCTGACAAGAAGTCAGAGGTTCCATATGAGGTACAAAACAAATTATGTTCTGCTGTTTGTAAACAAACTATTAAACCAGGGATCATAATCTGAAAGTGTGTGATGAACTAAAATAATGAGAAATCAAAAGTAAACACACCATAGCAGCAATTGAAAATCTAGAAAAACAGATAAAAGCATATGAAGTCAATGCAACACAATTTAAACATGACATTGAATATGTTAGGTGGGAAAGAGACACTTTTAAAGATAAGGTAGAATTGTTAACTAAGAAACTTGCTGAGGTCACATGTGAGAGAGATAGCATAAGACTTAATGTAAGTAACTTAGAACATGCATCTAAGAGTGTGAATAAACTTATCAATTCACATATTCATGATAAGCTTAAGACTGGGTTAGGATACAGTAATGTACCTCCTCCTTATAACCACAACTACTTTCCTTCCAAAACTGAAAATGATATCAATTCTCTTAAAGAATGAATGAATGATGAGGTTAAAAAGGTTGATCCAGTTAAGAGTTTAGAAGAAGATGTGAACTTTGATAGAGTAGTGGTTAGTGATTGGAGTGAAGAAGATGATGAGAGTGATGATACATCTGAATATGAGAATAGTGTATCAAATAAATCATCTAATTCATCAACTGGGAGTAGCAAAAGAGTAACTGGTCTAGTTTCATAACTTAATGTTGATAAACTAGAAGAGGGTAAACAGATGTTTCAAGAAAAGGCTAAGCAACAGATAGAACATGTGAGCAAAACTAATAAATCTAGGAATGGTTTAGGTTACATTAGCAAAACAGTTAGACAAGAATCTAAATTTTTGAATAATGTAAATGATAAATGTGTTAATTGTGCTTGCAAAACAAGATTTTCTGCACCAAAACCATTTGATAAAACTACACCCAGAGGCAATCAAAGAAATTGGAACCAAATGGTTTCACAAAAATTGGGGCAAAATTTTAAATTGGTGAAAGAAAAATCCTGTTATATCTGTGGAAAAAACAATCATCTTCAACATGACTGTTATCACAATCCTAAAAACTTCAATAGGGTTGTGAAACCATTGTGGACAGCTGCCGACATGGTTATCAAACAAAACTTTAAATCAAAAGTTAATCATGCTGCCACTATCAAGAGAATGGAGTATAAGGCTAACAGTGGTACAACTACAGCCACTGCTACCTATGTTGCAGTGGTACCATCAAACAAAGCCAACAGTGGCATGAAGACTAAAACAGTGGATAGTGTTGTCACTGTCAAGCATGGAGCCACTACTAGTGTTAAACGTTCCAAAAGAATGTTTACACCAAGTAAGGCTACCACTCCAGAGTGATTAACACAGGCCTGAGAGTTACCTCTGTTAGGCCAATTCCAACTGTTAAGTCTGATATAAGTTGGATTTGGAAACCAAAGAACAATGTTACATCTAAAGGTTCTAGATCCAACAGTGCATCAGAATCAATTGTCTTTCAGAGAGTTAATTTTAAAGATGTACATGGGAAACCCAAAACCAAATTGGTTTGGGTTCCCAAGAGAAATTAATTCTCTTTTTAATTGTTTGTGCAAAGCAAGCCAGAGAGCTTATGGCATGTTGCTAGTGACTGCTCAAGGCACATGACTGGAGACAGGGAAAAGCTCCAGAACTTCAAATCCTTTGATGGTGGATACGTAGCATTTGGAAGTAATCCCAAAGGTGGGAAAATTACAAGCAAAGGAACAATTCAGAGTGCAAAGTTAAGTTTTGAAAATGTTTACTTTGTGGAACAATTGAGGTATAATTTGCTAAGTGTGAGTCAAATCACAGATAAAAAGAATCCAGTATATTTTAGTGACACTGAATGCCTTATCTTGTCCAAGGAATTCAAAATACCATAAAACATTATTTTAATGAGAATTCCAAGGCAAGATAATGTATATAAGTGTGACTTAGAAAACATGACACCTCAACCTGATTTAAGCTGTCTCATTTCCAAAGCAAGTCTGAATGAATCTGAATTGTGGCATAGAAGGATGTGTCATATGAATTATAAAACCATTAATAAACTTGTCAAAAACAAGCTTGTTAGAGGTTTGCCTGAAAAGATATATTCATGTGATGATCATTGTGTTTCTTGTCTTAAAGATTAGCAACACGGATCTTCTTTTAAGTCCAAAACTGTGAATACCAACTACACTTCCTTACACTTATTGCATATGGACTTATTTGGACCAACCAATATAAGTAGTATGGGGAAGAGGTCTTACTACCTTGTAATTATTGATGATTATACTAGATTTACATGGGTCTTCTTTCTTAGGTGAAATACTTAGATCATTTATAACTAAGATGGAAAATCAATTAGATAAAAAGGTTAAAATCATCAGGAGTGATAATGGAACAGAGTTTAAAAATCATGAGATGGATAAATTCTGTGACGATAAAGCTATTAAGAGAGAGTTTAGTGCACCTAGAACTCCCCAACAAAATGGAGTGGCGGAAAGGAGGAATAGGACACTAATTGAGGCTGCCAGAACCAATGTTTTAAAACCCGGGTTGACCCGGCCAGTTCGACCAGTCGGACCGGGACCCGGGGAAGGGACCGGGTCAACTAGGACCGGGTTTGGGGTGGTTTTTGACTCGGGTTCGCCCGCTAGGTTTTCCGGTCGGACCAGTGACCCGGTGACCCGGACCCGGTCGGGTTTGATGTTTTCAATTTTTGTTTTTTTTTGTTTTTGCTATTTGACTAGATGAATTATCAAACTATAATGCTTATAATACTCCATTTTTTCAATAGAAAGGTATTTATGTACTTTTATTGTTTAGTATTGTAGGAAATGAAGTTAGAAAATGGACGTAAATTTTAGTTTTGTAGGAAATGAATGTAAATTTATACAATTTTTGAAATGCTCATTATGTATTTATCAATTTTGTTTGTTATTTGTAAAATAATTTATTTTACTTTTATTATTCGTTGGTAATATATATTTAATGAAAATTTGTTGGAAACCGGGTCAATCGCCGGTTCAACCGGTTGAACCGGACCCGGTCACTAGGTCAGGTCAACTTGAAACCCGGGTTTCAGAACATTGGCCAGAACTATGTTATCTGATGCAAAATTGCCTATGTCTTTCTGGGCAGAGGCAGTTAGCACAGCTTGCTATGTTCAGAATAGGGTATTAGTTGTTACGCCTCATAACAAAACACCATATGAACTGCTGTTTAAGAACAAACCATTGGTTAGTTTCTTAAAATCTTTTGGATGTCCTTGTACCATCTTAAATACCAAAGATCACTTAGGAAAGTTTGAGAGCAAGGCAGGTGAGGGTATATTTGTGGGTTACTCCATTCAAAGTAAGGCTTATAGGGTATTCAATCAAAGGACCAGGGTGATAGAAGAAACAATGAACATCACTTTTAATGAAAATACCACTAATCCTGATGGAAAAGGTCCAAAGTCATTGTTTGATATCAATGCACTTAACTCTGCTTTTAGATATACAACTGTAGATTCTAGTGCAGGTACAAGTGCAGGTACAAATGCAGGAACAGGAGACGGAAAAGGTGTAGCAGAATCAGGAATGTCTTTTGAAAAGAAGAATGATTCATTGGAATACATTTTGTTTCCAATTTAGTCTCCTGATCCCCCAGAAGTTTTTGATTCGGGATCAGAGTCACAAAAGTCTTCAAAAGACTCAGACTTAAGTAAGGATAAAGGAGATGGTGATAAAACTCCAGTGAATTATGAGACAAATCCAGATATGCCAGAATTGGAGGAAAGTGAGGATGAGAGTGATTTAAGCTCAGAACAGCAACTTGCAAAGAATTTGAATGAGTTTTCTAGTAATACAAGGCCTGTTGTTGAAAGAATCACTAGGGATGTTGAAGGTATTCATATGAATGAGAATTACACCAATTTAGAAACTGAATACCTGAATATTCCACATCTCTGTACGTTTCTCATAGAGATCATCCACTTGAGAATGTAATTGGAGATATTGTTTCTCCTATTCAAACTAGATTACAGACACAAGAAAATAAAGAAAATGACTACCCTTCTTTGTTTACTTGCTTTCTGTCTCAAATGGAGCCCAAGAAAATTACTGAAGCCTTGAAAGATCCAAGTTGGATTGAAGCAATGCAGGAAGAGTTGCTTCAATTTCAGATTCAGGAAGTGTGGACATTGGTTGACTTACCCAAGGGAAAAAGAGCTATTGGTACTAGATGGGTGTTTAGAAATAAAAGGGATGAAAGAGGCATTGTCATCAAGAACAAAGCCAGATTGGTAGCTCGGGGATATACACAAGAAGAAGGCATAGATTATAATGATGTTTTTGCTCCCGTGGCTAGAATTGAAGCTATCAGAGTGTTCCTAGCTTTTGCTTCATTCAGAGAATTTAAAGTGTATCAAATGGATGTCAAAAGTGTCTTTCTTCATGGCAAACTTGATGAAGAAGTGTATGTGTGTCAACCACCAGGTTTTGAAGATCCTAAGTATCCTAATAAAGTGTTAAGACTGGACAAAGCTCTGTATGGCTTACATCAAGCACCTAGAGCTTGGTATGATACTTTATCAATTTATTTGCTTCAAAATGGATTCAAAAGAGGTACCATAGACAAAACTTTGTTCACCAGAAGAGTTAAGAATGATATTCTGCTAGTTCAAGTATATGTAGATGATATCATCTTTGGCTCTACAAGGGATAGTTTATGTAAAGAATTCGATTCCATTATGCATACAAGATTCAGCATGAGCTCAATGGGAGAGTTAACATTCTTTCTGGGATTACAAGTGTAGCAGAAATCCGATGGGATCTTCATCTGTCAAGAGAAATATGTCAAAGACATACTGAATAAGTTTGGATATAAAGATGCAAAAGTTGCAAGCACACCCATGGAAACACATAAGCAATTAACAGCAGATCCAGAAGGAGAAGAAGTTGATGTACATCTGTATAGATCAATGATAGGATCATTAATGTATATGACCTCTTCCAGGCTAGATATCATGTTTACTGTTTGTGTGTGTGCTAGGTTTCAAACATGTCCAAAGCAATCACATCTATTTGCAGTCAAAAGACTCTTTAGATATTTAAAGGGTCAACCAAAATTAGGCCTTTGGTATCCAAAGAGTAATTCTTTTGATCTTGTTGCATATACAGATAGTGATTAGTGTGGTGCTAACATGGACAGAAAGTCAACATCGGGAGGCTGTCAATTTTTGGGAGATAGGTTAGTTTCATGGCAATGCAAGAAGCAAACTACTGTATCCACATCCACTGCAGAAGCTGAGTATGTAGCTGCTGCAAGTTGTTGTGCCCAAGTCTTATGGATACAGAATCAAATGCTTGATTATGGTTTGACCTTTCTAAATACTCCTATTTTGATTGATAATAACTCTGCTATCAATATCATAAATAACCCAGTTAAACATTTGAAAAATAAGCATATAGAGATAAGATATCATTTTATAAGAGATTGTAATGAAAAACGACTCATTCAGATTGAGAAAGTTCATACTGATAATCAATTTGCAGATCTGTTTACAAAGGTTTTTGATGTAGGCAGGTTTACATTCTTGGTTACTAGTATTGGAATGATCAATTCTTCTTGAGTTTTTTCATTACAAACTATTTTTCTGTATATATCTTCATTTGCTTATGGGTTATTACTGATAGAATAATCAATGAAGAGTAATCATAATTATGGTTATTACTGTCTTCATTGCTGATTACTGTATATAGTTAAGTATTACTATTATTAAAAAAAAAATGTTTACTAATAAAGCTAAGTACTTGGCACTGCTAGTATTGAGTTTTGGTAACCTTGGTCGGTTACCACTGCTAATGCTAGTAGCTGCTGTTAGCTTTATTGGTATAATTCTCTTTTAGCTTTTGAAAAATTGATCCAAGTGTTTCCCACTGCTAGGTATTGCTTATATCTTTCCACTGTTAGTTATATTGGTCAGTGCCACTTTCCGTTCTCTTTCTAGGGCTTGACTCTGTTCTTATGACTAACAGTATATAATCTTTAAACACTTCAATTTTCCATTACGCTTCCTTATTTTCTCAAATAACCACTGTAATCACATTCAAAATCAAACCTCCTCTTTGTTGATGCATATTAGGTGTCTGTCAGTTGGTCTATCGAGTTGTAATAAGTGTCGTTAGTTGTATAGTGAAATATATTGTTTTTATTATATGCGACACTTAAGTTTAGGTTAGGCGTCACTTGCCTTAGTGACGCATAGCGTCACTTAGGTAAGTGACGCATGAAGGCGGCCACATGCGACACTTCCACAAGTGACGCATGTCGGCTGACTTTTAGTATAAATACAAACCTACGGGTTTCCGGCTAGGGTTGACGAAACCCTAGCACCATTTGTCGACTAAGCAACATTGTAATCGTTCTCAACTCATATATACAAGCTGATTACTTCGTTTACATTGTTAATCATATTTGTTTCGGTTTGTGTTTATTGGTAATACACGCAATTGATTGATTCCGCCTGTCAATTGTGGTCAATTGTCATCTAGATCCACGTCAAAGGGCACTCTCAACTGGTATCAGAGCCTTTAGGTGATAATATTGACGTTTAGAAGGTGTTTTGGGTTGATTTCGGTTTGTTTGAATCAATTAATCAAGATTACATACGGATTTTGAGGTGCTAAGGTGAATTACAGTCGATATTCTTCAACATTTACAGGTTTCGTCCATTAGGGTTCAAGGAATTTTCGTTTGGTTTACGAAAGTTCGATATTTTTAGGGTTTTGGGATTTTGCAGCCGTTTTGCGACACTCGATCCGTCACTTGGACGCGTCACTTACTGCGGCACTACCTAATCCCAAATTAGGGTTATACCGTCACTTGAACGCGTCACTTAAAGCGTCATTTGCTGTTTATACGACACTTAACTTGAGTGTCGTTCCCTTTAATACACCGTCACTTACGTGCGTCACTGTTGCACGTCACTTGACCCTCAAGCGTCACTTCTGTTAGTGACGCCTGTTTGATTTACTGCGTCACTTTTACTAGTGACGCCTTTTGTTTTAGCACGTCACTCAAATACGTCACTTGAGTGCGTCACTCGTCTGATTGAGCGACACTTACTTAAAGTGTCATCAGTCACTTCATCCGTCACTCGATAGCGTCACTTACCTAGTGACGCTAGTCGTTGCGACACTTCAGTGCGTCACTTACTAAGTGACGCCTTCAGTACTAATATTTTTCAAGCTTTTGTTTTTAGTGAAGTTTCAGGTATATCTTCAATGGCTGGTGTTGTTGACAAAGAAGACATCAGAGGAATTAGGGATATGTTAAAACAGAATCACGATGTTGGTTCTAATAATAAACCTCCGTTGTTTTCAGCTGACATGGATTACGCATATTGGCGTGATCGATTTGAACAGTATATAAACTTCCATTGTCCAGAGCTATGGGGTCCACTCAAAGAAAAATATGTAGCTCCCTTAGCCGAAGGAATCTTTCCTCATCTTGCTCCGAACAAACTCTACAAATCTATGACTCCGAAAGAAAAGAAAGACTATGATACTGAGAAAAAGGCACATGCGGCTATTTGTATGTGCCTAACCAAAGACGTATTAAGACTGTTTAAATCACATGACACCGCATACGAACTTTGGAAGGCTATTGAAACTAGGTGTGGTGGAAATCAAAGATATAAAGCAGCTAAGCTAGAATTGATAAAGAAACAGTATGATATGTTTGATTCTCTACCAAATGAAACGGCGTCTGGAGTTTTTACTAGATACTCACAGTTGGTGAGTGAGTTGACAGAGGGAGGGTATAATTTTCCTCCGCTTGAGGTAAATAAGAAACTTTTGAATGTTTTGCCTAGTTCGTGGGATGTTAAGGTACAGCTGCTTAAGGAAAGTCAAGAATTAGCTACCATGAAACTGGATGAGCTAATTGGTATTCTTCAAGCTCATGCGATGGAGATGAAGAAGAGAGAATGTAAGTCGGGCGGTTTTGTTCAAGACCCGTCTTTATATGGAGGTAAAGTCAACACTGGCAAGACTTATGGTGGAATGGCTTTTGTCTCCTCTACGAGCTCTCCACTTCAAGCTCCATTGTATTCAACTGGTGCTTCTCATCCAGTATATGCTTCTGGATCCTCACAGGGGTCACAACAGCAGGCTTCTGTCTCTCCTGCTATTCAAGAGCAGGCTGCCATTTATACAGCCTTTCTAAGCTCTTATAAGGATTTGGTTTCGCAACCAAATGCTACTTTGGAACTGGCCAAAGAAGATTATGCTCAACTTGACGATGATGATCTTGAGCAGATGGATTTGAACTGGAACATTGCTATGATATCCAGGCGTGTTCAGAAATTCTTGCAACGAACTGGTCGCAAGAGTTTGGAGGGAGATGGCAAAACCAGCTTCGGTTTTGATAAAAGCAAAGTGAAATGTTACAATTGTCAGAATCTGGGACACTTTGCGAGAGAATGTGAGAAGCCTAAGGTTCCTCCGTCTGGTTTCACAAAGCCTGATGCTCCTAGAACTCCGGAGAAGGATCAAGTGAAGCAAGCAACAGCAGATGCACTTGTTGTTTTTGAGCCAACAAGCACAGATTGGAGTATGTATGCTGAGAATTATCAGCAGTGTCTCATGGCTCACATTTCAAATGAGGTACGCAATGAACCTGAAGAACCTTTGAACTGTATGTCATGCATTAAGTTAACTGAATCCTTAAGATGCTTTCAAGCAGACAACATAGACTTAAGGAAAAAGGTCGAAAAACTTAGTGACTCAAACAGATACCTAAAAGCAAATGAACAATTGTATGATAAGAAAATAGAGGCTTATCAACAGGACACGCTTAGGTATAAATCTAAAGTTTTTAGTCAACAGGATGCTATTGATAGTTATCTCGTTGAAATAGACCGTTTGAGAAAGGAATATTCTGATCTTAAAGGTGAATATGATAAATATAAAAATAAGATTCTAGGTTCCTCCTCGTCTACTGTTGCCTTTAATGAAATTCTTAACAAGCAAAGGACAGATCACAAAACAAAGACGGGACTAGGTTATCATGTAGTCCCGCCTCCTACTGAATACTGTCCTATGCCTGTTAAGGAAGGCATCGAAGAGATTTCGGTTGACTATGCATTGTTATACGGAGTCAAATCTAAGGGTAATAAAGTTAACAAACAGGTGAAGGAGAAAACTAAACGGACAGAGTATCCCTCACCTCAGTTTGTTAAATCGGAATGTGAATCTCCAGTTAGTAATGAGGAGATTGTTGAGATTGAGGATATTACCGATGAGGAATATCCTGAGTTTAAAAGGAAGGTTGAAGTGAAAGCTGAAAAGGTGTCAAAAGTTGAACCTAAAATTAAGGTTCAACCTAACAAAGAAAAAATTAAGGTTTTAAAATCAAAATCTCAAACTTTACAGTCACCTGTAAAGATTTTTCAAAATAAACCTTCTACTTCAACCTCTCAACCTAAACAGGAAATTTCTAAGACATGCATGAAATGTGCATGTTCTAGAAACGTTTCTTCATCTCCGGTGATAAATCCTCAGTCTCAACCAGCTGTTGAGACTAGAGCATGTTTTTATTGCATGAGACAAGGACATCTAATTCGTGAATGTCCCAAATTGTCTCATCAGAATTACGGGAGAGAAATGCCTAGGACATCTGTTTTCAGAAATTCTTTTTCAAGATCTCCTCCTAGGCGTTACTCTGTCTCTCGCATACCTGCTGTAAAACCGAGTAATGTTGGGCAAAAACCTTTGCCAAAACGAGAGCCTGACGTTACTCCAAAGCCAAATTCCGAACCATCCAAGGTTTGGAAAAGAAAAGAGTCTACTGTGGACTCTAGTGTCATCAATAATAACACATCAGATACAACATCTGATTTACTTAAAAATAAAGTCTTATCTGATGTGATTATTGTTGATGACTATGGTCGACCTAAGTCTGTCAAGGCTTGGGTCACCGTTTCTCACTAATCTCCTACTTTATGTGTTGCAGCAGTCAGAACGCGTTAAAGACAGTGAATGGTTTGTAGATAGTAGCTGTTTGCGACACATGACAGGCGATGTGTCACTTTTGACGGATGTTAAACCACATTCTGGAGGACATGTTGCATTTGCGGGAGATACTGGAGGAACCATTTTGGGTAAAGGAACGCTAACTAACGGGAAAGTTAGCTTTGAGAATGTGAATTATGTGGCTCAACTGACCCACAACTTGCTAAGCGTATCACAAGTATGTGATAAGGATTACACAACAGCGTTCACAAAGACGGAGTGTGTGATTTTGAAGCCGGGTTTCGTTATCCCCGAGGAATGGGTGCTTTTAAGGGCGCCACGGAGAAACGACACCTACGTTATGAATATGCGAACCGTGGAGACTAAAGATGAGTATACATGTCTCCTTTCGAAGGCTTCAGAAAAGGAATCACTTTTGTGGCATCGACGAATGGGACACATCCATTTTCGTAAGATGAACTTCTTGATAAACAATGATTTAGTAAATGGAGTCCCTAAACAATCATTTGCGCTAAAAGATGACTGCGTCGTCTGCCATAAAGGGAAACTTCCTAAGAAACCCCACAAGCCGAAATTAGTGAATTCCATTGCGGCACCATTGGAGCTATTGCATATGGACTTATTTGGTTCTATTTCTACCAAGAGTATAGGTGGAAAGTCTTATTTTTTAGTAGTCACTGATGACTACTCGAGATTTTCATGGGTGTATTTTCTGGGTGCAAAGAGTGAAACACCAGACATTCTGGTGTATCTGTTAGATAAGTTGGCAAACTTATGCAACTTAAAGGTGAAAAGACTGCGAAGTGACAATGGGACTGAATTCAAGAACTCTACTCTTGAGTTATACTGTGCCACGAAAGGCATTGACCATCAGTTCAGTGCCCCTCGAACTCCTCAACAGAACGGAGTTGCTGAGCGTAAAAATAGGACTATTATCGAGACAGCTCGGACTATGCTGGCCGATTCTAAGCTTCCTATAATCTTTTGGGTAGAAGCAGTTAGTACTGCTTGCTATGTTTTGAATTGCGTGCTCACGGTTAAGAAGAAGAATAAGACATGCAATGAACTCTTCAACAACCGTAAGCCCACTTTGCAGTTTCTGGAACCTTTCGGGTGTCCGTGTTTGATTATGATCTCCAAAGATAAAGTCTCGAAGTTTGGAGCTAAAGCAGTTGAAGGGATCTTCCTTGGATATTCAGTCAACTCTCCGAATAAACGAGTCTACATCAAATCAACTCACCAGGTGGAAGAGCATTTTGAAGTGAAATGCTTGCGATACACAGATCCTCCTCAAGGAACTGGTCCAGAATGGTTATTTAATTACAAGGACGTGTTCAATTCGTTTGATATACCCGAAGGACATGATGATGAGGATGAGATAGTCACTCTACTTCATGGTATAAGTTTGTGTCAAGACACTTCTACATTAAAACCAGCATCTCCACCTACACCAACACCCACTACACCACCTCCAACACCTACTCCTACACCCACACCACTACCTATTTCATCCACATCATCGCCCATGGTTCCACCTTTGGATATTCCTTCGACTTCAGGAACAACTAATACAACAGAATATCCTGATGATCCCAACATGCCATCATTGGAGGAAGACGAGGAAGATGAAATGGTCCACTCTCATCTTTTTTCTAATGAAGATGATACGGAACCTCCTGTGCAACCAGAAAGTCCTACTGTTCCTGTAACTAACACTGTTCCCGTCACTGAAGGGGACATGAATAATTTGGAGTTAGTACTTGCACCCGATCGAATCCCAGTCACACGTGTACACAGGGATCACCCCATTGATAACATTATCGGTGATCCTGATGCTGTTGTTCGAACGAGGCACCAAGTGCAGCAAAATCCAAATCAGGAAATGTTGAATTTGGTCGCCCGGATAAATTCCTGTCATTTATCCCAAATTGAACCGAAGAAAGTTGATGAATCCTTAAAAGATCCATCTTGGGTCGAGGCTATGCAAGAAGAGTTGCAGCAGTTCAACAAGCTACATGTGTGGGATATAGTTCCATTACCCAAAGGTGCTCATTTAACTGGCACTCGATGGGTGTTTCGCAATAAGATGGATGATAGGGGTATTGTAATTCGGAATAAAGCCCGATTGGTCGTTCAAGGATTTAGTCAGATTGAGGGCTTGGATTATGATGAAGTCTTCGCTCCTGTGGCAAGACTTGAGTCCATTCGGATCTTTCTCTCATTTGCGTCTTACAAAGAGTTTCGCGTTCACCAACTTGATGTCAAGAGTGCATTTTTATATGGGAAAGTGGACACTGATGTCTACGTGAAACAGCCTCCTGGCTTTGAAGACCCTGAGCATCCAGAATACGTCTGCAAGTTAAACAAGGCGTTATATGGTCTTCATCAAGCCCCGCGATTATGGTACGAGAGGTTAACTACTCATTTAGTTAAGCATGGATTTGTTCGTGGAAATATCGACAGTACTCTGTTCATTCGCAAAGAACGGACTGGCGATCGAGAGGATATGCTACTCGTGCAGGTGTATGTGGACGACATTATTTTTGGCTCTACAAATGAAGCGATGTGCAAGCACTTTGAGGAGATCATGAAATCTGAGTTTGAGATGAGTGCGATGGGGGAGCTCAAATTCTTTTTAGGTGTACAAGTTGAGCAGTCTCCAAAAGGTATTTATATTCATCAGTCAAAGTATGTCAAAGACATGTTGACTCGATATGATCTGCTCAATTGTAAAACCTATGGGACTCCCATCGAGCTTAATCACAATCTCCGACTTGCTGAGGATGAAGAAGATTGCAAAGAAAAGGACTATCGATCAATGATAGGTTCTTTAGTTTCGTGGCAGTGCAAGAAACAGACTACAGTTTCTCTCTCCACTGCGGAAGCTGAGTACGTTGGTGCTACGAGTTGCTGCTCTCAGGTTCTATGGATACAGCATCAACTGCGTGATTACGGGTTACTTCTTTCTATGACTCCTATTCACATTGATAATACTGCTACTATATCTATCACGCGCAATCCCGTACAGCACTCTAAGACTAAACACATTGAACTTAGGTTCCACTTTATACGGGATTGCTATGAAAAACACTTGATAGACCTAGTTCAAATAGACACCTTAAAGCAGAATGCCGACCTTTTCACTAAAGCCTTTACGCGTACTCGATTTGACGAACTAATCAACATGATTGGTTTAAGATTCTTTCTTGCTAAAAAGTAATTCGTGACATGGATTGTTTTTACAGTAATGTTTTATTAAAAAAAAAAAAAAAAAAAAAAAAAAAAAAAACGCAACTGCCACTCATTATACTTTCTAGTATTAACGAAATGCAAGGTTGCTACATTTTAAAAATAGACGTTGAAGTTGTGTCTGTAAACAACTTGGGATATGATAGTACATTGGGTGACATGCATAAAAATGGAAATTTAAGGTTTATCTTGGATGTGTCAGTAGATTTATCTGACGTATTGAAAACAGTTTTTATAAACATTGTCTTCATCATACGATATATTAGTAGGCATGGTATGCAAACCTCTTTGAGAAGACTTAAGAAGCTTAATCATTAATTGTTTATTTCAAGTGGTATAACACCATTAGATGTATGACAAAAGTCTTAATTTCTTACTTATACTAGACATGCTTTCGTGAAAGATGTTTATTTGATATCATTTGGGGGTATATATTGATAGTTTCCTCTGTTATACATAAGTATAGACCTGGCTTCTATTAATATATACTTTAAACTTAAGCAAACACAAGTCAAAGTACGTGCAAAGTCTTTCCAAATAAGATAACTTACAAGGTCGCCAAAATGGTTTGACCAAGTCTGGTTTTGCTTAAACCTGAATCAAGCTATGTCGCTCTGTTGTACGTCAGTACAGACCTGTCACCGCTGACTTGATTCTTAAAATTGATTTTCTAATACTCTATCTGTAAATGGAAACATGGTCTATGTATTAAGTTAAGATGTATATCTATGGTGGGAACTACAGCGAAATGCACATACCAATAATAATAAAATACCTCCTAGAGGTGAGTATAACATGTTTAAGTGGATAAACATACTAATAATCGTTTTGAAATAATTTTTATAAAAAGTGTTTTTAGTATGTCAAGTAAATTTAAAGAGGACAAATATACTGATGATCGAAATAACACTTAATGTTCCTAATAAATGCATGTTATTCCAATATGATCTCTAACCAGACTTTATCAACTCCGTCACCAAAAAGAATGCGTTAATTTTGTAATTGTCCATTTACATTCTTGTATGCGTTTTATTTTATCTAAGTTAGTGTAATTTTAGTTATTATCCAAGTTACAGTTACATTTTCAAATTTGAGTACCGCAATCACAACGCGAAAAATCGATGAAATCGCAATTTTTTCACTAAAAGTGAACTGAGCGTCACTTTAATAAGTGACGCTATCAGTGACGCATTCGAGATTGCGTCACTTACTTAAGTGACGCAGTAAGTGTCGGGGTAAGCTATGCCTTAAGTGCCGGGTTGAGTGACGCATACTAGGGTCGGTGTATAAATACTCCTTCCCACGACACTCAACCTTATCACTTTTCAAATACTTATACCGTCACTAGCACTGACACACCGACACTCACACTGTCTCTGCGTCACTTCCTTCTGTGCGAATTTCTTCGATCGTTTGTGCTTTCTGCTGCTTGTTTCTTCATTCCTGTGCTACATCTTTGTTCCCCTTATTCCTACGATCTATTTGGTACTAATCTTAACCTTTTTCTTTCTTTATTCATGCTGTAAATTTAAGTTAGGGTTACGGTTAGGGTTTTACTTTGAACATCGATCGATTAAATGCTTGTTTGATCATGTTTTTGTGTAATAAAGGGTGTGTACCATTCGTTTTTATGATGCGCATAACTTGGTAACTTTGATTTCGAAAAACCCCAAATTTGAAATCTGGGTATGAACAGTGCCACGATGATCTTCATCGTTGCGTCACTTACCTCAAGTGACGCTATTTGGTAATTTTGAAAACCCATACCAACACTTAATAAGTGACGCTTGATATTGCGTCACTTCTTAAGTGACTCGTGTAGTGACGCATAAACTTGTTTTAACTCTTAAGACCGTCACTACTCCTAGTGACGCCTCTAAATGCGTCACTACCCCAAGTGACTGTCTAAGTGACGCTTATTCCTATACGTCACTTTTACCGTCACTTCTTAAGTGACTCTTTTAGGATACCGTCACTATTCTAACTGACGCATGTTCTTCACCCGTCACTTCATAAGTGTCGTATAATTTTAATCGCTAAATACAAACGTCACTTACATCAGTGACGCTTGATAGCGTCACTTAACCTAAGTGACGCTATGCTTTAATTTCGATTTTAAACACTGTATACTACGACACTTCCTTAGTGACGGTAGTGGCCATGCGTCACTTACCTTAAGTGACGCCTAAAGTCAAAATTCGTTTTTTTAACCCTTCTGTGTTCGAGCTAACTTTATAACGATTTCGGTTATTTTTCTTTGTATTTTTAGCTTACAGATGGCTGAACTTCAGAATTATTACCGCCGCACAAACACCAGACACAACATTACGGCTTTTCTAGAATCAACGCATGCAAATTCAGCGCCTTTCAGGCCAATGATTGAATTTCTACGCAGATCGAGGATCTATTATGCGATTACAGCAACGACTCCGGTATACATGAACCAAATAGAGGAGTTCTATGATCATGCAGTGATCAGGGTTCAGGGCGATGTTCCCCGAATTGTTTCCACTATGTTTGGGGAGGAAATCGAGATCACCGAGAACTCGATTAGACGGGTTCTCCAGTTCACTGATGATAAACCAAGATCTATCTAATAAACTATTAGATAACAGCAGTTTTGAATGATTACTAAGAAGTTTGCAGAATAACACTTAGTAATACAATGAAGATCAATATGAATAACAATAACAGAATTATAAAAAGCTCCAATCTTATTAATAATATAAGACGAATACACTGATTTGTATTAGGGTTACAAAACCTTGAAGCTGCGCAAAAACTGATTACCTAAAACTAGGTTTAGGATCTCTATTTATATCACATAGAGTCCTACTGAACAATCTCCTATAATTATGGAATTCAAATCTATCCCATAAATATCTCTAACTGATCTATACATACTAACAGTGGGAATAACTTACTTTGTACCAACAGTGGTAGTAAGTTTCCTTTACAAAAATATACTTAATATATATAAACAGTGGCACTGCTTACCTACACTAACAGTGACAGTCTTCACTTCTGCTAGCAGTGGCTATTACTTGTTCTGACAGTGGCTAGTACTTGTTCTGGCAGTTCTTCAATTCTTCTAGCAGTGGCACTGCTTCTATATTAACAGTGGCCAGCAGTAAAACAGACAGTGGCTAGTCTTCAACACTTGTCAATTAAGCTCAGATCCTAACAATCTCCCCCTAAACTTAATCAATCCTGCATTGATTTAAGTTTCTTTATTCAGCTTCAATCTTTCATAAGAGATTTCTATCTTTTCTTACTCAAAGGATCTCTCTTGTTGTATTGATTCATCACCCAGTATACAATATCTTTACTTCTGTTAGACTTGACAGCAACAAATAATTTTCTTTCAATAAGTTGCTTCAACAGAGCTATACTCAGAAAATAATCTCTCTCATCCAGCATATAAACAAATTTTCCATTTCTGAGCACAATCATCTGTACTCCTGCCCTTACAAAATGTCTCCAAATACTTACTGTTTCAGTGCATAAGAACAAATCTCCATATAGCTCAGGTTCAAACATCATTTGAATACATTCCCACACATGCCTTTCAATACTTGATTTAATATTCTTCAAATCCTTCTCTAACCCAATCTTGTACATATCATACACATCAAATCTGTTAACTCTCTTCAGAATATCTTGCATTGACTTATGAAAACTAACAACACCATTTTTCCTTTCAATTCTTATTTCATAAGCCATTTCTTTGGTTGCTATCAACACTGCTTCCCATTTGATGATTTCTGAAAATTCTTCATCATTTAATTTGATGTTTTCTGATCTATCAGGCTTTACCACAATCATCTGATCCAATATTTCCTCATCCCTATCCAAGTCACAAATATCATCATCTATCTCCTGAAATTTAGCAAATGACCTCCTAACACCTTCAATTTTGTATTTCAGTTCCTTTTCTTTTTCCAACTCTTCATCAATCTGATCATATATTTCTTGCAATCTCCTCTGTATCTCTTCATCATCCTTCCTTTTCTTTTCTAATCTCTCCCTTGCTTCTGGATTAACATGAGGATTATTATCAAACATATGTTGCAATTGTTCCAGTGACATCCTCCTCAGTCTCATTGTAGGAATCCTACCTCCTCTAAGCTTACAAACCAAATCATTTTTCAATTCAGACTTTGTTGGTTTCTTTGTTTTCCTTTTAGCAGCTTCTTTTTCCTTCTTCTCCTTCTTCTCCCTTTCAATTTTCTTATTTAAAGCCATCTGTAAAGGATCACCCTTTTTCTTTGCTTCAAAAGCATGATATACAGTATCATCATTTAACCCTTTGGCTTTCATCTCTGCATATACTCTACTGGCTTCATTAGTCATTTTAACTATTTGCCCATTCTCAAGCAGCACATCCACTTCATCAACCTCAGATTCTTTGATCTTTTCTGGCACAGATTTTTCAGATTCAATAGTTCTCTGTTCAGCTGCAGTTCTGTCCTGTTCATCCAACTCAGCCTGCAACCTCATAGCATACTCCAAGTCATGCTCAACATTTTGTTGCACCTTCTTCACCTTTGGCTTTTCCACCAATTTACCCTTACCTTTGTCTTTTGGATCAATCTTTGGAAGATTAGACTCAGGTTTATCCACTCTAGATTCTTTGATAACAAATGGTACTTCTGGAGTTCTAGCAGTGGTTGATTTTGATTTAGCAGTAGTAGTGGTAGCAGTGGTAGCAGCAGTGGTAGCAGTTGTAGTAGTGGTAGCCACTTTAACAGTGGGACTACTTGACTTTGACTTTCTTATCTCTGCCATCCTTTTAGCTTTTATGCTGAACACTGGAATGGATTTCTTCCTACCATATGTACGTTTATCACCTTCCATTGGTTGTACCACTTCTTCACCATCATCTACTTCAACAATCACCTCTGTCTCACCATCAACCACCTCATCAGTCTCATGTATAACACTTTCAACAATCTCAGTCTGCTCTTCATCTTCCATACTTTCAACAGTGACATTAAACATAGCATCTGTTTCACCCATACTCTCATCATCAAACCTCTCCTCTGCACTCTTCTCCCCCTTGGTGAAAGTGTTTTTCAATAAGTCTTCTAACACCCCAAACCTTTCTTTTAAACCATCATTGAAAACATTCTCCATTAACAAAGCTTCCAACACACTAAGTCTTTCCTTTAAATGATCAATTGCTTTCCCTTGCTCAACAATTGTAGCCTCCTGCTCTGCAATTTTAGCATTTTGAGCTTTGTTCACTCTTTTCTCCTTGACTAACTTTTCCCACAACAAATCCACAGCCTTTGTCAATTGTACATTCGTCAATTCAATGTGAGCGCTAGTCTCATCATCATTAGAGTGTGACCTCCTAGATGAATCATTGACACAAGCATCTTCTGTCTCATGCCTAGCATGATCAACAGAAGCTCCCTTTGTCTTGGTACTGGGACCTTCACCTGCTTCATTACCTTTAGGTTCAGCATTAGAAGTTGCCTCTGGTTGGGTCTTATTGATGTTACCACTTCCCTCCTCTGTCAGTGGACAAGTAGAAGTAGTGGCAGCCCTTCCAGAATGCCCACCCATCTCCTGTGGGGTCACTTGCTGTGGAATACTATATGGCTGAGACAAGTGAGCAGCAGGAACCTCACTTGCCTGTTTTCTTTTCTTTTTCGTTGGCTGTAATTGGGTAGGTTGTTTGGTCCCTTGTTTTCTTTTGGTACCCCCAATTAGAGTGTGTTCAGACCTAGTTGGTACGACTGGCCTGTCACCAATTGGTTCAGATGCAATTGGTGGAACTGCATCTGTGGTGGAAGGAGCAGGAAGCATTGTAGAAAATAATGCTGTTTCCTTCCCAGAAAACTTCTTATTGGTATTCCTACTCATCTCCCTAAAAGTTCTAGGAGAAAGAGTATTAACACCAATAATAAGTTCTTGTGCAACTAAACCAGAAATTTGTTTATTTAAAATAAGTTGCACAAATCTAGGATACATTATAAACATATCCTTTTTTCCTTTTGTTATATTTCTTATCATGCCTTCAAGAATATATTTAGAAAAATTAAATTTTGCCCCCTTAGCCAAACACACAAGTGCATAGGCTATTTGAGAGTCAAATTCATTAAATGCAGTTCTTTTAGATGACAAGCAGTGGAGAATTGTATGTATGAAAAATTTCCATTGAGGGCTAAAGAGTGATTTAAAAAATGTAAAACGTGTGTAATCACCCTCATACCCCATTAATCTAAGATTATCATACAACTCTCTGTCATCAATAGAAGTTATACCTGAAGCGTCATCAAGAAGAAGTGCTTCTCGAAGAGAATCCTCAGATATCACCACTTTGGTTCCTTGAACCATAGACACCACTCGACTGTTGCCCTCAATTACTTCCAATTGAGCATTCCTCCAAAAATCATTCAAATGACCCCTGGAAACCCTTGGAGATACAGTAAGTGCGTGAAATATATAACTCGACCGCAGAAAATCCACAATTTGTGTGCAGTTTTGCGCCGATGAGGGTTTCATCAAAAAGGCGATCATATTGTGTTCTTCGTAAACACTCAAAGTAAGATCTGTTGAAGAGGAAGCCATGATTGTTGAATTGATCGTAATAGAAGTGAGAGTTTGATTTGAAGAGTAATTTCAGTGGTTATTTATGAAAATAAGAAAGCGTACTGAAAAAGTGAAGTGTTCGAAGGTTATATACTGTTAGTCATAAGAACAGAGCCATGACCTAGAAAAAGAACTAGCAGTGGCACTGCCCGTTATAACTAACAGTGGAAAGGTATAAAAATACCTTAACAGTGGCATATACTTAGAAAGCTAACAGCAGTTAGTAGCACTAGCAGTGGCAACCGACCAAGGTAACCAATACTTAGTACTAACAGTGCCAAGAATTTAGCTTCATAAGCAGAACATGGATTTTTTTTTTTTTTTTAAATTGAAAATAAAAGAAACATCAAGTGCATCAGTAGCAATGTCTTCTGACAGTAGCTAAGAACCTGCAGTGGTTAGCTAGAAAACAATAAACAGTAGCAGTAATATACATGGTTACAAGCAGTGGCAACTGTAGAAGGAACAGTGGCTAGATAGTTCCAACAGAGGTAGATACTTGGACCAGACAGCACGTTCTTTATACAGTTCCACTGTTAGTATCTATTCTAATACCAAACAAAAGTTAAGTTAGATTGATCATGCCAATACTAGTGACCAAAAATGTAAACCTTCCCACATCAAAAGCCTTTGTGAAAAGATCTGCATATTGATTATCAGTATGGATTTTAAAGATTTGAATCAATCTCTTTTCATTGCAGTCTCTTATGAAATGGTAACGAATTTCAATATGTTTAGTCTTAGAATGCTTAACAGGATTGTTAATGATACTAATTGCAGAGTTATTATCAATATAAATAGGAGTATTTACAAAAGACAAACCATAATCCAGCATTAGATTTTGAATCTAAAGCACTTGTGCACAGCAACTGGATGCAGCAACATATTCTGCTTCTGCAGTTGAAGTGGATACAGTGGTCTGCTTCTTGCATTGCCATGACACCAATCTTTCTCTTAGAAATTGACAACCCCCAGATGTAGACTTCCTATCCATATTCTCACCACCATAATCACTATCTGTATATGCAATTAGGTCAAAGGAAGAACTCTTAGGATACCAAAGACCCAATTGTGGTTGACCCTTTAAATATCTGAAGATCCTCTTTACTGCATATAAATGTGATTGCTTGGGATTGGCTTGATATCTAGCACACACACACACAGCAAACATGATATCTGGTCTAGATGAGGTGAGATACATGAGAGAACCAATCATAGATCTGTATAGATGCACATCTACATCCTCCCCCTCAAGATCTGCATGTAATGCTTTGTGTGTCTCCATTGGTGTACTAGCTATTTTAGCTTCTGAGTAACCAAATCTGTCCAAAATGTCTTTGACATATTTGGTTTGGTTAATGAAAATACCATCTAACTTCTGCTTGACTTGAAGCCCCAAGAAGAAAGTGAGTTCCCCCATTGAACTCATCTGAAACTTTTGATGCATTAATCTCTCAAATTCTTTGCACAGACCATCATTTGTAGATCCAAAAATGATGTCATCAACATAAATTTGTACCAACAAAAGGTCATTGTTATCCCTTTTGGAGAATAGTGTCTTATCAATGGTTCCCCTCTTAAACCCATTCTCTAACAAATAAAGTGATAGAGTCTCATACCAGGCTCTGGGAGCTTGATGCAGACCATACAATGCCTTATCCAATCTGCAAACTCTATCTGGATAGTTAGGATCTTCAAATCCAGGAGGTTGACACACATATACCTCATCATCAATTGTGCCATACAGAAAAGCACTCTTGACATCCATCTGATAGACTGTGAATCCTTTATATGAAGCAAATGCTAAGAACAATCTGATAGCTTCTATCCTTGCAACAGGAGCAAATACATCATCATAATCAATACCTTCTTCCTGTGTATACCCCTGTGCCACCAGCCTTGCCTTGTTCTTGATTACAATTCCTCTCTTATCCTTCTTGTTCTTGAAGATCCATTTGGTGCCAATTGCCCTTTTTCCCTTTGGTAAATCAACTAGTGTCCACACATTCTGAATCTTGAACTGTAACAACTCCTCTTGCATTGCCTCAATCCAACTAGGGTGTTTAAGAGCTTCTACAACCTTTTTAGGTTCTACTTGAGAAAGAAAACACACATATAGAGATGTATGTAATTCTTCTTCAATAACAGCTGTTTGTTGTCTTGTTTGTACACCACTGTTAACATCCCCAATCACCTGTTCCAGAGGATGATTTTTGTTCACATGAAAATTAGATGTGGATGTCTCTGGAATGATTTCCTCCAAATTGGTAAGATTACCATGCTGTTCTGAACTTTCATTGGAAGGTGTTTCAATTTGTTCTGAATCCTCCATAAACTGAGATAATGTTTCTGGTTGTTCTTCTGTCTCCAAATGCTGTGATGACTGTGGCAGATCAGAAGAAAATACCTCTGGAGGATCAGGAGTCCAGATTGGAAAGATAATGTACTCCAAAGATTCCTTATTCTTTTCTGAGAACATATCTGATCTAACCTCACAAACTTTATCTGCTTTGCTTGATGTGGTACCTGTGCATGTACCTGTACTAGGATTGACAGTTGTATATCTAAAAGCATTGTTAAGAGCATCAATATCAAACAAAGACTTAGGACCTATTCCATCAGGATTAATGATATTCTCATTAAAAGTGACATTCATTGATTCTTCTATGACTCTGGTCCTTTGATTGAAAACCCTATATGCTTTACTCTGAATAGAATATCCTACAAATACACCCTCATCTGCTTTGCTTTCAAACTTTCCTAGGTGATCTTTGGTATTCAAAATAGTACAAGGACATCCAAATGATTTTAAGAAACTAACCAGTGGTTTGTTCTTAAACAACAGCTCATATGGGGTTTTTAAATAAGGCTTAACAACTGTTACCCTATTCTGAACATAGCAAGTTGTGCTAACTGCTTCTGCCCAAAAGGACATAGGAAGTTTTGCATCAGCTAGCATAGATCTAGCAGCCTCTATTAGTGTCCTATTCCTTCTTTCAGCTACTCCATTCTGTTGAGGAGTCCTAGGAGCACTAAATTCTCTCTTAATGCCTTTCTCATCACAGAATTTATCCATCTCATAATTTTTAAACTCTGTTCCATTATCACTCCTGATGATTTTAACCTGTTTATCTAATTGGTTCTCAATCTTAGTTATAAATGATCTAAGTATGTCACCTGTCTCATCTTTTGTTCTAAGAAAGAAAACCCATGTAAATCTGATATAATCATCAATTACAACAAGGCAATAAGATCGTTTTCCCATACTACTTATAATTGTTGGTCCAAATAAATCCATATGCAATAAGTATAAAGGAGTACAGTTTGAATTCACAGCTTTGGACTTAAAAGAAGTTTTGTGTTGCTTCCCTTTTAGACAAGAAACACAATGATCATCACATGAATAGACCTTCTCAGGTAAACCTCTAACAAGCTTGTTTTTGACAAGTTTATTAATGGTTTTATAATTCATGTGACACATCCTTCTATGCCACAAAGTAGACTCATTTAAATTAGCTTTAGAAATCAAGCAGTTTAAATCAGGTTGAGGTGCCATATTTGCTAAATCACACTTATAAACATTATCTTGCCTAGGAATTCTCATTAAAATCATATTTTCTGGAATTTTGAACTCCTTAGACAGAATAAGACATTCAGTGTCAGTAAAATGAACATGGTTCTTTTTATCTGTGATTTGACTCACACTTAGCAAATTGTACCTCAACTGTTCCACATAATAAACATTTTCAAAGCTTAACTTGGCACTTTGAACAACTCCTTTGCCTGTAATCCTTCCACCTTTTGGATTGCTACCAAATGCTACATATCCTCCATCAAATGATTTGAAGTTCTGTAGCTTTTCCTTATCTCCAGTCATGTGCCTTGAGCAGCCACTGTCGATATGCCATAAATTTCTTGGCTTGCCCTGCACACAAACAAACACAAAGAGAATTAATTTCTCTTGGGAACCCAAACCAATTTGGCTTTGGGTTTCCCTGATGCATCAAGGTAATCAACTTTCTTGAAGATTATTGATTTTGATGCATTGTTAGATTTTGAACATCTGGAAACATTAGATTGAAAAGGTGTCCAAATCCAACTAATTTTAGACTTAACAGTGGATTTTGGTCTAACAGTGTTAACTAAAGGTCCAAAGTTATGTCTAACAGTGTTAATCCTGTTATAACTGTTATTATGTCTAACAGTGGTAAAATAATTAACACTGTTAGTATTCCTTACAGTGTTATTTACTCTACCAGTGGAAACTGTTGTATTACCAGTGTTAACAGTTTTAAAAGGTTTACCACTGTTTGCTTTAACT
The DNA here is from genome assembly GCA_963422505.1 of Pseudognaphalium luteoalbum. Taxonomy (NCBI): domain Eukaryota; kingdom Viridiplantae; phylum Streptophyta; class Magnoliopsida; order Asterales; family Asteraceae; genus Pseudognaphalium; species Pseudognaphalium luteoalbum. Next base: position 82,319,253 of record OY730193.1, read on the forward strand.
CCTTTTTCCACTGTTTTAGTCTTTAAACTGTTGGCTAAATCTTTAGCTTTTGTTCCTGCAGTGAAACCTTTGCAGCAGCCATAGCTTGATTTGCCCTATAATTCATCTTTCTAGTAGCTGTTGTATGATTAACTCTAGATTTAAAATTTTGTTTGTTAATCATATTAGCTGCTGTCCATGGCTGTTTCACATTCTTTTGATATGTTTTTGGATTATGAAAACATTCATGTTGAAGATGACTGTTTCTGCCACATATAAGGCATAACTTTTCTTTAATCACAGTAACATTATTCCCCAGTTTTTGAGTCACCATTTGATTCCAATTCCTTTGGTTACCTCTGGGAATATGTTTTTGAAAGTTTTGGGATTTAGAAAAGCTATCCTTACACTTGCACTTATCACATGTATTCACAGCAGTTGTATGATTCACAGAAATAGTTGTTTTCACAGCATTCCTAACCTTCCTTTGAAGATTCCTAGGTGTGTTAGGTGTAATTTTCTCATCCTTTTCATGATGTTTTTCCTTCTCTTCAAACATTTTCTTACCCTCTTCTAGTTTATTAACTTTTAGTTCTTTAACTAGACCAGTAATACTATTGCTGCTTTCACAAGATGATTTATCAGATTTATTGATCACATTAACATTACATTCAGATATATCACACTCTTCATCATCTTCCTCATTCCACTCATGAATTTCTACTTCATCAATGTTCACATCTTCTTTTAAACTGTTTACTGGGTCAACCTTTTTAACATCATCAATTAATCCTTCTTTAAGTAAATTTAAATCAATTTCAGTTTTTGAAGGAAAATAGTTGTTGTTATAAGGAGGAGGTACATTATTGTATCCTAACCCAGTCTTGAGTTTATCATGAATCTGAGAATTGATGAGTTTATTTACACTTTTAGATGCATGTTCTAAGTTACTTACATTGAGTCTTATGCTATCTCTTTCACATGTGACCTCAGCAAGTTTCTTAGTTAATAATTCTACTTTATCTTTAAAAGTGTCTCTCTCCCACCTAGCATACTCAATATCATATTTAAACTGTGTTGCATTATCTTCAAATGCCTGAATCTGTTTTTCAAGATTTTCTATTACAGAGATTGTGTGTCTACTTTTGATTTCACACTGTTTAAGCTCATCACACACTTTCTGGTTATGATCTCTATAATGTTTCACAGTTTGTTTACACACAGCTGAACACAATTTTATTTGTACCTCATAAGGAACTTCAGATTGCTTGTCAGATTCTGCTGTTGCCATGAAGCATTGATTCTTCACTTCGTGCTCTTCCTGATCACTCCAATCCCATTCACATCCATCAACAGATACCAGTGCATTTGATGAAGTATCTTGAATTGGCACATTCTTAGTCTGACCAACATTTCCTACACTTCTCTGAACATTTCCTCTTTCATTTTGATCAACTTTAGGACTTCTGCACTCCCTAGCAAAGTGTCCCATCTTGTGACAGTTAAAACATTCAACTTTGCTTTTATCAAACCAGCTTGAATCACTCCTCTTTTGTGCAAAGTTATTCCTACCAGTTCTTTGCATAAACCTTTTTGCTCTTTGTGTGATTAAAGCAATTTGGAGTTTGATATCCATTTCTTCTAGATCATCTCCTTCAAACTGATCTAGATCTTCATTAGTAAGTGATGAATTCACATTACTAGCAAAGAAAGATTCTAATATTTGATCATTAGAATGAGTAGTACTAGATCCACTTCCTCTAGTACCATAGGATGACCCTTTCTGACTTGATTCAGTCTTTGATCCAGAACCTGACATAGACATAAAAGCTGAATTATTGTTGTTGCTTCCATAACCTACCTTCTTGATCTCTACCTCAGCTTCAAAATTCCTCAGATCATTATAGATATCTTCTAATTCCTGTGCTTCCAGATCTGCACTCTGCCTTAAACCAACAGTATACATGGTCCACTCATCACCCAATGACCTCAAAAACTTCCTGTTCAAATCATCTTTATCAATTTTCACTTGATGATTTTCCAAATCTCCCACAAGCTTTGAAAACCTATCAAAGGTTTGAGTCAGAGTTTCTGACTTTACAGAATTAAAGTTCTCATATTGCTGTTTCAACAGAGATCTTTTATTCTTTTTGGTGTTATCATTACCACCAAATCTCTTCTCTATTGCTTCCATTAAAACTTTAGCATCTTGACATGCTTCAAAACGCCTTTGATATTCATTTGGAATAGATAACAATAGAGTACTCAAAGCTTTGTACTCTATAGATCTGACTTTTCTTTCTGCCTCAGATGTTGGTGGAGATCTTGGCAGTGGAACACCATCACTATTTAGGGTCACTGGAGGACCATTAACCACAACTTCCCACATCTGATAATCTGTGAGAAGCATATATTGTCTGATTCTATTTTTCCACAGATCAAACTCATCAGGTCTAAGCATTGGGATCTTTGTGACCTGGATTCCTTCACTACCTTCTGCCATTACTATTATTTAATGATTATAAAAATGATCAATAAAACAGTAGAACTGAGATCTTCCTGGATTCAAAACTAAACCTGCTCTGATACCACTTGATAAACCAAGATCTATCTAATAAACTATTAGATAACAGCAGTTTTGAATGATTACTAAGAAGTTTGCAGAATAACACTTAGTAATACAATGAAGATCAATATGAATAACAATAACAGAATTATAAAAAGCTCCAATCTTATTAATAATATAAGACGAATACACTGATTTGTATTAGGGTTACAAAACCTTGAAGCTGCGCAAAAACTGATTACCTAAAACTAGGTTTAGGATCTCTATTTATATCATATAGAGTCCTACTGAACAATCTCCTATAATTATGGAATTCAAATCTATCCCATAAATATCTCTAACTGATCTATACATACTAACAGTGGGAATAACTTACTTTGTACCAACAGTGGTAGTAAGTTTCCTTTACAAAAATATACTTAATATATATAAACAGTGGCACTGCTTACCTACACTAACAGTGACAGTCTTCACTTCTGCTAGCAGTGGCTATTACTTGTTCTGACAGTGGCTAGTACTTGTTCTGGCAGTTCTTCAATTCTTCTAGCAGTGGCACTGCTTCTATATTAACAGTGGCCAGCAGTAAAACAGACAGTGGCTAGTCTTCAACATGGTGGAGAACATACGCAAACCAACTCTCTGATTTCAGGAAACAGTACCTTTGCCGGGTTTGGAGGTACCTTTGCCATATAGTAATCGTCTGTTTATCTCCGAGAAAGGGGGGATACGATGCTGCGAGTCATCTTACTCTGTCTCTCATGTTGGCCCTGATCTACAATAAACCGTATAACTTCAGCGGTTATATTTTCGGCAACATGGTGGAGAACATACGCGCTGGAAAGGATAAATGGCTGCAGTATCCTCGGTTTGTCCAGCTTTTGTTGAATGACCTCAACCTTGATATCGCTCCAGATCAGAGGTCTCTTCTGGTACCAACTCCCATGCTTTTGCGAGTCTTTAATGACTGCAAGCTTGCGCCAAAGGGCGAGCCGGTTTTGGCTGATCGTGAACTTTTCGGGCACATAGTGAACGAAAACTATGTTGCGCCACGCGATCATGGTTTTTTGGATGACGTCGTGCCTCCGGTCAATGAGGACGACTTAGTGGATACCGATATCGCTCAAGAATTAGAGGATATCGATCGTGTTGTTCAGGTTGAGGCTGAGTCTGATGATAGTGGGCCCACTCCTCCTGATTCTGAGGGTGATGTGCCACCACAATCTGCTTTTGACGGTATTCATCTTACCGATCCTCGACGCTTTAAGCGTATATTGAGACGGATCTCTGCTGGCAGGGTCCATGTCCCGAGGAATCCGGGCAAACGTCCTGCTGGGTTTTCACCCTCTTATGCTGATCTACCTCTTCGTAGACGCCAGCGGACGACAGTGGTTATTGAGGAACCAACTTCCCAACGACAACAACCACCGCCACCGTCTGACATGCCGTCTCTTCAGATGGTTTTGGCTCAGATGGAGCTTTTGGCAAAGCGGTTTGATGATCAGAAGGCTATAATTGAAGCTCAAGCCTCTCAGATCAGGGAATTGGAAGCTCGAGCTGCTACGGTTGACTCTCTACAGCTTCAAGTGACGAATCTGTCATCTAGGTTGTTAGAGTTGGAATCCGTTACAAATGTTTTGGGGGAGGTAGGTCCTAGTGAGTTAGAAACAAATGTAACTCCTTCCCCGGAACCAGAAAATGTACTTCCTTCGACTATTAATGAAAACATATCTTTGGATTACTTCGTTGAGGTTCAAGGTCAAGCAAGACCTATTGCGGTTGATTATTCATTTGTAGATCTTACATATCTGCAAAATTTGATGAATGATAATACAACGATACCGGAGGAAGAGGTAATGAATGATCCTGTAGCAGAGGATTATTTCTTTGAAGGAAATGATGAAGTTGAGGTTGAGGGGGAGCAACTTCAAAGTGATGAATGTTATGACGATGCTCCCATTATTGAATCGGATTCTTCAGAAGATGAATTACATCATGATTCTGAGACAGAGACCAATGAGCAATCAACTTCTACAGCTCAATCTTCAATGATAAAGCCTGACATAGTGCTCAAACCTATTGTTGAGGTACCCGTTACTTGTAAATTCTACAAAGACAGAACTGATTACACGGGTTTAATAAAAAGCTGGAAGTTTGATGAGAATAATTCGGTGTTTATGATTAAACGAAGTGATGGCATTCAGTACTTCAACTTAAAGTTTTATAAAATAAGTACTTTGCCGAAATGTGAGCTTCAGAGATTATCTCAGATACCCTTGATTAACCGTGCTCGAGATTCACGCGCCGATTTCTTTCAAGTGGTTATTCGTCGGGAGATTAACAGCAAAAAGTATAATTTGATTAAACCGACACTGGGTATGAGATATAAGTTTAAGAAGAAGTTGGATCCGGTTACACGACAACCAATCGTAAGGATGATCTATCCACCAGCAAAGTGCTTACAGAAGATACCTCTAGAGATCATTCCTTTGGATTTTTTGAATAGGTTGCTGTACTGGGAATATGATGATATTACTGGTGAAGCTGTAATTGTTTTTATTCCAAAATCGGAACCAGCTACGGATTCGGAGTCTTTAGACATAGAGTTGGAGGTTGAAGAGAAAACAGCATGGGATGCTGTTCAACCTAAAAAGAGGTCTACTTGGGGTCTGAAAAGAAATAGATTTTGTATATTTGACCCTTTGAGTTTGATTAATCTCTCTGAACAAGATATGAAAAGACTACATCAGAATAGGATTCAGTTCAAAGAGAGAGATAGAGCTGAAGCGATAAAATTTCAGAAAATTATTGATATCTGCGTAGCCAATGGAGTACATGCTGGTGGTGTATTTCCTGCTGGCTGGAAATAAAGACTCAACAATTTCAAAGAGTTTGAAGATTTTGAAGACCAAGCTGAAGACACGGGGGAGTTTGTTGATGCATATTAGGTGTCTGTCAGTTGGTCTATCGAGTTGTAATAAGTGTCGTTAGTTGTATAGTGAAATATATTGTTTTTATTATATGCGACACTTAAGTTTAGGTTAGGCGTCACTTGTCTTAGTGACGCATAGCGTCACTTAGGTAAGTGACACATGAAGGCGGTCACATGCGACACTTCCACAAGTGACGCATGTCGGCTGACTTTTAGTATAAATACAAACCTACCGGTTTCCGGCTAGGGTTGACGAAACCCTAGCACCATTTGTCGACTAAGCAACATTGTAATCGTTCCCAACTCATATATACAAGCTGATTACTTCGTTTACGTTGTTAATCATATTTGTTTCGGTTTATGTTTATTGGTAATACACGCAATTGATTGATTCCTCCTGTCAATTGTGGTCAATTGTCATCTAGATCCACGTCAAAGGGCACTCTCACTCTTCTTCGACGATCAGTTTCAAAATCAATTCCAAAATCATGGCTTTTTCTTCATCATCTGACATGAATCTGAAGGTGTACGAAGAACACAATATGCTGACTTTTCTCATGAAACCCTCAAATGCACATAATTTCATACAAATTGTTGATTTTCTTCGTGCAAGTCACATTAATCATGCACGTACCGTTTCTCCAAGGGTTTCAAGAGGACATCTTACTGATTTCTGGAAGAATGCCAAAGTAGAAGTAGTTGAGGGTAAAGAGCAACTGGTTTCCACAGTTCAAGAAACCAAAGTGGTGGTTACAGAGGATGCTCTTCAAGAGGTACTTCTTCTTGATGATGCCACAGGTATCACTTCTTTCGATGACAGGCATTTGTATGCTAATCTTAGATTAATGGGGTATGAGGGTAATTACACACATTTTACATTTTTTAAATCATTCTTTAGCCCCCAATGGAAAATTTTAATACATACAATTCTCCACTGTTTGTCATCTAAAAGAACTTCTTTTAATGAATTTGGAACCCAAATAGCCTATGCACTTGTGTGTTTGGCTAAGGGTCAAAAATATAATTTTTCAAAATACATACTTGATGGCATGATCAGAAACATCACAAAGGGCAAAAAAGATATGTTTATAATGTATCCTAGATTTGTGCAACTTGTTTTAAATAAACAGGTTACTGATTTAGTTGCACAAGAACTTATTATTGGTGTTAGTACTCTCTCTGCAAGAACATTTACAGAGATGAATAAAAATACCAATAAGAAGTTTTCCAGCGAAGGATACAATATTGTTTTCAACAATGTTTCCTGCTCCTTCCACCATAGATGTAGTACTACCAACTATATCTAAACCAATTGGTGACAGGCCAGTAGCACCAACTGAGCCTGAACACACACCAAGTGGGGGTACCAAAAGAAAACAAGGGACCAAACAGCCTACCCAATTAAAGCCAAAGAAAAGAAATTGAAACAGGCAAGTGAGGATCCTACTGCTCATTTGTCTCAGTCAAATATATCATCACAGCAGGTGACCTCACAGGAGATGGGTGGTCATTCTGGAAGGGCTGCCACTAATGTTATTAGTCCACTGACAGAACAGGAGAGTGATAACATCAATAAGACCCAACCAGAGGCAACTTCTAATGCTGAACCCACGGGTAATGAAGCAAATGAAGGTCCCAGTACCAAGAACAAAGAGACTTCTGCTGATCATGCTAGGCATGAAGCAGAAGATACATTTGTCAATCATTCACCTAGGAGGTCACACTCTAATGGTGATGAGACTAGTACTCACCCTGAATTGACGAATGTACAACTGACAGAAGTTGTGGATTTTATTTGGAATAAGTTGGTTCATGAAAAGAAGTTGAATAGAGCTCAGGATGCAAAGATAGCAGAGCAGGCTGCTAAACTAGCTGATCAAGAGAAAGTGATTGAAGATCTGAAAGAGAGAATTACTGATCTTGAGAAGTTCTTGGTCAAGTTTTTGAAAGAAGATCACTTATCCAATCCAAGAGAGGATGCTGACAACACTTTCACCAAGGGGGAGAAACAGGCAGAGGATGAAAATACTGATGAGTTTATGCCTGATCTAAATGATCAAGAGGGTGTTGTGCAGACTGAGGTTGTGGGTGACACTAATGAGCCACATAAAGATGATACTGAGGTCATGGATGATATGCAGACTGAGGTTGTTGAAAGTGTTATTCAAAAGACTGTAGAGAGGGTTGAAGGTGAAACAGAAGTGGTAGATGATGTTGAAGATGGTGAAGAAGTAGTTCAACCTGTTAATGAACCAGTTGAGGATGGTGTGAAAGAAGGTGATGATGCAGGATCAGAGGTTAAGGGGGAGACTATTAATGTCAGAGCAGCAGAGCCTAAAATCACTTATGGAAGGAAGAAATCAATTCCATTTAGATCTGTCAAGGCAGCTAGAATTGAATAGATGAAGAGGGCTAAGTCAAGTAGTCCCACTGCTAAGACAAAAGTAACTCCTACCACTGCTAGTTTTAATACTTCCACTGTTAATACTACTCCTGCTCCCACTGTTACATCAGCAACACCACCAATCAATACAACTACTACCACTGCTACAACAAATACAACAACTTCAACTCAACCTGCTACTGTACTTAAACCTACCACTGCTAGAACACCTGAAGTACCTTTTAGAATTAGAGAACCTACAAATTTGCCTAAGCCTGATTTTAAACTACCCAAGATTGATCCAAAAGATAAAGGAAAGGGTAAATTAGAAGAAAAATCAAAAATGAAGAAGGTACAACAGAATGTTGAGCATGATCATGAATATGCTTTGAGGGTTCAAGCAGAGTTGATTGAACAAGATAGAATTGAAGCAGAAAAGAGAGCTGCTGAATCACAGAGGTCTGTGCCAGTTACAGTGAATGAATCAGATGTTGATGAAGTTGATGTATTGCTTGAATCTAGAAAGATTGTGAAGATGACAAAAGAGGCAAGCAGGGTGTATGTAGAGATGAAAGCAAAAGGGTTAAGAGTAGAAGATGATACAGTCTATAGTGCTTATGTTGAAAAATCCAAAGGAAATCCTCTGCAGATGGCTTTGAAAAGGAAAATTGAGAGAGACATGAAAGAAAAGATTGATAGAGAAGCTGCTAAGAAAAAGAGCAAGAAAACCAACTAAGGCTGAATTAAAAAATGAATTGGTTTGTAAGCTTAGAGGAGATAGGATACCTACTATGACCCTAAGGAGAATGTCATTGGAAAGATTGCAACAATTATATGACAATAATCCTATTGTTAATCCTGAAGCAAGAAAAAGGTTGGAGAAGAAAAAGAAAGAAGATGAAGAGATTCAGAGAAGGCTACAAGTAAGATATGAACAAATTGATGAGGAGTTGGAGAAAAAAGGAAGAAAAGCTAAAGGCTGAGGAGTTGAGATTGAAAATTGAAGGGATGAAAAGATCATTTGCTATTTTTTAGGAGTTGGATGATAGATTATGTGATTTGGATAGAGATGAAGAAGTGTTAGAAAAATTGTTGTTAGAAAAGTTTGATAGGTCTGAAAATACAAATGTTCATGATAAAGATTTTCAGAAATTATTTAATGGGAAGGAATATTTCTGAAATGTGGTACAGTGTCTTATGAGGTTAGAATTGTGAGAAAGAATGGAGATGTAAGTTTTCATAAATCAATGCATGATATCTTGAAAAGACTTAATAAGTTTGATGTGTATGACATGTACAAGATTGGATTAGAGAAGGATGTGAAGCTGATTACTATTGCTCTTGAAAGACATGTATGGGAATGGTTGCAGATGATGTTTGAACCAGAAGTTTATGGAGAGATATTTTTGTGTGCTGAATGGTTGGATATTGGAGACATTTTGCTAGAGCTGGGGTACATTGTATATCACTGAAGAATGGTAAATATGTGTACATGCTTGAAGAAAGAGAATATGTCTTGAGTATAGCATTGTTGGAGCAACTGGTTAGAATGAAATTAAATGTAGTTTTTGTGAAGACAGAAAAGAGCAAAGATATAGTATACAAGATTCTGAATCAGTATAGCAAAAGAAGTCAACCGACAGATTGAAGCAGAATGAAGAAACTTAATGTAATTAAAGGTTAATTAAGTTTAGGGGGAGATTGTTGGGATCAGAGCTATATTGACTAAGTGTTGAAGACTAAAGATCAAGTCTTAACCACTGTTAGAGTTAAAGACTGTCGCTGCTAGAAGAGTTGAAGACTAGCCACTGCTAGTACAAATGTAATAACTGCCACTGTTAGACATATACTTGGGAATTGTGTAATAAGTATATTGTAGCCACTGTTAGTATAATATAGTTACTACCACTGTTGTTATGTTTATTAGTAAGTCAGTTAGGCAGTTAGAGTTATGTATGAAATCAAATTGTTTCCATAATAACTGGAGATTGTATAGGACTCTATGTATTATAAATAGAGATCCTTAGACCTAGAATAGGTTAACGATTTTGCGCAGCTTCAAGGTTTTCTATAACCCTAATACATTAAGTGTATTCGTCTTATATCATTAATAAGATAGAAGCTTTTGGTATTAATCGTGTTCTACAAGTTATTCATAATATTCTTGATCTTCTTAATATTATTGAGTGTGATTCCGCAACTTCTCAATAATAATTCAAAGCTTATCTTTATCAAATTGTTTATTAGATTATTCTGGGTTTAACAAAAGGGATGGAGGGGCAGACTATCTCATGTGTTGATTTCTATGATCAATGGCTCAGGTTCGATTCATCTTAACAACATTCATGTTACTTAAAATGCAGTGTGCACGTAAAATGTAGTGTTGTGAATGTACAACATTACAACGGGTGAAACCGTGTGCACCTCATACTCCTCATAATGCAGCTGCCCCTCTAGGGTGATACATACCTATTAATATTCATTAACATACATGATGCAAGTTGGAACGATCAACGTTACTGGTTATAAACATTTTTGCAAGAACTTACATGAGGCAAGTCTAGATCAGCAACAACAATCATAACAAACAAATAAAAAATGATGGTACTTTGAACAACCTTGAAATACAATACAAAAGATATGAACTTAGTAAACTTATCCAATCCTGAAAAGCAGTTTAACTGGGAATTGATGTGCCGCTTAGTTTGAATCCACAAACCCTCACTTCACACCCTTACTAGATAAAGGAATCCTCCCCTTTACTGATATCCACAGTTGGACCTGACACAAGAGAAATGAGTTCTTAATGTTGAAATTATAATTCAAATTTTAATGATATTCATCTTAGGGTTTATTATTTGGTTATGTATAGAATTTTACACTTTTTATTATTGTATTTAGTCAACTTTGAAACCCCATATTATATGTATTCAATATTTAGAACCATCTGTTGTATGTATTTAAGTTACTATTGTATGTACTGAACTTACAGAAATCATTTCAATATATGTAGCCAACACAATGCAAAAACACACGATAGACGGTTTTAAAAATTGAATACATTCAATATGAGATTTTAAAGTTGGATACATACAATAGTAAAAGATGTAAAGTTTGATACAAACCAAATAATAAAGGGTAATGATTTGTACACTATCAAATATTAGTCATACACCATTTTTATGCATCATTGTGTTGTATTGTACAACACTGTAAATCATTTTTAGTGGTGTATTACTAATTTTTGATGGTGTACAAATGACCACCCAATAATAAACCTTTCATCTTACATAAGGGCCTTTTATATGAGAAATACATAATAAAGAAATACATGTATATAGAATAATTACATTTAATGCGTGATAGTTAATACCAGGAAAATACCAAGTAAAGCATTCTCAAGTCTCAATACTGATCAACAATTCCCATGATTGATATTAAGTTAAAGAATATAAATTAATTAATGTGATAATCTTAGTGAAAAAATCTGAATTGTAAAAGTTTGTCACCTGCATCAATGCATCACAAATTTCGATAGATAAAATGATACTTCCTAAGTTATCCGTTGTTTTTCTATCCATATCACTGATCTAGTAGATACCATATAATTAGAATACTAATCAGTTCATACAAATGATCATTCTTACGGCTTGTTGGTGTTTATGAAAAGCAAGAAACGAAGCATGTTTTAATGGAGTCTCACCCTCATGGCAAGGGCGTAAAGATGAAGTTCTAAGTCTTAGTTATATTTTCGGTTCACTAACAGAGCAAACGGACATATCATGGAAGAGTTGGTGCGAACTGAATCTTAAAGCATAACCAAATCAGAAGACGAGTTATAATGGATGAAGGCTCAAGGAGAACAGAATTTCATGTTTTAAAATTGTGTATATGCTGAGCGTTAAATAACATTAGATAAGGTGTGTAATTGGGTATGTCGTGGGGTATAATGAAGTCCGGAATCTGTATGGAGTTCTATAAAAAATGAAATAGGGTGAAAACCGGTGGCTCGACCCCTACTTTTCGGGGTTTTTTTCTTGGGTGCTCTTGGGTTTTTTTTCATGATTTCATCCCTTTTAGAGGGTGTTTGGCTTGGCTTTTTATTTTCATGCTTTTAGCTTTTTAGCTTATACCCTATTGTTGTAAAAAACTAAAAGCTAAAAGCCCCATTCTTTTGACTTCAAGGAAATGAGTTTTTTTTGTTGTCAAAAGCTAAAAGCTTGAAAAAGTGTTTTAATTGTCTTTAAGTGTTTTTTTATTGTAAAAAGGTAACTTAAAAAGCTAACCCAAACACCCCCTTAGTCCCTGACATTTAAGATATAGGAAAGGGTGGTAAAGTAACAATGGGGAACTTTGTGTATGCAAATTGTAAGCTCGTGACTATCTAGTATCTTGCTTGTGACTATCTAGTATCTTCCTAGTAGTCTCCTTATATACAATATATCCTTCTTCCTTTAAAAAAAAGAATACTAATCAGTTTACTAGTGTTGATGAATTTGCATATTTCTATTAAATAGTAATAATAAGAATAATTCGCCCTCGTTCCCGTATGTAACACAAATTTTTATATATATATATATATGTATAAAACAGAATACCATGAAGCAATTTGAACCCTTTGATGAGTTCCTTTCATACGATCTAATGGTGTATATTTAATCTCTATAGTTACACTTTCCTCCCCCACATATTATTAAAGATATTATACCTCAATATATATGTAATAAATTCTACAACTATAGTCATAATAAATTAACTAAACTCAATTTATCTAATATTTAACACTTTATAATAAACCAATAATGAAATAACTTTTAACTACACAACTTTATCTTAAAATAAAATCTTCAAAATTAATATAATACCACAAGTCTAAGTCTAACACATCTATATAAATAATTTTAAAACGATGATCATATTTAACTACATAGCATATAGTTTACTCAACCACATTACCATCAAATCAATCACATATATCTAATGAATCTTACAATTATACCTCAAAATATATGTAATAAATCTTACAAGTATAGCTATAATAAATTAAAGAAACCTAATATATATAATGTTTTATAGTTTATAATAAACCTATTATGAAATAAATTTTAACTACACAAATTTATTTTAAAATATAATCGTTAGAATTAATGTAATAAGTACTGTTAAATTATTGAAAATATTTTCGAAAATCGGTACTATTTAAAAAACAAAATCTAATACCATTTTACAAGTTTACTTCAAATCTAAGTCCAACCATCTATATAAATAATTTCAAACGATGATCATATTTAACTACATACCCTATATTTTACTCAACCACATTACCATAATATCAATCACATATATGTAATGAAACTTACAACTATACCTCAAAATATATATAATAAATCTTACAACTATAGCCATAATAAATTAACTAACCCCAATACATCTAATGTTTTGCACTATATAATAAACCAGTAATGAAACAACTTTTAACTACACAATTTTATCTTAAGTTAAAATTCGTTAGAGTTAATATAATAAGTACAGTTAAACAAATGAACATATTCTTGAAAACCGGTAATATGTAAAAAACAAAGTTTAATACCATTTGACATGTCTACCTCAAATCTAAGTTCAACTCATTAACCATACAATTTTATCTTATAAAATAATAAAAAATAAATGTGAAAGCCGCATTGTCGCAGGTCCTTTACCTGGTATATATAATTTGACAAATAAAATCTAAAATATTCAAATTAAAGCTAGCTCATAATAACCGATTAGCGTAACGATAACGATAACAAAATAAGAAAACGTTGAGCCACTCTGATTCAGAAGGAAAACAAACATTTAAAGCGAAAACAATAATAATAATAATAATAATAATAATAATAATAATAATAATAGTAAGATAAAAACAAAAACCGTATAAAAGTTGACTGAGACTTATAAATCAAATTGGTAGATTAGGGATAAAAAGAAGCCATCGTAATCAAAAAAGAGTCTTTTCCATTACGATATCTGACTTTAAGCTTCGTTGATATTTTCCATACAATGATCTGGACAAATTAAGTTGGACGTGGTTCAAAAGTGAACTCATATTTATGTCCACTCATCTCTACCAATTACATTCGTAAAATCAGAAGATAATGTAACTAGGGTGGGTTGAAATGAGAATAGAAATTGAATTTGTGTAAGAATGAGGGAACTAATGATATTGTGTTATATGTACAATAAAAATGCTTCATATGTACAAAACTCATTTACCCCCAACATCAATTATCTCACAAACGACAAATCGAAAAATTATGAAAACTGCATCATTAAATTCAGTGTAAGAATGAGGGAACCAATGATATTGTGTCATATCTTTTTTGGTGGGTTTCACATTTACTAACACATGTGTTATAGTGTTGCGTTTAGGGTTTAGGGTTTAGGGGTTAGGGTTTAGGAACCCTAACACTAAACCATGCTAAGCCCTAACCCTAAACCCTAACCCTAACCACAAATAAAATGTGCAACCAATCACTAAACATGTGTTTATAGTTTGTAAAGCCCACCAAAAATGAAAAAATGAAAAAAAAAGTTGTTAAAGGTATGCCTTGAGGGACGGCAAATCGAAGAGGAGAAAACGCTGAATTTTATGGTGTAATTTTCATGATTTTTTGACTTACCATTTGTGAGATATTTGAATTTCAAAAATGTGGGGGAAATGTGTATTTGATGAAAATGAGTGGTTGATATTGATTCCCCTATTCTCACTCAAAATTGATGTACTCATTTGAACTCTACTCAATGTAACTAATAATTATTCACTTATATTATAGGTTCAACACTAGGCCTATAAGCGAACTGAAAGTTCGGTGAACTATTCGCGAACCGTTCGGCGGGAAGTTCGTTTACGTTCGTTCGTTTCTTTTTATGAACGAAAATGAACAAATTTTTTCGTTCGTTTAATTATATAAACGAACATGAACACGTGTCTCGTTCGTTCATCTATGTTCGTGAACGTTCGATAACATGTTCGTGAACGTTCGGTTAAATGTTCGTTTATTAACTAACAATTTAATTAAATTAATACATATATGCATATCTTATTTTGATTTAAGCTAAATTCTAAATATAATATTGTTAAATATTTAGATACTTTTATTCAATAATATTAAACATTTTTACATTTTTACCTTACATTTTTCTCTCATATTTACCTCCACTAATTTCAGATCTATTGCTCTTACCTATGATCGGAACAAGAAAATGAGTTTATCATCATATTGTGATCGTTTTGTAATATTAAATATGCATTGGAAAGTTTCAAGTTCTATAGTATACATGTGTAGATGTGTATATAGATGTTCGTTTATGTTTGTTGATGTTCGTTTCAAGTATTAACGAAGTAATGCGTTAGATTATATGTTTGTTCGTGTACGTTCGTTTGTGTTCGTGAACAAACAAAATTTCTTAATAAACGAACATGAACAACAAAATCCATTCGTTTATCCGTTCGTGTTCGTTCGTTTGTTCGTCAAAACCTTAATGAACGAACACGAACAGACTCCGTTTGTGTTCGTTCGGTTCGTTTACAGGCCTAGTCAACACTCAACATATAGTAAATCCTCAACATTTCTCTAGAAGGTGTCGTCATAAACTCATAACTGCATCAGGGTATGTTTGGTAGGGGAATTGACACAAAAGAAATGAAATTAAGGTTATTTCCATAGTTTGGTAGGACGGGGAATTAAGAAATGCGGAGATATGAATTTCCTGTGAAATGATACTCTTTGAAATTTGATTTCCACCCGATACACGGAAAAATTAATTTTGAGAAGGAAAATTTCTCCTGTCTTTTATTGTAAAACCGGGGAATCTTTATGGTTGTGCTAAGCACAACCCACTTATATTATTATTTATGTTTGTAAGATGACTACAAGATAAACTAATATTGTAAATCATTGCTAAGTTGTACTATTTATTCTTTAGGATGGAAGAAATGTTGTTTTCTTTGCCACATAACTTATACCTTCTTATTACCACAAAAATGGCATGATAGTATAAATTTGTAAAGTCAATAGACTTTTAAAGTTAAAACACAAATTATGATGAAGAAATCTTAGCAACTCAGATACATGGCGAGTACTTTAAAAAGCTCATTGAAAATATAAAAATTACTTGACAAAACCAATATTTAACTTGTTTTCATGTTGTCCATACCGTACTCTTGAGTCATTAGCCTTTACTCATTTAGTCAACCACACCCCTTCCCCCTATCTTCAAGTAGATCATCTTCTTCTTTTCTTCTTTTAATTTACTCTTTAATAAACATTATATCAATTACTTGTAGTTTCAAAATCAAAAGTCTAATGGTTCACGTTTCCTATAATTATTCCAATACAGTACCTACAAATACTTAAGGTTCTAAAAGGAAGAACTATACATTCTAAAAGTTGAACATGTATGCTATATAAATAACATAAACAATCTTAGAATCTTAATCCAATCTAATCTAATCATATATTATTTTCAAAAACGTTAACTACTTCGTATATTAAAAGCGGGTAAACTCATCCCATGTCTCTTGCAATTCTAAATATTTGTACAATAGAAATATATATGGTATACCATATAAAAACAAACGCAAAGTAAACAATTACAAGTGAAGTATATTTGAGTCACAAACATATATTTTTAAAAAATAGTTAAAGACAATATATATGTACATAAAAGTATTTGAAACAGAAGTATACCATCTGGTGCTTATATGATGGTATATAAGAGCACAGGGTGTGATAATCGGTGTTCTGGACAGTGTTCTGGAGAATGTTAAAAGTGAGGATTCTGTGATGTGGTAAAACTGAATTCACAATGTTCTGAACAGTGTTCTGGAGTTTTTTATTATTTGTTTTATTTGATTTTTTAATAAAGATAATTGTATAATAATTTAATATATAAAAAACAAATAAATTAAATTAAAATATTTATTTCATTAAACAAAATTTAAAACATTTCTTTGAATTTTTAAAATGATTTATTTAATAAAATAACGCAATAAACTAATCAAAACCAAAGATAAAACATATATTTGAAAAATATTTAAAAAACAATATTAATTAATAGTTTAATACATTGCCAATTTTAATGGGCTTGAAAAAAAAGTTACACACGTTTTCCATGGGCTAGACAAAAAAAATTTAATTAATGGGCTTTAAAAAATCCTAAATTTGTTTAATTTAAAATAAAATAAAAAAGCCCATTTATGTTATCTTCTTCCCCACATTTGCAAGATACAGAAGGGGAAAAAAATGACGGTCGTTTTTTTTTTTTTTTGATTTGATATCTTCTTCCATTTCCATGCAACTAGCTTCTGTTTCTTTTTTATATTTTATTATAGCTTGTTGTGAAATGGAGCAAACAAATAAAATAAAAGAAGCAAAAGGCAAAACACAGCGTTTGTTCCTGGACGTCGAACAAAAAACGGCGAAGTGAACACCGATGAGAACACTGCAACGGGGTGGATGAATGCCGCCAAGCAGCGTTCTGTTGCAAAAACGTTGTCGAAGAACCACCCACACCGTGTGCTTTAACATTGGAATACATTTTATTTTTTGATTGAAAAATCTTTTCTATTCCTCTGTTTTTACACTCAACTCCAACATTCCAACAAGATAATTTTATTTACTTCAACAGTATGTATAGTACAATAAAACTTAAAAAGAACACCCCCCCTAAAAAAAAAAAAGATGATTACATAAAAATACTTGACGTATTAGAACTAAAAAGTAGAATGGAACTTAAAAAGTTGTTATTCAACTTTTATCTAAACTAAATATCCTACCTCCTATGCTTTTTGTCCTTCAGAATCACACTTTCATCCCCATTATTAACCCTCATCAACCAAACAAAAACAAAAATCCAAGATTCAAACCAAAATAAAGGTATGCATCAGTAAATTAATAAATCAAAACCTGAAGGCCCACAAATCTCCATATATATAAAACTTCAACGTAATATATACAACTTGAAAGAAGTTAATGTTATACAATGGAAATTGTGAGTTCCCTCTGCCTTGGATCTAACTGATAGTTGACAATGATTGTACGGCGGAATCAAACAATCACACAAAACAATAATAAACTCAAACCGAAACGATTGATTAAACAAGTAAAACGAGTTTATTAGCTTAACTAACGTATTGGAACTGATTACAAGTGAGTTTAGGCGACAAATGGTGCTAGGGTTTTGTCAACCCTAGCCAGAAACCCTTAGGTTTGCTTAAATACTAACACAAAATGGCAGACATGCGTCACTTGGCTAGTGTCGCATGTGGCCGCCTTCATGCGTCACTTACCTAAGTTTCGCTATGCGTCACTAAGGCAAGTGTCGCCTAAACCAAAACTTAAGTGTCGCTAACTACAAAATCTATATTTCTATTAAACGACTAACGACACTTTACAACTCGATAGACCAACTGACAGACACACTGATATGCATCAACAAACTCCCCCGTGTCTTCAGCTTGGTCTTCAAAAATCTTTAGAGTCTTTGATCAAACCCAACCCGTAGGAAACTTCCCATCTGCGTGTATTCCATAAGTAACACAAACTTCAACAACCTTCTGAAATTGTCTTGCAAGCTTCTTATTGAATTCGCTATTTTCATTAACCCGAATCCTATTATCGAAGAGTTTTCTCAAATCTTTTTCATGAAGATTTATCAAACTCATAGGATCAAAAACTCGAAACGCAATCTTTTTCAAATTCCAAATACCCCCAAATTCTAGCTGCGGCTCTGAATCAGGAACAAATACTATCACCGCTTCACCAGTATGTGGATCAAGTTCCCAATAAACAAATCTTCGTAGAAAATTATAAGGAACCTGCTCCAGAGGTATTTCGGTCAGACAGTCAGCCGGTGGATAATGAACTTTAACCATAGGGCGATCTGTCGTAGAATCCAGCTTTTTCTTGTAAGTATACTATGTTCCCAACGTCGGCTTCAACTTATTGTATCTTTTAGTTCTAACCTCTTGACGCAATGTCCTCTGAATGTAATTAGCATAATCATCATTGACAGGGTTAATCAAGTTTAACTGAGCTAACCTGTTGATCTCCCCCTTTGGCAGCGTACTCAATTGATTGAATCTCAGTTTGAAATACTGAATACCATCCATTCTCTTAATCATAATCATCCTTTGACGAACCTTTCAACTCTTGATCAAACCTGTGTAATCTCCGCGAACCTTGTAAGTTTTGCAAGTCACTGGTACTGGTTTTGCAGATCTACCTTGAGGCCACCATTGCTTATGTTTTTCTGCTCTTTCTTCAGCAGTTTCACTTTCAGATGCCTCTTGAGTTGGCGGTACTGACGCAGATTCCTGAGCAGGCGCTGCATGAGTTGAACTAGATTCTCCATGAGAAGTTTTAGCAGGCCCCTCATCATCACTCGAATTTGTCTCAATAACAGGTGCATCATCGTAATGCTCATCTGAACCCAAATGTTCATTGTCAACCGACACATCATCATCCATATCGAATACATACCCTTGCTCAGTATCCGAACCAATGTCATTGACCATCCTCTGAATATATGATAGATCAACAAACGAATAGTCAACAGCTATAGGTCTCGGCTGGCCCGGAATGTCATCAACAGAGAAATAATCCAAACAGACATTTTCATTGATTGTCGAATCAAGATTTACACTTTCAGGTTCTGGGGGAGGCGTTACATTTGTTTCCAAGGTACGCTGATCTTCCTCCCCCGAAACAACAGTAACAGACTCCAACTCTAGCAACCTAGACCCAAGATCAGACACCTGTAGTGTTGAGACATAGATTGTGACAACAGATCTACTTGAAATAGGACTGTTGTAATTATTATTATGTTTGTGTATTGGTTTAGATTTGTAAATGAATATTTTTTTTTAACGATAGACAAAATTTTGTATTTTATTATTTACGTTTGCTGCGAGTCGAGATCTCAAGTCGTAAAGGATTGCGAAGCGAGATGAGATCTGAACTCGCAGAGCCAAACTCAATAGGTGACAAACGAGTTGAGTTGAGCATGGGCTTGGGCTGCGTAGCGAGTCGAGTCAACTCGCAGGCCCAAAGGCTGCGAGTTGAGACGACATATATATATGTTTTTAATACGTGAAAAATATAAGAACAATATAACAACTTGGAGAGAAAACTTTTGCTATCACATATTTCCTGCGAATCCAATTTCCAGAGAAAAGAAAATAAACCTAATGACTAGGTTTTGATGATTATTCGTTTAAAGCAAAGTAATTAGTTAACCGAAACGTGAACTTATTCGTTGTTAGTAAGATAACATCGTATTGAGGAATTCCGCACCTTAATACTACAGATAACGAAGTTATCGATCCTAGAACTAGGGACATACAATTGGTATTAGAGCTTTAGGGCTAGATAACGAAAGTAGTTCGAAGTTTTCGGGTTAATCGCGTGTGATTTAGGATTGTTTTGACGTGCATTAGTGTGTAAATATGATTAAAATCACTCTCTGGACGATTTAGGGTTTGTTTACGGCGAAATTTCCTGTTTCAATCGTAAAAATACCAAACACTTTTTGGTTTTCGTGTTTTTCAACCGTTTTGCGAGTCGAGATTAGGGTTTCAGATAAGTCTGCGAACCGAGTTGAACTTGCGAGTCGACGTTCTTGCGAGTCGACATTTTGCGAATCGAAATACTCTGCGAACCGAGATCTCTTGCGAAACGAGATCACTTGCGAGTTGACATCACTGCGATCCGAACTGAGACTTGCGAACCGAGATTCTGCGAGTCGAGCTGAGATTGCGAGTTGAACTGAGTTCTTGCGAGTCGAGAATTTTTCTGAATTCGCGAATACATTTTAACTTTAAACTTTACGATGTCTGACCTTAGCAAAATGATTGAGATGGACCACGAGATTGAAAAATCTAATGTTCCACCTAAATTGTTGAGAGTTGAGGATTATTATAGCTGGAGGGATAGGTTTGAATCTTACTATAGATTCCATGATCTATCTATCTGGATGTGTATCAAGAATGGATACACGACACCTACACAATCTGTTGAAAATGCTATTGTGGTTCTTACTTATCAACAGATGAGTGAAGCACAAAAGAATGAATTTGAGGTTGAAAACAAGGCTCATTCTTCAATTAAGATGAGTCTTCTTAAGGAACTTAATCATCAACTAAAATCCTTCCATACTGTTAGAACTTTGTGGACAGCTCTTGAGAAGAGGTGTGAAGGTAGTCCACAAGTTAAAGCAGGCAAGAGGAATCTCCTGAAAAAGCAGTTTACTGTGTTCAAAGCTTTGAAAGGAGAAGATCTTGATGCTTATACCACAAGATACTACCATTTGTTGAGTGAGCTAGATGACCATGAGATTGTAACTACCGAGACTGAGAAAACCGACAAGTTTATTGTGGGTTTACCGTCTAAGTGGGAAATGCATGGCATAATGCTTAAAGACAATGATGAGAGGTATGCAACCATGACCTTAGAGCAGGAAATTGATAAGCTTAGAGGTTATGATTTCACCAAGAAGACTAGAGATACTGATTCTGATCAGGCTCAGCATCCGGGACTATATCATGGAAAATCTACTATCTCTACTGCTTCCTCGAGCTCGACCACTGCTTTATTTGTTGGTAATGCTGATGGAAAGGGTGAAATGATTACTGATGATATGTGTCTTGTTACCTCATCTGGTAGTGAAGCAAAGGGTAAACCAACTGAGAAGTCACCTCAAGAATATCAAAAGATGCCTATGAGTGTGAAATCTGCAGAACAACAATTATCTGTTCTTGCTTCCTTTGTAGCTTCGTATGAGAACTACATTCAGGGTAAACTCAATGATCCAATTTTGTTTGAAGAGGATTATGATCAGATAGACCCTGAATATCTTGAAGAAATAGAACTTCATGATCAACTTGCAATGTTGTCTACAAGAGTAAAGAATTTCTTAAAGAAAACTGGTAGAAAGGTAGTTGGCAATCGATCAGGGTTTGATAAGACCAAGATCAAGTGTTATAACTGTCAGGGTTACGGACACTTTGCTCGAGAATGCCAAAGACCTAAGGTAGAAGCTGGCAATGGAAAACAGGGTTCGGGAAGCACTCTCGCTTCCAAAGCCTTTGTTGTGAAACAGTTAGACGGCTCATATGAATGGAAAGCTCAGTCTGAGGAAGCTTTCATGGCTGAGATTGATGAGTCTACATCCTACATGCCTACTGATGCAGAGTGTGATGTAAAGGTGCCTGAGGTTGAAATGAAAGCAAGTGATGAAGACGTGCTGTACATGGAGTCAAGTGAAAATATAAATCCTGAAGACTTTATAGCACGCATGGCTGAAATTCAAACAGACAAGAAAAGGGTATGTATTGATATTCTTACTCTTGCTGATGTCTGTTATTTGGTTACTGATTTACAATCACTGGTTAGTGTTTTAACTGTTTCAAACGAAAACCTGTCTTCTCAAGTTAGCATATTGACTAAATCTAATAAGACTGTTAGATCTGAACTTGAACTAGCTAAGATTGATGTGCGTAGGTTAAGTGATGATAAACAGGACTTAAAAGATAAAATTAAGTCTAATGCTTCTGATAGGAGTGCACTTAGAGATACCATTAATGAAAAAGATGTCATCATAGATGGTCTATATATGAACCTAAAAGACTTAAATCAGACAATTGCTAATAAGGAGAAAGAATTAGCTGACTGTAAGTTGAAGTTAGTTGAGCAAAATCGAAAGATAGAAAATTATAGAACCACTAAGATGGACAAGATGCTAGATGCTCAACGAAGTGTAAAGGATAAGTCAGGACTAGGTTATAATGAGACACCTCCTCCTTTCAATTCGAATTATACTAGACTTCCAGAAGATACTGAAATGACTGAAGTATGTTCTGAAAAACCAGTAGCTAAACCTGATCAGTCAGAGGCACAGAAGAATGTTATTAAGAATCCTTCATCTGATGATAGTAAGAAAATTCCTCACACCAAAGTACATTTTGTACCGGGTGGAGTAATTAATGATACTAAGACTGATGAAGTGATTAATAAAGAACATGTAATTGAACCTTTAGTGCCTAAGACTCCGATAGCGGATGCAAAAGTTAGTAAGTCACGGAAACAGATGTCTTGCTTCAAGTGTCACCAAAAAGGACATGTAGCTTCTTGTTGCCCAAATAAGAAGTTGAAAGCATCACATAAGTTAGTGAATACTAAAAAGACACCGACCACTTCTAGTTTGATTGTAGATAGGTTAGGCTCCAAACCGGGATTAGGAAGCAAACCTGTAAACATTCTGAAAAGAGATAGTAATCATAGTGTCTCTCCACCTAAACCTAAAAGGGCTTATACCCTAAACGAAAATACTTTCAATAAGCCAAGAGATAAGACACCTTTGAGGTTTAGGACTCCAGGTAGAAACCATAGTCAATTTGAAAATGGCTCTACTTCGAGTGCACAGGGAACTAAGTTTGTGCCTAGGAGGTTTTCTACTCACTCTCCTCATAGGCCTAAGACTACAGATCATCAACAATCTCAAGCTTCTGTGAAGGTTACCAAGACTCCCGATGGGAATAGTTATGGTTACTTTAAGGAGGTTCAGATTGTAGATGATCAGGGACAAACCAAGACCGTAATGGCTTGGGTCCCTCTTGATAACTAACTGTGTACAACTTGTTATGTGTAGGAGCAGACTGTGAACAAGGACAGCTGGTGGTATGTAGACAGTGGATGCTCAAGACACATGACAGGTGAACGAAGTCTACTGAAGGACTTCAGAGAAGGTTTCAAGCAAAAAGTAAATTTTGCAGGAGACAAAGGAGGAGTAATTACTGGGAAAGGAAAAGTTTCAAATGGAACTTTGACTCTAGAGGATGTGAATTATGTTGAAGAACTAACTCATAACCTAGTGAGTGTTTCCCAAGTCTGCGATAAAGGTCATCCAGTTCATATCAATGAAAAGGAGGCTTTAGTCCTGAAGCCAAGCTTCACAATTCCTGAAGAATGGATATTGATGAGGGCACCAAGGAAGAAGGACATCTATGCTATAAACATGGGTGTTTCTAATTCTTCAATGGTGTCGACATGCTTACTATCCAAGGCTTCAGAAGCAGACGCACTTTTATGGCACGGGAGAATGACACATCTGAACTTTCGAAAAATGAATTTTATAACCAAGAATGGTTTAGTTCTAGGTGTACCACAGAAACGTTTCGAGTCTGAAGACAAGTGTGTTCCTTGCCTAAAAGGAAAGCAGCACAAGAAACCACACAGGTCTAAGACTGAAAACACAATCTCCTCGCCATTTGAACTACTACACATGGACCTCTTTGGCCCAATAAGCAAGAGAAGTCTAGGTGGCAAGTGGTACTGTTTAGTTATCACAGATGATTACTCTAGATTCTCATGGGTATTCTTTTTGCGATCTAAAGATGAAACTCCAGGAATTTTAATGGAGTTCTTTGATCTAGTAGAGAATATCTATAAAACAAGAGTTAAGCGTATTCGTAGTGATAATGGAACGGAATTCAAGAACTCAGCGTTGAATATCTATTGCTTAAGCAAAGGGATACAACATCAATTCAGTGCACCATATGAACCTCAACAGAATGGTGTTGCTGAAAGGAAAAATCGAACGTTGATTGAAGCTGCTAGAACAATGCTTGCAGATTCAAAGCTTCCGGTCATCTTTTAGGCAGAAGCAGTGAATACAGCATGTCATGTTCTAAATAGGGTTCTTACGGTCAAAAAGCGTAACAAGACATGTTACGAATTATTGAATAATAAGAAACCCAATCTGAAGGGATTCGAACCCTTTGGAGTTGCATGTACAATATTGAAAACAGGAAATCAAGCTAAATTTTGTGAAAAGGCTGACGAAGGATTTTTCCTAGGTTATGTGCCCAACTCACCAAATAAAAGAGTTTTCAATAAAGTCACGGGATGACTGGAAATCGTTTATAACTTTGAAGTTACGAGTTATGTACCTGCTGTGCATAAGGGATTAGATTGGCAATTTGACTATTCAGATCTCTTTCAGTCATTTAAAGTTCCCATAAGTGACTTTGTCAGTGATTCAGAGATCTCTCAGCACTTATTGAATGAAGACTTGGACAATGGTCCGTCTTCAACATCGAGTGTTCCGAAATCTGTAATCAGGACAACAGATGACTCAAATGAAGCTTCTTCAAGTGGGTCTCAACAATTTTCAAAGGATAAGTATCAAGAAATAGAAGATTCTGAAGAGGATCTTCAAACGACGTTTGATGATGTACTTACTTCTTTGAACCATTTAAGGATCTCTTCAGCAAGTTCAGAAGAGATGCCTTCATTAGAAGAGATTGGTACTAACTTAGGAGATGAGTTAATAGTTGACCCTATACCGGTTACAAGAATGAGTAAGAATCATCCCGTTGAAAACATCATCGGTGATATTAATACTCCTGTTCAAACTAGGACTCAATCTAAAGCTAGTACATCTGAAAATTTAGAAAGCTTGTATACTGCTATGAAAGAGACAGGGATTCCTAATCAATGTCTATATTCATGCTTTATCTCACAAGTTGAGCCTAAAAATGTGCAAATGGCTCTCAAAGAAAGCTCGTGGGTTGAAGCTATGCAAGAAGAACTGCAACAGTTCTCAAAATTACAAGTTTGGGAGTTGGTTGACCTTCCAAAGGGAGAATATCCAATTGGAACTAGATGGGTATTTAAGTGTAAGAGAGATGACCGGGGAGTCATTACTCGCAATAAAGCTCGTCTAGTGGTTCAAGGGTTTAATCAACAAGAAGGGATAGATTACAAAGAAGTGTTTGCACCAGTTGCTAGGCTAGAAGCAATTAGAGTATTCTTAGCATTTGCCTCTTTTAAAGGTATCAAAGTTTATCAGTTGGATGTTAAGAGTGCCTTTTTGTATGGCAAAGTTGACGAATTGGTGTATGTTTCACAACCGCCAGGGTTTACTGATTCTGACTATCCAGATAGAGTGTATCGTTTGAATAACGCTCTATATGGATTACATCAAGCACCTAGGGCATGGTATAGAACACTATCAACTTATCTACTTGAGAATGGATTTACAAGACGATCAATTGATAGTACACTTTTTGTAAAGTGGAACAAGAATGACTTTCTATTAGTACAAGTATATGTTGATGATATTATCTTTGGATCTTCTGATGAAAAGATGTGTCAAGAGTTTGAGAAAGTCATGAGAAAAAGGTTTGAGATGTCTGCAATGGGAGAGTTAAATTTCTTCTTAGGATTGCAAGTTGATCAAAAGAAGGATGGACTCTTTATTCATCAATCTAAATATACATATGAGCTATTGGAATGCTTTAAGATGGATGAAAGTAAGGTCTATACTACTCCAATTCCAGTCAATCACAACCTTGGACCAAATACATCGAGTGATAGCGATGTGGATCCAACTCTTTATAGAGCCATGATCGAATCACTAATGTATTTAACTGCCTCTAGGCCTGACATCATGTTTGCTGTTTGTATATGCGCAAGATATCAGGCAAATCCGAAAGAGTCACATATGCAAGCTGTGAAACGGATCTTTCATTACCTCAAAGGGAAACCGAAGCTGGGACTTTGGTATCCGATTGATGGAGACTTAGATCTCCTAGCTTATACTGATTCGGATTATGGGGGATGCAATCAGAATAGGAAATCTACAACTGGAGGATGTCAATTCTTAGGAGGTAGATTAGTTTCTTGGCAGTGCAAGAAGCAAAGCTCAGTAGCCATTTCTACATGTGAAGTTGAGTATGTTGCAGCTGGCAGCTGTTGTTCTCAAGTTCTTTGGATCCAACAGCAACTGCGGGATTACGGGTTAAATATAACCAATACTCCTATGATGATTGATAACGAATCGACAATGTCGATCACCAACAATCCGGTGAAGCACAGTAAAACTAAACACATTGATATTCGACATCATTTTATTAGAGACTGTGCTGAGAAGAATTTGATAAAGTTAGTTAAGGTTCCATCTTTGGATAACTTAGCAGACTTATACACCAAGGCATTCGACAGAGCTCGATTTGAGACGTTGGTTCAACTTAATGGAATGAGAAATCCAGAGTGATTAGTCTTCCAAGGGTATTTTTGTAATAGTTAGTATTCAGTTTTATGTTTATTTATTAAAAAAGGGGGGGGGGGGGTTGTATGGCATTCATTTGCTTGTTACCTGAGGGGAATCACCTCCAATAAAAGAACAATCGAAGTTCTTTTAGAAAAAGCTTTAAGTTTTGACTGTAAAAACTTGGAAAATGATAGTACATTAGGAGAATGAGCTTAAGAATAATAAATCTAAGTGATAAGAATAACTAAAGTCTATTCATCTTCATTATATGATATACTGGTAGACAAATTATTCTTAGATTTATGAGCGACTAAGAAATCTTAATTCTGTGTGTTATATCTCATGTGAACTATTATATACTGTATGACATCAGTCTTAATTGATGAATGATGGTATTGCCATACACTGTTATCATGCATTTATTTACAAATGACAAATAGTTACAAATATGGTTATTAGTGAAACTAACAGATAACTCTGTTGTACGTGAGTACAGACCTGTTACCTTTAGTTTTGCCAATAGTCTCAAACTTATTTTAATTATACTAAGGGATCCTCTGTTGTATGTCAGTACAGATCTGGAACCACTAGTATCTTTAAAGGATGTTTGATATTTGTCAAAATTTAAACTCAAGTGTATGTTATATGTTTCGAAAAGATACATCATTTAGTAACCTCTACCTTGAAATTTTAAAAGATGCAGTGATATGTGTTTTACTTAAATTCTTTAGTATACTATATAATGGTACACTTTAGATATTGTTCACATTAATAATAATAAAGTTTGCTCAAAAATCTTTGTCTAATTTGTTTGTGTGGACCCTAATACCGGTAATCATCTTGAACTGTTTATGATATTGAATAAAACGGTTATTTTGTTATTAACAGTTATGTCCCGTGGATAAAGGTAAATAAGATATAATTCTATAAATATAAGTCTTATACTGGTTAAGTTGCAATTTTATGGTATTTATATGAATTTCATGAGGTATGCATACTAGCAATCGTCTTGTTCTTATTAAAATATAATTTTAAATGGTTTATTCTTCCTAATATGATCCCAAAGCAGTTGAAATTTTAAACATGATAATTTTAAAATTGTTTGCTTTCATAGATGTTGGTACTTTTAAAATGTTTATTTCTTATTTTGTATTTTTGTTTAAATGATTAATAGAAAGTTTTACTTATGTCTATATGTTACCCTTTGGAATTGAATTATACTGGATATTTATTTTATGTTGCACAAACGTGTGTTGACAATTGAAAAATAATATATAAGTTATGAGGAATATTGATCGAAAGTCTTCCGACTCACATGTAGTCGAAAAGCGTGTCCTGATTTTATATCGGCGGTTAATTTTTCTATTATAACTTATATACATATTTTAGACTTTTCGTTATACTTAAGACCATAAGGTATATAAGTAACTAATTTTAGCTCGAGATTTTTCTTTATACAAGATTAACTGTATCACAGGTTTAGTCGGTTAATATATGTAAGAAGATTATCATTGAGGAAAAATTAAGCGAAAACATTTTCTTTAAAATGTTTAGGCTACATAGTTACAGAGTTAACTATATGTCACACCCCGCCAAACCGTAACTACGATTTAAGTTCAAAATCAAATTTAATTAGTTTGCGGAAGCGTGTGACGTGGCGGGGCTCGCGACGAGCAGATTAAACAACATTCATGCATACATACAATTTCAGAGCTCAATGTCATAACAGAACGATAATAATTAAGATGCCCAATAATAGAGTTTACAAAAGAGGTTACGACTTAGGAAGTCGTAACAATAATAGTAGTTTTGAAAATTAGTATTTCATAAGAATACATTAATCAAAAGAGGATTTCCAGTTTATTTAGTTTGAAATCCAGCAGTGTCCCAAAAGAAGTTGGCATCCTAATACGTTGAGGGTTGGTCGTCCTGAAATGTATGCAGATCATACTCACGTGCTAATTTCCTGAAAACATAGTAAAATGTCAACATGATTGTTGAGTGAATTCACAGGTTTATATAAAACAGTATTTATATATCAAGTTTGTTATAAGTTATCAAATTCATTTGATAAAAACAAGTGGAAACCGAATCCAAATAATCGTTTGTAGGAGACGCGAGTCGGCCCGATCAGGGTTGACGCCTCCGAAGTAGTAGTTCGTAGGAAACACGAGTTAACCTGTCGAGGATAACATTTCCTAAAAATAATCGTTGCAGGAACCGCTTCCTGATAAGTTGGTGGGAATAATTTAGATTATAATCCTCTCGCAGGGTGAGCTAAACCCGACAAGTAAAAGTCACGCAACCTAAACCTATAACCAAACCACGACCTCGTTAAGTTGTTTTGCCAAACCGGACAAAGATAAGTATACACTCCGACATCTGTGGGAGGGTCATCACGGCAATAGTACTATTCGTATACTTAGTGGCTAGGGTCACCTAGTTGATGGTTATAGTTCGTAGACCATAAGGGCTTTTATGCTACACTGAGATCTAAGTCCGTGCTAGGATTCGTTATCTAATATCCCAAAACAGTATGAAAAGGTATTTTCATATATAAACAGTTTGTAAAAAAAAACAATAAGCATTTATAAACAATTATCAGTAGCAAAACAGTTGCTATGTTTTCACCCCAGGTTTTAAAAGCATTTAAAACAGTGAAAAGAGGGGCTGTGAACTCACAGTAGTGATCGGTAGCTGATGATATAAGTGCTAGTTGAAAGAAAGTCGTCCAAGAGTGCCCGTCAACAACCTATAGGGTAACGCGTAATAATATTAGCGTTTGATTAACGTCAAACTGCGTTAATAAGTTGTTTGTTGTTGAGCGTTGGATTTGTTTTATTAATGTGTACGAATTGTTTGTATAATATTTGTGAAAACATTTAAATGTTTTGAAATCTGAAAGCGTTTGAGTTTAACCTGTGTCATTGTTTTGTTTATTTGTGTATATAATGTAAATACTTTACATATATATAATAATCGAATATGTAATCGCAAAATAGTTCGTATATATAATTATAACATTTATTCGAACGTTCGTTATAATATATATAATATGTCGTGTCGTTGTAAAATAATACGTATATATAATTATAACGTTATTATAAATGTTTTCGTTATAATATATATTTATATTTATATATATATATATATATATATATATATATATATATATATATATATATATAAGTAATTATAATTGAAAACGACGTTATAACGTATATATATATATATATATAAATATATATAAAAGGTTTACGTTTAATTTAAACGTTTAGATAACGCACGTTTGTTAAATATATTTGTTTTTGTGTATAATTTCTCGATCCAATTAATTTAAGTCCAATACATATTTAAGTTTAATGGATTTAGCCCAACTGGTTTCGGCCCAATGGTTTTTGGCCCAACTGGTTCGGCCCAACAGGCCAGTCCAGCCCAACTGTCAGCCCTTGTTTTTAAAAAAAGAAATGGTAACTGGTCACAGGTTGGACTCGAACCTGTGACCTTTGGTAAATTAGCACAACACCCCAACCACTTTGGCAAGCTAGTCGTGTTTGATTTAATTACTAAATGTTAGTTTATATCTAAACCTTAGCAGCTAGTTTTTTTTTTTTTTTTAAAAAAAGAAATTAAATCAAACAGGTCACAGGGCTTGAACCTGTGACCTCCCCCATCAAATGCAAGGCGCTAACCAGCAGGCTACTCAAGCCATTTGTTACATCTTTGCGTTACCAGTTATATATACACTTCGAAATTTAGTATAATTTGTGTGTTCTTCGCTGTTTGACGAGATCCAATCCAGTCCCCTTCGTATATACAAATCTTTGTATTCGTAGCTCATATTAATGAAAACTAACATATTTAACTATTCAATATTACACATTAACATGTTTCAATTCGGGTTCTAATCCAACAATTTTGTAATATTGAAGCTTTTTGGGTTTTGTTTAAAATCTTGAAATTCATGATTATATGTTAATGATTTCGTATTCGAGTGATTGTAACAGATTTCTAGGCACCAAGATAGCATCAAAACATGTATTAAACATTTGGAAATTACAAGAACGAATTTTATGAATTTATACCCAAAAAGTGGAGATGGAGGATCAAGGAAGATGATGATGATCTTTGGTTGCTACTGTTGCTCCAGGTGATGGGGGTGGTGACGTGAGAGTGATGGTGGTGGAGATGGGAGTTTGAAGGCAGGGGATATGGAGAACAAGGGAGGAAGAAGTCTGGAGGTGGGTTTTTATTTTTTGGAAGATAGGGATGCTGTGTATATTATTTGACCACGTAACAAGATTTAAGCCAGTTGAATTATTTGGGTTACACTCAATCATTGAGCAGATAAGGGCACACAGTTTAAGACTGTGTGCCCCGTATATTTTACGGGTCCGTTTCAGTGTATATTTTAGCCCGTGTATTTTAAATACGGGTATAATAAAATGCCAAAATACAATTTATTTTCCAAAATTTTATTTTACCGAAATGTTCTAAATAGTTAATAACGAATACTAAAAATTGCACTTTTATTATTTGGGCTATTTAAATAGCATTTTGAGCTGTACCCGTATTTTTCTACAGGACGTTTAATATGAACGAATAATTAACTATAAAAATAGTTTCGCGTTATTTTTAACTTTGCATTACTAAAATATTAATAATGAGTCGGAATTCACCCGATTTTTGTATCGTACATTTTGTTTATAATTATAAATAATTATATTTGTCGAAATACTTTAAGTATTTATTCGGGTCGGGCAACTAGACTTAACTCATATCATATAATTAGGCTAACTGCAGGAAATTAATCGTAATATAAACACACATATTAGGCTAAATAAATACCTAATTTTGAGAGGTGTCACACTATATAATTGTGAATGGGGTTATATTTATACTTTGTATTTAATTTGCATTTTTACTTAAACTTGCGAGTTTGACTGGTCAATGCTGCGAAGCGAGTCCAGTTCTGCGAGTTGACATTACACTTGCGAATCGAGTAACAGTATAAGAGGTGCAAAGTCAAACGAGTCAAAGCCACCGAGCCCACTTCACTTTTGCGAGTTCACTTAAACTTGCGAGTTGACTTAGTGCGAAACGAGACGAAAACAATATTTCGTTTGATTTTGATTTTCCAAGTTACAAGGCAGAGTTTTTAATCCGTAGTCTATATTCACTTTTGAATTGCCCACATTTTGAGGTATAAACCAACGGATTTCACCGTTTAATTTACACGAAATCGAAAGTATTATTGACTTAGGGTTTCGCTTTACCATTTAAACGATTTACGTAGATTAAAGGTGTTATTTGACAAGAATTCTATGAATTAATGTTAAACGAACCTTAATAAACGTGAACTAATCGATAGATCTTACTAAAATTGAGAGTTTAATCGATTTTTGTTTCGACTTGCAACCACAGTTCATGTTGCGAGTTGACCACAATTTCGATTCGCAGATTTCACTTTGCGAATTGAACACAGACTCAACTCGCAGATTTACTTTAGCGAGTTGAGATTCTTACTTGTTGAATTGCGGACCGAGTTGATTAGCGAATCGACTTACGAGTCGAGTTGCGGATTGACTTGGTAAGCGAGTTGACATGGTTGCGAGTTGACTTGCGAACCGAGTTGAACTCAATTCGCACATGATACTTCTGCGAGTCCAGTATTTTGAAATTTTTTTAAAAATTTTTTTGTTAAGACTTTTTCAGTAATAATGTTTATATTTATGGACTTGTATTAAATTATATATGTTTATATTGAAAGTCTACCAATTCAAGAGGTAATTGAGTGGCGTGTCCTAATTCTATATTAGCGGTATAACTTATATTTATCAAAAACGTTAATGACTTGAGAATTACAAATTAACAAGTAATTAATGGGACGTACATATTGAACTTACGACTTATTAGTAATAAGTTATATATGTTAGAAATAGTTATATACGACTTGAGACTGTAATGTAACAAGTTATTTTTACTCATAATACGTTATACTTTAAAATTGATTAACGTGCGTTAACTGTTTTCGTCATTTGTGTTTTTATAGATATGGCGAGACAATTCGATAAAGGTCACAATATTCTTGTTGATCTGGATCTTTCAGCACGAGGAGCACATCAAGTTCCTCAAGTGCTGACGTTTTTTGCACGTTCACGTATTAGGTATGCGATTACCGAGTCTCCTCAGATCTCTCTCAGACGATACTGAATGATTTTTGGACGAATATTCAGTATGATCAGACAGTCAATCCACTGGTGATACGCACTATGGTCAATCAGAGACCGATTGTTTTCTCTGCATCTGATATACGTCAGATTTTGCAACTGGGAACAGTAGACCAAGAAAATGGTCCGACTGAGTATCCTAGTGATTTTATTGAGGGAGCTATAGGTCGTATGGGATATACGGGCGATAGAATAGGACGACAGTTCCAAAAACCTCTGGTTATTGGACAATGGAGGTTTTTATGGCACATGATTGTCACGGTTTTTGCACCAAAGAAGGGAGGATTCGATGAATTGAGCCCTGCTCTTGTATTAGCTGTACTGTCACTCGTTTACAACAAACCATACAGTTTTTGTGATTACATTTTTGGCGAGCTGGTTAGACAGATTTCGGGTTCTGTTAGATCACGATTTCTGGTTTATCCACGTTTTTGTATGCTGATCATTCGCGCTCGTCTGCCAGAGCTTGTTATTCCTGGGCTATATTTACGTGTAGATACTATTGGGCTTAAAGGCTACAATGCGATGTTTTTGCAGACAGTGAGGAAGGAAGGGGTAGTGAAACCCGAGGAGAGAGAGCTTTTTGGTTTTATTGTTGATCCTGCCTATGTGACGCCACCAAACAATGGTTGGTTAGATGTTGGTGCTGATGTTGCTGTTCCGGACCCGAGAGCTGATGTGGTTCATGCTGAAGATCCACAAGAGCTCATTAAGGATGTGTTGGAACAACCTGCACATGCTGAGGAACAGGTGAACCCAGATGTTGCTGCTCAAGTGATACAGGAGGTGCTGGTAGAGCATGATGATGCTACTGATATCTTGCTACGGGATATTGATAGTTATGTTGTATCACCTGAGGTAATTTTATAATTATATAGTAATATAGGTACTTAGTTGTTATATTATCATCACATTATTATTATATAATGCAAATGTTATAGATATTTAGTTAATTAGATAATATTTCTGATTATAAATATTAATATCATTATGATCAGGGAGCTGAGACTGCAGACCCAGAGGTCACTCGACCTAAGGGTGAGCAGGGACAGCTAGATGGATCTGAGGGTTTACCTTCTAAGGTACTTATTAGATTAATCATAAATATATAGAACTTGTATGATAGAGCTTTTATCTAATCATAAATGTTTAATATATTTAATATTTAGGATTCTGATGTTGGTCCATCTGGAGGCCGTGATGGTGAATCGGCTTCAGATGATGATGGTACTCCTTCTCCACCTCCAGATGCTGGTTATATTAGATACCGATCTAGGATGATTCCAGATCCAGCACTGAAGGAGAAGAGGAAGGCTAAGGAAGTTGACCCAGACTTTAGTATTATTGACGAAGGTCCTGAAGAAGAGGATATATCTCTTATTTCTCAACGCCGTAAGCGTTCCAGGACATTGACCATTCAGGATGGTATGTATTCTTTAGAGTTAGATTATCTTAACTTGTTGTATATCAGGAGGTCAACTAAGACAGTTAATTCTGTGACAGTTTCTCGAGATACATCGCAAGTAGAGACGATGATACCGGTGGTTACTGAACCAGTATCTGTACCATCTGAGGTATGAGATAAACGTTTAGTACTACGAGTATTATAAATATTTAATTAGAGATTGAGACAGAGTTATATGTAACAATTACTTCTTTAATTATATCTAACTTTATAGGCTGAGAAACTGCTTGAGTCAGTGGAACCAGAAATGGTCTCCAAGACTATTGAGGAGGGAGTTGAAGAACTGGTGCATGGTGCTCAGTTCCCGACCAATAAAGCTAGTAGATTTGCAGCTAGTCTTCTCAAGGAAGCGTTATCTCAAGCTATTCCACCACTTACACGTGAATCTTATATTTCTTCAGTAACACCGCCTGGACCATCAACAATTTCTGTTATTCCAACGACTGATGCTGAAAGGATTACATCCTTAGAGTCAAGAGTTAAGGAATTGGAATAGAGTACATCCAGGATTCCAGGGTTGTTGGCTGAGAATGTTTCTCTTGCTCAACAGATGGTTCATATCAGTGAATCACATTTGACTCTGCTGAAGACTCATGATACTTTGCTTGCTGATTTTACTGCCCAGCGACTGAAGCTTGAACACTTAGAACGTTTAGTGTTGAGAGTGCATTCAGGACAGTCAGCTCAGGGGGAGATAATGATATATCAAGAAGCTTGCAAAGAGGACGAGTTAGCTAAGAAGAGAAGAGATGATAAAGATGATGATCCCAATGCTCAGAAAGATGGTGAGCCGACTGGTCCTTCAAAGACTGGTGAGCAAGCTATTATTCAGGGGGAGTCTGCATGTGTTGGTGTTAGTGGTGATGGTGCTGGTACAAGTGCTGCGGGTACAAGTGAAGCTGGTAAGATAGCTTAGACTTGTGTAGATATTTGTACTTAGAATTTAGTTGAATTATAATTGTAATTTATAATTGTAACTGAATAATTGTAACTTAATAGTTTTGGTAATATATTCAGCTTGAGATTATTATTACAAGTTAAATATATTAGAAATTGTTTAAGTTATTCAATTCTGAAAAGTTAAATAAATTAGTGATCGAAAGTCTTCCGACTCATTGAGAAGTGGAGCAGCGTGTTCTGATTTATTTCGGCGGTCAAAGTTTATTTTAACTTAGACATTTTAAACTTGAGAGTTTTTATAACTGACAAGTTAAATATGTATGATTTTTAACTAGACAAATGATATATAATTTAAAGATATAGTTGAAAGTTAAGTTTTTATTATATAACAGTTCAATTAAGTCTTGGAAATTATATAAGATAGTTAATTGTAAACTTAAATGTTTGGTGATTATTCACAGTACATTAGAGTTTAAATTTAATTAATGTTTGTTAAGTGTTTGATATAAGATTTAGGAAATCTTAGGTTGATTCAGGGTAATCAATAAAAGATTTATAAGTTATATATTCCGCGTTTATATTAATTACACAAAAGGATTAGTTTTGGAATTCTTAGATTGATTCAGGGAAATCAATAAGAGAATTTAAATCATTAATTTATTTGTGTTTATTTTTTTTCTCTGGGAATGGAAAGTCTAGATCTATCAGATTCAGAAAATGATATTTTGGATGAGATAGATGAAGAGATTGATTATGATCTTGAAGAGGGAGAATTTCAGCCACCTGAAGATTGGACTGTTGTTTCTGAGATTGAGCAAGACATGGGTGTAGATCCAGGTGCTAATGTTGATGAACACCATGTGAGCCCATCTAGGACAGAAGTTATTATTGAAAATGATGAAGGTCCAATTATTGTCGATGTAGATGAAGAAATCGATGATTCAACCGATATAGAAGATGAAGAAGTTTTTATTCCTACAAATAATCCAGGTGTTGTGCTTAGGAAACTTCCAAAACAAAGAAAGAAAATTGGAGTTTCAGAGGTAGATATAACAGGAAAACATATACCACGCAGACGGATTATTGGTTGGTACTTTGACACTGAGCTGAAGCTGTTTGCTATTAAAAGGTTTGACGGAGTTCAATATTTTGAGCGAAAGCTTGCAGTGTTTAGTTCTTTGCCTAGATTTGAGATTCGAGATTTGGCTCGATTATCTTTGAATAATCCAAGTGATGATTTTGTTGGAAGATATGTTGAACACATAATCAAGACTGAGGTTAGAGCTAATAAATTTGAAAAGATTAAGCCAAGAAAAGGAAAGACTATTAAACTGGCAGAGAGAAGTCAAAGGACAGGAAGAAGAAGAAGAAAGAAGATTTATCCGTCTGTTAAGTGTGTACAGCAGATTCCACTGAAGACAATGCCACAAGATATTTTGAAAAATATGAAATATTGGTATGTGGATTCGGAAACAGGAGAAGTTGTCATGGTTGAAGCAGATGATGAGGTTGAGAGTGGTGAGCGTGAGATTTTTAAAGTTTATGACCATCGACACTTAATGAATATGTCGAAGAAAGATTTGTTAAAGTTACATGAAAATATAATCTTGACGACAGAAGCATGGGGTGATTTAGCACGAGATTATCAGATGATGGTTAAGACTTGTATCAAGATGAAGATGTACGCAGGAAGTAAAATTTACAAATGAAGACTAAAGACAAGCATGAAGATAAAGACGCTAGAGCTATTGTCAAGGGGGAGTCTGTTGAGACATAGATTGTGACAACAGATCTAGCTTGAAATAGAACTGGTGTAATTATTATTATGTTTGTGTATTGTTTTAGATTTGTAAATGAATATTTTGTTTTTAACGATAGACGAAATTTTGTATTTTATTATTTACGTTTGCTGCGAGTCGAGATCTCAAGTCGTAAAGGATTGCGAAGCGAGATGAGATCTGAACTCGCAGAGCCAAACTCAATAGGTGACAAACGAGTTGAGTTGAGCATGGGCTTAGGCTGCGTAGCGAGTCGAGTCAACTCGCAGGCCCAAAGGCTGCGAGTTGAGATGACATATATATATGTTTTTAATACGTGAAAAATATAAGAACAATATAACAACATGGAGAGAAAACTTTTGCTATCACATATTTCCTGCGAATCCAATTTCCAGAGAAAAGAAAATAAACCTAACGACTAGGTTTTGACGATTATTCGTTTAAAACAAAGTAATTAGTTAACCGAAACGCGAACTTATTCGTTGTTAGTAAGATAACATCGTATTGAGGAATTCCGCACCTTAATACTACAGATAACGAAGTTATCGATCCTAGAACTAGGGACTTACATGTAGCTTCAATTCATCAACTTGTGCAGCCTTGAGCTCCAAATCCTTGATCTGAGTAGCCTGAGCTGCAATAATCGCGGTCTGATCATCAAAACGTTTGCTTAATTGCTCCATTTGCCTGAAAAGCTGTTGAATAGACGGGAGCTGTGGCTGTGGTGGTTGTTGTTGTGGAGATCTTTGTTGTTGTCGAGGCGTTCGCTGACCAGATTCTTGAATAACTATTCCCGTTCTCTGGCGTCTCCTCAGAGGTAAATCTGAATAAGATGGAGAAGACCCAGCTGGTCGCTTTCCTAGGTTCCTCGGTACATGAACCCTCCCCGCAGAAATCCATCACAAGATACGCTTAAAGCGTCTGGGATCAGCGATCTGGATGCCATCTAAAGCAGTTAGTGGGGGCACATCACCCTCAGAATCGGGTGGTGTGGGCCCACCACCATCATCATCATCAGCATCAACATTCTCAACCTGATCAATGTCGTCCAAATCCTGAGCAACCTCCGTATCAACCAAGTCATCCTCATTCATCGGAGGTATCACGACGTCCTCAAAACCGTCATTCGGTGGAGCAACATAGTTTTCATTTACTATGTGCCCAAAAAGTTCACGATCTACCAAAACCTTTTCTCCTTTGGGTGTTAACTTACAGTCATTGAAGACTCGTAAGAGCATTGGCATCGGAACCAAAAGCGAGCGCTGATCGGGAGCGATATCGAGATTCAAATCGTTCAATAATAGCTGCACAAACCGCGGGTACTGCAGCCACTTATCTTTCCCTGCTCGGATGTTTTCAACCATATTGCCAAAGATATATCCGCTAAAGTTGTACGGATTGTTTTAGACCAGAGCCAACATCAAGGATAGAGTCAAATGACTCGCAGCATCATATCCTCCTTTCCTTGGAGATAAGCAGACAATCACGATGTGGCACAGATATCTCCAAACCCGGCATAGATATTGTTTTCTGAAATTTGTAAGCTGATTTGCCGGATAACCTATTCGCTGAAGACCACCGTAGATAAAGGTTGTCTCAAACGTAGTCGGCATTGTATGGGTATCGTTGAATTGGAGAACCCGACGAATAGAATTCTCGATGATCTCAATCTCCTCACCAAACATTGTAGAGACAATTCTCGGCACGTCACCTTGAGTTCGAATAAACGCATGATCATAGAACTCTTCGATCTGATTCATGTAGTTTGGAGTAGATGCAGTGATAGCATAATAAATCCTCGATCGTCGTAAGAACTCAATCATTGGTCTGAACGGAACTGAGTTCGCACGCGTTGACTCCAAGAATGCAGTAATGTTGTGACGGGTGTTGGTGCGACGATAATAGTTTTGTAAAATAGCCATCTGTAAGCTAATATATGAAACAAAGATAACCAGAAACATTGTTATAGATATAGCACAAATACGCATAAACTATTAAACAAAATTTTGTTTTGGGCGTCACTTAGGAAGTGACGCATGAACACTACCGACACTTAGGAAATGTCGCAGAAAACAGTGTTCAAAATCAGATATCAAGTATAGCATCACTTAGGGTAAGTGACGCTATCAGGCGTCACTGGTGTAAGTGACGTTGCCAAATCATGCGTCATTAGATACGACACTGAAGAAGTGTCAGGTCAAAATTATGCGTCATTTAGCATAGTGACGGTAACCTAGTGAGTCACTTAGGAAGTGACGGTATAGACAAGGGCGTCACTAAGTGAGTCACTTAAGGAAGTGACACATAGATGGGCGTCACTCAGATGAGTGACGGGCTAACAATTGATACAGGAAAATGTGTCACTAAGAGAGTCACTTAAGAAGTGACGCAATAAAAAGCGTCACTGAAGAAGTGACGGTATGGGTTGTAAATTACCAAATAGCGTCACTTAAAGGAAGTGACGCAAGAAGTGATGCAACGATGAAGATCATCGTGTCACTGTTCATCCCAGAAATCACATCGAACAAAAATTAGGGGTTTTGAAAAACAAGTTAACCACAAGGTGCGTATATACTAAACGAGCAAAACACACCAAGTTTTAACACCAAATATTATAAAAATAAAGGCTTAATTCGTGTGATTTCGTAAAACCCTAAAAACCGTAACCCTAAATTAAGAATAAAGCATGAACACTTAAAGATAAGGGTTAAAAGTAGTACCAATAGATGCGTATGAGTGAGGGGAATAAGAATATCACGTCCGAATGCACAACCAAAGCTTGAAAATCCACAAACAGATCGAAAATCACGCACAGACAAAGTGACGCAAAGACAATGGAAGTGACGGTATGTCAGAGGTAGTGACGCTAATTGAATATTGAAAGTGGTGGGGTTGAGTGTCGTTTGAATGGGTATTTATACCAAAACCTTAATATGCGTCACTCAACCCGACACTTGTAGCTTAACTAACCCCGACACTTAAAGCGTCACTTATGAAAGTGATGCAGTGTCGTGTGCGTCACTGGTAGCGTCACTCATGAAGTGACGCATCAGGTCACTTTGAGTGAAAAGTTTGCGATTTTATCGATCTTTGTGTTGTGATTTTGGTACTCAAATTTTAAAGGTAACTGTAACTTGGTTATAATCAAAAATTAACTTAGATAAAATATAGTAACACAAAAATGAATGCAAATTTACAAATACAAAAATAACACATTCTTTTTGGTGACGGAGTTGATTTAATCTGGTTGGGGATCATATCGGAATAACATGCATTTATTAGGAACAGTAAGTGTTATTTCGATCATCAGTATATTTGTCCACTTTAAATTTACTTGACATGCTAAAAAAAACACTATTTATAAAAATTATTTCAAAACGATTATCAGTATGTTTATCCTCTTAAAGATGTTACACGTACATCTAGGAGCTAATTTTATTATTATTCATTTGTACTTTTCGCTGTGGTCCCCACCATAGATATATATCTTAACTTAAAACATAGACCATACTTCCATTTACATAAAGAATATAAGAAAATCAATTTTAAGAATCAAGTCAGCGGTGATAGGTCTGTACTTACGTACAACAGAGCGACATAGCTTGATTCAGGTTTAAGCAAAACCAGACTTGGTTAAACCATTTTGGCGACCTTGTTAGGTATCTTAATTTTAAAGACTTTGCAAGTACTTTGACTTGTGTTTGCTTAAGTTTTTAAGTATATATTAACAGAGACCAGGTCTATACTTACGTATAACAGAGGAAACTGTCAATATATACCCCCAAATGATATCAAATAAACTTCTTTCACGAAAACATGTGTAGCATAAGTAAGATATTAAGACTTTTGTCATACATCTAATGATGTTATACCACTTGAAATAAACAATTATTTATTAGGCTTCTTAAGAGTTCTCAAAGAGTTTTGCATAACATGCCTACTAATATATCGTTTGATGAAGACAATGTTTATAAAAACTGTTTTCAACATGTCAGATAAATCTACTGACACATCCAAGATAAACCTTAAAATTCCATTTTATGCATGTCACCCTATGTACTATCATATCCCAAGTTGTTTACAGACACAACTTCAATGTCTATTTTAAAATGTAGCAACCGTGCATTTCTTAATACTAAAGAGTATAAAGAGTGGTTGTTGCATTTTTTTTAACACACATAAAAGGAGGTAAATTACGTTCCAAGTTACAAATTACTTTTTGGCTATAAAGAACCTTAAACCAATCATGTTGATTAGTTCATCAAATCGAGTACACAAAAAA
This sequence comes from Pseudognaphalium luteoalbum, assembly GCA_963422505.1. Classification (NCBI taxonomy): domain Eukaryota; kingdom Viridiplantae; phylum Streptophyta; class Magnoliopsida; order Asterales; family Asteraceae; genus Pseudognaphalium; species Pseudognaphalium luteoalbum. Next base: position 82,360,857 of record OY730193.1, read on the forward strand.
GCTTTTGTGAAAAGGTCGGCATTCTGCTTTAGGGTGTTTATGTGGACAAGGTCTATCAGGTGTTTTTCATAGCAATCCCGTATAAAGTGGAACCTAAGTTCAATGTGTTTAGTCTTAGAGTGATGTACAGGATTGCGTGTGATAGATATAGCAGCAGTGTTATCTATGTGAATTGGAGTCATAGAAAGAAGTAACCCATAATCACGCAGTTGATGCTGAATCCATAGAACCTGAGAGCAACAACTTGCAGCAGCAATGTACTCAGCTTCTGCAGTTGAAAGAGAAACTGTAGTCTGTTTCTTGCACTGCCACGAGACCAAGCGAGATCCGAGAAATTGGCATTCACCAGTGGTAGATTTCTTGTCTATGCTGCAGCCGCCATGATCAGAATCCGAATAGGCAGTAAGAGCGAATGATTTCTCGTTTGAATACCATAGACCAAGATTGGGTCTATGTTTGAGATAACCAAAAATTCGCTTTACCGCCTTCATGTGAGACACCTTAGGTTTGGCTTGATAGCTTGAGCAGACGGATACCTCGAACACAATATCCGGTCGAGAGGCAGTCAAATACATAAAAGAGCCTATCATTGAGCGATAGTCCTTTTCTTTGCAATCTTCCTCATCCTCAGCAAGTCTAAGGTTGTGATTAAGTTCAATAGGAGTCCCATAGGTTTTACAATTGAGCAGGTCATATCTAGTCAACATGTCTTTGACATATTTTGACTGATGAATATAAATACCTTTTGCAGACTGCTCAACTTGTACACCTAAAAAGAATTTGAGCTCCCCCATCGCACTCATCTCAAACTCAGACTTCATGATCTCCTCAAAGTGCTTGCACATTGCCTCATTTGCAGAGCCAAAGATAATATCATCCACATAAACCTGCACAAGTAACATATCTTCTCGATCCCCATTCTGTTCTTTACGGATGAACAGAGTACTGTCAATATTCCGTCGAACAAAACCATGCTTGATTAGGTGAGTAGTGAGCCTTTCGTACCAAAGCCTCGGAGCTTGATGAAGACCATATAACGCCTTGTTCAATTTGCAAACGTATTCTGGATGCTCAGGGTCTTCAAAACCTGGAGGCTGTTTAACGTACACATCCGTATCTACTTGTCCATACAGGAAGCCACTTTTAACATCGAGTTGGTTAACACGAAACTCTCTGAAAGAAGCGAATGCAAGGAAGATACGAATAGACTCAAGTCTTGCCACGGGAGCAAAGACTTCATCATAGTCCAAACCCTCGATTTAACTAAAACCTTGAACAACCAATCGAGCTTTGTTACGAATCACTATACCCCGATCGTCCATCTTATTTCGAAATACCCATCGAGTGCCAGTTAAGTGAGCACCTTTGGGTAACGGAACTATATCCCAAACGTGTAGCTTGTTGAACTGTTGTAATTCTTCTTGCATGGCCTCGACCCAGGATGGATCTTTTAAGGCCTCATCAACCTTCTTGGTTTCAATTTGGGATAAATGACAAGAATTTATCCGAGCAACCAGATTCAACATTTCTTGATTTAGATTTTGTTTCACTTGTTGTCTTGTTTGAACCGCAACATTAGGATCACCAATAATGTTATCGATGGGGTGATCCCTGTGTACACGTGTCACTGGGATTACATCCGGCGCAAGTACTAACTCCAAATTGTTCATATCCCCTTCAGTGGCAGGAACAGTTGTAGTCTCAGGAGCAGTAGAACTTTCAGGTTGCACAGGTTGTTGTGGTTCCGCATCTTCTTCATCATGAGCGTTAAAGTTGGTAAAGACAGTTTCTTCTTGGTCAGCTTCCTCTAAAGGAGGCATATCGGGATCATCAGGAAGATCTTTTGCATTAATCGTTCCTGAAGTCGAATGAGCATTCGAAGGTGGGATAATAGGAGATGGTGTGGGTGTAGTAGGTAATGATGTAGGTGTTGTAGGTGATGATGTGGGTGTTGTAGGTGATGGTGTGGGTGTTGGAGTAGGTGTTGATGTAGGTTTTGAGATAGATGTGTCTTGACATAGACTGATGCCATAAAGTAGGGTAATCAACTCCTCCTATTCATCATCTTCTTCGGGTATGTCGAAAGAGTTAAACACATCCTTATAATTAAACAACCAATCCAGACCCGTTCTTTGAGGAGGATCCATGTAACGCAAGCATTTTACCTCAAAATGCTCTTCCACCTGGTGTGTTGATTTAATGTAGACTCTTTTGTTTGGAGAATTAACTGAATAACCAAGAAAAATCCCTTCAACAGCTTTAGCTCCAAACTTTGAGACTTTTTCTTTTGGGATCATAATCATACACGGACACCCAAACGGCTCTAGAAACTGCAGAGTTGGCTTACGGTTATTGAAAAGTTCATAACAGGTCTTGTTCTTTTTCTTAACCGTGAGCACTCGATTCAGAACGTAACAAGCAGTACTGACTGCCTCAGCCCAAAATATGATAGGTAGCTTAGAATCAACCAGCATAGTCCGAGTTGTCTCGATAATAGTCATATTCTTACGTTCTGCAACTCCATTCTGTTGAGGAGTTCTTGGAGCACTGAACTGATGATCAATGCCTTTCGTGGCATAATATAACTCGAGAGTTAAATTCTTGAATTCAGTTCCATTGTCACTTCGCAGTCTCTTCACCTTTAAGTTGCACAAATTTGCCAACTTATCCAACAGGTACACCAAAATATCTGATGTTTCACTCTTCGCAGCAAGAAAGTATACCCATGAAAATCTGGAGTAGTCATCGGTGACTACTAAGCAGTAAAATCGACCACCAATGCTCTTAGTGGAAATAGGACCAAAAAGATCCATGTGTAAGAGCTCCAGTGGTGCATCAATAGAATTCACTACCTTAGACTTATGGGACTTTTTGTGGAGTTTCCCTTTGTGGCATGCAATACAGTCATCTTTTAGAGCAAAGGACTGTTTTGGAACTCCGTGTACCAAATCATTATTAATGAGGAAATTCATTTTGCGAAAATGAATATGTCCCATCCGTCGATGCCAAAGTAGTGATTCCTTTTCCGAAGCCTTTCACAGGAGACAAGTGTATTCATCTTTAGTCTCCACAGTTCGCATGTTCATCACGTAGGTATCGTTTCTCCGTGGCGCCCGCATAAGCACCCTTTCTTCAGGGATAACGAAACTCGGCTTCAAGATCACACATTCTGTCTTTGTGAAAGCAGCAGTATAATCCTTATCACAGACTTGTGAAACACTCAACAAGTTGTGAGTGAGTTGAGCCACATAGTTTACATTCTCAAAGCTAACTTTCCCATTAGTTAGCGTTCCCTTTCCTGTGATCGTTCCTCCAGTATCTCTAGCAAAGGCAACATGTCCTCCGGGGTGTGGTTTAACATCCATCAAAAGAGACACATCGCCAGTCATGTGTCGTGAGCAGCCACTATCCATGGACCATTCACTATCTTTAACATGTTCTGACTGCTGCAACACATAAAAGTAAGGAGATTAGTGAGAAACGGTGACCCAAGCCTTTACAGACTTAGGTCTACCAAGGTCATCAACAATAATCACATTGAACAGAACTTTATTTTTTAACAAATCAGAATTTTCATCTAATGTGATATTGTTGATGACGGAAGAGTCACTAGCAGACTCCTTTCGTTTCCAAACTTTAGATTGTTCAGAAGTTGGTTTGGGAGCAATGTCGGGCTTTGGCTTTGGCAAAGAATTTTACCCAACATTACTCGGTTTCTCAGCAGGCTTGGGAGAGTTTGAATAACGCCTAGGTGGAGACTTTGAAAAAGAATTTCTATAAACTGATGTCCTAGGCATCTCTCTCCCATAGCGCTGATGAGAAAGTTTAGGACAGTCACGAATCAAGTGTCCTTGTCTCTTGCAGTAGAAACAAGAATGAGTCTCAACAAATGGTTGAGGCTTAGGACTTACCGTAGGAGGTGGGGAAACATTTCTAGAACATGAACATTGCGTGCACGTCTTAGAAAATGCTTGTTTTGGTTGAGAGGTAGAAGTGGAAGGTTTATCACAAATTTTTTTTTCATTTATAACTTTATGTTGCAAAATCTTTACAGGTGACTGTAAAGTTTGTGGTTTTGCATTTAAAACCTTGTCTTTTCCCTTTTTAGTTAGAACCTTAATTGCAGGTTCAACCTTTAAAGCCACTTTTTCAAGTTTAACTTCAACCTTCTTAAATTCAGGATACTCCTGATCAGTAATGTCCTCAATCTCAACAATCTCCTCAATACTAACTGGAGATTCATATTTAGGCTTAACAAACTGAGGCGAAGGATACTCTGGCCGCTTGGTTTTCTCCTTTGCCTGTTTGTTTTGCTTATTCACCTTTGACTTGACACAATATAACAATGCATAGTCAACAGGAATCTCTTCAGTGCCTTCCTTAACAAGCATAGGACAGTATTCAGTGGGAGGCGGGACTTCAGAATAACCTAGTCCTGTCTTAGTTTTGTTATCTGTCCTCTGCTTATTAAGGATTTCATTGAAGGCAACCGTAGAGGAAGAGGAACCTAGAATCTTATTTTTATAGTTATCATACTCAACTTTTAAATCAGAGAGTTCCTTTCTTAACAGTTCTATTTCAGCAAGATAGCTGTTAATAGCATCCTGTTGGCTAAAGACCTTGCATTTGTACTTTTGAGTGTCTTGTTTATAAGCCTCAATTTTCTTATCATATAGTTGTTCATTAGCTTTTAAGTACTTATTGGACTCATTAAGTTTTTCAACCTTTTTCCTTAAATCTACGTTTTCTTCTTGAAAGCACTTTAAAGATTCAGTTAACTTAATGCATGAAATACAGTTCAAAGGCTCTTCTTGTTCATTGCGTACCTCATTAGTAATGTGAGCCATAAGACACTGTTGATACTTGTCAGCAAACATGCTCCAGTCCATGTTTGTAGGCTCAAAGACAACTAATGCATCAGTTGTCGCTTGCTTTACTTCCTCCTTCTCTGGAGCTTTAGGAGCATCAGGCTTCGTAAAACCCGATGGAGGAACTTTGGGTTTTTCACATTCTCTAGCAAAATGTCCCAAATTCTGACAATTATAGCAGCGAACCTTGCTCTTGTCAAAACCAAAACTGGTTTTGCCATCTCCCTCCAAACTCTTGCGTCCAGTCCGTTGCAAGAATTTTTGAACTCTTCTTGAGATCATGGCAATATTCCAGTTTAAATCCATTTGCTCAAGATCATCATCATCCAATTGAGCATAATCTTCTTTAGCAAGTTCTAGTGTAGAATTTGGTTGTGAAACCAGATCCTTGTATGAGCTAAGAAAAGCTGTGTAGATAGCAGCCTGTTCTTCAATAGCAGGGGAAATTGCAACTTGCTGTTGTGAACCTTGTGAAGGTCCAGAAGCGTAAACTGGATGATGAGCACCAATAGACTGCAATGAAGAACTCGTATTAGAAATGAAGGCCATTCCACCATAAGTCTTCCCGGTGTTTACCTTTCCTCCATATAATGTCGGGTCTAGAACAAAACCACCCGATTTACACTCCTTCTTCTTCAACTCCATTGCATGAGCTTGAAGAACGCCAATTAACTCATCCAGATTCATTGTTGCTAACTCTTGGCTCTCCTTTAGAAATTGTACTTTTACGTCCCAAGTACTAGGCAGAACATCCGACAACTTCTTATTCACCTCAATCTGAGGGAAATTGTAACCTCCCTCGGTTAACTCACTAACTAAGTGTGAGTATCTTGTGAATAATCCAGAAGCCGTTTCATTAGGAAGAATATCAAACAGATCATACTGTTTTTTTATTAGTTCTAGTTTAGCCTCCTTATACTTCTGATTTCCTCCACATCTTGTCTCAATAGCCTTCCAAAGATCGTAAGTGATGTCATGAGTTTTGAAAATGCGTAAGACATCTTTAGTGAGGCACATACAGATAGCCGAATGAGCCTTTCTCTCAATGTCATACTCCTTTTTCTCTTCAGGAGACATAGCTTTTGAAGGTTCCGGTACGGACCTAATCAGATCGTATAACTCAAATGAAAGTGCGGAATCCAAACAATCAAGCATTGAACAGTTAACGAATCAAACAAACACGATATCTATAATCTGTTGTATGTATTAACAATTGATGAACAAGATTACAAACTCTGTCTCTCTCTCTAGCCGCGCCTCTCTCACTCTCTAGGGTTTGATCACCTTGCAAATGAAACCCTACATGCCTATTTATAGGCTGTCCAACCCTATAGTGACACTAGCCAAGTGTCGCTATAGGCGACACTAGCTAAGTGTCGCATAAACACTTATTTTGTGTATATATTCTATTTCACTATTCATTTACAAACTTGCATATACACACTAAACACTATACATATGCAGACTAATTGACTTTAACGATTACAAACGTTTGACCAACTGACTGACACACAAAATGCACCAACAAACTCCCACATGTCAGCAGCTTGGTCAAATAAGTCTTCAATCAGTCTTCATCAACAAACTCTTTCATGTCTTCAACAATTGGAATCTCCCCCATTGAGATAGCATGGTCTTCAAAGAAATCTTGATGTCCAAATTCATGTAACTGACACAAATTCATCATACAGTAAGATCTTCAAACTATGTGACCATCTCTCAATCATCAGCAGCTTCTCCAATAGAATTTATCTTCAGTCTTTGGAGAATAACTGACATCCTTTACATCTTCAATATTTGACTTTAACAAGATATGTGATGTTTGAAGAAAATAATATAGAAATAAAATATTTTTATATTTTCTTTATAAAAGAAAAGTAAAGAACAAAGATTAAAATAAATTTGGGGATAGGATTGTTTTACGTCTGCTTTGAGATCATATCAGGCCAACATACAATTATTAGGAAATAGTAAGTGTTATCTCGATTATCAGTATATTTGTCCTCTTTAAATTTACTTAGCATATTTAAAACACCTTTTATAAAAATTATTTCAAGACGATTACTGGTATTGTTTGTCCACTTAAACATGTTATATCCGGGTCTGTGAGTTAACCTTTTATTGTTAGTATGAATATTTCTCCATGGTCCCCACCTATGACATACCCCTGTAACCCAGACATGAGCATAACTTCCAAATCCAGATAGAATATAAGAATATCATTTTTAAGAATCAAGTCAGCGGTGACAGGTCTATACAAACGTACAACAAAGCGACATAACTTGATTCAGGTGTAAGCAAAACCATACTTGATCAAACCATTTTGGTGATCTTGTTAGGTATCTTATGATTTAAGACTTTTTCAAGTTCATTGACTTGCGTTTGCTTAACCTTTAAGCATATACTAATTGAGACCAGGTCTGTACTTACGTACAACAGAGGAAACAATCAGTATAGACCCCCAAATGATTTCAGATAAACCTCAGGTATAGAAATATGTCATGCTATGTTAAGGAATTAAGACATTTAGTCGTACATCATATGGTGTTTACCACAAGATCATAGACACGTATTAGAATTACTTCTTAAGAACCCAGAAACCGATGTGTATCATGCCTACCAGTACATCATATGATGAAAACAATGTTTATAAAAGCTATTTTAAACATGCCAGATAAACCTACTGACAGATCAAACATAAACCTTAAAATTTCCATTTTGTGCACGTCATCTGATGTACAATCATTTCCCATGTTGTTTATAGACACAATCCAATATCTTTTTGAGAATAAGAATCTTGCTGTTCACATTTCTGATCCAATTAATCAGAATTTTAATTACTCCCCCTGAACAGCAAATTCTTTTCGAAAATCCAATTCAAATGTACTCCCCTTAAACATTAAACATATTTTTGTAATTTTTGATTTAAGATATTTCGCAACATTGCATTTCTTTGATACTAAAAATTACAAAGAATGGCTGTTGCAAAAATAATAAAATTTAAAAGAAAAGTATCAAAATCACATATCAAGTCAAATCAAATGCCTTTTAGCACTTTTACCACCACGAAACTTCAGAAATGTCATCCAATCACAAATCATCATAACATTCTTCCAACAATATCCACATCCATGCAGTCACTAAAAAAAATATTACTTTACAATAATCTGACTGCATCACCACAAACAATCAAACGTTAGTACTTATAGGACACCCAAGCCTTGATAGACTTGGGTTGTCCATGATCATCCATAATCATCACATCAATGAGTTTATGATATTTTAAAAACTCAGAAGATTTCATTGATGCGTTGTTTGTGGATTTGGGTTTCCAAACCTGTTTAGTTCAGATGATTTGTTTTCAACAATGTTATGCTTTTGAACTTGAGGTCTACTAGGCACAACTTTGTTTACTCTAGCCATAGGTTTTGGAGAGTTTGATGCACAACTAGATATAGGCGTATACGAACGACGCCTTGAAAAAGGTTTTGAAAAGGAATTCCTGAAAGAGGAAGTTCTTGGCATCCCTCTACCAAACCTATCTAGGGATAATAACTTACAATCCCTAATAGTATGTCCCTGTTGACCACAACGAAAACAAGAACGACGCTCCACAAAAGATGTATTCCAATGAGTTCCCTCAAATCGTTTCGGTGGAGGACAGTACACAGAAGGTCTTTTAGCAGGAACATTTCTTGAACATGCACTCTTAGGTGTACATGTTGAAGTAGATGTTCCTGAGGTTGAGTTAGTAGATTTAGAATCCCTGTTAACATTTTTAACTTTGAAAGATTCATTATCAACTTTAGCTTTGCCTTTGCATTTAAAACAGTCAGGTTTGACAGTTATTTTCTCAACCTTAATGGTAGACTCTTCTGGTATATCTTCTACCTCAACAATCTCCTCAACACTAACTTGAGATTGACTTTCAGGTTTAACAAACTTAGGCAAGGGATACTCTGGCCTTTTGGTTTTCTCCTTTGCCTGTTTGTTTTGCTTAGCTTCTTTAGCTTTAATAACATAAAGCTTCGTATAATCAACTGGAATCTCTTCAAGCCCTTCCTTAACAGGCGCAGGACAATATTCGGCATGGGAAGGTGGTGGTACTTGGTTATAGCCAAGTCCTACCTTCTTTTTACCGCCTGTCCCTTGCTTGTTAACAATTTCATTAAAGACAAAAGTTGCGGATGAAGAACCTAAAATTTTGTTTTTATGGTTATCGTACTCACTTTTTAAATCAGAGAGCTCCTTTCTTAACAGTTCTATTTCAGTAATATAACTGTTGATAGCATCTTGTTGACTAAAAACTTTTGATTTGTAAGTCTGTGTGTCTAACTTATATGCCTCAATTTTCTTATCATAAAGTTTTTCATTTTCTTTCAAAAACTTGTTAGATTCTGTAAGTTTTACAACCTTTTCCCGCAACTCTAAATTGTCCTTTTGATAAACCTCAAGAGATTCAGTCAGTTTAAAACAAGTAACACAATTAAAAGGCTCAATAGGTTCATTTTGTACCTCGGGTGTGATGTGAGCCATCATTGGAGTATGTTGATCCTCTTCTTTATTTATCACTATTTTCTTTTGACCATAAGCCTCTATAAGAGCGTCCCATAAATCTGTAGAACTTGCTTGATTTTCAATTTTACTTATCACAACTTCTGGCAAACACATGGTAATCATCTCATATGCTCTATTGTTATTGTCAAACTCTTCCCGTTCCTTGACTGACATTTGTGCTCTTGACTTAAACACCCCATTGAGTTTTGGTTGCTCATATCGATCAATAGTATTAAACCAGTTCCACAACTTTGGATCTTTGTGTTCAATGAAATTGCATAGCTTAATCTTCCAATTAGCAAAATCACTATAGAACAAAGATGTAGAAGGAGGCATTTTCGTACCGAAAGCCATCACCGAATTTTCCCTCCAAAATTGAATTCGAAAATTTCGTAAACTTTCCGAGTATGCGAAACTTTTCCGATACTAAAATTAAGCTCTTTTAAGCTTAAAAATGAAATTTAAAATTATCAAATTTTTCACGTTTATCCCACCAAAATTTCGTCCGAAAACGTAAAAAATGACCGGGTATAATAAAACTTTTTCCAGGCTAAAATTGAACACTTTTAAGCCTATGGAAAAAATTTGAAAACGAAAAAAAAATTTTGAAGTTTCCCGCCAAAAAACTCTTCTTTTTTTTTCGAATCTAGAGCGACACTAGGTAAGTGTCGCTTAAAATCACAAGTGATGCTATGAAGTGACGCACTAAAGTGACGCACTGAAGTGACGCTAGAGGGTAAGTGACGCAAGTAAGTGACGTACTGAAGTGACGCAAGGGGTAAGTGACGCTAAGAAGTGACGCACTAAAGTGACGCTATCAAGTGACGCTATCAAGTGACGCTATCAAGTGACGCAGCGAGTGACGCAAAAACGCGGCTGTCAGCTCCAAAAACCCTAAAAATCGAAATTTTCGAAACCCTAACGAAAATTGACGAACAGCAGATGAACTTGCACCAAAAATCAACCCAAAACTCAATATAATCAACACAAATAACCTAGAAACTGATTATAATCGATTAATACCTTCGCGAATCAACCGAAAACGTTCAAAACACGATCCGAAACCGTCAAATCCTTGATTCACGGCTCTGATACCAATTGAAGATTCCGGTACGGACCTAATCAGATCGTATAACTCAATTGAAAGTGCGGAATCCAAACAATCAAGTATTGAATAGTTAACGAATCAAACAAACACGATATCTATAATCTGTTGTATGTATTAACAATTGATGAACAAGATTACAAACTCTGTCTCTCTCTCTAGTCGCGCCTCTCTCACTCTCTAGGGTTTGATCATCTTGCAAATGAAACCCTACATGCCTATTTATAGGCTGTCCAACCCTATAGCGACACTAGCCAAGTGTCGCTATAGGCGACACTAGCTAAGTGTCGGATAAACACTTATTTTGTGTATATATTCTATTTCACTATTCATTTACAAACTTGCATATACACACTAAACACTATACATATGCAGACTAATTGACTTTAACGATTACAAACGTTTGACCAACTGACTGACACACAAAATGCACCAACAGCTTTATATGTTTTGGATGGAGGGATACCACGATAATCTCCCTCAGCTACTGGAGCTTCATATCTTTCTCTGAGTGGACCCCAGAGCTCAGGACAGTGGAAATCTACGTATTGTTCAAATCGGTCACGCCAATATACGTAATCCATATCAGCCGTAAACAGAGGAGGTTTATTGTTAGAACCAACATCATGATTTTGTTTGATCATATCTCTGATTCCCCTAATATCTTCTTTATCAGCAGCAGCAGCCATTAAAGGATATACTGAAAAATAGCTCAAAAACAAGAACTAGAAAACTTATTAGTATCAAAGGCGTCACTTGGTAAGTGACGCACTGAAGTGTCGCAACGACTAGCGACACTTAATAAGTGACGCTATCGAGTGATGTATAAAGTGACTGATGACACTAGAAGCAAGTGTCGCTCAATCAAGCAAGTGACGCACCCAAGTACCGTACTTGAGTGACGCAGTAAATCAAATAGGCGTCACTAGTGGAAGTGACGCTTGACAAACAAGTGACGTGTTGAAGTGTCGCACGTGAGTGACGGTAGATTAAAGCAGACGACACTTGAGTTAAGTGTCATATCAATCACAAATGACGCTCTATGTGACGCACAAAGTGACGCACCAGAGTGTCGGTAAAACCCTAATTAGAACTTACAAAGTGCCGCACGAAGTGTCGCGTTCAAGTGACGCAACGAGTGACGCAAAAACGGTTGTGAAGTCCCAAAAACCCTAAAAGTCAAATTTTCGTAAACCTAACGAAAATTCTTCAAACCCTATTGAACGAAACCTGTAACTAATGATGAAAATCGTCTGGAAAGCACCTAATCAATCCAAAATCCTTGATTATTCTTGGTTTTTTATACGAACCAAACCAAAATCAATCCAAAAACGTCTTCAAAATGTCAATCGGACCACCTAAGGGCTCTGATACCAAGTTGTGAGTTCCCTCTACCTTGGATCTAAGTGATAGTTGACAATGATTGTAAGGCGGAATCAAACAATCACATGAAACAATAATAAACTCAAACCGAAACGATTGATTAAACAAGTAAAACGAGTTTATTAGCTTAACTAACGTATTGGAACTGATTACAAGTGAGTTTAGTCGACAAATGGTGCTAGGGTTTCGTCAACCCTAGCCAGAAACCCGTAGGTTTGCTTAAATACTAACACAAAACGGCAGACATGCGTCACTTGGTTAGTGTCTGCGTCACTTACCTAAGTGTCGCTATGCGTCACTAAGGCAAGTGTCGCCTAAACCAAAACTTAAGTGTCACTAACTACAAAATCTATATTTCTATTAAACGACTAACGACACTTTACAACTCGATAGACCAACTAACAGACACACTGATATGCATCAACAGAAATAAACTTGCAAACCTAGATAATAAAACTAAAAAGAAATATAACAAATTAGTAAGTGGAGAAGAAGAAAGTGAAACCATTGTCTTCTTGAAGAATCCTTTGCCATAGAGACATGTGCAAATTCCAAAAAGAGAGACATGAAGACATAAAGTCGTGAAGGCATATTATGCACTTTCTCTATGCATATGCAGTGTTATTGTTTTTCATTTTGTTGACCAACAAAACATGTAGTCACCTTATCAAGATAGGACTAATGCTAATGACATTTTTGTATACCGGCGAGGTTGATCGAGGTTTGTCGCACCCCCAATTTCTGGTTGCGGAAGTGAATCGGGTCAGGGCGTGACTAATCAATAATCACAAGCACAAAGATATAATGAACGACCACTAAATGCGTCATTTTATATTGTATTGATAAAACCAAAGTTTACATCAAAAATATTGTTTACATTAGCTTTGTTCCTTGAAATTGAGAGATTTATATTACATAATTACTTTATACAAAATATAATAATGCAATTAAATCTCTGATTGATTGAATGAAGACTCGAGCTAATGAAAATCCGATTGGGCAGCCAACCTACTGCTGTGTACCTGTGATACATGCTAAAATGGGTCAGCAAAACGCTGGTGAGCTCACAGGTTTGTATGTCAACACATATTTGTATGAACCGCAAGATTTAATTGAATTTAAAATGCAATTAAGCAAAATAAAAGTTATACAACCATGAGCACATAGTCTGAGCTTAACTTGAGCGTTACGTCCAATTAAGGAAACCCAACTGAGTTGCCTCCTATGAGTGCCTAATCTACACTCGTCTTCCCAAATGCTAATACGTCCATTTGACCAGTTAGTGCGTGCTAACCCGGACGAGGATTGTCAATCCTATATGATATCATATACTAACATTCACGCTACAGATGTATTACCAAACTATGTTGTGGAGGGCTTTGAAATGATTAGTGAAAACAACTCATGTAGTATTTGATTTGTATTGTACTTGCGTTCATATTGTAAAATAAAATGAGCAATGTAATCACACCCCTGATGAAAACTGTAAAATAGGGGCTATGAGACTCACCTGAGTCTTGAAAAGTTTAACTTAATAAACTTGTTTGATTAGCCGTGAATTGATGTCCGAAGACTTGTAACCTGAGGGTGTCCAAGACACGCGATGGTTATAACATGAGTAGGTATCTCGAAAGACTACCCTTGTAATTGTTCGTCCAACTTAGAATGTCCAAATTACTACGATTTGGTTGTTTAACTTGTCCAAGTTACTACGACTTGGTTGATTGAATTGTCCAAATTACTATGATTTGGTTGTTTAAATTGTCGAAGTTACTACGACTTGGTTGATTGGTTTATGTTATGAAAACGTGTACGGCCCATTGGTGAATCGGTTGTAATAATAATCTCATTATCATTATTATGATTTCAAAGTGTTATGCTTGAAAACATGCTCCAATGTGTTTTAGGAGTCGTATCGTATAAAGGTTTGAGGTTATATAAGTTCGACACTTAGTGTGAAAAAGAGTTGCAAACAGTTTATTTTTAGCGTCACTTATAGCGACACTTAGGGTCTATGCGACACTCAGGAAGTGTCGCATAAAATGAGAAATTCTGAGGTACTAGCGTCACTTAAGGAAGTGACGCATGAGATGCGGCACTTAAGCAAGTGTCGGGTGTGAGTGTCGGATAAAGGTGTTAAGCGTCACTAGGCAAGTGACGGTACAAATCAGATTTAGATTATAGGCGTCACTTAGGCAAGTGACGCTAGAAGTATCGGTAAGTAGTGTTAGGCGTCACTGGACAAGTGACGGATGTAAGTATCGGGAATAAGGGGTTTTATGCGGCACTTAGGCAAGTGACGCAAATTTAGGGTTTTATGCGTCACTTAATGTGACACTTAAGTGACGCACGAAGTGACGCTATACTGGTCAGGCCTATGCGACACTTACGTCTGTTCGACGGATTTTGAGCCAAAAATGTGTTTTCCGGTTTCCATTTGGTCTGATTCTTTTACCCAACCCTTAGATGGACATTTCAAAGCTAAATAAACAACTTTCAAGTAAAAATATACAAAATCGAAGAGTTTCAAGATTTGTCAGGAATCTTACAACTTAACGCCGGAAGAAACCGAAAGGATAGAAACGTAGATCGTGATGCCGCAGTCACTTTTCTCTAAACGAGCATGAGGATCCGAGGTTGTTTCGTGGTGCTTTTTGGTGGTTTAATGGTGGTGGTGGTGATGGTGAGTTGAGAGAAGAAAAGAAGAAGAAAGAGAGAGAGATGGTGAGAAATGAGGGAAGAGGGAAAGGGGAGGAGGGTGATGTCCCCTCCTTGGGCCGGTTAGGTGGGGGGCCATCGGAGTGTGGGTCTCCAAATTTTAATCCTGTGCTTTCGCGTTCCATGCGGTGTTCGTTTTCTCGGCTAAATAAATAATTTTTCGTACATTTAATTATAGGTTTGGAAATACAAATATTTATTCGATATTTTAATTGAAGTATTTCATCAAATACTTAATAATTGAGTTATAAAATATAACTTAACTTGTTTCATTTTGTTCGCGCGTTTATTATTTTAATCGCGTAAATGTTGTTAGTACGAATTTGAGTTGAAATATTATCTAAATAATATTTTGGATAAAATAGATTAAATAATGTTATATTATTTAATAAAATTGATCACCAACGTCCGCATTAGTTGAATCGAATTGCATTCGATTTGAAACTTGTACGATTTAATTAAATCGCATACTTGTATATATTCAACAATATATATATTGATACATTAATTAGCCTAACACATAACTAATTACATGTATTACACTTGATTAGGCACTAATTACTAATCCTAATTTGATGGGTGTCACAAGGTTACTAGTAATGAAATGGGGGTTGTCGGGATTGGGTTGGGTTTGCAAGGTGGCTGGTAATAGTTTGATCAGTAGGTAGGAGTTGGTGAGAAAGAGTGTATGTGTATGTATGTGTGTGAGAATGGGTGAGTGTGTTGATGGACTTATGGGCCTTCGGGTAATGAGAATGATATTAGAAGGATAGAAGAAATAGAGAAGAAGATGTGAATAGTTGTAGAGTATTCATGTCCATGTGGCTTTTTTTAAGAGGTGAATAGTTTTTAGTGGCTTCTTTTTATATAAATGGTAGAATTGGCTGAGTAAGAAAATAAAGGGGTATAAAACTTGACTTCACGTGTAAATCACATTTTTTTTTGAAACAAATCGCAAACTTCAGCAAAACCTAGCCTTGGACGATTTTAGCGAACATTCTCACACACCCTCCCTCTATTCGCATTTGATTGATTTCCCTCCGGTTGATTATGTTTCATATGATCCCCATGCGTTTTTTGTTTACCTATCTAATTTAACTACCATTTATGCTTCTCTACATAGGTAATTAAAAATTATATTTTCGTTTTTGTTTGTTCCTGTAAATTGGTAATTGAACTTTGGAGTTTCTTTACTTGAGAATACAACATCTTTTGCTTGTATTCGGAACTAAAAGTACTGTGTTTTTTTTATGAAAATTTGGTAGTGTTATGTTTATGGCAAGAATAATTGATGTTGCCCACCAAGTGTTTGATTTTTGCTAAAAGAACTTGGTAACTAATTGCTTCGTTAGTTTCTTTACTTGGTTCCACATAAGGATTGAATTATTGATGGATATTACAATGAGAAAATATCTATAATGGTAGGTCAACGCGTGTGTTATCACCTCACGATCTGTGTCAGACATTTTTTCTTTGACAGTGGACACCATTTGTAACACCTGATCAAAAAGTCAATTTTCGCGCCAAATTTAAACTTCAAATAATTGTATTTTTATATCCGATTATAACAAAGTATTCGAAAATTTTATATATAATTATATATATAATACTCAATGATTATTTAATAATCACAATTGAAAGAATCTGAAAGCACTCAGAAACCAAGTTACATTTTTGTAACTCAAGCGAAATATTTTTATTTGAAATATTTACGAAATTATATAAACAAAATTATAAATTTAAATTATTAAATTTATATTACGATCGGGTACAAAAATACGGGTATTTAATACTGCAAGTAGGGGACAACCAACCCACCCACCAAGGATGGGTCGGCCATCCCCCAACACCCCTTATCCTCATTTCTTTTTCCTTCTCTTTTTATTTTTCACACACACAAACACATATATCCCTTTCTCACCTCCTCTCCCTCTCTCTCGGTTTACACCACCGCCGACCACCATCACCGAGACCACTGAGCATCATCATCACCATCAAGATCAAGAAACAAGTGCAAGAATCATCATCACCCATTCCTTCTTCCTCTTAATCACGAATTTGAGGTATGAAGCTCGCTATACCTACACAATACTCGTATTCACATGTTATTAGTTCCACCCAACAAGAACATGCCCAAGAAACTGGTTAAAAACGTTTTTATACGCGAAACCCATCTCACCTTTCGCATCAGTTTGTCCTGCTAACCAAGAGCCCAGATCCCAGTTCGTCTTGCGAAGCAAACCGAAATCCTGCGAACCGAACTGACTTGCGAAGTCAATCTGCGAACCGAACTGACCTGCGAGTTGAGATGCGAGCCGACTTACGAGTTGACTTGCGAGCCGAACCTTGTGCTGCGAACCCAACTCGGTTCGCAGCCTACTGCCTTGCGCACCTAAACTCATTTCGTACCGCGAACTCAGTTCGCAACACCATTTCAGTCCGCAGCTAAACTTGGTTAATTTTTCCGAATTTAAATTTTCAGATGCGTTTTTCACCAAAGCAATGTAGTAGAAATAAAAAATTTTCAAGCTGACTTGGCAGCTCGACCCCAGCCAGGGGCTCTGCCCCTTGGACCCCGCCAGGGGTTGCCACCCCTTGGACCCCGCTACTAGGGGCGTTGCCCCTGGACCCCCGTACACGGTTTCCAAACCTGAACGACAAATGAATACTTACACAACTCGCTTAGATAAACTAATTTGTCTCGTACTCATATAACCTCACGTGTTTAGGACACTAGGAGGTTACCCATCGGACGACGCGCGTATCGTAGGATCGCTAACTCCTCAGGTGAGTTTCATAGTCCCACTATTTCAACTATTTTACTGTTTTCGGGGTGAGACGCATGCTCAACTACTGTTTTCAAATTATAATAATAACTTTTTATAATTCACACTTATCTATATTACTGCCATGTAATACGAAATGTGTAATACTTAGGAATTACACCCATCATTTTGTCTTGGAACAATATCAATACTTAGCCTAGATAGGTTATAACCGTACACTGTTAGATTGTTGGCAAACAATTATCACTACATAACTTGACTAAGTTATCATTTATACCCGGACCATATTGTCACGGGACAATGTTATCAAACACACTAGGACTGTTTAGTCCTACCTACTCAAGGTAACAACTAGACTTTTATAGGATTAGTCTTCCTCTTAGGAACTAAAACTGCTCATATATATATTCCAGGACTTTTAAATTGGAATTGAACTCAAGTAAACAACAACCAAGGATCTCAACATACTTGCTTGGCTGAGGCTAGGAGTATACATTAGAAACATACGTTAGTATGGATCACTTATACTAATACTAAAACAACTAGGTGATGATTTGTCATACCTAGGCTTATTGCGACACAAAAAATAGTTAAGTACTGTATATACATACTTAGCTACAATAAATCAATTTCATGTGTTACATGATACCCCATCTGAGGTATTTGTTGATTTAACTTAGAGATATATATATATATATATATATATATATATATATACATATATATATATATACATACATGCTTGTACTTCATCTCGAGCACTAGGTGCCACCTACAATTTAGTTATGTATATAGGTATACATACACGCATACAAACACAATCAAATTAGTCGGGCATGTCGTAGTACTGCCGGCTCTCATTTACACTAGTCGGACATGTCGTAGTACTGTCGGCTCTTAATTACTCAAGTCGGACATGTCGTTGTACTGTCAGCTCAATTACTCAAGTCGGGCATGTCGTAGTACTGCCGGCTCAATTACATACATTGCTTGCGAGCAATCCGGTCGATGCCAGATAGGCACAAAACGATGCCACGGTAAAGTGGGCACAAAAAGATGCCACGGTATTGCAGTGGGCACAAGTACGATATCGTGGTAAAGCGATACACTTGATGGATGGGCGAGCTTATGCTCGTGATCCACACACATATGCGGATGGCCGAACTTATGCTTGTGATCCA
The DNA here is from genome assembly GCA_963422505.1 of Pseudognaphalium luteoalbum. Classification (NCBI taxonomy): domain Eukaryota; kingdom Viridiplantae; phylum Streptophyta; class Magnoliopsida; order Asterales; family Asteraceae; genus Pseudognaphalium; species Pseudognaphalium luteoalbum. Next base: position 82,379,455 of record OY730193.1, read on the forward strand.
TACAATTAACAGATCAGCGAACTTTCGTACGAGGCCGTTAACTCAGTATTTGACTAAATACTCAATCATAGTCAGTGGGACTACAATTATGTTGCTGGATGCAACACGTTATGCCAAGTGGCAGATCAATTATTACACAACATCATATGACGTGGTCATACAATTACCCGATAGTCCTTAGGCATGTATTGCCTCACATTGATTGATTACTTAATACCTGATAGGTATCCAGGCACGGAATGCCTCAAATGTTTATGTACTTAGGTACACATCACGGTCACTTAGGTATGAGATACCTTGTAGGATGTATACACATTGGTGTTACAACTTCAATACAATACATATCAAAATCGTAGATTTTGAACTACTTTTTCAAAACATATAAGGTTTTATACTTTATGTTTCAACTAACAATCCTATGAACTCACCAGCTTTATAGTTGACTCGTTTTAGCATGTGTTCTCAGGTGCCCAGCAGGACTAGGATTGCTACAAGATATGCTAGCTCGAGTCTCATGATTTCAAACACTTGGATTTTCCTTGCATAACTTTTGTACTACAACTTATGTATTTGGAATTATTTTCGCGAACTCGCAACAATGTAAAAACATATTTTGGAAATGTAACAACTGCTCTTCAAACGTCTCATTTAGAGGTCGTTGATTATGTATCTTATGCTTTGATTATTGATTAGTCACGCCCCGACCCGACCGCTTCCGCAACCCGAATTTGGGGGTGTGACACCATTTCCGCAGGAAACTACCAGCGGGATTTAATGGCCAATAAAACGACGCACATGTGCACGAAATCCCGCAGTCAAGAAATATTACGCGGGTCAACGAAAATATCATGCAGGTTTTAAAAAAAAAAATATTCGATGTATTTTCGTTGTATCCCGCTGTATTTACCAAATCCCCGCTGTATGTCCAAATACCCGCTAGTTTTTAAAATATCCTGCGGGATTTTTTGAAATTTCCGTAGTATTTTTTGAAATTCAAGTTAAAGTGTTTTCTTTTTCGATTAGTGGGATATTTTCAAATACCATCAGTCAAGGGGGATATTCCTGTATACAGCGAATATATTATTTTTTTTAAAAAAACCTGTGTGATATTTTCGTTGACCTGTGTGATATTTGTTGACTGCGAGATTTAGTGCACATGTGTCGTCGTTTTATTGATCATTAAATCTCGATGGTCTGCTGATAGTTTCCAGCAGAAACAATGTCCACTATAAAAAAAAAAATGTCTGACACAGACCGTGAGGTGATAACACACGCGTTGACCGACCATTATAGATATTTTCTCTATTACAATGATAATTTAATAGCTCATGTCCAAAGGTTACTTGGTATCACACTATCACATGCTTTCACTATGTACCCAAAGAAAGGAATTAAATTCTTTTTCATTTCTCTTGTTAAATTCTACTATGCTACCAAACAATGGAATTAGTTAGATTTCTCACTACATTTCATTTATGTATTGCATTTTATTTCTTCGAATTTCTCCCTACCGAACATGCCCTAAGTGCATACCCATGTTCTCATAGAGTCTTTTAAATAAATTATACGGAGTATTATTTTTTTTAAACTATACTTTCAACTATTTTAGAAGCTGAACTTTGAAAATTCAATTGTATGTAACATCTACGGTAACTATAGTATATACTGAACATTATAAAACATCATTATGTAATAAGCAATAGTTAAAAAAAAAGAGGCGGAAATTGAAAATTTCAATGAAGGGGGTAAAATAAATTTAGTTTGTTGTTCATAGTTTTAAAATTTAAATTGTTATTAATATCTTAAAAAGATATCTTTTTACGTAATTTTAAAATTCTTGTAAAAGCAGCTGCTCCCGCGGTCCCATTTTAGCTCCACCCCTGGCTAATTGAAATGAAGAGTTTTCAAAATTCAACTAATACAATTTTTATCCTACACTTTAAAACAATAAAATCTTAAGTTATTTTCACTTACACTGTGTTCTCGAGTTTAAAAGTGAGTAGAATAGAAGAGAAAAGAATAAAAAAGAAAAGAAGAGAAGAGAAAGGGAATGGAGATAAATTATGCATTTGTGTTCTTTAATAAGAAGAAAACGGGAGGAACGAAGGCTTCCTTCCTCTTCATCTCGAAAATGGGAGGAAATGATTTGAAGAGTAATATATGGGGAGCTCCCCTTCCACTTCCTTCCCCTTCTTATAAATTAACTTAAACACAAACTCATTTTCAGTTGTTTTCAGTTTTTTTTCTTTCCACCCTATTATTAACTCGAGAACACGGTGTTAAGTAAATTACTCCGTATATGATATCTATTAAAAATAATACTCCATCCGTTTCAGAGTAATATTGTTATTTTAAAATTAGATACAGCTTAGAGGATATTAAAAAATAGGCTTTTTAAAACTTTTTTAATTAGTTGTCATACAGACTGGACTTACTTTGCAGCAATCCGAAACAGATCGGAAGACAATTAAATTTCAAACGGAGGGAGTAATGGTTGTGCACAAATCAAATCAGAATGTCGTGTTTACTTGAAGGAATTTGATTTAATTTATTATGTTCGTACGTTTGACACTTTGACCTATTTTAAATTTCTGGTTTCTTTAATTATCCGACATTTATAGCGTATGGAGTACACTAGTCTCCTATATACATGAGCGTACAAAGCAAAAAATAAATTTTGTATTTATATTTCCTTCCTACTAAAATGAAATACACAAGATTGAATTATTTTATCCATCCCAAATTAATTGTAAATTTTTTTTAGAAAAGGGCCCTGGTAAAATTTTATTTTAATGAATCAAACAATCAAACACTAAAAGACTTCCGCAAACATGCTCACAAAAGCCTAAGCACATCTATTCTAGCAACATAGAAGTCTAGACGCCGATAGCATGGGATATGTTCCAAACACTACAAACTTTAAGCACATTTAAAGATTGCCTCAATCTAAAAGATAGTATCTTTAAGTGAACTTGTTTAGCTTTCTTCCTGAATATTCGGTTGTTACGTTCCCTCCATATATGGTATGACAACCTTCGAATGATGCTCCATATGCATTTACCCTTAGACGGAGAGTGGAGGAACGATACAATATCATCCAAATTATTATTAACCATTCTAAGATCCATTGACCCTTTTAGAGCATGCCATACATTCTTTGTGTAGTCACATTGGAAAAACAGATGAGGGTGTGAGTCGGACTCCTGCTTGCAAAATGCATCTCATTTCCCCATTATTATCCCATACGATGATACGATCTTGGGTCAACAACTTTTTACTAATAGCTAACCGCCTAACCAAGCTATAAATTAACTGTGAATTTTGATAAGCATAATTATTACATTATACTTTTAGTACTTTTTGATAGGATTATCGTTTAACCCATAACTTTTTTTACACCTTTTTCAGTCTTATGTATAAATTAGAGCTAGGTGATAAAAATTTGGTTAACCATATGTTGGGATATGACCACGTAATAAATAAATGCATGTTCGGAAATATTTAAGCTTATGGGGTCACACGTATTGACACTTATGCTCAATATAATTAATTAATATAAATGTTAGATATATTAATTAATCCGTTCACGAATGAATAAATAAATAAAATGTTATTAAAATGTTAATTGTACGTTTTATTAAAAGAGAGACTTAGATATAATTTGGGAAAAGTTGGAAATTCTGGAATGTTCCAAGATACCTTAAAGAGGTCAGCCCAAACTTATTCTGTAAGTTACCTATACCCTATAAATAGAGAGGCTAATAACCCTAACAATATTATTAATTCTCTCTCTTTTGTGTTCATACGTATGAAACATAAACCCAAGGGGTTTCTTTTTCTTTTCATCCTTTTGTGGTTTGACCGAGAAACTAGAACGGGGTACTAGCATACGTATTGAAGTTGTTGTCATGTGTGCGATCGTAGAAGGGTTTTACTTTAAACTATAACTATATTATTATAGTTTATTGGAGCTCTGCTAAAAGGTACAATTCTATCTTAACTAATTACATATACGTGTTTATATGCTTTCGTAATTGTATGACAATTTGAATACATTTATTTGTTATGCTCTAACAGTGGTATCAGCCACGCGTATGTGGTAATTAGTTAGATAATGTTAAACATCAAATTTATGGGAGTTTGTTTCGGCTAAACACAAAGAAAAAAAAATTGTTTTGGTTGTGGGGTTTGACAAGTCGACGAACAAAAAGAAAGAAAGAAAAAAGTTTTGTGTTGTACATGTAAGGATCACCAAAAGGTAGGAATTTTTTTTTTGTTTGTTCTGTGGATCTCTCATGCACAGGAGCAAGAAAGGAACAAAAAATATTTTTTGGTTTGGGGCACAAGTAGACAAACAGCAACAAGAAAAATAAATAAATAAAAAAATTGTTTTTTTGTTTCAAGTGTCAAAGTCGACTACCAGGAAGATTTTTTTTTTGTGCAAGTCGACCGACAAGAACACAAGAAGGAAAAATCAGGAAAGATTTTTGGGATTAATTAAACTTCTTAGTTAAATTGTTAAACTTTTATATCTTATTGGAAATTTGATGTTTAACTAAAATAATAACATGTTTTAATGTAAATTGTTTTGTTATTATTACTGTACTTTTAGTTAACTAGAAAAATGATATCCATGAAATTCATGCATAATTTATCATTGATATCACTTTTACATATATGATAGTTAAAATTAATTGTTAATAGTAATGATCATGTGCTACTTGCTTAAATTGTTTAATTGACAAGTTGTCCCTAGTTGGTCATGTTTTAAGGTTCTACCAAATGTTGCATGGAAATTAATTGTTAATTATTTAGTAGTTTATTTATTTTGCTTATTATTGTAACTTGTAAAGTACAATGGTTTTATGAGAAAATAAATAAATTGACTAATAAGTATGAAATAAGATTTATTATTTTCTTGCAAATCTTATTGTCAACTCGGGTTGGGCTCACATACCATAATTATATCCCACGACAAGATTTGCAAGTTAATAATTTGTTTTAAACCATGACTAGGAGCTTGTATAAGAGATGTATCTTCGGCTTGGTGTCTAAGATGACGGGTTGGATAAAACGATGTAAAGATCCTAGCTCTTCCTCTGACCTCTTCATGGCCTCTCTTGTACATGGCCGAAAAGGTTTAAAACATGTTGAATCGTCAATTTTAATAAAAGTGCAATCTAGCTCTAATTTAATATGAATATTAAATTAGACATCTTGACGCACATTAATAAGTGGATTAACTGGAAAAGTTTTATTAAAAACTATGATACGAACATGTGTGCATGCTTCTTCGTACATATTTGATACACATTATCAAATCAATTACCCATTTAAATTAAGTCATATGCCTCCAATTTGTATGAACACTTGTACTTGTTTGCTCTGTGTGAGACGTAGGTGAATTGTATCCAAGGTAAATTACCACTCATTGTGAGATGGTGGTGGACTATTTACAGTTCTTAATTGGACGATTTAAAGCGAGTTAAGTGGTGAGATCCTTAAGCCCGTGGCATAAGATGGGATGAAACATGCTTAATGAAACTTACTGCTTGATCACTAAGTGCCATTAAGTCCCATAATTTCTAGGAATTGCACTTGTAGTGCAATTATTGATCGTCACTTACCTTTTGAGTACACCATTGCTGGCATATCAACTGATGTGATGGTGGTATGTCAAGTAGGATCCTAGCCTTAAGAAAATTAATTGTTTATGTATATATATATAAACATTTGGGTATTTAATTTTCTTTTAAGGATGTTTTATCGAAAATACTAAATTTGAACTTTTATCTATTTGTAGATGGCAAATCCTGCACCGAACTTGAACTATTCGGCTTTCAGGCAAATGCTAGAAAGAGAAAAACTTTCTGGAAGTAATTTCAATGATTGGTTTCGTAAACTAAGGATTGTCCTTCGAGTTGAGAAAAAAACTGATGTCATTGAACAGCCGTTGGGACCTGCTCCTGCTGCTACTACTCCTGCTAAGGAATCAACAGCATGGAACGCTCTTTATGATCGTCATAATGAAGTTGCATATTTGATGCTCGGCAGCATGACTCCTGAACTTCAAAAGCAATTTGAAAATCATAGTCCACTTGATATGATTATAGAGCTTCTTCCAAAGATTTTGGCTACTCCACAAATCCTTGGGATTAGAAGTGGAAAGATCCAGAAATATAAGAAACCGCAAGCTAAAGGCAAGGGAAAGCAAGGTACATTTATCCCTAAACCTAAGCAAACCCCTACAACAAAGAAAGAGAATCCGGCTAAGAATGAGGCGTGTCACCACTGCTCTGAAGTGGGAAACTGGAAGAGGAGTTGTCCTGCCTATCTTGCTGATTTGATGAATATGAAGAAGAAGCAAACCGGCTCGACCGGACCTTCAAGTGTCTTCACCATAGAATTATATTCTTTCTCCAATACAAGTTCCTGGGTATATGACACTGGTTGTGGTACTCACATTTGTAATACCCTACAAGGATTTAGAGGAAAGAAGAAACTGAAAAATGGGGCACTCTACTTGCACGTGGGCAATGGTCTACGTGCAGTTGTAGAAGCCATTGGAAGTTTTGACTTAGTTTTGCCTTCGGGCTTAATTATTGTATTAGACAATTGTCATTATGCACCTACTATTACTAGAGGTGTTGTTTCAGTTTTACTTTTGAAAGATAATGGATTTATCAATTGTCACACTCAGCCAAACGGTGATTACAATCAGTACTAATTAAATATGCGGAAGCTTTGGTGATGTGGTGGGGCTGCGATCAGTAAATCAACTAAATAGTACATTCATACTCAGAGCATATGGTTATTGCACAACATAATAAGTTAGGATGCCAAGTTTAACGATTATTACAAAAGATTACGACCAGGTAAGTCGTAGCAGTAGTATGTTTAAAACATTAAGTTTCACAATACATATAGATAAAGTAAGATTTCATGGGTATGACTGCAATGTCTTCAGTCACACAGAGGAAATCTCCAAAAGCGTCCCAAAATATGTGGCATTCTATTAGTCCAGGGTTGTCCATCCTGAATGCATGCGATTCTTACTTACACAGCTAATTTTCTGAAAAACATAGAGAAATCGTCAACAAAATTGTTGAGTGAATATATAGGTTTATATGAGTATGTGGTTTGTTTAACCAAGTTTGTTTGTATTAATGAAATGTTATTCATTTACAAAATATAAGTTTTGTAGGGCTGTTACCCTAAATTATCAAGCTTTATGTGGGATGTTATCCCAAATTATATTACTAGTTGTCTGCCAGCATAAAATAAGTAACCGGTGTGTTTTACGGTAAGAAACAGTTGTAGGATTCGTTCTTCCATAAAACATGTGGGAATTTCTTAGACTATGATCCCCTGCAAGGTGAGCTAAACCTTACAAGTTAAAGTAACGCAACCTAACCCTATAACCAAACCACGACCAGCACTAATGTTGTTTTCCTGAAGGACATGTAAGTATACGCTCCTATCCGTAGGAGGGTCGTCACGGTGATAGTACTATCCGTATACTCAGTGGCTAGAGTCACCTAGCTAATGGTTACAGTATGTATGTCATAAGGTCTTTTTATGCATACATTGCAAGTCTGGGTCCGTACTAGGATACGTTGTCTGATTCCCAAAACAGTTTGTGAAAATGTAATTTCATCAATCAACAGTTGTATAAAAGCAATAAAGCAATTTATAATTTGATTGCATGTGTTGGCATGCAATTTCTATATTTAACACCCCTGTGTTTAAAAGCAGAAAATATTTAAAAATAGAGGCTGTAAACTCACTGTAGTAGATGCGATGTGAAAGCTAGCAAATGTGTGTAGCGTCGCCCAAGGTATGTTGACCTATACGCAATAACTGTATTAACATAAGTACTTTGATTTGTTCATCAATTTACGTTAATGGTTCGTTTTTTTGAAGAAATTGTTGATTTCTTAATCGTATAAGTTGTTGGTGAAGATATGTTGAAATATAAATAGTATTTCTTGAGTCGTGTTTCTCGTTAAGTATATACATGCACGTAGTTATGTGTGTGTATATATGTATATAAATATTCTTTTCGTATATATACCATCGTACATTTGTAAAATGTATTTTTCGTTAGTTACAAAAATAACCTCATTTGATCCCATTACATATATATATATATATATATATATATATATATATATATATATATATATAGGATAGTTTGTCACTAGGATATACATATATACATTATTAGTCGACGTCTAAATATATATATATATATATATATATATCCAATAAAGTTGTTACCAAAACCTTAATTCGTTCCAAATATATGCCGTTCGTTTTATTTGAAATAAATACTCGTTCCAAGGTATAACTCGAATCGCGTTTATGTTTTAGGTTTTTAAACGGTTCGTGAGCTCGGCCCAACACTTGGCCTGTTTACCAGAAAACTCAATCCGGCCCATTAGAAAATATCACAAGTCCGGTCAAATTGTTTTGTACAGCCCGTTCGGCCCATAAACACCCTCACCCAATCGGGTTGGAGTGCTAACCCGTTCGGGTCTAAGACACTACCCGTACGGGTGAGTCTTGTGACCCGTTTGGGTCTTTTGTGTTTTCATTTAGTTTAGTCCAAGCCCAATATTCGTTTGTCCAAGCCCCAGTACCCAGCCCATTATGGTTCCGGCCCAAAAGGTGGTTCACCCGTCCGGGTAGAGGTCCATACCCGATCGGGTGTGAAACCTTACTCGTTCGGGTTTGTTTTCTGGCTCAGAAGTTCAGTCACGGTTCGTGTTTTTAGCTCAAATCCGTTATATGTTTTCGTTATAGATTCGAGTGGTAGATGTTTACATATGTTGGTAACAAAGTTTTACGCAAGTTTCTACTTTCCGATTTTGCATTTTTTTTATTCATATTTACATATATCATTTTTGGTACAGGGTGTTTGTTTTTGGTTTCATAGTTCTCATTTTATCATCATCATCACCAACAAAATTGATATAATCAACCACAATAATCATGTTATAACACCTCTTTTATACACAATAACCAAATTATAATCCAAATAATATTTAAAATGTATGTATGAAAAACTAGGTTTTGAACCTTACTTTGATTATGCTTTTGATGATGATGACTGATGTTGAAGATGGCGATGATCAGGAAGAAGAAGATGGTGATGTTGTAGAGGCCGAAGATGATGATGATGATTATATGTTGGTTATGCTTTTGCTGCTTGTTCTAGCTCCTCACAGAGAAGAAAAAGATGAAGATTGAAGGTGATAATAATTGGTGTGTGTGTGGGTGCGTGAGTGAATCCAGGTGAAGGAATGGGAGTACACATTTAAAATATAAAACGGGTATGGTTGCAACACAGGAGATTGTCTCTCAATTATGGGAGTTTGGTGACAATATTTAGCCCATTAATTTCGAGTACGGGTATAATTTGTGCAATATAAAATCTAATATTTTATATAATTATTTTGTAGATGTTCTCCATACACGTTATTTAAAATAAGAGAAATGATATTTTCATTATTTTGGACTGTTGTACATTTTGTACATTATTAATATTGCGAGTGTTAAATACGTATTTATAACGCAATATTATTTCAGTTTGAAAATTTTCCTGCATATTATTTTAGTTAAATAATATTTCAAAATAGTTTTGGAAACATTTTGGAGACGTTTTCCGGACCCGTATTTCGCTAACCTTTTAAGTATTTATTGTGTAATTATATAAATTACAAACTTTGTAATACTTTTATTATTATTATTTTGGGCTTGCTAGACTTATTTCACATCAAAACCTTTGTTTTAAACTTATGTCAGGAAATTAGCGTAAGAATGCACATGCTTAAGGTTAATTGTTACCTAAATTGGAGAGTTGTCACATTCTCCCCCTGTTAGGGAAATCTCGTCCCAAGATTTAAGTTGAGCCGTGGGTCGCAGTCACGCTCTCGAATAAGTGAGGATATTTCTTTTGTATCTCGTCCTCTCGTTCCCAGGTAAACTCTGGGCCATGTTTTGAGTTCCAACGAACTTTAACAAGCTTGATTCGTTTGTGTCGAAGTTTCTGCATTTTTGAGTCCATAATTTTGATAGGTTCATTCACAAAGTTTATTTTTGAATCAATAAAGACTTCGTCAGGAGGAATGATCAACGTATCGTCTGATAGACACTTCTTCAAGTTAGATACATGAAAGGTGTCATGGATGCTACTAAGCTCTTGCGGTAGTTTGAGCTTGTAGGCGACATGACCAATCCTCGCTAGGATTTTGAAAGGTCCAACGTAGCGTGGGTTTAGTTTTCCTCGTTTTCCAAATCGTGCAACCCCTTTCCAGGGTCCTACTTTGAGTAGGACCTTGTCTCCTACTTGAAATTCTAAAGTTTTCGTATGTTGTTAGCATAACTCTTTTGTCGGTCTCGTGCCGTTTTCAATCGATTAAGTACTTAAGATATCTTGTCCGTTATTTCTTGGACTATCTCAGGACCTGATAACTGTCTGTCGCCCAACTCTGCCCAACAGAGTAGCGATCGGCACTTGCGTCCATACAACGCCTCAAATGGTGCCATCTGTATGATGGTGTGATAACTATTGTTATTGAAAAATTCGGCAAGAGGTAGGTGAGTATCCCAATTACCTCCAAAGTCTATCACACATGCTCTTAACAGGTCTTCGAGCGTTTGTATCGCTCGCTCGCTCTGGTCGTCGGTTTGTGGGTGGTAGACAGTACTCATGTCGAGTCTAGTACCCAATGCCTGTTGAAGTGTTTTCCAGAAGTGAGATGTGAATTGTGCATCTCTATCGGAGATGATAGATAGTGGCACAGCATGTCGGGAGACAATCTCCTTCAAATAGATTCTAGTTAGTTTTTCCACCCGGTCTGTTTCTTTGATGGCAAGGAAGTGGGCCAATTTTGTCAATCGATCGACAATCACCCATATGGTGTCAACTCCGGATGTTGTTCTCGGTAACTTCGTGATGAAGTCCATCGTGATGTGTTCCCATTTCCATTTGGGCAGCTCAGGTTGTTGCAAAAGCCCAGATGACTTTTGGTATTCGACCTTGACTTTCGTACAAGTCAGGCATTTGCTAACATAGGTGGCAATATCTCGTTTCATGCCAGGCCACCAATAGAAACCTTTCAGATAGTGGTACATTTTGTCTGCACCAGGATGTATCGAGTAGTTGGACTTATGAGCTTCGTCCAATATCAGTCTACGTAGTTTGTCAACATAAGGAACCCAAATTCGATTCATAGAATACAACACTCTGTTGTCCTTTGTTTCAAGTTGTTTGGCCATTCCCTTCAAGGATTCTTCCTTAAGGCGTTTGGGAACGAAAGCTAATCGTTGAGCGTCACTAATTTGAGTAATGAGGTCCGAGTGGATTGTCAATCCCAAAGCTCGAACTCTGCGAGGTTTAGTTCTTTCTTTACGACTCAAGGCATCCGCTACTACATTAGCTTTTCCTGGATGATACTTGATTTCACAATCGTAATCATTCAGTAGTTCAACCCAACGTCTTTGTCTCATGTTGAGTTCTTTCTAATCAAATATATGTTGAAGACTTTTGTGATCAGTGAAGATAGTACACTTTGTACCGTACAAATAGTGTCTCCAAATCTTAAGAGCAAAAACGACTGCTCCCAGTTCTAAGTCATGCTTCGTATAGTTCTTCTCATGAACTTTTAACTGACGAGATGCATAAGCAATGACTTTGTCGTTTTGCATTAACACGCAACCCAATCCCTGATGTGAAGCATCACAGTAGACAACAAAGTTTTCTACTCCTTTGGGTAATGATAGAATGGGCGCGGTACTCAGTTTCTGTTTCAACAATTGAAAAGCATTCTCTTGCTTCTCGCCCCAATCAAATTTCTTATCTTTTTGAGTTAGAGCGGTAAGTGGTTGAGCTATTTTCGAAAAGTTCTCGATGAATCATCGGTAATAGCCGGCTAGCCCAAGAAATTGTCGTATCTCGGATGGTGTTTTCGGGGCTTCCCAGTTTTTAATTGCCTCAATTTTGGATGGGTCCACGTGAATTCCATTGTTATTGATCATATGACCAAGGAAGTGAACCTCACTCATCCAAAATTCACACTTAGAGAACTTTACATAAAGCTTCTCTTTCTCCAGTAATTCAAGAATCATTCTCAGATGTTGTTCGTGATCATCCTTCGTTCGTGAGTAAATCAATATGTCATCGATAAACACAATGACGAGTTTATCAAGGTAAGGTTTGCATACTCGATTCATGATATCCATGAAAACTGTTGGTGCTTTTGTCAGCCCAAACGGCATGACTAAGAACTCATAATGACCGTAACGAGTCCTAAACGCAGTCTTAGGGATATCCTCATCCCGAACCTTCAGTTGGTGGTAACCAGATCGCAAGTCGATCTTCGAGTAGTAACTTGACCCTTGTAGCTGGTCAAACAAGTCATCGATGCGTGGTAATGGATATCGATTCTTGATAGTTACTTTGTTCAGTTCCTGATAATCGATACACATTCGCATTGATCCATCCTTTTTCTTGACAAACAAAACCGGAGCTCCCCAAGGTGAAAAGCTCGGTCGGATGAATCCTAAGTCTAAAAGTTCCTGCAACTGTGCAGACAACTCCTGCATCTCCGATGGAGCTAGACGATAAGGTGCACGAGCAATTGGTGCTGCTCCAGGCACTAGGTCGATATGAAACTCAACATGTCGTGGGGGTGGTAATCCTAGTAACTCATCAGGAAACACTCTCGGATAATCACGTACGATAGGCACATCATCTATGCGTCGCTCCTCGGGTTTCTTCTCTACCACATGTACCAAGAATGCTTGGTAACCCTTTCGTAGAAATTTATTTGCTTTCATGCACGTAATCATTTTTACTGCATTGTTCCTTTCTCTCCTTGTATTTCCAAGGTTTCACCTGACGATAACGGTAGACGTACCAATTTCTCAAAACATACAATTTTTGCACGGTTTTTCAACAGCCAGTCCATGCCAACCACTATATCGAAGCTCCCTAGTTCTACCAGTAGTAAGTCTATTTTGAAAGAATGTCCTTCCAACATTAAGGTACATCCTGGTACTATTTCTCCTGATTCAATCAACTTACCATCGGCTAGCTCTATAGTGTATTTGTTATCTAACTTAAGGGATTCGATCTCTAATAGTGGTCTAAACTCAGTGGACACAAAGCTTAAATCACCACCGATATCAAATAACACAGATGCAAAGTGGTTGTTTACTAGAAACGTACCGGTAACTGTGTTAGGATCCTGTCGTGCTTCTGCTGCTGCTATCACAAATGCACGTCCACGAGCTGGCTGATTGTTGTTGTTGTTACCACGGTTGTTATCATTGTTGTTGACATTGTTGGTGTTGCGGTTTTGATTATTTCGGTTGTTGTTGTTGAGGTTTTGGTTATTGAGTCGAGGGCAACGGTTCCGATAATGCCCCGTGTCGCCACATTCAAAACACCCTTGATTTTGGCGTTCTCTATTTTCCCTAGGTGTAGGGTTAACCTTACAGTTTGGGTTTTGTGACCCCAACCTCTACAACTGTTGCTAAACCAACATTCACCCTCGTGGTGTTTGTTACACTTGTCACACCTTGGTTTGTTACCCAAGTATGGCTTTGGTTCCACAGTGGTGGCAGCATAGGACTTTAGGTTTCCAGATCCTTTTTTATTTGTTTGACCCTGACGGTCACTCCCTCTGTCGTTCCACTTACGCTTCGCACCCCCCAGAACTACCATCTTCAGTGCTGCTTAGCTCAACTTTTCCTGTCACAACCTTTTTGGTTAAGGTCCCCATTCTGACCGCCTCATCGGTCAATCTCTGAGCTAGAGTAACAACACTCCTGAATGTGGCAGGTTCTGATGATGTAACCAGGCTATGGATCTGAGGTGCCAGTCCCCAGATGTAACGCTCAATGCGTTTGAATTCGGGTGTCACCATATGTGGCACTAATCGTGCTAACTCTTGAAACTTAGTGGTGTACCCAGTGACATCAGCACCAACCATTTTAATGTCCCATAATTCAGTTTCAACTTTCTGCATCTCGCTACGGGGACAAAATTTTTCCAACATCATGTTCTTCAGTACTCCCCATGACATGGAGTAGGCAGCTGGTCGACCAAGTGATTGGACTTGACTGTTCCACCATGTAAGAGCTTTGTCAGCAAGGGTGCAGGTGGCATACTTCACCATACAGTCAGGTGAACAGTCACTAATGTCCAATACTGGGACACCCAGTCAAAAAGGGCCAAAATTAGCGGCTAATTTAAACTTTAATCCTCCGTACCTGGTACGAGTTAATACGAAAGTATTGAATATTATATATGTATTTATATATACATATCACAATGATTATTTAATCACATACAAACGAATCTGAAAGAACGTGTAATCTTAAATACGGACGTTGGTGAAAAACATTTTTAAATAATGTATTATTGTAAAGAATAATAATTATTTACTTGATGTCAAATTTAAACATATTTTGTACATTGAAAACTATCCGTCAAATTAAGTTGAAACAAAGATATAATTTTATATCTCACTAAAAGTACTTTTATAAAATACTTCGATTGAAGACTTATATGATTATATTTTTAGATATTAATCATTTGAAAACATTATACCACTTTACCATCAGGTACACGAACACGGAGCAAAATATTACCTAACATCAATTATTGGGGTCGGTTATAACACACATAACATCTGGATCACTCTCGGCTCTTTTCTCTCTCGACTCCAACAACAACAATGACATTAACAAAAACAAGATCCAGTAACATAATCATTTTCATCTTCGATAATCATCATCATCTTCATCTTGGATCATCATCATCATCGCGTTCATCACCAACATCCTCACTCACGGTCCCAAAATTTAGATCGTAAGAAAACTTTAACTTTTGTTTTAATTCGTGTTTTACAAACGTATATTATCATGTATTGAAGTTATATCTATGTATTATATTTGAAATTTAGATTTAGAAACTGGTTTGGGAATGAACCTGCACGAACAGACTGTTTCGAGCCGTGACCTGATCGGGTGGATCAACCAACCCGGACGGGTGGATCAACCAACCCGGACGGGTGGGTTACCCTAACCCGGATGGGTGGGTTACCCTAACCCGGATGGGTGGGACCCTAACATAGGCCCAAACCGACTGTTTCACAATGTAACCCGGCCGTTCCACTTTTTTTCCAACTAGATGTATAGTATCGCTAAAATGACTAAACATATAACCTATTTTTATACAAGTAGCGAACTTATACAAACACGAATGTTTATATACAATTTGATACTCAAGCAAACGACAAATGCTTTTAAGAAAACAAACCAAATTATATTTTGGAATATAATTTCAAATTGTCACCAACGGGCTGTACTCGATTTACAAACTTTGAACTTAAACAGTTAACGAATACTTTGGACATAATTAATCGAGTGAACACTAATATGGATAGTTTATTTAAACGTCCACTTACTTATATAACCTCGTGTATTTAGGATACTAGGAGGTTACTATTTGGATCACACGCGCATTTAGGAACGGTAACACCCAAAGGTGAGTCTCACGGCCCCATTTTACTGTTTTTGCTTTGGGGGAGATGCATTACTTGATTTACTTGATTACATGTGCAAATGTATTATTTTACCAACTTGTTACTTTACCGACTTACTATTTGATAAAATTATACTTTACTATTTTACTACGTTGCAAACATACTGACTTATTGACAAGCTTTACAGTTTTTGAACTTACTGACTTATTATTTTACTAGAATTACTATACGACAGACTTATGCTTTATTACTTTATTGACTTATTTACTTACCGACTTACAGACCTATAGATTTATTGATATACTGAATTACATGAGTTTCCTTTTAATCCAATGAATTCCTCTGAATCATAGTTGTTAATTATACGATAAGCGCGAGTTTTAGTATATGGATCCATATGGGACTGACAATCCCCGCCCGGGGTGGTAGCGCCACCACGAACCGTACTGTATAAACGGGCGTTTCTTACTCGTTTTATATGAGTGTTTTTGGATTAGCACTCACGGGGGATATTTACGTGTACTTGATTGTACGTTACTGACGTGTTAAGCTTCGACTATGATGGCTCATGGCAAGATAGACCGACCCTACTACAATTGTACAATTATACTTTACCGTCTTACTTATTTGTGAAATGATTTACTTATTTGATTTACATTAATCTGTTTATTACTGTTTACTACAAACCTGTGAGATTCACTAATCTTTTGGTTGACGCTTTTAGTGATGCATTCTCAGGTACACAGCATTAGTAGGATGGCCCGCAGGATATGCTAAGCTAGTACGAGTCGCATGCATAAACACTTATGAAGATTTTATTGGCATTATCTTTTGTACTTTGATTATGTATTTAAAATCTTCGAAATTATTTTGCGAACACGCTAATGATGTATACTTATGACTTAAAATTATGTACTACTTTTGTAATGTATTGTATGGTAATGTATTTTCTAAAACGTCTCATTTAGAGTCGTTTGCTTATACTTTGGTGTTTTGATATTTGATTAGTCACGTCCCAAAATAGTCACTTCCGCAAATCACGAAATTGAGGGTGTGACAAATACCGACTCTGTCTTCTCTATCCAGTGTATAATACCAATAGCACCCTCGGTGCCACGAATAGTAACTGGCTTACAAGCCTGGAATGTCTTGTATGAACACCCTCGGCGGGTATTCGCAGGTGTCTCAGTTTTAACAGGGGTAGATCCGCTGTTATTTGTCCCATTCTCGCGATTTCGGCTTGCTTCATACTCAGCAATACCTTGATCTATTCGACGCGCAATCATTTGTTCAGTAGGTTCCTCGTCGTTGGGTGGTGGAGTGGTTTCAGGGGATGGAGGTGCAGTCGTCCGTCGACTGTTCCTAGTAATTCGTTTTTTGGTGACATGATTCCGTTCTGTGATGAATAAAAAGCAAAAATCAATGCCAGGATAATGAATGTGATGAACAAGATTTCACATTGTTTTTAACAAAGGAACCGTATGAAGGATTTAAGAACAAGACTTCACATTGTTTAACAAAGGAACCGTATGAAGGATTTAAGAACAAGATTTCACATTACATGTCGCACGACTTTGAAATGCGCATATGTACTTAGTACAATATAATCACGTTGGTCAGGCGTCATTATATAATGCCAAATACATATTTCTTTTCATCATCATTTAACACAATCAGGTTCAAAGGGATTCAATATTAGAATCAAAAATTAAAGTGTGGTATGTTTCAAGGTTTTCAAGAAATGATTTCAAGTGTTATTGATTGGTTATCGTTTCTAACACACGTATATAAATGTAGATATAATACTATAGTCGTTGTTAAATGTAATGAACATGAAATACAACCAAACATAAGTTATATTATATCAAAAGGTATAACGCTGATACAATAGTTTGGTACAAAACAAGATGGGATCCCTAATACGCCCATCAGTGGTTAGCGCTATACAAAAGACAATGGGTTTTTCCTATACATACACCCATTCTAACATCAGTTTTTACCTAGTACCAACCTAATAAATAAATACACATGCCCACCTGATACACATCCATATAATACGTGATGGGTCTCCTAACATACCCTTTAGCCAAAAGTAGTCAATCTAATACCTAGTAGGCACAACCCGCCATACGTAGATCTAATGAAAATAAGGTAAAAACAATCCCACATCTGTCCTCAGCACAGCTATCAGCACACAAGCTCCAATCACAAACCCTGCTGCCCTCGCATGTCGCTCCAGTACCCTAACACGTGCATGGGAAGACTCAGCTATCTCCCTAACGGCAACCATGTTGCCCAACAGGAAGTGGCAATGCTCATGCATGTCTATCATGTCTTCATCCAGACGAGAGACATCGCTCTGTAGATCTGCAAGGTGAATACCCCAGCCACCAGAAATACGAAACAAGGTGCGAATTACAAAAATAATGGTAGGGAGGGTTAACTCTACAGGCTCTCCAGTAGTAGGCAGTGGAGCTGGGGATCGCGAGGACTCCCCGGCCTCAAATGTAGAGGGAAAACCCTCCAATGACCTTCATCGCCCTAACATAGGAGTCATCCACTCCTAGTGAGCAAACCTAGGTACCATCTGTGGCGGCTCATCACAATGTAGCTCTCTCTCCTCTGTCATCGGTGCCTTGTTGCGGGGCGCAAGTGGTCCTCTAGGGAAATCTCGGACACACATCTGGGGTGACCTCCTAGGTGCTGGTCCTCTAGAAGGTCCAGCAGTCATATGGCATGTTGCCATAAGGTAGACCCTAGCATACGAGTGGTAGGATCAGTGGTAGCAGTAGTAGGTGGGACCACAGGTGCAGTCGGTGGTGGGGTGATGTAGGCATCACCGGTGTCATCAGATAGAGCTCTCGGGTGAACTGATGGACTCACAACTCCGGTGCTAGCATCGCTATGGTAGAAACCCTTGGTCGGCTCCTCATCAGAAGCATACAAGTAGATCGGATTTTGCCTCGACATGCTGAGATAAAAGAAGTCATGGGTGACGTGTCAGTCGTATGTTAGATGTATGCAAAGTATGTATGTGTGAATGCATAAATGTTTCTAGCCAAGGCTATAGTCTAGGTCTCTAATGCTTTCGGTCACTTAAAGACTTCTAGTTCGCTATAACCAATGCCTCTGATACCAAGTCTGTCACACCCCGACAAATGGTGATTACAATCAGTACTAATTAAATATGCAGAAGCTTTGGTGACGTGGCGGGGCTGCGATCAGTAAATCAACCAGTACATTCATACTCAGAGCATATGGTTATTCCACAACATAATAAGTTAGGATGCCAAGTTTAATGGTTATTACAAAAGATTACGAACAGATAAGTCGTAACAGTATTAGTAGTGTTTAAAACATTAAGTTTCACAAGACATATAGATAAAGTAAGATTTCATGGGTATGACTGCAATGTCTGCAGTCATACAGAGGAAATCTCCAAAAGCGTCCCAAAATATGTGGCATCCTATTAGTCCAGGGTTGTCCATCCTGAATGCATGTGATTCTTACTTACACAGCTAATTTCCTAAAAAACATAGAGAAACCGTCAAAAAAATTATTGAGTGAATATACAGGTTTATATGAGTATGTGGTTTGTTTAACCAAGTTTGTTTGTATTACTGAAATATTATTCATTTACAAAATATAAGTTTTGTAGGGCTGTTACCCTAAATTATAGAGCTTTATGTGGGATGTTATCCCAAAGTATATTACTGGTTGTCTGCCAGCATAAAATAAGTAACCGGTGTATTTTTCGGTAAGAAAAAGTTGTAGGATTCGTTCTTCCTTAAAACATGTGGGAATTTCTTAGACTATGAACCCCTACAAGGTGAGCTATACCTTACAAGTTAAAGTAACGCAACCTAACCCTATAACCAAACCACGACCAGCACTTATGTTGTTTGCCTGAAGGACATGTAAGTATACCCTCCTATCGGATCAGGCACAAGTGCTGCCGCCCTACCAGCGACACTTACTCAAGTGACGCCTAATCTAGCGTCACTTACCCTTAGTGCCGCCTGAGCCCAAGTGTAGCCTATAGCGTCACTACCCCAAGTGACGCTGCCAATTTAAAAATCACATTTAACGTCACTTGACCTGTGCCGCTAACCAACCGAGGGTCGCCTATAGCGACACTTACTTGAGTGACGCCCCTAAGTGACGCCCCTAAGTGACGCACAGAGTGACGCCTAAAACAGAAACTTTAAAACTAGATTTCACACTAAGTGTTGAACTTTATGTAACATCTAAACTTATACGATACAACTCAGTAACACATAAAACATGCTTTGTAAGCACACGATACAACATTATAATGATAATGTCTTAACGAATTATTATTACAATCTTTCACCAACGGGTCGTACGCGTTTTTGATAAACGAACTTGAACAACTTATTTGGTCATACTAGTTGATGAACTAGCTTTAGGTGGACATAAAACCCCCACCTACCCGATTGGCTTAAGTGGACATTAACCCCCACTTATACAATCGCTATAGATGGTCTTTTGAGACATCTACTTATACAACCTCATACGTTTAGGGCGTTAGGAGGTTGCACACGGGAACGAGAACACCCACTACTTGTAATATTTGATATTGCTTGCTACCTGCTCAACTCTGGTGAGTTTCATAGCCCCTTTTTACTGTTTTTCACTGGGGTGAGAATACATACAACTGTTTTATAAACTGCTTTATGATCACAAGTACTGGAAACAACTTTTTGTACGGATTGCATGAGACCTGAATAATCCACTAAAGTCCTCTACTTATCATAGTCATTAAAATTTGTGCATGAGTATTATTGGGTGGTACCATCAGGGTTTGACAAACCTCGTCCGGGCTAGTTGCGCTAGCCAACCCACGGGCGTAGTATTACTTGTGATTTAGAAGTGTATCGGATTAGTACACTTACCGGAGGCAAACAACGTTAACCTTGACTATGAGACTCATGCAAATGGTATACTTATATTGTTGTTCGCAATACTTTTACTTGTCGTTGGATAATGATACTTTTACATATCATTGACGAATGATGCAAAACTTGGAAATCTTGTGGATCATTTTAGCAACTGATTACTTAACAAACCTATGAACTCACCAACTTTATGTTGACCTTTTGGTATGTATTTCTCAGGTAACCCGCCGCAGTAGGAAGCTTTTGGAAAGCTTAGCTCGAGTCGCATTGTTTTCAAAACATTAGGAGATTAAATTGCATGTAGCTGTATTTTGTAAATTCAGTAATGAATTAGAAATCTCTAAACGGGTTATGCGAACTCCAGAATTATTTTGTAAACATTTGAATTATGGTAATGTAATATTTTCAAACGTCTCATATAGAAGTCGTTTGCTTGATCTTTATGTTGATGATATTTGATTTGGTCGGCGCCCCCGTGACACCTCCCACTTCCGCTGCAACGTGTTTTGGGGGTGCGACAGATTGGTATCAGAGCCAAAGGTTATAGCGAACTACGATTGCATTACTGACCTATACTATAACCATTAGGTTAGTATTCCTTGTTTAGTATGATTGCATCATTTGACATAGCGATTGCATCATTTGAATTTAATTTAACATAGCCTGATCAACTAGGTACAATTAAAGGAGAATTGATGCAAGACCTGAAATGGTTATATTGAATGGGAATGCATTAGAAGGCTTTGACCAAGGATAGAAACGGGACCAACCCTATACATGCTTATGTGCTAGGTTATTATATTTCTATATAAAACCTTAACCTCTCGTATACTAAACTCCTTGCCACAGAAATGGCAGACTCCTCTAACGTATCATCAACCGGCCTGAACAACGAAACTCAAACGCTATCCACTACTAGGGGTACCACTCCCTTACCTATCCCTACGACACCAAACTCTCCTGAACCTCTTTACTACTTGATCGGCGAAGCCCGGGTAGTACGAAGACGCTGAGAGAATGCCGGATCATCCCGAGCAAACCCTTACTCAAACTCCATTGCTAACACCACGACTAATACCCGCCGTTTGGCATACGCCCGTAGGTGGGACTGGCTACCCACAACCTTAAACACTTGGAGGTCTGAGGAAGCAATACAGATTCCTGCTGACCCCATGAACATCTCCCCGTACACTCAAGAACCAATACACCATACTGTACCGGTGTTAGCAGCCCGACTTCATCGTCATGAAGAAAGGCTCGAAACCCTAGAACGAGATCTTTAGATAGTAGAAAACTACCTGTTGTACCGAACCGATGATCGCATAACACAACTTCTTCAAGAACAGGAAGGCACGAACTGTGCTCTGGAAATGATTCATCAACAGGTAATAGACAACATGAGCGCTACCAACATCCTACAAGCAAGGTTGAAAGAAAGTGAACAACGTTCACGGGAAGCCGAGGAGTATGCTCGTGCACTCGAGCAGCGACTAACCTTAGCTGAAGAAGGTGCCAGGCAAACAAGCAGACTTGCGGATACTATAAATCGCCTTGTCACTCTAATGTCACGAGTAAACCTGCGTCAGGACTAGATCTATTCCTCCTATTGTAACCTATTGAGGCAGGATGTGCTCAACTTATTATCCTTTATTATGTTCATGTTCTGTAAACTTTCGAATTCAGACCGGATGTAACATTCCCGGCATCTTTTGTAATCCTTGTGATTATTGTCTTTTGAAACTCGTACTCTGTATTCAACTTTTCTGTTTAATGAAATATGGTTATCATTCTGAGTTGTTGTATATCATCTCATTATATATACACATCTGATATATCATAACCCCGCGCAAACCTTTTATATGTATCATTTCATTGTTGTTCAGCATCATGCCTCCAAGATGACATACTTACACCGACACCGAAATCGCTCAAGTCATTGCACAGAGCGTAGCTCAAGTCCTTGTTGCCCAACAAAATCCGGGCGGCGGAGGCGCACCTGCTAACACATCTACTCCAAAACCATCTACCTACAAAGATTTCTTGAACTGTAAACCCTTATATTTCAAAGGATCTGAAGGAGCTATCGGTCTGATACGTTGGATCGAAAAGACAGAATCTATTTTCCGAATCTGCAACTGCACTGAGGAAGACAAGGTTAAATTCTCCGCGTGCACCCTTTCTGATGGAGCTCTCACCTGGTGGAATTCGTATGCCCAAACTGTGGGTATTGATACTGCATACCAACTTCCATGGGAAGACTTCAAAACAATGCTCAGGGAAGAGTACTATCCCCGTGAGCAACTGCAACAACTTGAGGAAGAATTCTGGAAATTCTCTATTCAGGGAAACGACATCACCACCTACACCACTCGATTCCACCGGCTATCTGTCTTATGCCCATCTATGGTGGACCCCGAATACAAACGTATCGAGAGATACATTTAGGGGCTACCAGAATTAATCTAGGGGAACGTCATCTCCTCAAGACCCGGGACCATCCAAAGTGATGTCCGCATGGCACATGAACTCATGGCCCAGATTGTCCGCCGAGGGACAACCACTGAGAAAGCCATCGGGGACAACAAAAGGAAATGGTCCGGAAACAACCACAACCAACATCAGCAACAGCCAAACAAAAAGGCCGAGACTGTTAAGGCCTACACCTCTGGTTTAGGGTCGGGGGACAGGAAAGGGTATGTTGGGAACAAACCTTACTGTTTCAAGTGTACGCGACACCATGATGGCCCTTGTACCTGTACTAAGTGCAAACGACAGGGACATCTAGCCAAAGATTGCAGAACCCCTAACCTAAACACCAACCCTAACGCACCAAAGGCTTGTTTCGAGTGCGGCGACGCTAGCCACTTTAGAAACAACTGCCCGAAACGTAACAACAACAACAACTGGAACAACAATAACAACAACAACCCTCGCGGTCGAGCTTTTGTACTCAATGCTGGAGAAGCTCGTCATGACCCCAACATTTTCACTGGTATGTTCCTCCTCAACGATTTAACCACTTCTGTTTTATTCGATACCGGAGCTGATAAAAGTTTCATATCCGATTAATTCTGTCCATTACTAAACATCACACCCCTTGCCTTAGATGCTAAGTACACTGTAGAATTAGCGAATGGCAAACTGATCGAGGCCAATAGTGTAATACCAAATTGCACTTTAAACCTCGCCAACGAACTGTTCCCTATAGACCTCATCCCCGTGGAAATCAGAAGCTTCGATATCATCGTAGGCATGGACTGGTTGTCCAAACACCGTGCCAAAATCGTTTGTTTCGAGAAGATCGTGCGCATACCACTCACTACCAGTGGAACCTTGATCATACAGGGCGAGACTGGTAGGCGAAACCTGAACATCATATCCTGTATGAAAACTCAAAAGTACCTGAGGAAAGGGTACTCGGCAATCCTCGCACATGTAACCGAAAAGAAGTCGGCTGAAAAGCGACTAGAGGATGTGCCCATCGTCTAAGACTATCCGGAAGTCTTTCCCGAAGACTTGCCAAGCCTACCCCTGCCTAGACAAGTCGAATTCCAAATTGACCTTGTGCCCGGAGCTACACCCGTGGCACGAGCCCCATATAGATTAGCCCCATCCGAGTTGCAGGAGTTATCCACCCAATTACAGGAGCTCCTGGACAAGGGATTCATCCGACCGAGTTCTTCACCTTGGGGAGCTCCGGTCCTATTCGTTAAAAAGAAGGATGGATCCTTCAGAAAATGTATAGACTACCGCAAACTGAACAAACTTACCATCAAAAACCGATACACACTTACAAGAATTGATGACCTGTTTGACCAACTTCAAGGTTCGAGCTTCTACTCGAAAATCGACCTACGGTCAGGTTATCATCAACTTCGAGTTCGAGACTCCGACATCCCAAAAACAGCTTTCAGAACCCGTTATGGACATTACGAATTTCAAGTGATGCCTTTTGGCTTAACCAACGCACCGGCTGTATTCATGGACCTTATGAATCGGGTGTGCAAACCCTATCTAAATAAGTTTTACATCGTGTTCATTGATGACATCTTGATCTACTCTCGCAACGAAACCGAACATGGCCAACACCTGAAAACCATCTTGGAATTACTCAGACACGAGGAGTTATACGCCAAGTTCTCCAAGTGTGAGTTCTGGATGCGAACAGTACAATTCCTAGGGCATGTCGTTGACAGTCAAGGGATACGTGTTGATCCAGCCAAGATCGAGGCCATTAAGTGTTGGGAAGCGCCAACCACAGCAACTGAGGTACGACAATTCTTAGGTCTCGCCAGATATTATCGACGATTCATTGAGAATTTCTCCAAAATAGCCTTACCCTTAACCTCACTGACTCAGAAAGACAAGAAATTCAACTGGACCGATAAACAGGAGTCAGCCTTCCAACTTCTGAAACAGAAACTCTGTAGTGCACCAATCCTGTCCTTACCCGAAGGCACCGATGATTTCGTAGTTACTGCGACGCCTCACGCCAAGGACTAGGTTGTGTGTTAATGCAACGTGATAAAGTCATTGCCTACGCCTCTCGACAGCTCAAAATCCACGAAAAGAATTATACCACTCATGACCTTGAACTCGGAGCTGTCATCTTTGCTCTCAAAATCTGGAGACATTACCTTTATGGCACTAAGTGCACCATCTTTACCGATCACAAAAGTCTCCAACACATATTTGATCAAAAGGATCTCAATATGAGGCAACATCGCTGGGTCGAGTTGCTTACCGATTATGACTGTGAAATCAAATACCATCCTGGCAAAGCAAATGTTGTTGCGGATGCCCTCAGCCGGAAGGAACGTTCAAAACCCCTTCGTGTTCGAGCCCTTGGTTTAACCATTCACAATGATCTCACCACTCAAATCCACACCGCTCAACTCGAAGCGCTCAAAAATGAAAACATAAAAAACGAAGCCTTGCGAGGCATGGATAAACAATTCGAAATCAAACCCGACGGAACTCGATACTTCTCCAACCGAATCTGGTTAGCAAACTTTGGAAACCTACGAAATTTGGTGATGGATGAAGCTCACAAATCTCGATACTCTATACATCCTGGTTCCGACAAGATGTATCATGACATTAAACAACAGTATTGGTGGCCCAACATGAAAGTTGACATAGCCACTTATGTTAGCAAATGTTTAACCTGTTCCAGGGTTAAGGCCGAATACCAGAAACCCTCCGGATTGTTACAACAACCCGAGATACCCCAATGGAAATGGGAAAACATAACCATGGACTTCATCGCGAAACTACCAAAAACACCGAGCGGTTGCGATACTGTTTGGGTGATCGTTGATCGTCTCACGAAATCTGCCCATTTCCTAGCTATCAAAGAAACTGACAAGATGAAGCGTCTGGATCGCATCTACATCAAAGAGGTTGTGGCACGACATGGTATTCCCATTTCAATCATCTCAGATAGAGATAGCCGCTTCACCTCTCGATTCTGGCAAACACTTCAACGAGCCCTTGGTACTCGCCTCGATTTGAGTACTGCTTATCATCCGCAAACCGATGGTCAGACTGAACGGACCATTCAAACCTTAGAAGACATGCTACGAGCTTGCGTAGTTGACTTCGGAAACACATGGGAAAACCACCTACCCTTGTGTGAGATTTCCTACAACAATAGTTACCACACCAGCATTAATGTTGCACCATTCGAGGCACTTTATGGGAGAAAGTGCCGATCACCCATTTGTTGGACCGAAATCGGCGATAGCCAACTCACTGGTCCTGAAATCATCCATGAAACAACCGAGAAAATCATGACTATTCAAAACCGGCTGAAAGCCGCACGTGATCGTCAGAAAAGCTATGCTGACGTGAGACGCAAACCACTCGAGTTCCAGGTTGGAGATCGAGTACTCTTAAAAGTGTCATCTTGGAAAGGTGTTATTCGTTTTGGCAAACGCGGAAAACTAAACCCCAGGTACATCGGACCTTTTGAGATTCTTGAAAGAATTGGTCCGGTGGCATATCAACTGCAGCTACCACCGCAACTAAGTAGCGTGCACAACACGTTCCACATTTCTAACCTAAAGAAATGTCTGTCTAATGAGACACTTGTAATCCCGCTCGACGAAATCCACATTGTTGACAAACTCCATTTCGTCGAGGACCCTATTGAAATCATGGACCGTGAGGTCAAACGCTTGAAACAGAGTCGTATTCCCATCGTAAAAGTCCGGTGGAATTCTAGGCGCGGTCCTGAATTCACTTGGGAACGGGAAGACCAAATGCGACTGAAATATCCCCATCTATTCTTAGATACCTCACAGACCACAACAGCAAGCTAATTTCGGGACGAAATTCTCCTAACAGGGGGAGAATGTGACACCCGACGATTTAGGGTTACTGATTAACCCTCTAGAAACCCTAATTACGTGTGTTTAGTTTAGTATTAGGCTAAATACTTGTAATTACTTGTTACTATTTGTATATTTTATGTGAATATACACCTCCGTAATAGATTTATATTACGCTACGTAATTAGTTGTAATTACGCTTACGCAATTTGGTGAAATTGTGCAAAATAACCGGACGGAGTCCGACACTGTATAAAGTACGACGTTGGTGAAAACATTTCTATAAATAACTTAAATCTATTTTTAGAAGTTATTTATCATATATTATTATTTTAATATAATAATACCCGAAAAACCTAGACGTTTCGATTAAAACATCTCAAACGCAACGAAAACGCGCAGAACGCGCCCGACAATCGAGACCGATAAATTAACGGGACATTTTTATAAATGTTCTAAGTACTTAAACTTTTATATCAATTAAGAGTATCAAAATTTAAATCGTTGATTAAACACGTACAATTAACGTTTTACGTACGAATAAACATCGAAACAATCGGGTAAACGAACGGGAAACATAACAAATTAAATGGTAAATAAGAAAATGACTAAAATACCCTTTGTGGGCCCCCAAGGCCGGAGCCCCCATGCCCCCCATGTGCCACCACCCTAAACCCCTCTCATTTTACATGCAAACTCATGATTAAACTTCTCTTACACCTCCACTAAGTGTACATGCAACCTCATTTTACTCCAACACTCCATCTCAATTTTTCTCTCTATTCTCTCTCACTCCTCCCCTCTCTAAAATCCAGAGAATTTCAGTCATTACAACCACCATTCTCCACCTCAAACCACCCTCAAACACCACCATTGATCAAGCAAGAAAAGGAACCAAGCTCAAGAAATAATCATATTCATCTTCCTCTTGTTTCTCCATTAGTTTATTGGTATAAATCACCTAAACTCTTCATTAGTTTTACTTACATAATGTTTATTTATATATTATAAAGCTCATCTAACAAGATTATGTCCAAATATAAGCTTAAAATACGTTTTTATGAATTTTTACACAAAGATACATAATCTCTCTAGAAAATCACAGCACGCTAAAAACGTCATATCTTGAGTTCTAGGAAGATTTAGAAGATTCATTTTTCTTTAAAATTTGTGTATGGAAAAGATCTACAACTTTCGTGTTTTACACTTTTTCCAGAAACGTACACGTTTTTCGCTACTAGTCAATTTGTGAGACTGGTCTGGGTAAAAACAGAATCTGGGCTATGCATGACCATTTGTTTTGTTTCTCTATGATAATGGGACTTAAAACTCTTAGGAAGCATATGTTAGACACTAAACACATAGAAGATCAGTTGGTAAAATTTGTGAGACTCGATTTGGACCAGAAATATGTAAGACACATAGTGAAACAAACCGACAAAAAGTCAAAATGTGAAATCTTGAAGATTTGGGACTTTTATAAGAACCGACACTTTTGGTGAATTAGGACATGAACCGACAATATATTTGGACTCTATAAACTGATATTTGGGTTGGGTGAAAGTTTCAGGTCAAACCTAGTAAGTTTGACCAAGTCAACAAAAGTGGCTCGATTTCGAAAAACTTACTATATTTGGAAAATGGTAACAAAAATAGGTTTGGGTGACTTAGTTAGTAACTTGGACCAAAAAATAATTTCGGAAAGTTTCCCGAATGAAAAACCGACACTTAGAACACTTGGATTAAAAATTGAAAATCGGATCAGGCACAAGTGTCGCCCTACCAGCGACACTTACTCAAGTGACGCCTAATCTAGCGTCACTTACCCTTAGTGCCGCCTGAGCCCAAGTGTCGCCTATAGAGTCACTACCCCAAGTGACGCTGCCAATTTAAAAATCACATTTAACGTCACTTGACCTAGTACCGCTAACGTCACTTGACCTAGTACCGCTAACCAACCGAGTGTCGCCTATGGCGACACTTACTTGAGTGACGCCCCTAAGTGACGCCCCTAAGTGACGCACAGAGTGACGCCTAAAACAGAAACTTTAAAACTAGATTTCACACTAAGTGTTGAACTTTATGTAACATCTAAACTTATACGATATAACTCAGTAACACATAAAACATGCTTTGTAAGCACACGATACAACATTATAATGATAATGTCTTAACGAATTATTATTACAATCTTTCACCAACAGGTCGTACGCGTTTTTGATAAACGAACTTGAACAACTTATTTGGACATACTAGTTGATGAACTAGCTTTAGGTGGACATAAAACCCCCACCTACCCGATTGGCTTAAGTGGACATTAACCCCCACTTATACAATCGCTATAGATGGTCTTTTGAGACATCTACTTATACAACCTCATACGTTTAGGGCGTTAGGAGGTTGCACACGGGAACGAGAACACCCACTACTTGCTAATATTTGATATTGCTTGCTACCTGCTCAACTCTGGTGAGTTCATAGCCCCTTTTTACTGTTTTTCACTAGGGTGAGAATACATACAACTGTTTTATAAACTGCTTTATGATCACAAGTACTGGAAACAACTTTTTGTACGGATTGCATGAGACCTGAATAATCCACTAAAGTCCTCTACTTATCATAGTCATTAAAGTTTGTGCGTGAGTATTATTGGGTGGTACCATCAGGGTTTGACAAACCTCGTCCGGGCTAGTCGCGCTAGCCAACCCACGGGCGCAGTATTACTTGTGATTTAGAAGTGTATCGGATATTACACTTACCGGAGGCAAACAACGTTAACCTTGACTATGAGACTCATGCAAATGGTATACTTATATTGCTGTATGTAATACTTTTACTTGTTGTTGGATAACGATACTTTTACATATCATTGACGAATGATGCAAAACTTGGAAATCTTGTGGATCATTTTAGCAACTGATTACTTAACAAACCTATGAACTCACCAACTTTATGTTGACCTTTTAGTATGTATTTCTCAGGTAACCCGCCGCAGTAGGAAGCTTTTGGAAAGCTTAGATCGAGTCGCATTGTTTTCAAAACATCAGGAGATTAGATTGCATGTAGCTGTATTTTGTAAATTCAGTAATGAATTAGAAATCTCTAAACGGGTTATGCGAACTCCAGAATTATTTTGTAAACATTTGAATTATGGTAATGTAATATTTTCAAACGTCTCATATAGAGGTCGTTTGCTTGATCTTTGTGTTGATGATATTTGATTTGGTCGGCGCCCCCGTGACACCTCCCACTTCCGCTGCCACGTGTTTTGGGGGTGCGACACCAAAGATCACGAAAACACCGTTAGCAACATGAACATTCTCCACGACCAAGTAGTGGAATCAGGGGTAGAAGTCGAGCTCTTGCGACTCAGGTTGGAACAATGCGAACAGCGCCTGCAAGAGGCCGAAGAATACTCAAGGATGCTGGTACAACGACTAGCCTTGGCAGAAGACAACGCCCGACAAACCAGCAGACTCGCAATCACCGTGGATCGACTTGTCACACTAATGGAAAGGATAAACTTACGTTAGAACTAGTGCGACCGTCATCTTGTAATCTATATCTATCTATGTAGGACTCTTACAATTCGAACCAGATGTAACAATTCCCGGTGCCTTTTATACTTTTCATATTATGTAATCTTTTGAAAACCCATACCATGTATCCAACTTGAATTATCTAAATGAAATATAATTATCACTTGTGCTATCATCGTATATATCATCATATACACCTGTGATATATCAGAATTTCATGCAAGTATCTCATTGTCTTTTCTTGATCTTGTTCAGCAAGATGCCACCGAAGCGATTCACCTTCAGCGAAACTGAAATCGCCCAACTCATCGCCCAAAGCGTGGCCCAAGCTATGGCTACCCAACATCCCAGTTCGGGCAGCGAAAATACAGCTGCCAACGGGCCTCAATCCAAACCATGTTCGTACAAGGACTTCCAGAACTGCAAACCCTTGAGATTCAAGGGAACCGAAGGAGCCATCGGACTAATCAGATGGTTCGAGAAAATGGAATCCGTCTTCCACATCAGCAAATGTGCGGAAGAGGACAAAGTCAAATACTCCACCTGCACCCTCGAAGATGGTGCCCTCTCATGGTGGAATTCATATGTCCAGTCCGTGGGTATTGACACCGCCTACCTACTCCCTTGGGAGGACTTGAAGAAAATGCTCACCGATGAGTACTGCCCTAGTGAACAACTCCATAAGCTGGACGAGGAATTCTAGCACTTGAAAGTGCAGGGGATTGATATTGTTGGATACACCACCAGATTCCAACAACTTGTCATCCTTCGCCCAACAATGGTGAGTACCGAGCCCGTGAAAATCAAGAAATATATCTGCAGCCTTCCGGAACCTGTCCGGGGAAACGTCGCATCATCAAACCAAACCGCTCTTCATGGCGCCATCTGGATGGCTCATGAACTGCTAGCCATGAACGAAGACCCTGAACCACCCACTTCTTCCTCTAACCACCCCAAAAGAAAGTGGTCCGACAACCACAACAACTACCAAAACAAGAAACCTGACACCATCAAAGCCTACAATTCTACCACCGAAACCTGGCGTGGTTACACCGGGAACAAGCCCTACTGTTCCAAGTGCAACCGCCACCATGAAGGTCCTTGCGGCCCCTATTGCAACAACTGCAAGAGGTATGGCCAACTCACCAAGGACTGTAGATCTCCCGCCAACAACAACAACTCCAGCAACAACACCAGACCACACCGAGCCTGTTTTGAATGCGGAAATCCTGGGCACTTTAGGAATGAGTGCCTGAAACTGAAGAACAAGGGCAACAACAACAATGCTAAAGGTAGAGCCTTTGTGCTCAACTCTGGGGACGCCCGTCAGGACCCGAATGTGGTCATAGGTATGTTCCTTCTCAATAACTTATCTGCTTCTGCTCTATTTGATACTGGTGCCAATAGAAGCTTTATTTCTGATGAGTTTTGCCACCTTCTTGACATCCCACCAATTGCCTTAGATGTTAAGTACACCGTAGAACTTGCAAATGGTAAACTCATAGAAACCGATAGTGTGATACCTAATTGCACCTTAAACCTAGCCGACGAGACCTTCTCGATCGATCTTATGCCTGTTGAGATCGGAAGTTTCGACGTCATCGTTAGAATGGACTGGTTGTCCAAACACCGAGCCGAAATCGTTTGTTACGAGAAAATCATCCGCATCCCTCTCACCGTTGGTAGAACCTTGATCATACAGGGAGAGACCGATGGGACGAGACTAAATATTATCTTTATTCTGAAAACCCGAAAATTCCTGAGAAAGGGTTATCCTGTAATCCTCGTGCACATCACGGAGAAAAATTTAGGGGAGAAGCGACTTGAGGATGTTCCAATCGTTTGAGACTTTCCCGAAGTCTTTCCTGAAAAACTACATGGTCTACCTCTACCGCACCCCCAAATTTGGGTTGCGGAAGCGAATCGGTTCAGGGCGCGACTAATCAATAATCACAGCACAAAGATATAATGAACGACTCTATATGCGTAGTTTTACAACTTGTATTGATAAAATCAAAATTTACATCAAAATATAGTTTACATTAGCTCAGTTTGGAATTGAGAGATTTACATACATAATTAATTTATACAAAATATAATAATGCAGCTAAATCTCTGAATGTTTGCATGCTGACACGAGCTAATGATTCCTGAATGCAGTCCAACCTACTGCTGAGTATCTGTGATACACGCTAAAATGGGTCAGCGAAACGCTGGTGAGCTCAAAGGTTTGTATGTCAACACATATGGTATGAACCGCAAGATTTAATTGAATTTAAATTGCAACTAAGAAAAATAAAAGTTTTACAGCCATGAGCACATAGTCTGAGCTTAACTCGAGGTGACAGGTCCACATATAAGGAATCCTGATCGAGGTGCCTCCCACGAGTGCCTAATCTACACTCGTCTGAACAAATATTAGTACATCCGTTTACCCAGTTAGTGCATGCTAACCTGGACGAGGAGGGTCAATCCTATATGGTACCATATACTAATATTCACCCCTCAACGTATTACCAAACTATGCTGAGGAGGGCTTTAAAAGATTAGTGAGATAATGTAACACCCCCAAATTTAATGATTCGCGGAAGCATACTTTGGGTGTTACTAATCAATAATCAAAGCACACAGATATATAGTAAACGACTCTATATGCGTCGTTTTAACAAAATATATTAATATTAAAGGTTTACAACAGTTTGAACTCGTACATAGCTCGTGTTCGTAATATGAGAGATTTAAGTACATAATTAGTTATACAAAATCTAATAATGCAATGAAATCTCTGAAGTTTGCATGAAGACTCGAGCTAAGATGCATCCTGATGGGCAGTCCAAATCTACTGCTGAGTACCTGTGATACATGCTAAAATGGGTCAGCTAACGCTGGTGAGCTCACAGGTTTGAGTATCAAATAATATTCTATGAACCGCAAGATTTTAGTATTGATTTGCATCCAGCAAATAAAGTTACAGATAATGTATACAACCATGAGCGCATAGTCTGAGCTGGGTCCCATATAGAGAATTCCGAGCGAGGTGCCTCCACGAGTGCCTAATCTACACTCGTCTTCCCAAATATTAGTACGTCCGTTTACCCGGTTAGTGTTTGCTAACCCGGACGAGGAGGGTCAATCCTATATGGTACCATATACTAATATTCACACTTTTCGTATTACCAGACTATACTGACGGAGGACTTTAGTTTGATTAGTTGAAAACAACTCATGTAGTATATTGAAATATGTACTCGCGTTCATGCGTTAAAAACAGAGCAATGTATCACACCCCTAGTAAAACAGTAAAAAGAGGGGCCATGAGACTCACCTGAGCCTGAAGAGTTTATCTTAATAAACTTAGATTGATTAGCCAAGAATCGAAGTCCAACGACTTGTAACCTGAGGGTGTCCACGACACGCGATGGTTATGACATGATTGAGTATCTCAAAGATCACCCTTGTAGTTGTTTGTTCAACTAGAATGTCCAAATTACCACGATTTGGTTGTTTGTTTAAGTGTTTGAAAATAGGTACGGCCCGTTGGTGATTGTTTGTAATAATAATCCCACATTATTATTTTGATGATTTTGAAGTGTTATACCTCTATGTGTTTTAGAAGTTGTGTCGCATTCGTGTTTGATGTTATACAAGTTTACCACTTTGTGTGAAAGTTTAGATGTAACACCGTTACTCGTGAACCTAGGGTAAGGGCGAAGCCCGTTAATGACGGGGGTACGGGGGCAGCGCCCCTGGTAGCGGGGTCCAAGGGGCGGCAGCCCCTGGCGGGGTCCAAGGGGCAGAGCCCCTGGCTGGGGTCGAGTGAAATGATGAAAAACGCAAAACTTAGTGTTTTATTTCTACTATATTGCTTTTGTGACACCCGTCAAATTAGGACTAGTAATTAGTGCCTAATCAATTATTAATACATGTAATTAGTTCTGTGTTAGGCTAATTAATGTACCGATATATATATATATATTATTGAATATATACAATTATGCGATTCGATTAAATCGTACAAGTTTCAAATCGAATGTATTTCGGTTCAATTAAATACGGACGTTGGTGAAACAATTTTATTAAATAATATAACATTATTTAATAACACTATCTTTCCCAAAATATTATCTTGATAATAATACTTTATAATTAATTCGTGTCGTACAAACAACGGTTACGTGATTTAAAATCCGTACAACGAACGAGCAAATCGAGATCCCTAAATTAACGAATCATCTATATAAATGTTTTTCCAAGTATTTAGAAAGAACACTTCAAGTGAAAGTATTGAAATCTAAATCGTTACTTAAAAACGCGTAATAAACGTTTAAACACCAAACCGAACGAGAAAACGAACACCGCACGAAGCACAAATCGAATAAATGAGAAAAGGACCAAAATACCCCTGAGTGGGCCCCCTAGGCCGGCCCCCCCATGCCCCATGTGACCCCATGTGGTCACCACCCACATAAGCCACTAACACTTCATGCAAGTGTTGAGATAGTGGAATACTACATCACCCTCCACTCATCTCATTTCCATTCAACACTTCAATCTCATTTCTCTCAAAAACACACTCAATTCTCTCTCAAAATCTAGAGAAAACTCAGCCTTTTCTCCACCCTCAAACCACCACAAGACCACCATAAACCACCATAGCACCACCACCATCAAAGTCACTATTCTACAAAGAACACAAACTCAACAACAACTCCTCTTTCTTCTCATCTCATTTCCATCAAAATCTTTGTAAGGAAACTTTATCTTACTTTAATATTGTTTATTTACATGTTATAAAGCTCACCTAACAAGATTATGTCCAAATATAAACTTGAAATACGTTTTTATGAATTTTTCACAAGGAACACACAATCTGTCCAGAAAAACACAGATTACTAAAAATGTCATAACTTGAGTTCTAGGAAGAGTTAGAAGATGCATTGTTTTTTAAAATTTACGTATTGAAAAGATCTACAACTTTCATGTTTTACGTTTTTACCAGATCTGAACGTATTTTTCTCTATTTATCGATTTTTGGAACTGACCTGACTAAAATCAGAAACTGGACTATGCATGACAAATTAAATTGTTTCTCTATGATCATGGGCTTAAGACTCTTGGAAAAATATATGTTAGACCCTAAACACATAGAAGATCAGTTAGAAAAATTGGTGAGACTTGATTGGGACCAGAAATATGTTAGACACATGGTGGAATAAACCGACAAAAAGTCGAAATGTGAAATCTTAAATATTTGGAACTTTTATAAGAATCGACACTCTTGGTGAACTTGGACACAAACCGACAATTTATTTAGACTCTATAAACTGATATATGGGTTGGGTGAAAGTTTCGGGTCAAACCGAGTAAGTTTGACCAAGTCAACAAAAGTGGCTAGTTTTCGGAAAACTTACTATTTTTGGAAAGTGGTAACAAAAATGGGTTTGGTTGACCTAGTTAGTAACTTGGACCAAAAACTAAATTTAGAAAGTTTCCCGAATGAATAACCGACACTTAGAACACTTGGATTAAAATTAGAAATCTGGTCAGACGTAAGTGTCGCCCTACCAGCGACACTTACCCAAGTGACGCCTATAGCGTCACTTACCTTTAGTGACGCCTAAACCAAGTGCCGCATATAGCGTCACTACCCCAAGTGACGCTGCCCATTTAAAATCACATTTGAACGTCACTTGACCTAGTGCCGTTAACCAACTGAGTGCCGCCTATAGCGACACTTACCTAAGTGACGCCCCTAAGTGACGCCTCTGAGTGACGCCCTAAGTGACTCTATAAGTGACTCTATAAGTGACTCTAGAAGTGACTCTATAAGTGACTCTAGAAGTGACTCTATAAGTGACTCTAGAAGTGACTCTATAAGTGACTCTACAAGTGACTCTATAAGTGACTCTATAAGTGACTCTACAAGTGACTCTACAAGTGACTCTATAAGTGACTCTATAAGTGACTCTAGAAGTGACTCTACAAGTGACTCTACAAGTGACTCTATAAGTGACTCTATAAGTGACTCTAGAAGTGACTCTATAAGTGACTCTAGAAGTGACTCTATAAGTGACTCATAGATTGACCAACCTTGACCAACTTTGACCTACGGTTTATGGCTTATACAAACTAAAATAATCTGTTTGCAACACACGATATGTACTAATGAATAGTATGCAATAAAACAAACTTAATAATAATGTCTTAAAGGATTATTATTACAAACTTTCACCAACGGGTCGTACACGTTTTTGATAAACAAAGTTGAACAGTCAAACATTTGGACATAACTAATTGTTGGACAACAAACATAGATGGTCTGTTGAGACATCTACTCACTCATATAACATTACGCGTTTTAAACGCCCGACAGGTTACAAGTCTTCGGACATCAATTCACAGCTAATCAATTCAAGTTTATTTAAATAAACACTCAAGGCTCAGGTGAGTCTCATAGCCCCTATTTTACTGTTTTTCATTAAGGGGTGTGATATTATTGCTCGTTTTGTTTTACAAGTAGAACGCAAGTACAGTTCAATCAAATACTACATGAGTTGTTTTCACTAATCAATTTAAAGCCCTCCACAACATAGTTTGGTAATACATCTGTAGCGTGAATGTTAGTATATGATATCATATAGGATTGACAATCCTCGTCCGGGTTAGCACGCACTAACTGGTCAAACGGACGTATTAGCATTTGGGAAGACGAGTGTAGATTAGGCACTCGTAGGAGGCAACTCAGTTGGGTTTCCTTAATTGGACCTGACACTCAAGTTAAGCTCAGACTATGTGCTCATGGCTGTATAACTTTTATTTTGCTTAATTGCATTTTAAATTCAATTATATTATAAAATCTTGCGGTTCATACAAATATGTGTTGACATACAAACCTGTGAGCTCACCAGCGTTTCGCTGACCCATTTTAGCATGTATCACAGGTGACCAGCAGTAGGTTGGACTGCTCAATCAAGATCTATTAGCTCGAGTCAGCATGCAAACAAACAGAGATTTTAGCTGCATTATTATATTTT
Organism: Pseudognaphalium luteoalbum; assembly: GCA_963422505.1. Lineage (NCBI taxonomy): Eukaryota > Viridiplantae > Streptophyta > Magnoliopsida > Asterales > Asteraceae > Pseudognaphalium > Pseudognaphalium luteoalbum. The sequence continues at coordinate 82,416,836 of OY730193.1, forward strand.
GTATAGATTAATTATGTACTTAAATCTCTTATTTTCAAGCGGAGCTAATGTAAACAATATTTCGATGTAAACTTTTGTTTTATCAATATCAATGTAAAACGACGCATATAGTGGTCGTTCATTATATCTTTTGTGCTGTGTATATTGATTAGTCGTGTCCCGACCCGATTCGCTTCCGCAACCCGAATTTGGGGGTGCGACAGATTGGTATCAGAGCCTAAGGTTATAGTGAACTAGGTTGCATTTAGTGGGCCTAGACTATGACCGTTAGGCAGTATTCCTTATTAAGTATGATTAGGTTCAGTGACTGCATTGTATTGGTTTAATTTAACATAGCCTGATCAACTATGTACAATTAAAAGAATATGATGTGAGACCTGAAAAGAGTCATGACTGAACAGGATACGTTAGTTGACTCTGACCACGAGAGAACCGGGACTCAAATATGTCTGTGTTAGACACTTTAGGCTATTATGTGATATATATATACATAGATAGGCCTCTCTCATGCTCAATATCTTAGACTATATTATATATGTATTATATGAATATAGGCCTCACTTTTTCTAACGCTTTGTCTCAGAATGGCAAACACACCACCCAATTCATCACGCTCTCATCCGTATGGATCGCGTAATCCAAGGGTAGCTAGGAGGAACACCAGGTTGCCTCGAGCTGACCCATACCCCATTCACTTCACTTTGTCAGATTTAGCCACTAGGCTACACCGACACGAACAACGACTTGATACTATGGATATCGAACTCCAAGAAACCAACGAAAACTGGAGACTCACATCACTTGAACGCATCAATCAAGTCTCCGAGGATCACGAACATACAATCAACCACGTGAACACCCTTGACAATCGTCTGGGTGAAACCGTCGAAACCATGGAGGTTGTCCACAACCAAGTGATTGGCAACCGAAACGAAATTTCCGTCCTACAATCAAGGCTGAACCAGTGCGAGACACATCTAAGGGAAACCGAGGATGCCCTCCGCATGGTTAGCAGACTTGCAGAATCTGTGGACCGTCTCACCACACTACTGCCACAACTCAATCTACGTCAGGATTAGCTTAGGCTGAACCTGTACTTTATTATGCTTTCATAGGACCTATGTAATTCGACCGGATGTAATAATTCCCGGAACTTTTGTAAAACTTCTAAGTCTGTAACTTTTGAAACTTATGATTCGGAATTGTCTGTAATCATTTAACATCGTAATATCAATCAGCAATTTCTCTCGACTATCTTACATTGTTAATGTTTCACTGTGTGATGTTGTATATTACCGCTTAAATATATATACATCTATCGTAATTATCATCCTGGTGCAATTTCTTATGTACCTCTCATTCTTTCTTGAAGAATCATGCCGCCAAAGAGGAAAAGTTACAGTGATGCCGAACTTGCTGCTGTCGTATCTCGAGCAGTGGCCGATGCTTTAGCTGCTCGGGATTCACCTCGAAACTCACGAAACAATGACGAAACTCCAGTCAACACTCCTGTTATCAAACCTTGCTCTTACAAGGATTTTCTTAGCTGCAAACCACTCTACTTCAAGGGCACGGAAGGTGCCATTGGTCTAATCCGATGGATTGAACGTATGGAATCCGTTTTCAACCTCTGCAACTGTGCTGAGGAAAACAAGGTCAAATTCTCTGCTTACACCTTTCAGGAAGGTGCACTTACGTGGTGGAACACCTACGCCAACTCTGTAGGCATCGAAATAGCAAACCAACTCCCCTGGGCTGAATTGAAGAAGAAGCTAAGGGAAAAATACTGCCCTGAAGAAGAACTGCATCGGTTGGAGGAAGAGTTCTGGCACCTGACTGTGCAGGGAACTGACATCGCTGGATATACCACCAAATTCCAGCAATTTGCACTGTTATGCCCGGGTTTGGTTGATCCGGAGGAGAAGAGCATCAAAAGATACATCCGCGGCTTCCCGGAAAATATCCAAGGGAACGTCGCTTCATCCAAGCCAACCACTACTGAAAGTGCTATCCGGCTAGCACATGAACTCATGGCAATGGTTATCAGCCGTGAGAAATCCAATACATCCTCCTCCAACAACAACAAACGCAAATCTTCCGAACACCAAAACAACCAGAACAAGAAATCCAACACCATTCAAGTCTACAACACCAATTCCGAAACCAAACGCGCTTACACTGGGGACAGGCCATATTGTTCCAAGTGCAACTACCACCACGACGGTCCATGCAGTACTCCCTGCAACAACTGCAAGAAGTACGGGCACTTGACCCGAGATTGCCGAGCCCCCAAATCCAACAACAACACCTCTCGCAACAATTCCAACCAACCCAAATCCTGCTTTGGGTGTGGAGAAACAGGACACTTCAAGAACGAATGTCCTAAAAACAAGAACAAGGGAAACAACAACAACAACAACAACAATGCAAGGGGAAGAGCGTTCGTACTCAACTCCGGGGATGCCCGTCAGGACCCGAATGTGGTCACGGGTATGTTCCTCCTCAACAACTTAACTGCTTTTGTTCTATTTGATACTTGTGCCGATAGAAGCTTTATTTCTGATGAGTTTTGCCCACTACTTGACATCACCCCAATTGCCTTAGATGTTAAGTACACCGTAGAACTTGCAAATGGTAAACTCATAGAAACCAATAGTGTGATACCTAATTGCACTTTAAACCTAGCCAACGAAATCTTTTCAATCGATCTTATGCCTGTTGAAATTGGAAGTTTTGACGTCATCATTGGAATGGACTGGTTGTCCAAACATCGCGCTGAAATCATTTGTTATGATAAACTCGTTCGTATTCCTCTCGCCGTCGGTAGAACCTTGGTCATACAGGGGGAGACCGGTGGGACGAGACTAAACATCATATCTTGCTTAAAAACTCGGAAATTCTTGAGAAAAGGTTATCCAACAATCCTCGCACACATCATGGAGAAAAAGTCGGAGGAGAAGCGACTTGAGGATGTACCCATCGTTCGAGACTTTCCAGAAGTCTTTCCCGAAGAACTGCCTGGTCTACCACCGCCAAGACAGGTCGAGTTCTCAATCGATCTCGTGCCAGGTGCCGCACCCGTGGCCTGAGCACCATACCGATTAGCCCCATCCGAACTTCAGGAACTGTCCACCCAATTACAGGAACTCCTGGATAGAGGATTCATTCGACCGAGTTCTTCACCTTGGGGAGCTCCGGTCCTATTTGTCAAAAAGAAAGACGGTTCCTTCCGAATGTGTATCGACTATCGAGAGTTGAACAAATTAACCGTCAAAAACCGTTATCCACTTCCTCGTATTGATGACCTGTTTGACCAACTACAAGGGTCAGGTATTTATTCAAAGATCGATCTTCGGTCTGGTTACCATTAACTTCGAGTTCGCGACATCGATATCCTGAAAACTGCTTTCCGAACTCGTTACGGGCATTATGAATTTCAAGTAATGCCATTCGGCCTAACTAACGCACCGGCTGTATTCATGGATCTTATGAATCGGGTGTGCAAACCATATCTTGACAAGTTTGTCATTATCTTCATTAACGACATTCACATATACTCGCGAAGTGAACAAGAACACGCGCAACACCTCAAAACCATTCTAGAACTACTTAAACACGAAGAGCTTTACGCCAAATTCTCCAAGTGTGAGTTCTAGGATACAATCCGTTCAATTCCTTGGACATGTTGTTAATAGTCAAGGAATCCATGTCGATCCATCAAAAATTGAGGCCATCAAGTGCTGGCAAGCACCAACATCTCCAACTGAAGTACGTCAATTCTTGGGACTTGCCGGGTATTATCGGCGATTCATTGAAAAATTCTCAAAAATAGCTCAACCACTCACAACCTTGACTCAGAAAGACAAAAAGTTCGATTGGACTAATAAACAAGAGTCAGCATTTCAACTTCTGAAACAAAAGCTTTGCAGTGCTCCGATTCTATCCTTACCCGAAGGCACCGATGACTTCGTGGTATACTGCGATGCTTCTCATCAAGGTCTCGGTTGCGTGCTGATGCAACGAGACAAAGTTATTGCTTATGCTTCGCGACAACTCAAAATTCATGAAAAGAGCTATACCACCCACGATCTTGAGCTAGGAGCTGTCGTCTTTGCCCTCAAAATCTGGAGACATTACCTCTATGGCACTAAGTGCACAATCTTTACCGACCACAAAAGTCTCCAACACATATTCGATCAGAAGGATCTCAACATGAGACAACGTCGGTGGGTCGAATTGCTTACCGACTACGATTGTGAGATCAAATACCATTCGGGCAAAGCAAACGTTGTTGCCGATGCCCTCAGTCGAAAAGAACGAACGAAACCACTTCGAGTCCGAGCCCTCAGCATAACTATTCATAATGATCTGAACATTCAGATTCTCACTGCTCAACTCGAAGCTCTGAAAACCGATAACATCAAAAACGAAGCCTTGCGAGGCATGGACAAACAATTCGAAATCAAGCCTAACGGGATTAGGTATTTCTCAAACCGAATCTGGTTACCCAGTTTTGGAAATCTACGAGACTTGGTGATGGATGAAGCTCACAAGTCCAAATATTCTATCCATCCTGGATCCGACAAAATGTATCACGGCATCAAGGAATTTTATTGGTGGCCGAATATGAAAGCTGAAATCGCTACATACGTCAGCAAGTGTCTTACTTGCTCGAAAGTCAAAGCTGAATACCAAAAACCTTCTGGTTTACTCCAACAACCCAGCATTCCTGAATGGAAATGGGAACAAATTGCCATGGATTTCATAACCAAACTACCAAAGTCATCGAGCGGTTGCGATACCATTTGGGTGATCGTCGATCGTCTCACAAAATCTGCCCATTTTCTGGCAATCAAGGAAACCGACAAAATGGAACGCCTCACACAAATCTACATCAAAGAGGTTGTTTCTCGACACGGTGTTCCAATCTCAATTATCTCTGATAGGGATAGTCGTTTCACCTCTCACTTTTGGCAATCACTTCAAAAATCATTGGGTACCCGTCTGGATATGAGTACCGCATACCATCCTCAAACTGATGGCCAAAGTGAACGAACAATTCAAACACTGGAAGACATGCTACGGGCCTGCGTAGTTGACTTCGGTGTAAATTGGGAAAAACATCTACCATTGTGTGAGTTTTCGTACAACAACAGCTATCACACTAGCATTAAGGCTGCACCTTTCGAGGCACTGTACGGTCGTAAGTGCCGATCACCTATCTGTTGGACCGAAGTGGGAAACAGTCAACTCACTGGTCCAGAGATCATTCACGAAACAACTGAAAAGATCTTCGAGATCCAAAACAAACTCAAAGCCGCACGTGATCGTCAGAAAAGTTATGCTGACGTGAGACGCAAACCACTCGAGTTCCAGGTTGGGGATCGAGTGCTACTCAAAGTTTCACCTTGGAAAGGTGTTATCCGATTCGGTAAACGCGGGAAATTGAATCCCAGATACATTGGACCATTCGAGATCCTCGAGAGGATAGGTCCAGTGGCATATCGACTGCAACTGCCATCTGAGCTCAGCAGTGTGCATCCCACTTTTCACATTTCAAATTTAAAGAAATGTCTCTCTGATGAGACACTTATCATTCCACTCGATGAAATTCGTATTGACGACAAGCTTCATTTTGTTGAAGAACCCGCCGAAATCATGGACCGTGAGGTCAAACAACTCAAACAAAGTCGTATTCCCATTGTCAAAGTCAGGTGGAATTCGCGACGTGGGCCGGAATTCACCTGGGAACGGGAGGACCAGATGCGACTCAAGTACCCTCAGTTATTTGCTGAAGCTACTTCAAACACAACTTCAAACAAAATTTCGGGATGAAATTCTCCTAACTGGGGGAGAATGTGACACCCGTCAAATTAGGACTAGTAATTAGTGCCTAATCAATTATTAATACATGTAATTAGTTCTGTGTTAGGCTAATTAATGTACCGATATATATATATTATTGAATATATACAATTATGCGATTCGATTAAATCGTACAAGTTTCAAATCGAATGTATTTCGGTTCAATTAAATACGGACGTTGGTGAAATAATTTTATTAAATAATATAACATTATTTAATAACACTATCTTTCCCAAAATATTATCTTGATAATAATACTTTATAATTAATTCGTGTTGTACAAACAACGGTTACGTGATTTAAAATCCGTACAACGAACGAGCAAATCGAGATCCCTAAATTAACGAATCATCTATATAAATGTTTTTCCAAGTATTTAGAAAGAACACTTCAAGTGAAAGTATTGAAATCTAAATCGTTACTTAAAAACGCGTAATAAACGTTTAAACACCAAACCGAACGAGAAAACGAACACCGCACGAAGCACAAATCAAATAAATGAGAAAAGGACCAAAATACCCCTGAGTGGGCCCCCTAGGCCGGCCCCCCCATGCCCCATGTGACCCCATGTGGTCACCACCCACATAAGCCACTAACACTTCATGCAAGTGTTGAGATAGTGGAATACTACATCACCCTCCACTCATCTCATTTCCATTCAACACTTCAATCTCATTTCTCTCAAAAACACACTCAATTCTCTCTCAAAATCTAGAGAAAACTCAGCCTTTTCTCCACCCTCAAACCACCACAAGACCACCATAAACCACCATAGCACCACCACCATCAAAGTCACTATTCTACAAAGAACACAAACTCAACAACAACTCCTCTTTCTTCTCATCTCATTTCCATCAAAATCTTTGTGAGGAAACTTTATCTTACTTTCATATTGTTTATTTACATGTTATAAAGCTCACCTAACAAGATTATGTCCAAATATAAACTTGAAATACGTAATTATGAATTTTTCACAAGGAACACACAATCTGTCCAGAAAAACACAGATTACTAAAAATGTCATAACTTGAGTTCTAGGAAGAGTTAGAAGATGCATTGTTTTTTAAAATTTGCGTATTGAAAAGATCTACAACTTTCATGTTTTACGTTTTTACCAGATCTGAACGTATTTTTCTCTATTTATCGATTTTTGGGACTGACCTGACTAAAATCAGAAACTGGACTATGCATGACAAATTAAATTGTTTCTCTATGATCATGGGCTTAAGACTCTTGGAAAAATATATGTTAGACCCTAAACACATAGAAGATCAGTTAGAAAAATTGGTGAGACTTGATTGGGACCAGAAATATGTTAGACACATGGTGGAATAAACCGACAAAAAGTCGAAATGTGAAATCTTAAATATTTGGAACTTTTATAAGAATCGACACTCTTGGTGAACTTGGACACAAACCGACAATTTATTTAGACTCTATAAACTGATATATGGGTTGGGTGAAAGTTTCGGGTCAAACCGAGTAAGTTTGACCAAGTCAACAAAAGTGGCTAGTTTTCAGAAAACTTACTATTTTTGGAAAGTGGTAACAAAAATGGGTTTGGTTGACCTAGTTAGTAACTTGGACCAAAAACTAAATTTAGAAAGTTTCCCGAATGAATAACCGACACTTAGAACACTTGGATTAAAATTAGAAATCTGGTCAGACGTAAGTGTCGCCCTACCAGCGACACTTACCCAAGTGACGCCTATAGCGTCACTTACCTTTAGTGACGCCTAAACCAAGTGCCGCATATAGCGTCACTACCCCAAGTGACGCTGCCCATTTAAAATCACATTTGAACGTCACTTGACCTAGTGCCGTTAACCAACTGAGTGCCGCCTATAGCGACACTTACCTAAGTGACGCCCCTAAGTGACGCCTCTGAGTGACGCCCTAAGTGACTCTATAAGTGACTCTATAAGTGACTCTAGAAGTGACTCTATAAGTGACTCTAGAAGTGACTCTATAAGTGACTCTACAAGTGACTCTATAAGTGACTCTACAAGTGACTCTATAAGTGACTCTATAAGTGACTCTACAAGTGACTCTACAAGTGACTCTATAAGTGACTCTATAAGTGACTCTAGAAGTGACTCTACAAGTGACTCTACAAGTGACTCTATAAGTGACTCTATAAGTGACTCTAGAAGTGACTCTATAAGTGACTCTAGAAGTGACTCTATAAGTGACTCATAGATTGACCAACCTTGACCAACTTTGACCTACGGTTTATGGCTTATACAAACTAAAATAATCTGTTTGCAACACACGATATGTACTAATGAATAGTATGCAATAAAACAAACTTAATAATAATGTCTTAAAGGATTATTATTACAAACTTTCACCAACGGGTCGTACACGTTTTTGATAAACAAAGTTGAACAGTCAAACATTTGGACATAACTAATTGTTGGACAACAAACATAGATGGTCTGTTGAGACATCTACTCACTCATATAACATTACGCGTTTTAAACGCCCGACAGGTTACAAGTCTTCGGACATCAATTCACAGCTAATCAATTCAAGTTTATTTAAATAAACACTCAAGGCTCAGGTGAGTCTCATAGCCCCTATTTTACTGTTTTTCATTAAGGGGTGTGATATTATTGCTCGTTTTGTTTTACAAGTAGAACGCAAGTATAGTTCAATCAAATACTACATGAGTTGTTTTCACTAATCAATTTAAAGCCCTCCACAACATAGTTTGGTAATACATCTGTAGCGTGAATGTTAGTATATGATATCATATAGGATTGACAATCCTCGTCCGGGTTAGCACGCACTAACTGGTCAAACGGACGTATTAGCATTTGGGAAGACGAGTGTAGATTAGGCACTCGTAGGAGGCAACTCAGTTGGGTTTCCTTAATTGGACCTGACACTCAAGTTAAGCTCAGACTATGTGCTCATGGCTGTATAACTTTTATTTTGCTTAATTGCATTTTAAATTCAATTATATTATAAAATCTTGCGGTTCATACAAATATGTGTTGACATACAAACCTGTGAGCTCACCAGCGTTTCGCTGACCCATTTTAGCATGTATCACAGGTGACCAGCAGTAGGTTGGACTGCTCAATCAAGATCTATTAGCTCGAGTCAGCATGCAAACAAACAGAGATTTTAGCTGCATTATTATATTTTGTATAGATTAATTATGTACTTAAATCTCTTATTTTCAAGCGGAGCTAATGTAAACAATATTTCGATGTAAACTTTTGTTTTATCAATATCAATGTAAAACGACGCATATAGTGGTCGTTCATTATATCTTTTGTGCTGTGTATATTGATTAGTCGTGTCCCGACCCGATTCGCTTCCGCAACCCGAATTTGGGGGTGCGACAGATTGGTATCAGAGCCTAAGGTTATAGTGAACTAGGTTGCATTTAGTGGGCCTAGACTATGACCGTTAGGCAGTATTCCTTATTAAGTATGATTAGGTTCAGTGACTGCATTGTATTGGTTTAATTTAACATAGCCTGATCAACTATGTACAATTAAAAGAATATGATGTGAGACCTGAAAAGAGTCATGACTGAACAGGATACGTTAGTTGACTCTGACCACGAGAGAACCGGGACTCAAATATGTCTGTGTTAGACACTTTAGGCTATTATGTGATATATATATACATAGATAGGCCTCTCTCATGCTCAATATCTTAGACTATATTATATATGTATTATATGAATATAGGCCTCACTTTTTCTAACGCTTTGTCTCAGAATGGCAAACACACCACCCAATTCATCACGCTCTCATCCGTATGGATCGCGTAATCCAAGGGTAGCTAGGAGGAACACCAGGTTGCCTCGAGCTGACCCATACCCCATTCACTTCACTTTGTCAGATTTAGCCACTAGGCTACACCGACACGAACAACGACTTGATACTATGGATATCGAACTCCAAGAAACCAACGAAAACTGGAGACTCACATCACTTGAACGCATCAATCAAGTCTCCGAGGATCACGAACATACAATCAACCACGTGAACACCCTTGACAATCGTCTGGGTGAAACCGTCGAAACCATGGAGGTTGTCCACAACCAAGTGATTGGCAACCGAAACGAAATTTCCGTCCTACAATCAAGGCTGAACCAGTGCGAGACACATCTAAGGGAAACCGAGGATGCCCTCCGCATGGTTAGCAGACTTGCAGAATCTGTGGACCGTCTCACCACACTACTGCCACAACTCAATCTACGTCAGGATTAGCTTAGGCTGAACCTGTACTTTATTATGCTTTCATAGGACCTATGTAATTCGACCGGATGTAATAATTCCCGGAACTTTTGTAAAACTTCTAAGTCTGTAACTTTTGAAACTTATGATTCGGAATTGTCTGTAATCATTTAACATCGTAATATCAATCAGCAATTTCTCTCGACTATCTTACATTGTTAATGTTTCACTGTGTGATGTTGTATATTACCGCTTAAATATATATACATCTATCGTAATTATCATCCTGGTGCAATTTCTTATGTACCTCTCATTCTTTCTTGAAGAATCATGCCGCCAAAGAGGAAAAGTTACAGTGATGCCGAACTTGCTGCTGTCGTATCTCGAGCAGTGGCCGATGCTTTAGCTGCTCGGGATTCACCTCGAAACTCACGAAACAATGACGAAACTCCAGTCAACACTCCTGTTATCAAACCTTGCTCTTACAAGGATTTTCTTAGCTGCAAACCACTCTACTTCAAGGGCACGGAAGGTGCCATTGGTCTAATCCGATGGATTGAACGTATGGAATCCGTTTTCAACCTCTGCAACTGTGCTGAGGAAAACAAGGTCAAATTCTCTGCTTACACCTTTCAGGAAGGTGCACTTACGTGGTGGAACACCTACGCCAACTCTGTAGGCATCGAAATAGCAAACCAACTCCCCTGGGCTGAATTGAAGAAGAAGCTAAGGGAAAAATACTGCCCTGAAGAAGAACTGCATCGGTTGGAGGAAGAGTTCTGGCACCTGACTGTGCAGGGAACTGACATCGCTGGATATACCACCAAATTCCAGCAATTTGCACTGTTATGCCCGGGTTTGGTTGATCCGGAGGAGAAGAGCATCAAAAGATACATCCGCGGCTTCCCGGAAAATATCCAAGGGAACGTCGCTTCATCCAAGCCAACCACTACTGAAAGTGCTATCCGGCTAGCACATGAACTCATGGCAATGGTTATCAGCCGTGAGAAATCCAATACATCCTCCTCCAACAACAACAAACGCAAATCTTCCGAACACCAAAACAACCAGAACAAGAAATCCAACACCATTCAAGTCTACAACACCAATTCCGAAACCAAACGCGCTTACACTGGGGACAGGCCATATTGTTCCAAGTGCAACTACCACCACGACGGTCCATGCAGTACTCCCTGCAACAACTGCAAGAAGTACGGGCACTTGACCCGAGATTGCCGAGCCCCCAAATCCAACAACAACACCTCTCGCAACAATTCCAACCAACCCAAATCCTACTTTGGGTGTGGAGAAACAGGACACTTCAAGAACGAATGTCCTAAAAACAAGAACAAGGGAAACAACAACAACAACAACAACAATGCAAGGGGAAGAGCGTTCGTACTCAACTCCGGGGATGCCCGTCAGGACCCGAATGTGGTCACGGGTATGTTCCTCCTCAACAACTTAACTGCTTCTGTTCTATTTGATACTGGTGCCGATAGAAGCTTTATTTCTGATGAGTTTTGCCCACTACTTGACATCACCCCAATTGCCTTAGATGTTAAGTACACCGTAGAACTTGCAAATGGTAAACTCATAGAAACCAATAGTGTGATACCTAATTGCACTTTAAACCTAGCCAACGAAATCTTTTCAATCGATCTTATGCCTGTTGAAATTGGAAGTTTTGACGTCATCATTGGAATGGACTGGTTGTCCAAACATCGCGCTGAAATCATTTGTTATGATAAACTCGTTCGTATTCCTCTCGCCGTCGGTAGAACCTTGGTCATACAGGGGGAGACCGGTGGGACGAGACTAAACATCATATCTTGCTTAAAAACTCGGAAATTCTTGAGAAAAGGTTATCCAACAATCCTCGCACACATCATGGAGAAAAAGTCGGAGGAGAAGCGACTTGAGGATGTACCCATCGTTCGAGACTTTCCAGAAGTCTTTCCCGAAGAACTGCCTGGTCTACCACCGCCAAGACAGGTCGAGTTCTCAATCGATCTCGTGCCAGGTGCCGCACCCGTGGCCTGAGCACCATACCGATTAGCCCCATCCGAACTTCAGGAACTGTCCACCCAATTACAGGAACTCCTGGATAGAGGATTCATTCGACCGAGTTCTTCACCTTGGGGAGCTCCGGTCCTATTTGTCAAAAAGAAAGACGGTTCCTTCCGAATGTGTATCGACTATCGAGAGTTGAACAAATTAACCGTCAAAAACCGTTATCCACTTCCTCGTATTGATGACCTGTTTGACCAACTACAAGGGTCAGGTATTTATTCAAAGATCGATCTTCGGTCTGGTTACCATCAACTTCGAGTTCGCGACATCGATATCCTGAAAACTGCTTTCCGAACTCGTTACGGGCATTATGAATTTCAAGTAATGCCATTCGGCCTAACTAACGCACCGGCTGTATTCATGGATCTTATGAATCGGGTGTGCAAACCATATCTTGACAAGTTTGTCATTATCTTCATTAACGACATTCACATATACTCGCGAAGTGAACAAGAACACGCGCAACACCTCAAAACCATTCTAGAACTACTTAAACACGAAGAGCTTTACGCCAAATTCTCCAAGTGTGAGTTCTAGGATACAATCTGTTCAATTCCTTGGACATGTTGTTAATAGTCAAGGAATCCATGTCGATCCATCAAAAATTGAGGCCATCAAGTGCTGGCAAGCACCAACATCTCCAACTGAAGTACGTCAATTCTTGGGACTTGCCGGGTATTATCGGCGATTCATTGAAAAATTCTCAAAAATAGCTCAACCACTCACAACCTTGACTCAGAAAGACAAAAAGTTCGATTGGACTAATAAACAAGAGTCAGCATTTCAACTTCTGAAACAAAAGCTTTGCAGTGCTCCGATTCTATCCTTACCCGAAGGCACCGATGACTTCGTGGTATACTGCGATGCTTCTCATCAAGGTCTCGGTTGCGTGCTGATGCAACGAGACAAAGTTATTGCTTATGCTTCGCGACAACTCAAAATTCATGAAAAGAGCTATACCACCCACGATCTTGAGCTAGGAGCTGTCGTCTTTGCCCTCAAAATCTGGAGACATTACCTCTATGGCACTAAGTGCACAATCTTTACCGACCACAAAAGTCTCCAACACATATTCGATCAGAAGGATCTCAACATGAGACAACGTCGGTGGGTCGAATTGCTTACCGACTACGATTGTGAGATCAAATACCATTCGGGCAAAGCAAACGTTGTTGCCGATGCCCTCAGTCGAAAAGAACGAACGAAACCACTTCGAGTCCGAGCCCTCAGCATAACTATTCATAATGATCTGAACATTCAGATTCTCACTGCTCAACTCGAAGCTCTGAAAACCGATAACATCAAAAACGAAGCCTTGCGAGGCATGGACAAACAATTCGAAATCAAGCCTAACGGGATTAGGTATTTCTCAAACCGAATCTGGTTACCCAGTTTTGGAAATCTACGAGACTTGGTGATGGATGAAGCTCACAAGTCCAAATATTCTATCCATCCTGGATCCGACAAAATGTATCACGGCATCAAGGAATTTTATTGGTGGCCGAATATGAAAGCTGAAATCGCTACATACGTCAGCAAGTGTCTTACTTGCTCGAAAGTCAAAGCTGAATACCAAAAACCTTCTGGTTTACTCCAACAACCCAGCATTCCTGAATGGAAATGGGAACAAATTGCCATGGATTTCATAACCAAACTACCAAAGTCATCGAGCGGTTGCGATACCATTTGGGTGATCGTCGATCGTCTCACAAAATCTGCCCATTTTCTGGCAATCAAGGAAACCGACAAAATGGAACGCCTCACACAAATCTACATCAAAGAGGTTGTTTCTCGACACGGTGTTCCAATCTCAATTATCTCTGATAGGGATAGTCGTTTCACCTCTCACTTTTGGCAATCACTTCAAAAATCATTGGGTACCCGTCTAGATATGAGTACCGCATACCATCCTCAAACTGATGGCCAAAGTGAACGAACAATTCAAACACTGGAAGACATGCTACGGGCCTGCGTAGTTGACTTCGGTGTAAATTGGGAAAAACATCTACCATTGTGTGAGTTTTCGTACAACAACAGCTATCACACTAGCATTAAGGCTGCACCTTTCGAGGCACTGTACGGTCGTAAGTGCCGATCACCTATCTGTTGGACCGAAGTGGGAAACAGTCAACTCACTGGTCCAGAGATCATTCACGAAACAACTGAAAAGATCTTCGAGATCCAAAACAAACTCAAAGCCGCACGTGATCGTCAGAAAAGTTATGCTGACGTGAGACGCAAACCACTCGAGTTCCAGGTTGGGGATCGAGTGCTACTCAAAGTTTCACCTTGGAAAGGTGTTATCCGATTCGGTAAACGCGGGAAATTGAATCCCAGATACATTGGACCATTCGAGATCCTCGAGAGGATAGGTCCAGTGGCATATCGACTGCAACTGCCATCTGAGCTCAGCAGTGTGCATCCCACTTTTCACATTTCAAATTTAAAGAAATGTCTCTCTGATGAGACACTTATCATTCCACTCGATGAAATTCGTATTGACGACAAGCTTCATTTTGTTGAAGAACCCGCCGAAATCATGGACCGTGAGGTCAAACAACTCAAACAAAGTCGTATTCCCATTGTCAAAGTCAGGTGGAATTCGCGACGTGGGCCGGAATTCACCTGGGAACGGGAGGACCAGATGCGACTCAAGTACCCTCAGTTATTTGCTGAAGCTACTTCAAACACAACTTCAAACAAAATTTCGGGATGAAATTCTCCTAACTGGGGGAGAATGTGACACCCGTCAAATTAGGACTAGTAATTAGTGCCTAATCAATTATTAATACATGTAATTAGTTCTGTGTTAGGCTAATTAATGTACCGATATATATATATTATTGAATATATACAATTATGCGATTCGATTAAATCGTACAAGTTTCAAATCGAATGTATTTCGGTTCAATTAAATACGGACGTTGGTGAAATAATTTTATTAAATAATATAACATTATTTAATAACACTATCTTTCCCAAAATATTATCTTGATAATAATACTTTATAATTAATTCGTGTTGTACAAACAACGGTTACGTGATTTAAAATCCGTACAACGAACGAGCAAATCGAGATCCCTAAATTAACGAATCATCTATATAAATGTTTTTCCAAGTATTTAGAAAGAACACTTCAAGTGAAAGTATTGAAATCTAAATCGTTACTTAAAAACGCGTAATAAACGTTTAAACACCAAACCGAACGAGAAAACGAACACCGCACGAAGCACAAATCAAATAAATGAGAAAAGGACCAAAATACCCCTGAGTGGGCCCCCTAGGCCGGCCCCCCCATGCCCCATGTGACCCCATGTGGTCACCACCCACATAAGCCACTAACACTTCATGCAAGTGTTGAGATAGTGGAATACTACATCACCCTCCACTCATCTCATTTCCATTCAACACTTCAATCTCATTTCTCTCAAAAACACACTCAATTCTCTCTCAAAATCTAGAGAAAACTCAGCCTTTTCTCCACCCTCAAACCACCACAAGACCACCATAAACCACCATAGCACCACCACCATCAAAGTCACTATTCTACAAAGAACACAAACTCAACAACAACTCCTCTTTCTTCTCATCTCATTTCCATCAAAATCTTTGTGAGGAAACTTTATCTTACTTTCATATTGTTTATTTACATGTTATAAAGCTCACCTAACAAGATTATGTCCAAATATAAACTTGAAATACGTAATTATGAATTTTTCACAAGGAACACACAATCTGTCCAGAAAAACACAGATTACTAAAAATGTCATAACTTGAGTTCTAGGAAGAGTTAGAAGATGCATTGTTTTTTAAAATTTGCGTATTGAAAAGATCTACAACTTTCATGTTTTACGTTTTTACCAGATCTGAACGTATTTTTCTCTATTTATCGATTTTTGGGACTGACCTGACTAAAATCAGAAACTGGACTATGCATGACAAATTAAATTGTTTCTCTATGATCATGGGCTTAAGACTCTTGGAAAAATATATGTTAGACCCTAAACACATAGAAGATCAGTTAGAAAAATTGGTGAGACTTGATTGGGACCAGAAATATGTTAGACACATGGTGGAATAAACCGACAAAAAGTCGAAATGTGAAATCTTAAATATTTGGAACTTTTATAAGAATCGACACTCTTGGTGAACTTGGACACAAACCGACAATTTATTTAGACTCTATAAACTGATATATGGGTTGGGTGAAAGTTTCGGGTCAAACCGAGTAAGTTTGACCAAGTCAACAAAAGTGGCTAGTTTTCGGAAAACTTACTATTTTTGGAAAGTGGTAACAAAAATGGGTTTGGTTGACCTAGTTAGTAACTTGGACCAAAAACTAAATTTAGAAAGTTTCCCGAATGAATAACCGACACTTAGAACACTTGGATTAAAATTAGAAATCTGGTCAGACGTAAGTGTCGCCCTACCAGCGACACTTACCCAAGTGACGCCTATAGCGTCACTTACCTTTAGTGACGCCTAAACCAAGTGCCGCATATAGCGTCACTACCCCAAGTGACGCTGCCCATTTAAAATCACATTTGAACGTCACTTGACCTAGTGCCGTTAACCAACTGAGTGCCGCCTATAGCGACACTTACCTAAGTGACGCCCCTAAGTGACGCCTCTGAGTGACGCCCTAAGTGACTCTATAAGTGACTCTATAAGTGACTCTAGAAGTGACTCTATAAGTGACTCTAGAAGTGACTCTATAAGTGACTCTACAAGTGACTCTATAAGTGACTCTACAAGTGACTCTATAAGTGACTCTACAAGTGACTCTATAAGTGACTCTATAAGTGACTCTAGAAGTGACTCTACAAGTGACTCTACAAGTGACTCTATAAGTGACTCTATAAGTGACTCTAGAAGTGACTCTATAAGTGACTCTAGAAGTGACTCTATAAGTGACTCATAGATTGGCCAACCTTGACCAACTTTGACCTACGGTTTATGGCTTATACAAACTAAAATAATCTGTTTGCAACACACGATATGTACTAATGAATAGTATGCAATAAAACAAACTTAATAATAATGTCTTAAAGGATTATTATTACAAACTTTCACCAACGGGTCGTACACGTTTTTGATAAACAAAGTTGAACAGTCAAATATTTGGACATAACTAATTGTTGGACAACAAACATAGATGGTCTGTTGAGACATCTACTCACTCATATAACATTACGCGTTTTAAACGCCCGACAGGTTACAAGTCTTCGGACATCAATTCACAGCTAATCAATTCAAGTTTATTTAAATAAACACTCAAGGCTCAGGTGAGTCTCATAGCCCCTATTTTACTGTTTTTCATTAAGGGGTGTGATATTATTGCTCGTTTTGTTTTACAAGTAGAACGCAAGTACAGTTCAATCAAATACTACATGAGTTGTTTTCACTAATCAATTTAAAGCCCTCCACAACATAGTTTGGTAATACATCTGTAGCGTGAATGTTAGTATATGATATCATATAGGATTGACAATCCTCGTCCGGGTTAGCACGCACTAACTGGTCAAACGGACGTATTAGCATTTGGGAAGACGAGTGTAGATTAGGCACTCGTAGGAGGCAACTCAGTTGGGTTTCCTTAATTGGACCTGACACTCAAGTTAAGCTCAGACTATGTGCTCATGGCTGTATAACTTTTATTTTACTTAATTGCATTTTAAATTCAATTATATTATAAAATCTTGCGGTTCATACAAATATGTGTTGACATACAAACCTGTGAGCTCACCAGCGTTTCGCTGACCCATTTTAGCATGTATCACAGGTGACCAGCAGTAGGTTGGACTGCTCAATCAAGATCTATTAGCTCGAGTCAGCATGCAAACAAACAGAGATTTTAGCTGCATTATTATATTTTGTATAGATTAATTATGTACTTAAATCTCTTATTTTCAAGCGGAGCTAATGTAAACAATATTTCGATGTAAACTTTTGTTTTATCAATATCAATGTAAAACGACGCATATAGTGGTCGTTCATTATATCTTTTGTGCTGTGTATATTGATAAGTCGTGTCCCGACCCGATTCGCTTCCGCAACCCGAATTTGGGGGTGCGACAGCTTTGGTGAAAAACGCATCTGGACTTGAATTCGGGTGAAATGGGGCGTCAAATTTGGGCCTCGAAACTTAGTGTAAAATTAGTTTGAAACCTTCTGTTTTATGCGTCACTTATAGCGTCACTTAGGGGCTTGGGCAACACTTGGGAAGTGTCGCTAGAAATAGTAAATCTGAGCATGTGCGTCACTTAGGGGAAGTGACGCATGGTAGGGCGTCACTAAGGTAAGTGTCGGTATAAGTGTCGGGTATGGGTCTAGGCGTCACTTAGGTAGTGACGGATTGAAATCAGAATTTGATTGTTGGCGTCACTTAAGAAGTGTCGCTAGAAGTGTCGGTTAAAGTTGTTGTGCGTCACTAGTCAAGTGACGGTAGAAGTCGGGAAAAGAGGGTTTTATGCGGCACTTAAGCAAGTGACGGGAAATTAGGGTTTTATGCGTCACTCTATGCGTCACTTAAGTGACGCACGAAGTGACGCATAGTTGCTGCTGTCTATGCGACACTTAAGTCTGATGACGGATTTTTGAGCCAAAAACGAGTTTTTCGGTTTCCGTTTGGTCTGATCCTTTTACCCAACCTTTATATGGACATTTTAAGCTTGAAGAAACAACTAAAGCTTGAAAACACTAAAAATCGAGGAGTTGCGGGTTTTGTCGGAAACTTACAACTTAACGCGGGAGAATCCGGAAAGATGGAAATGTAGATCGTTGTGAGGTGGTTCTTTTCTTCCAAATGAGCGATGAAAACCGAGGTCGTTTGGTGGTGTAATTTTGTGATTTAGAGGTGGTGGTGGTGATGGAGTTTGTAGAGAGAAAAGAAGAAAGAGAGAGAAAAGTGGATGGTGAGAATGAGAAGAAAGGTGGGAAGAGAAGAGGGAAAAGAGAGGGGAGGGGGGGCCCGGCTGCTGGGGTCCACCGAGTGTGGGCTTCACCAGTTTTTCGTTCTCCCGCGTACGCGCTCCGTGCAGTGTTCATTTTCTAGATCGTTTGAACATTAAATATTTATTTCGCGCGTCATACACACATTTTAAGATACGAATAACTTCCCGATATTTTAATTAAAATATTTCACCAATTACTTTAATAATTGAGTTATAAAATATAACTTAACTTGTTTCATTTTGTTTGTGTGTTTGTTATTTTTAACCGCGAAATCCTTGTTTGCACGATACGCAATAAATATGAAATATTATTAACATAATATTTTGGATATAATAGTTGTATTAAATAATATTATATTGTTTAATAAAAATGTTCACCAACGTCCGTATAAATTGAATCGAATTACATTCGATTTGGGATTGCGTACGATTTAATCAAATCGCATGTTCGTATATATTCATCAATATATATTGAGATACATTAATTATCCTAATCTAAGGACTAATTACATGTATTAACAACTGATTAGGTACTAATCACTAGTCCTAATTTGGCGGGTGTTACAGATAACTCATGTAGTAATTGTTTGTTTTTGTACTTGCGTTCATATAGTTAAAATAAATTGAGCAATGATATCACACCCCTGAGTAAAACAGTAAAATTGGGGCTATGAGACTCACCTGAGTCTTGAGAGTTTAATTTAACAAACTTGAATTGATTAGCCAAATTGTGATGTCCGAAGACTTGTAACCTGAGGGTGTCCACGACACGCGATGGTTATTAATTGATTAGGTATCTTAAAAGACTACCTTTGTAGTTGCTCGTCCAACTAGAATATCCAAATGACTACGATTTGGTTGATTAACTAGAGTTTTGAAAATGTGTACAGACCGTTGGTGATTTGCTTGTAATAATAATCCCACATTATTATTTTGATTTTCGAAAGGCGTTATACTTAAAAAGTATTTATAAACTTTAGGTGACGGAGGTCCGGGGGCAGCAACCCTGGTTAGCGGGGTCCCAGGGGTGGCAACCCCTGGCGGGGTCCAAGGGGTTGGCCCCTGGTTGGGGTCGAGATTACTTTGGTGAAAAACGCATCTGAACTTGAATTTGGGTGAAATCAAGTCATAAAATTTTAGGTCTCGACACTTAGTAAAATCTGTATTTCTTGGTTCCGTTTCATGCGACACAGTATGCGACATACAGCTTTGTGTCGCTAAGTGCGACATAGTCTGTTGTGTCGCAGATCATTACTGCGACATAAGGGTTTGTGTCGCAAAGTGCGACATCCGCAATTTAATGCGACATAAGGTGTTGTGTCGCTATGAGCGACGGGAATAAGTTTTGCGACATAGTATTTTGTGTCGCTATCTGCGACATCTGAAGGTATTGCGACATAGAGGCTTGTGTCGCTATATGCGACATAGGCCATGATTTGGCGACATAAGGACTTGTGTCGCAGGTGGCCTGGAGCCTCTGCGACATAACGAGCTGTTGGCCGGAAAATGAGCCGAAAAGGTGTTTTCCGGTTTCCGTTTAACTTGAAACTTTTACCCAACCCATATTTGGACATTATAAGCTAAAATAACCCATAAACAAGTAAAAATAATGGAAATCGGAGTGTTTCGGGTTTTGTCAGAAACTTACAAACTTAACGCCGAAGAAATCCGGAAAGATGAAAATGTAGATCGTGTTGAGGCGAACGTTTTCTCCCAAACAAGTGAAGTGATTCGAGTGAGTTTGGTGGTGATTTTTGGTGGTGATAAGAGGTGGTGGTGGTGAGTAATTTTGAGAGAAAAAGAAGGAGAGAGAGAAAGAAAGTGAGAAATGAGGAGGAGGGGAGGGGGAAAAAGGGCAGATTTTTGGGGAGGGAGGGGAGGAAATCTTCCAAATTTTAATCCCCCGCGTTTGCGCTCCGTGCGGTGTTCGTTTCCCCGATCATTTAAACGTTTAAATATTTATTTTAAAATACGAATATTTACTAAGGTTTTTGTTGAAGTATTTCATCAAATACTTTACTTGAGTTATAAAATATAACGTATTCTTGTTTCGGTTGTTCGCGCGTTTATTATTTAAATCGCATAATTGTATTCTGTACGATACGAATTTGAGTTGAAATATTATCTACATAATATTTTGGATAAAATAGAGTTATTAAATAAGGTTATATTACTCAATAAATTTGTTCATCAACGTCCGTATTAATTGAAACGAATTACATTCGATTTGAAACTTGTACGATTTAATCCAATCTTATACTTGTATATATTGAACAATATATAAATTGATACATTAATTAGCCTAACACATAACTAATTACATGTATTAACATTTGATTAGGCACCAATTACTAGTCCTAATTCGACGGGTGTCACAACCTCCACCTAGACAGGTTGAGTTCTCGATCGATCTCGTGCCGGGTATCGCACCGGTAGCCCGAGCACCATATCGCCTAGCCCCATCCGAACTTCAAGAACTGTCCACCCAGTTACAGGAACTCCTAGATAGAGGATTCATTAGACCGAGTTCTTCACCTTGGGGAGCTTCGGTCTTGTTTGTAAAAAAGAAAGACGGTTGATTCAGAATGTGTATCGACAACCGAGAGTTGAACAAGCTAACTGTCAAGAACCGGTATCCACTTCCTCGCATTGATGACCTGTTTGACCAACTTCAAGGATCGAGTTTTTATTCAAAGATCGATCTTCAATCAGGTTATCATCAATTACGTGTTCGTGACACCGACATCCCAAAAACCGCTTTCAAAACCCGTTATGGGCATTACGAATTCCAAGTGATGCCTTTCGGTCTAACCAACGCACCGGCTATATTCATGAACCTCATAAATTGGGTGTGCAAGCCTTATCTCGACAAGTTTATCATTGTTTTTATCGATGACATCCTCATCTATTCGCGTAACAAGCAAGAGCATGCGCAACACCTCAAAACCATCCTAGAAGTACTTAAGCACGAGGAGCTTTACGCTAAATTATCTAAGTGTGAGTTCTGGATGCAAACCATTCAATTCCTTGGACACGTAATTGACAGTCAAGGAATTCACGTCGATCTATCGAAAATCGAGGCTATCAAAGATTGGCAAGCGCCAACCACTCCAACCGAAGTACGCCAATTTTTGGGATTGGCCGGGTATTATTGCCGGTTCATCGAAAATTTCTCCAAGATAGCCCAACCACTCACGGCACTGACTCAAAAGGAAAAGAAGTTCACTTGGACTGATAAGAAAGAGTCGGCATTTCAGCTATTAAAACTCAAGCTTTGCAGTGCTCCTATTCTATCTTTACCCGAAGGCACCGACGACTTCGTGGTATACTGCGATGCTTCCCACCAAGGTCTCAGTTGCGTGTTGATGCAACGAGACAAGGTCATTGCTTACGTTTCCCGACAACTCAAAGTTCATGAGAAGAACTACACAACTCATGACCTCGAGCTAGGGGCCATGGTGTCCGCCCTCAAAATCTGGAGACACTACCTCTATGGTACCCGAAGTACCGTATTCACCGATCACAAAAGTATCCAACACATCTTCGACCAAAAGGATCTAAACATGAGGCAACGTCGATGGGTCGAGTTGCTTACCGATTACGATTGTGAGATCAAATATCATCCGGGCAAGGCAAATGTTGTTGCCGATGCTCTCAGTCGAAAAGAACGGCCTAAATCACTTCGAGTCCGAGCCCTCAGTATGACCATTCATAATGATCTCACCATTCAGATCCACGCCGCTCAACTCGAAGCTCTGAAACCCAAAAACATCAAAAGCAAAGCCTTACGAGGCATTGATAAACAATTTGAAATCAAACCTAATGGTGTTAGGTACTTCTCAAATCGAATCTAGTTGCCTAGTTTTAGGAACCTGTGAGACTTGGTGATGGATAAAGCTCACAAGTCTAAGTATTCTATCCATCCGGGATCCGATAAAATGTATCACAGCATCAAGGAATTCTATTGGTGGCCGAACATGAAAGCCGAAATTGCCACATATGTCAGCAAGTGTCTTACTTGCTCGAAAGTCAAAACCGAACATCAAAAACCTTCTGGTTTACTTCAACAGCCCAGCATTCCTAAATGGAAATGGGAACAAATTTCCATGGATTTCATAACCAAACTACCAAAATCAATGAGCGGTTGCGATACCGTTTGGGTGATCGTCAATCGTCTCATCAAATCTGCTCATTTCCTGGCGATCAAGAAAACCGATAAAATGGAACGCCTCTCACAAATCTACATCAAAGAAATCGTTTATCGACACGGTGTTCCAACCTCGATTATCTCTGATAGGGACGCTCATTTCACATCTCACTTTTGGCAATCACTTCAAAAATCGTTGGGTACCCGCCTTGATATGAGTACCGCATACCATCCTCAAACCGATGATCAAAGTGAACGAACTATTCAGACACTGGAAGACATGCTACGAGCTTGCGTAGTTGACTTCGGTGCAAACTGGGAAAGACACCTACCATTGTGCGAGTTCTCCTACAATAACAGCTATCATGCCAGCATTAACGCTGCACCATTCTAGGCACTGTACGGTAGTAAGTGCCAATCACTGATTTGTTGGACCGAAGTGGGAGACAGCCAACTCACTGGTCCTGAACTCATACACGAAACCACCGAGAAAATTGTTGAAATCCAAAACCAACTCAAAGCTGCACGTGATCGTCAGAAAAGTTATGCTTATGTGAGACGCAAACTACTCGAATTCCAGGTTGGGGACCGAGTACTCTTGAAAGTATCGCCTTGGAAAAGCGTAATCCGATTCGGCAAACGCGGAAAATTAAATCCCAGGTATATTGGGCCTTTTGAGATCCTCGAAAGGGTTGGCCCTGTGGCATACCGATTGCAGCTGTCAGCCGAGCTCAGCAGTGTGCACCCTACTTTTCACATTTCTAACCTAAATAAATGTCTGTCTGATGAGACACTTATCATTCCACTCGATGAGATTCGCGTCGATAACAAACCCCATTTTGCTGAGGAACCCGCTGAAATCGTAGACCGTGAGGTCAAACAACTCAAACAAAGTCGTATTCCCATCGTTAAGGTCAGGTGGAATTCTCAGCGCGGTCCAGAATTCACTTGGGAACGGGACGACCAAACGCGACTCAAGTATCCTCAATTATTCACCGACTCAACATCAAACGCGACCTCGAGCTAAATTTTGGGATAAATTCTCCTAACAGGGGGAGAATGTAACACCTGCCAAATTAGGACTAGTGATTAGTGCCTAATCCTTTGTAAATACATGTAAAATAAAGAAGAAGAAAAACACCCTGTTTCTGGGCCTAGAAAAAAAGAAGAAAAAAAGAAAAAAAAATTGAATGATTATTTAAATAACGAGAAATAGTTATTTGGTTTATTTGAAAATAAATAAGTAAAAGAGTCACAGGTTTTATTGTGATTAATAAAATATCACTTGTTTTAAATTGTTGAACCTGACTAGTAAAATAAAATAATATTTTCGCAAATATTTTTTAGGTTCCAGACAATAGGATTAGAAGGGGTATTATATTAAATGAACCAACAGTGAGTCGGTTGGTGTATAAACCGACCTCACCAAACTTACAATTCCCAATTCTTTATTTTTCATTTTGTAAACTTGCAAACTCTCAAGTTCACTACACCATAACCAAATCAGAAACAAGCTATTGTTCTGTGATTTTGATTTTGAAACAGCAACATCATCATCTTGTCACTTCATCACCATCTAGAAAAGAAAGTAAGTTTAATTTTGATTTATAGGAAATGGGTTTTGAATGACTGAATCAAATTAAAGTTTGTTATGTTGTTATTTGGTGATATTAGGTGATATATGATGTTAGTAGAAGTGTTAGAAACTATAGAAATCGAGTTTATTGAGTTTTGGTGAGTTTTGGTTCGAAAATCTCGTGAGAACAGCGAAACTCGAAGAACCCAGTTCGTCCTGCGAACTGAGTTCTTGTTGCGAAGCGAGTTGAGAGCTGCGAAACGAACCGAACTCTTGCGAACTGAAATATTGCTTTGCGAGTTGAGTTTTGCTCTGCGAAACGAGTCGCTGCGATGTGAGTTGAACTTGCGAAGCGAATTGAGTTTCGCTGTGCGAACTCAGTTCTGCGAGCCGAGATCGCTGTGCGAACTGAGTTATTTCGTTGCGAGTTGAGTTTCTGCGAACCGAGTTGACCTGCGAAACCAGATCACTGCAAACCGAGATTTTTAAGATTTTTGTTTCGCAAATTTTGAAAATGCGCAAGTCTTTTCGGGGTAACAGACTGATGACAATTTCACTAACTCGGATTGGATTGAAATTTGCATGGTCACTCGGAAACAGCCTAATGATCCCGGCTCTATTCTAAGAGTCTAGGCAGTTTTTGGCCATTCGGGGTCATCTAGGGCCCGAAAATGGCATTTTTTAGTTTTTAAACGTCATTTCAGGATTTTCTGATTTCATATCTAATTGAACTGTTGTTTGCCTAGACTCTAGGGATTACATGATTTGATAAATATGTTAAAATAATGGTTATGGGATGAGTTACTGATTTGTTATTATTTGTGTTCTCAGATAAGCAGAAGGAAACTCAGTGACATTAGACAACTGAGTTTAGAGACTGGAATATCAGTGAGTGGTAACTGTATTCTTCTGTTCAATTCCGTTGTAACAAGTTTGGTACAACGGATGGACATTTTGGTAATTGGTTATTGACTGTTTTGTTTATTGGGATATAGTTATTGTTGATTTGTTATTTATTCTGTATTGGCATGATTATTGTATAATGTGTGATTCTTTGCCGCTGGGCATATTTGACTATGTGGATTATTCAGAGGTCAACGTTGGTTGGGTTTGGTGCTATTGTTTGGCTGGCGGGGTTTCCGATACACATCGTTGATGGATGAATCCTAGTCAGTGAAGATAGCTTCAAACTATCGGTAAATCACTGTGATGGCATACCAGTGGTTTAAAGTGTTCTTGTGATGGCATACCAAGAACCGTCGATCCTCTTTGTTTGTGTTGGGTTATGTTTATTTGTTGTATGAATTGTTATCTCTGGATTGAACTGTCGGATACAGTTCCATTCACTTAGCTGTGAGCTAATCCCACCATGTTTAACATTTTGCAGGTTTTTGGGTAAGTATGGATCGGGATTAGGAACAAGATGAATGTTTGATTATGACCGCGCACACTCTGATCCTTTTGGAAAATTAGAATTATGTTTGGTTAAGTTATATAACACCCGATCTTTAGTAAATGGTTTGTAAATATTTATTTATAAGTGTGATGTTTTAAAATTGCTACATTTTAGTATATGTAATATCGGTAAATATGTTTTGGGACACGCTTCTGAAATATAATAATATAATATATATTTGTGAAACATGGGGTGTTATAGTATACATTATCATTATCTTTATTTCCTGAATGCAAATCAGTACCTAAATCTTGCGGTTCATATGACATTATTTGATATTCAAACCTGTGAGCTCACCGGCGTTAGCTGACCCACTTTAGCATGTATCACAGGTATTCAGCAGTATATTTGGACTGCCCTCAGGATTTCTATAGCTCGAGTCAGCATGCAGACAATAGAGATTTCCTTGCATTAGTATATTTTGTACAAGTATTTATGTATTGGAATCTCTCATTTAATCGAACACGAGCTATGTACGGATTCAACTTTTGTAAACATTTTAATATTAATATATTTTGTTAAAACGACGCATATAGAGTCGTTTGCATATATCTGTGTGCTTAATTATTGATTAGTAACACCCAAATTATGCTTCTGTCAAATAGTAAATTTGGGGGTGTTACATACAGGTTGTACCTCGACCTTAGCTTTAGGTGGCGTATTAGTCGTATTAGTCTTAATTTAATATTCGGAAGTACAGGGTACTTAATTGTAACTAGCTAATCCATTTAAACTCCCTTTGTAATTCTCATTGGATTATGTTATTTCTATTTCATTTTTCTTTTTGTCCTTTTTTCCCCCTTAAAAAACGGAAACTTAACTCTACATTTTTTAAACGGCTCTAAATACACAAAAATAAGATCAAGGAGTTTGGCCTCATCTTGTACGGTATCTTTTGTTGGGGGTGGTCAATCAAAAGCTCCTTTTGTTTCTTCGATGTTTTCAAATAACCCAAAGAAATCGATGATTCACGCCCAAAGAAAGCGTTGTATGAATTTTCGTCACTAGGCACTTCTTGCTCTTCTAAATGTATCAACTATAAACTCGGTATGTATAAGAGTATTATTATATGGATATAAAAATATAAATATAAATAATTATTATTGCTTGATACATTCTTTTGTACTAGTCTTTTACGTTAACATTGTGATGTGTTATACCAGTAATTAGACCAATTTAGTTAAAATTTAAAACCATCTATCATTTTTCAACCTATAGGGTATAACCACCAACCAAACTTTATCTACTTGCTAAATCCAAAATTCATTCTCAAAACCTCCCTCACAATTTCACAAAACACATTCTTAGACAACTAAAAGGTGTAGGCCCAAATTATGAGCCCATCAGACTATTAGAAAAACTTGGCAGGCCGGTAGCTTCTAGGATCTTTAATTGGGATACTTCAGGACTCAGGAGTTCAGGACTTCAGGCCCAGCTTGTAGCATTGTCGTCATCCAGACAAATAAAGGACTAAATACTACTCCGTAATAGACCACCCCAATGTAGAGATGCACATCGAAACCGGGTTCAAGAACCCGACCCGATTTGAAACCGATTTGAAACCGGTCAAAACCGGGTTTGACCAAAACCGGTTCGGGTTGGGTTAAAACCGCCGGTTTGAAACCGGTTTGATGTTTGGACCGTTGAAACCGGGTTGGAACCGGTTTGACTTGGAACCGGTTTGAAAACCGGTTTGAAAACCGGTTTGAAACCGGTTTTTTTTTTTTGAACGTTAATGTATCCGTTGGGGTTGGATCTAGCCGTTTTTTTGCCATATAATTACGTTTTTGCCATTATGATTCAAGTATATATATATCATATCATTTAGGAACCAAAACACACATTTACACACTCATATTTATATACAAATACTCAAAAACGCATATATATTCTCGTTTCAAAAATGGCAACTCAATCTTCTTCCGCTTCTCATGGTATTGGTTCTTCAAATGCACCAATGATTGTGAAAAATTTACCCAACAAAAGAAATCCGGAGATTTGGGGTGGTTACGACAAAGTGTTGTTGTCGGATGGTTCGATTAAAGCGCATTGTAAACGTTGTAAGATGTTCTTCAAACCCGACTCCAACACCACGTTGAAAAATCATACCGAGAAGCATTGTGTGGGACTCAAAGGTAATCCGGAAGCAAGTGGTCAATCTTCGATTGCACGAGATGGTTCTATATTTACATACGATGTGGAACGGTGTCGACAAGCTTTTGCGGGTTATGTGATTCAAGAAGCTTTGCCTTTCAACCACTTCGACAACCCTCGGCTTACTAGGGTGATTCAAACTACTCTTCAACCGCGATATAACAATGTAATTCGTACTACTCTTAAACGCGATGCCCTTAAATTGTGGAAAGAAGCTAAAATACAACTAAAAATCGGTTTTGAAAATTTAAATACAAGTGTATCATTAACAACCGATGTTTGGTCGGCTCCTCATGGTTTGCCCGGTTCGTACCTTTGTGTTACCGCACATTGGGTTGATCCCGCAACTTGGCAAATGATGAAACGTACCATTGCTTTTGAAGACTTTGAGTATCCTCACACGGGGCAAAACTTATTTAACATGTTACGATATGTAATTAAAACGTTTAAATTGGAACAAAAGGTTTTTTCAATCTCTTTTGACAATGCTAGTAATAATACACTTGCCGTTTCAAAATTAATACTAAAATACGCACCACCATTGAAGGGCATTTTTTATCATAGTCGATGTGTTGCACACATCATTAACTTGGTTGTGCAAGCGGGACTAGCGGTTGATGATGTAGACGAAATAAAAACTAGGTTTAAATCTATGTTGCAAGACATTTTTCAAAAGGGTAAAGCTAGATACAAATCTTATATGAAATTGTGCAAGGAAACGAATTCTATTTTTTTAACCCCTAATTGGGACATGCCCGTTAGATGGAATTCGACCTACCATATGCTTGTATGTGGTTTACGCCAAAGAAATACTTTACAAGTTTTTCATGATCATCTTGTTACAAAACGTCTTGCAACACCATTTCCAATCATATATTGGGATTATATTGAAAAGATGGTCGAGTTGCTCAAAATTTTCAAAACCGCGACTACTTTATTATCGGGTGTTTATTATCCAACTGGTCATTTGGTGCTTAATCAAATTTGGTTAATAACTACAAAATTAAACGACTACATGTTTGAAGGTCTAATATTTGAACAAATGGTGGCTCCCATGAAAGAAAAACTAAGAAAATATTTTCAAGAAATGCCACCGGTAATTACTTGTTGCGCCGCAATGAACCCTTGTTTGAACGTTAGCGGGGTGGACTTGCTTATCGATAACATTTGTCACAATTTGGATTTGAATGAGGCCAACCCATTGTTTTCACATAATGCAAAAACGGATTTTAAACAAAATTTGGGAGATTTATTTGGCGTATATTTTCAAAAATATAGTTCAACCGCACAAGTGTCCGGTAGTTCGGCTAACATAATGTTTTCTTCATCTTCTTCTAGCAATCCAATGCTAAACTTTTATAATACTTTAAGACAAGAAAACCATAAACGGGCAAGGGGTGATGGTAACCAAAATCCCACTAGCGAATATGGGAGATATACCGGAACGGATTTTTTGGCCACTATTCTACCCAATGAGTTCGAACAATTTGATATTTTGGCTTGGTGGAAAGAGAGGGAATCTCAATTTCCCGTTCTAGCCATCATGGCCCGAGATTTACTAACCGTCCAAGCTTCTACGGTAGCTTCGGAATCCGCTTTTTCTCTTAGTGGCAGGGTATTATCTATACGAAGAACAAGACTCACACCGGCCTCCTTAGAGATGTGCATTTGCTTGAAGGATCACTTGGATGCCGCGGAACGTATACAAAATGTTTCAAGTCTTGAAGGTGAAATGGAATACGAAGGAGACATACACATTATCGAGGTGGAAGAAGGTGTAACAATATCACTTTCCGACGAAGAAATTGCTCTTGATCAAGCTTCGCGCGAGGCTACCTCCGAAGAAGATTTCGACTTTTGAAGACTTTGAAGATGTTTGAAGACTTTGAAGATGTTTGAAGACTTGAAGATTTGAAGATTAATACAACTTGAAGATTATAAAGATTATGAAGACTTTTTTCTATTCGAATATTTTTAAGAAAACTTAGAAGACTTTTGTTTAAGTGATTGTTCAATTATGTTTCCCTTACCAATGTTCTACGAATTCAATAAAAAAATTAGACTCAAACATTGATTTTCCTTAAAAACGCCTTACGCTATTTCGGTAAATTCTATTATAGACTTTTCTGACCAAACATTTTTTTTAGGAAGATTGGTAAGACATTTGGAGTAGTTCTTAATCAATTATGTTTCCATTACTCATGTACTAACATTCCAATCAAAAAGATTTGGCCCAAACGTTGGTTTTCCCAAAAACGGCTTACGCTATTTCGGTAAATTCTATTATAGACTTTTCTGACCAAACATTTTTTTTAGGAAGATTGGTAAGACATTTGGAGTAGTTCTTAATCAATTATGTTTCCATTACTCATGTACTAACATTCCAATCAAAAAGATTTGGCCCAAACGTTGGTTTTCCCAAAAACGCCTTACGCTATTTCGGTAAATTCTATTATAGACTTTTCTGACCAAACATTTTTTTTAGGAAGATTGGTAAGACATTTGGAGTAGTTCTTAATCAATTATGTTTCCCTTACCAATGTTCTACGAATTCAATAAAAAAATTAGACTCAAACATTGATTTTCCTTAAAAACGCCTTACGCTATTTCGGTAAATTCTATTATAGACTTTTCTGACCAAACATTTTTTTTAGGAATATTGGTAAGACATTTGGAGTAGTTCTTAATCAATTATGTTTCCATTACTCATGTACTAACATTCCAATCAAAAAGATTTGGCCCAAACGTTGGTTTTCCCAAAAACGCCTTACGCTATTTCGGTAAATTCTATTATAGACTTTTCTGACCAAACATTTTTTTTAGGAAGATTGGTAAGACATTTGGAGTAGTTCTTAATCAATTATGTTTCCATTACTCATGTACTAACATTCCAATCAAAAAGATTTGGCCCAAACGTTGGTTTTCCCAAAAACGCCTTACGCTATTTCGGTAAATTCTATTATAGACTTTTCTGACCAAACATTTTTTTTAGGAAGATTGGTAAGACATTTGGAGTAGTTCTTAATCAATTATGTTTCCCTTACCAATGTTCTACGAATTCAATAAAAAAATTAGACTCAAACATTGATTTTCCTTAAAAACGCCTTACGCTATTTCGGTAAATTCTATTATAGACTTTTCTGACCAAACATTTTTTTTAGGAAGATTGGTAAGACATTTGGAGTAGTTCTTAATCAATTATGTTTCCATTACTCATGTACTA
Organism: Pseudognaphalium luteoalbum; assembly: GCA_963422505.1. NCBI lineage: Eukaryota > Viridiplantae > Streptophyta > Magnoliopsida > Asterales > Asteraceae > Pseudognaphalium > Pseudognaphalium luteoalbum. The sequence continues at coordinate 82,448,482 of OY730193.1, forward strand.
ACATTCCAATCAAAAAGATTTGGCCCAAACGTTGGTTTTCCCAAAAACGCCTTACGCTATTTCGGTAAATTCTATTATAGACTTTTCTGACCAAACATTTTTTTTAGGAAGATTGGTAAGACATTTGGAGTAGTTCTTAATCAATTATGTTTCCATTACTCATGTACTAACATTCCAATCAAAAAGATTTGGCCCAAACGTTGGTTTTCCCAAAAACGCCTTACGCTATTTCGGTAAATTCTATTATAGACTTTTCTGACCAAACATTTTTTTTAGGAAGATTGGTAAGACATTTGGAGTAGTTCTTAATCAATTATGTTTCCATTACTCATGTACTAACATTCCAATCAAAAAGATTTGGCCCAAACGTTGGTTTTCCCAAAAACGCCTTACGCTATTTCGGTAAATTCTATTATAGACTTTTCTGACCAAACATTTTTTTTAGGAAGATTGGTAAGACATTTGGAGTAGTTCTTGATCAATTATGTTTCCATTACTCATGTACTAACATTCCAATCAATTATGTTTCCATTACTCATGTACTAACGTTGGTTTTCCCAAAAACGCTTAACGATCGAACGAAAAATGAATTATATAGACTTTTTCGATTGTATACTTTTTTTTAACAAGATTTAGAGGCGTTTTGGTTTAGTTATCGATCAATTATGTTTCCAATACTTATGTTCTACGAACTCAATGAAAAAGTTTTGACCCAAACATTCGTTTTCCTTGAAACGCTCGCGAAAAACGGAATTATATAAAAACCGGTTTGAAACCGGTTTTGGAACCGGTTCGGGTTCGACCCTATACAAATCGGGTTAGATCGGGTTGGGGTTTGGGTGGCCAAAACCGGGTTGGACCCGAACCGGTTTTGGGCCAAACCGGTTTTGACCAAGTTTGACCAAAACCGGTTTCGGGTCGGGTCGGGTCGGGTTCTCTCAAAACCGGGTTGTGTGCAACTCTGCCCCAATGTGTTACAAAGAAACGGGCATTTAGCGACCAGTGTTTTCACTTTTCACTTGCGAGTTTTTCGGATTTTCTTTCCCTAAAAAATATAGATGAATAACTTAAAATATCATAAAAAGTAACTATTTACTTATAAAAAGGAAAATAAATTCTTTTCTTTTCTTAGAAAATTTGAATTTAAACACGTTTACTAATTTTTTAGTATTCTTAAAAAAGTTTTCAAAAAAAGTGTGAAGAGTTTTTCGTAGCTAAACGCACCATAAGCTACTAGATGAAAGGCAGAAAACGAAATTCTTTTTGTTATTCTGATTAATCAATGATAAATATGTGTTTATTTTTCATTTTTTTTCTGATCAAGTCTATTTATTTGTTTTTTTAATATACAATGAGTTGTACTATAAACATTACAAGTTGTACATATTTTACACACGTGAAAAAAATGTAATTGGCACATTGATCCGAGTCAAACCACGTGACAAAAAGTGCACACATTGCAACTAACGCGGCTGCTTAATCATCTTTTTGCAAAGTAAAACGGTAGAGACAACACTTTTTCAATAATTTAGCACTTGCCTGTTACATATCATACATCGGTGAAAAAAATGTAAGTTGAGATAAAAATGTATAGTACGTATGCGACAAAGTATAATAATAACCCGATTTAATTAAGTCGCTTTACTATTTTTGTGATTGGTAATGTCCCTTAACAATTGTTGTCTTATTCAGAACGTATAAATATTTTCTACTAAAGTCATTTCTGCATCCGGTTGTTGTTGAGCTCATGTGTCATGAATAATTTAAAACGTCAAGTTGGACAAATTCGAATGTAAAATATGTGAGTATAAGAGTTTTGAAAGATGGCAGGGGAATAACCAATATTTTCCACTTACCCATGTCTATTTTCTATTGAAGGTAAAAGATGTGAGTGATCTTTGACGCAAAATTTGTAATGATTATTTTTTTCGAATTGTAAAGCTCTTAGAGCATAGTGAGTCGTTGACTGAGTTTCAATGTTCAGTCCAGTGTTCTACTGAACACTGAACTTGAACACTGAAGCTGAAAAGTGAGGTAATGGTTAACCTTGAGATTCATTGTTCAGTTGATTATTTTATTATTATTATTATTTTATAAAACAAATTAAACAAAAACAAATACATTAAATGAAAACAAACACATTAAAATACATTAAATAAAAGTTCATAAATATTAAATAGTACATTAAACAAGATACATAAATTAAAAGAACATTAACTAAAATACAAGATTAAACAAGCATAAAACTACATATGTTTCTCCCAAATATGTTCAACAAGATCGGATCGGAGGTTGTCATGGATATCTCTTGTCGCGTAGTTCCTTCTTTTTCTGCCTGTATGTATCACATCTCTCGATCCAAGTCGTTTGCATATTAGCAAAAGGAACATAATACTCATCGTTTTCAACAATATTGAACCCGCTCTCTTCTTGGATCATATTATGCAACAATATGCATGTATACATAATTCTTTTTATATGGTTGACCTTATAAGCTTTTGGCGGTTGTTGTAGTATATGCCATCGGCCTTGAAGCACACTAAAAGGCTCGATCAACATCTTTTCGTGCAGACGCTTGTGCTCGAGTAAACTTGATTCTCTTTGGATCAACTTTACTTGAAAATCCTTTAACAAACGATGCCCATTGTGGGTATATCCCGTCAGCAAGATAATACCCATTTTTGTACTCAACACCATTTACCGTAAATGCTTGTTCAGAAGCAGAGCCGTCGAGCAAGTCATCAAACAATGAAGAAGAATTAAGAACATTTAAGTCGTTGTTAGCCCCTGCAACACCAAAGTATGCATGTCAAATCCAAATGTCATACGAGGCGACGACTTCACGCATGATAGTAGGATAGCCATGGTCACCTCGTGTATATTGCCATTTCCACGCGTTAGGGTATTTCGCCCATGCCTAGTGCATACAATCTATACTACCAAGCATGCCCGGGAAAACATGTTTGTTACCATGTTTCTCGTACAAGCGTTGAATGTCATCAGCCGTTGGTTTTCGCATGTACACATTTGCATATATATCAATCATGCACTTTGCAAAATTAAACAAACATTCGCGAGAAGTTCTTTCAGCCATTTGTAATATTTGTCAAAGGCATCCGGTGACCTACCGTATGCTAATTGACCTAAGGCGGAAGTAACTTTTTGAATAGTTGTAAATCCCGGTTTACCACGTGCATCTACTTTCAATGTTCAGTCTAGTGTTCTACTGAACACTGAACTTGAACACTGAAGCTGAAAAGTGAGGTAATGGTTAACCTTGAGATTCATTGTTCAGTTTAGTGTTTAGTTGATTATTTTTTTTATTATTATTATTATTTATAAAACAAATTAAACAAAAACAAATACATTAAATGAAAACAAACACATTAAAATACATTAAATAAAAGTTCATAAATATTAAATAGTACATTAAACAAAATACATAAATTAAAAGTACATTAAATAAAATACAAGATTAAACAAGCATAAAACTACATATGTTTCTCCCAAATATGTTCGACAAGATCAGATCGGAGGTTGTCGTGGATATCTCTGTCGCGTAGTTCCTTGTTTTTCTGCCTGTATGTATCATATCTCTCGATCCAAGTCGTTTGCATACTCACAAAAGGAACATAATACTCATCGTTTTCAACAATACTGAACCCGCTCTCTTCTTGAATCATATTATGCAACAATATGCATGTATACATAATTCTTTTTATATGGTTGACCTTATAAGCTTTTGGCGGTTGTTGTAGTATATGCCATCGGCCTTGAAGCACACTAAAAGGCTCGATCAACATCTTTTCGTGCAAACGCTTGTGCTCGAGTAAACTTGATTCTCTTTGGATCAACTTTACTTGAAAATCCTTTAACAAACGATGCCCATTGTGGGTATATCCCGTCAGCAAGATAATACCCATTTTTGTACTCAACACCATTTACCGTAAATGCTTGTTCAGAAGCAGAGCCGTCGAGCAAGTCATCAAACAATGAAGAAGAATTAAGAACATTTAAGTCGTTGTTAGCCCCTGCAACACCAAAGTATGCATGTCAAATCCAAATGTCATACGAGGCGACGACTTCACGCATGATAGTAGGATAGCCATGGTCACCTCGTGTATATTGCCATTTCCACGCGTTAGGGTGTTTCGCCCATGCCTAGTGCATACAATCTACTACCAAGCATGCCCGGGAAAACATGTTTGTTACCATGTTTCTCGTACAAGCGTTGAATGTCATCAGCCGTTGGTTTTCGCATGTACACATTTGCATATATATCAATCATGCACTTTGCAAAATTAAACAAACATTCACGAGAAGTTCTTTCCGCCATTTGTAATATTTGTAAAAGGCATTCGGTGACGTACCGTATGCTAATTGACCTAAGGCGGAAGTAACTTTTTGAATAGTTGTAAATCCTGGTTCACCATGTGCATTTATTTTTTGGTGAAAATAATCAGCATAATCGGGGATTAGTGTATGAGAGTAATTAGATATACCTTCTACTATCCGAAGGAATAGTCGCTTGCTCATACGAAAACAACGTTTGAAATACTCCGGCGGAAACTTTGTGTGACACCCGTCAAATTAGGACTAGTAATTAGTGCCTAATCAATTGTTAATATATGTAATTAGTTTTGTATTAGGCTAATTTATGTATCGAAATATATATTGAGGAATATATACAATTATGCTATTTGATTAAATCGCACAAGTTTCAAATCGAATGTAATTCGGTTCAATTAAATACGGACGTTGGTGAACATTTTCACTAAATAGTGTAACATTATTTAAAGACACTATTATATCACAAATATTATTTTAATAATAGTTCATAACTATTTCGTATCGTACAAACAAGATCAACACGATAAAATGTTAAACGCGCGAACAACCGAAATAAAGTTAAAGTTACAATTTATAACCCAATTATTAAGTAATTGATGAAATACTTCAAGTATAATTTTGAACAAATACCCGCATTTTGTAACTTCTAATTAAAACTTATAAAACCATTATTTAACGTTTAAACGACCGGGAAAACGAACACCGCACGGAGCGCAAACACGGGGACTAAAAAGTTGGGAGAAAACCCTTTTTCCCCCTCCCCAAAATCTGCCCAAAATCTCCTCCCTCCCCATTTTCCCTCATTTTCTTTACCTCTCTCTCCATCCTCTCCATCTCTTTTCTCTCAAAACCAAAAACCACCATCATCTTAAATCAAAGAAAAACTACCACCAAACTCGCTCAAACCGACTTACTCATTTGGAAGGAAAGAACCACCGCATCACGATCTACACTTCTACCTTTCCAAAATCTTGATTCGCCACTTCGTAAGTTTCCGGCAAATTCTCGAAACTCATTGATTTCACTTATTTTTACATGTATATGGTTGGTTTAAGCTTAAAATGTCCAAAAATGGGTTGGGTAAAAGTCTCAGGTCAAACGGAGGCCGGAAAACACCTTTTCGGCCCATTTTCCGGCCAACAGCGCGTTATCTCGCAGAGGCTCCAGGCCACCTGCGTCATAAGCCTTTATGTCGCTAAATCAGACCTTATGTCGCATATAGCGACATAAGCCACTATGTTGCACTAATCACGGATGTCGCATATAGCGACACAAATAGTTATAACGCAGAAATTACGGATGTCGCATATAGCGACACAACGCCCTACGTCGTATTAAATTGCGGATGTCGCCCTTAGCGACACAAGCCCTGAAGAAGAACTGCATCGGTTGGAGGAAGAGTTCTGGCACCTGACTGTGCAGGGAACTGACATTGCTGGATATACCACCAAATTCCAGCAATTTGCACTGTTATGCCCGGGTTTGGTTGATCTTGAGGAGAAGAGCATCAAAAGATACATTTGCGGCCTCCCGGAAAATATCCAGGGGAACGTCGCTTCATCTAAGCCAACCACTACTGAAAGTGCTATCCGGCTAGCACATGAACTCATGGCAATGGTTGTCATCCGTGAGAAATCCAATACATCCTCCTCCAACAACAACAAACGCAAACCGTCTGAACACCACAACAACCAGAACAAGAAATCAAACACCATCCAAGTTTACAACACCAATTCTGAGCCCAAACGTAACTACACTGGGGACAGGCCATACTGTTCCAAGTGCAACTACCACCACGATGGTCCATGCAGTACTCCTGCAACAACTGCAGGAGGTACGGGCACTTGACCTGAGATTGCCGAGCCCCCAAATCCAACAACAACACCTCTGGCAACAATTCCAACCAACCCAAATCCTGCTTCGGGTGTGGAGAAACGGGACACTTCAGAAACGAATGTCCTAAAAACAAGAACAAGGGCAACAACAACAACAACAACAACGCAAGGGGAAGAGCATTCGTACTCAACTCCGGGGATGCCCGTCAGGACCCGAATGTGGTCACGGGTATTTTCCTCCTCAACAACTTATCTGCTTCTATTCTATTTGATACTGGTGCCGATAGAAGCTTTATTTCTGATGAGTTTTGCCCTCTACTTGATATTGCACCTATTGCACTTATCTGCTTCTATTCTATTTGATACTGGTGCCGATAGAAGCTTTATTTCTGATGAGTTTTGCCCTCTACTTGATATTGCACCTATTGCTCTAGATGTTAAGTACACCGTAGAACTTGCAAATGGTAAACTCATAGAAACCGATAGTGTGATACCTAATTGCACTTTAAACCTAGCCAACGAAACCTTTTCAATCGATCTTATGCCTGTTGAAATTGGAAGTTTCGACGTCATCATTGGTATGGACTGGTTGTCCAAACACCGCGCTGAAATCATTTGTTACGATAAAATCGTTCGTATTCCTCTCGCCGTCGGTAGAACCTTGGTCATACAGGGGGAGACCGGTGGGACGAGACTCAACATCATATCTTGCTTGAAAACTCGGAAGTTTCTGAGAAAAGGTTATCCAGCAATCCTCGCAAACATCATGGAGAAAAAGTCAGAGGAGAAGCGACTTGAGGATGTGCCCATCGTCCGAGACTTTCCAAAAGTCTTTCCTGGAGAACTGCCTGGTCTGCCACCGCCAAGACAGGTCGAGTTCTCAATCGATCTCGTGCCAGGTACTGCACCCGTGGCTAGAGCACCATACCGATTAGCCCCATCCGAACTTCAGGAGCTGTCCACCCAGTTACAGGAACTCCTGGATAGAGGATTCATTCGAACGAGTTCTTCACCTTGGGGAGCTCCGGTTTTATTCGTGAAAAAGAAAGACGGTTCTTTCCGAATGTGTATCGACTATCGAGAGTTGAACAAGTTGACCGTCAAGAACCGTTATCCACTTCCCCGCATCGATGACCTGTTTGACCAACTTCAGGGATCGAGTATTTATTCAAAGATCGATCTTCGGTCAGGTTATCACCAACTTCGGGTTCGCGACACTGACATCCCGAAAACTGCTTTCCAAACTCGTTACGGGCATTATGAATTTCAGGTGATGCCCTTTGGTTTAACAAATGCACCGGCTGTATTCATGGATCTTATGAATCGGGTGTGCAAACCTTACCTCGATAAGTTTGTCATTGTCTTCATCGACGACATTCTCATATACTCGCGAAACGAAAAAGAACACGCGCAACACCTCAAAACCGTCGTAGAACTACTCAGACACGAGGAGTTATATGCCAAATTCTCCAAGTGTGAGTTCTGGATACAATCCGTTCAATTCCTTGGACATGTTGTTAATAATCAAAGGATCCATGTCGATCCATCGAAAATCGAGGCTATCAAATACTGGCAAGCACCAACTTCTCCAACCGAAGTACGCCAATTCTTGGGTCTTGCTGGGTACTATCGGCGATTCATTGACAATTTCTCGAAAATAGCCCAACCACTAACAACCCTGACTCAGAAAGACAAAAAGTTCGATTGGACTGACAAACAAGAGTCGGCATTTCAACTTCTGAAACAAAAGCTTTGCAGTGCTCCAATTCTATCCTTACCCGAAGGCACCTATGACTTCGTGGTATACTGCGATGCTTCTCATCAAGGTCTCGGTTGCGTGCTGATGCAACGAGACAAAGTTATTGCTTATGTTTCACGACAGCTCAAAATCCACGAAAAGAACTACACTACTCATGATCTCGAACTCAGAGCTGTCATCTTTGCTCTCAAAATATGGAGACATTACCTCTACGGCACTAGGTGCACAATCTTCACCGACCACAAAAGTCTCCAACACATCTTCGATCAAAAGGATCTCAACGTGAGGCAACGTCGATGGGTCGAGTTGCTCACCGACTACGATTGTGAGATCAAATACTATTCGGGTAAGGCAAATGTTGTTGCTGATGCTCTCAGTCGAAAAGAACGAAGGAAACCACTTCGAGTCTGAGCCCTCAGTATGACCATTCACAATGATCTAAACATTCATATTCTCACTGCTCAACTCGAAGCTCTGAAACCCGATAACATCAAAAACGAAGCCTTGCGAGGCATGGATAAACAATTTGAAATCAAACCTAACGGAGTTAGGTACTTCTCTAACCGAATTTGGTTGCCTAGTTTTGGGAACCTGCGAGACTTGGTGATGGATGAAGCTCACAAGTCTAAATACTCTATCCACCCGGGATCCGACAAAATGTATCACGGCATCAAAGAGTTCTATTGGTGGCCGAACATGAAAGCTGAAATCGCCACATACGTCAGCAAGTGCCTTACTTGCTCAAAAGTCAAAGCTGAGTATCAAAAACCTTCTGGTTTACTCCAACAACCCAACATTCCTGAATGGATATGGGAACAAATTGCCATGGATTTCATAACCAAACTACCCAAATCATCGAGCGGTTGTGATACCATTTGGGTGATCGTCGATCGTCTCACGAAATCTGCTCACTTCTTGGTAATCAAGGAAACCGAAAAAATGGAACGCCTCACACAAATCTACATCAAAGATGTTGTTTCTCGACACGGTGTTCCAATCTCGATTATCTCCGATAGGGATAGTCGTTTCACATCTCACTTTTGGCAATCACTTCAAAAATCATTGGGTACCCGTCTTGATATGAGTACCGCATACCATCCTCAAACCGATGGCCAAAGTGAACGAACGATCCAAACACTGGAAGACATGCTACGAGCTTGCATAGTTGACTTCGGTGTAAACTGGGAAAAACACCTACCGTTGTGCGAGTTTTCGTATAACAACAGTTATCACACCAGCATAAAGGCTGCACCCTTCGAGGCACTTTACGGTCGTAAGTGCCGCTCACCGATTTGTTGGACCGAAGTGGGAGACAGTCAACTAACTGGTCCCGAACTCATTCACGAAACAACCGAGAAAATCTTCGAGATTCAAAACAAACTCAAAGCCGCACGTGATCGTCAGAAAAGTTATGCTGACGTGAGGTGCAAACCACTCGAATTCCAGGTTGGAGATCGAGTACTACTCAAAGTTTCACCTTGGAAAGGTGTCATTCGTTTCGGCAAACGCGGTAAACTGAACCCAAGATACATTGGACCTTTTGAGATCCTCGAGAGGATAGGTCCAGTGGCATATCGATTGCAGCTGCCATCCGAGCTCAGCAGCGTGCACCCCACTTTTCACATTTCAAACCTGAAAAAGTGTCTGTCTGATGAGACACTCATCATTCCACTCGATGAAATTCGTATTGACGACAAGCTTCACTTTGTTGAAGAACCCGCAGAAATCATGGACCGTGAGGTCAAACAACTCAAACAAAGTCGTATTCCCATTGTCAAAGTCAGGTGGAATTCGCGGCGTGGGCCGGAATTCACCTGGGAACGGGAGGACCAGATGCGACTCAAGTATCCTCAGTTATTTGCTGACGCTACTTCAAACACGACTTCAAACAAAATTTCGGGACGAAATTCTCCTAACAGTGGAAGAATGTGACACCCGTCAAATTAGGACTAGTAATTAGTGCCTAATCAATTGTTAATACATGTAATTAGTTTTGTATTAGGCTAATTTATGTATCAAAATATATATTGAGGAATATATACAATTATGCTATTTGATTAAATCGCACAAGTTTCAAATCGAATGTAATTCGGTTTAATTAAATACGGACGTTGGTGAACATTTTCACTAAATAGTGTAACATTATTTAAAGACACTATTATATCACAAATATTATTTTAATAATAGTTCATAACTATTTCGTATCGTACAAACAAGGTCAACACGATAAAATGTTAAACGCGCGAACAACCAAAATAAAGTTAAAGTTACAATTTATAACCCAATTATTAAGTAATTGATGAAATACTTCAAGTATAATTTTGAACAAATACCCGCATTTTGTAACTTCTAATTAAAACGTATAAAACCATTATTTAACTTTTAAACGACCGGGAAAACGAACACCGCACGGAGCGCAAACACGGGGACTAAAAGGTTGGGAGAAAACCCTTTTTCCCCCTCCCCAAAATCTGCCCAAAATCTCCTCCCTCCTCATTTTCCCTCATTTTCTTTACCTCTCTCTCCATCCTCTCCATCTCTTTTCTCTCAAAACCAAAAACCACCATCATCTTAAATCAAAGAAAAACTACTACCAAACTCGCTCATACCGACTTACTCATTTGGAAGGAAAGAACCACCTTTTCAGCTTTCCGAAATCTTGATTCGCCACTTCGTAAGTTTCCGAAATCTACACTTCTACCACCAAACTCGCCACTTCGTAAGTTTCGAAATCTTGATTCGCCACTTCGTAAGTTTCCGAAAAACTACCACCAAACTCGCGTCACGATCTACACTTCTACCTTTCCGAAATCTTGATTCGCCACTTCGTAAGTTTCCGGCAAATTCTCGAAACTCATTGATTTCACTTATTTTTACATGTATATGGTTTGTTTAAGCTTAAAATGTCCAAAAATGTGTTGGGTAAATGTCTCAGGTCAAACGGAGGCAGGAATACACCTTTTCAGCCCATTTTTCGACCAACAGCGCGTTATCTCGCAGAGGCTCCAGGCCACCTGCGACATAAGCCTTTATGTCGCTAAATCAGACCTTATGTCGCATATAGCGACATAAGCCACTATGTCGCACTAATCACGGATGTCGCATATAGCGACACAAATAGTTATGTCGCAGAAATTACGGATGTCGCATATAGCGACACAACGCCCTACGTCGCATTAAATTGCGGATGTCGCCCTTAGCGACACAAGCCCTTATGTCGCAGATATGATCTGCGACACGACAGACTATGTCGCACTTAGCAACACAAAGCCGTATGTCGCACGCTATGTCTCATGAAACAGAACCAAGAAAACACAAATTTTACTAAGTGTCGAGACCTAAAATTTTATCACTCGATTTCACCCAAATTCAAGTCCAGATGCGTTTTTCACCAAAGCAATTTAGTAGAAATAAAAATTTTCCAAGCTGACCTGGCAGCTCGACCCCAGACAGGGGCTCTGCCCCTTGGACCCCGCTACCAGGGGCGCTGCCCCCGGACCCCCGTCATCCAGGAACTTGTAAATACTTTTTACACCAAGTGTCGAACTTATACAACCTCAAACTCTTATACAATATGACTCCTAAAACATTGTAAGACATGTTTTTTTTTTCAAGTATAACACTTCGAAATCAATATGATAACATCAAGATTATTATTACAAACAATCACCAACGGGCCGTACACATTTTCAAACGCTTAGACAATCAACCAAGTTGTAATCATTTGGACATTCTAGTTGAACAAACAACTACAAAGTTAGTCTTTTAAGATACCTATGCAATTAATAACCATCACGCGTATTGGACGCCCTCAGGTTACAAGTCTTCGGACATCGATTCGCAGCTAATCAATCCAAGTTTATTTAAATAAACACTAAAGGCTCAGGTGAGTCTCATAGCCCATATTTTACGGTTTTCATCTGGGGTGTGATTACATTGCTCGTTTTATTTTACAATATGAACGCAAGTACAATACAAATCAAATACTACATGAGTTGTTTTCACTAATCGTTTCAAAGCCCTCCATAACATAGTTTGGTAATACATCTGTAGCGTGAATGTTAGTATATGATATCATATAGGATTGACAATCCTCGTCCGGGTTAGCACGCACTAACTGGTCAAACGGACGTATTAGCATTTGGGAAGACGAGTGTAGATTAGGCACTCGTAGGAGGCAACTCAGTTAGGTTTCCTTAATTGGACCTGACGCTCAAGTTAAGCTCAGACTATGTGCTCATGGCTGTATAACTTTTATTTTGCTTAATTGCATTTTAAATTCAATTAAATCTTATGGTTCATACAAATATGTGTTGACATACAAACTTGTGAGCTCACCAGCGTTTTGCTGACCAATTTTAGCATGTATCAGAGGTGACCAGCAGTAGGTTGGACTGCTCAATCAAGAACTATTAGCTCGAATCAGCATGCAAACAATCAGAGATTTAGATGCATTATTATATTTTGTATAGGTTAATTATGTACTTAAATCTCTCAATTTAAAACCGGGCTAATGTAAACAACATTTTGATGTAAACTTTGGTTTTATCAATATCAATGTAAAACGACGCATATAGTGCTCGTTCATTATATCTTATGTGCTGTGTATATTGATTAGTCGCGCCCCGACCCGATTCGCTTCCGCAACCCGAATTTGGAGGTGCGACACTTTGGGTCGTCGACAATGTAGTCGTTCATTAAAGATTGATTTGCCGTCAACCGATCACGGTAAATGTACCGACGTTTGAAACGACCTCGGTTGGACGATTCGCCCTCTTCACGAGGCACTACAACTTGGTTAAGATATTGACGAAGAAGTGTTATGACTTCAACGTCCTCGTCGGTTGAAGGCGAATCGTAAAATTCGGAATCACTCATTTTTCATATTTTGATTGAGAAATAGAAAGAAATAAAGAAAGAATGGTGTGAAATTTTGTATAAAATAGTTTGGTATTTATAGAATAAAAAAAGATTTAAATTTTTTTAAAAAAACCATCCGTTAAACGGCTACTTTTTTTAAAAAAAAGTTTTTTTTAATCGATATAACTATTGAAAAACAAAAAATGGAAAGAAAATCGGCTTGCTTCACCGTGCTGCCCTGCACGTCGGGCTTGAACCCCGTAGGGGAGTGGTGAACGGCGAGCTCCGGCGTTTAAGGTGGTGAACGACGCAATTTTCCTTGGCCACTCCGGATGCTCTTATATCACATATCTATCACCTATCACATATCTATCCTGATGTTTAAATTGAGTTGTTCACACGCGCGCACACACGTATATATAATTTCTATAACTAACATATATAAATGAGTTTTACTGATAATATATACATGTTTGAATAAGACAACAATAGTTAAAGGACTTTGTTAATCGCAAAGAGTGTAAAGGAATTTCGAATGCCATGGACAAAAGAACATCGATCATCAAAATGACGCTCAATATATAACAATTATAATTACGAAATGTAGTATAATAAAGTAACTAAAATAATTTTTCTTTCCTTATATTTATTAATAATCAATATTAATTTCATCTATCTATCTATCTATCCATCCATCCTTACAAAATAAAGTTTTGAATAGCTTATCTATATGTTTATCTTTAATTATCATATGCAAACACATTCACTAACATTCAATATTAGAAGGACGCGTCATCTCTTAGATTGTCATGTATACTTAATACTTTATTATGTATACTTAATTAATTCTATATAATTTATTTATTTCTATACCTACGTTAACCTTAACTCCTACAATATAACTATAATGTATACACAATATATTTACATATCTTTAATTATGTATCTTAATCTTTCAAATATTTTAATTTTTAATTTTTTCAGACGCATGTTCCTCACCACTAGATTACCATTGTAAAGACCATGAACATTTCTATATAATGGTTTGATCAAATCTTATGAACAAATTGATTGATTAATTCATTACATGTATTATTTTAAGTGTATTTTATAGTGGTCCGTGCTAAGCACGGCACCCTCCGTACCTATTTTATATATAAAGAAAACCATATGCTTTGTTATTGTGATACATCATCAATCTCATTTTCTTTTCTTTTTCAATTATTTTACAAAACTATTAAAAATATCAACAATAATAATATTAATAAAATAATTATTATAATAATCATAACTCATATATCATATATCATTAAAAAAATAAAGAAAATTTATTACTATATATTTAATATTGAAAATCAAATACTATTAACTTCAAATGTTGACACATAATTAAAATATTAACAAAAATAGTCCTACAATCTAACCCACTTGATATATATACAGCTGCCTCTCATAATACTCGGGCCTAAATCCTCTCGATTGATAAACTCCTCACATACTACTAGACCAAAGGCTTGTTGATGTAAGTTCATACATTTTTGGAAACATATATCACAACTAATTCTTTTTATTAAAATTTTCAAATCTAATTTTTCTTATAAATAATAAAAACCTTAACGTAAAGTGGTCTTACTTATCATATTGAGTGACAATTCTTTGCGGCACATGTCATCCAATGATAACTTTCGATATTAAAATTGTTCAAAGTATTAAAATATTTAATTTTATACCCTGTAGTAATAGTAATTACAAAATGGTAAGAATAATACATTAGTGGATGAACTGAAGTTATTAAGCAATATGAAACATTGTTTAAAATATAACATTTTATAAACTATAATGGGAAGAAAAATGTACTTTTTAAGTCATTTTAGTGTTATTCTACGACAATTATGTAAAAGTTACTCCATTAGATTCATTTTAATTTCTTTATTTGAATTTCTAATTTGAACATACATATGATTTTTATTTGATTTTATCCCGCGATAGCTTCCAACATTAACTTTATCGGAATGGGTTTTCATATTTTCTAGTATATAAATACATACACGCATTTAGTTTTGACCCCATGTAAATAAAGGGCCTAGACGATATCGCCCATCAAGAATGCCATGTTGTTAACTTATTACCTGGTCCCAATCCCAATTCAATTAATAACCATAGTTTCGATCCCTGTTATTCTCTTAATTTGTTGCATAATCTCTCGTTTCAGTTCTACTTTTGTTGCACCGTATTCGTTAGAAAAAAAAAATTATTAACGTAATTCTTACGTTTGCTCGCAGAACACACCGAGAAGGATCAGATTAGGGTTTCGTTTAAGTCGAAATATGCATCGGGTGTTAATCGAATTGCATGCTCACATAAACACAATGCAAGAAGAAATATTAAGTGCAGTGGTACCATTACTAAAGTTATCATTAACAGTTATTGGATTAATACTTGCTCATAACAACACACAAATTGTCCCGAAAACCACATTTAAGCTACTAAGTAAGCTTGTATTTTATCTGTTTTTACCCTGCCTTATATTCATTGATTTAGGTTGGTCGATTACACTCGACAGTCTTACTCTCTGGTGGTTCATTCCGGTTAATGTGTTACTTAGTATGGTTTTAGGGTTCTTGTTAGGTGTTATAGTCGTGTGGTTATGTCGTCCACCACCTCAGGTTTGTGAGGTTTACTGTTGTTATGGTTGCGTGTGGGAATACGGGTAATCTACCTATTGCGATTTTGGGTTCGATATGTCATAATCATGATAATTCCTTTGGAGCGAATTGTCATCAACGAGGTGTTGCGTATGTGTCTTTTGCTCAATGGGTATCGGTTGTTTTGGTCTATACGCTTGTTTATCATATGATGGAGCCCCCTATTGAATACTATGAGATCGTTGAAGAAGAAAACGTTGAAAATGGAAATGTTGATGCTAGACCTTTAGTTGTTGAAGCGGAATGGCCAGCTGGAATCGAGGAAACTGAGATTTCAAGAAAACCGTTTGTTGGTAAAGAAGTTGTAAGTGATTTAGAAATACAAGCACATGAAACTGCAAAGTTAAAAATGGTTCAAAAGATTAGAGTTGTTGCCGAAAAGACTCCAATCAAAAACATTTTTCAACCTCCAACGGTAGGTTCTTTGTTAGCTATAGTTATAGGTTCGGTCCCTCAAGCGAAGTCTTTTGTTTTTGGACATGATGCGCCACTTGGCTTTGTAACAGACAGTTTAGAGATATTGGGTGGGGCCATGGTGCCTTCAGTTATGCTTGTTTTGGGTGGCATGCTTGCTGAGGGACCAAATGTATCGAAACTTGGACTTAAAACGACAGTTGGTGTAATCGTGGCTAGATTATTAGTACTTACAGAATTAGGAATTGGAGTTGTTGCTTTGGCTGACAAAATGCATCTTCTTGTTGCTGATGATGCTATGTATAGATACGTACTTTTGTTGCAGTATGTAACCCCGAGTGCCACTCTTTTGGGAGCTGTTGCTAGAATGAGAGGTTATGCTGTTTGCGAGTCCTCGACTCTTCTTTTTTGGCAACATATATTTTCCCTCTTTTCCCTTTCTTTTTTCATATTCATCTACTCAAAACTGGCGTCACTTGTGTGATTCAAGTACTATATTGGATTACAATGAACGATGGCAAAGATGAATCAACTTTTGAATTTTATGAAAACTCAGCATATCCGAACTGTGTTTCTGGATGCTTTTGCAGCAATGGAGGCCTGTAGGACTGACCACAGGACCGTAAACTTAATCTCAGGTACTATTTCTGACTACTTCAGCAATAATGTTTTCGGGGTTTTGTCGAATGAGATTGAAGTTTTTTGGATTTTGTTGATTTGTTGATAACTTGGTAGTTGGTACTGTTATATAACTGGTACAAAGTGACATCTTGATGACCCTTGCTTATGTAAAATCTTCATCAAATGATGAGTTTGAATATGCTACATGATATGATGCGTCGTTGAAAGACGTTAGTTTCATAATTTTGTTTTTGGAAACGGAATAGAATATATTAAAAGGCCCCAAAGAAAAGGGCAAAAACAATACACAGGCTACATGTCTCTAAGAAAGAAGCCAGCAGCAAACAAACAAACAGAAGGTGAAGCAGGACCGAGTGAGACTAACGAAGCAACACCTAAAACACCCAACGAAAAAACCTTATTTACGGCAGCTGTATTGGGATTATACAACTCCCTGGATTGGATATCCAGCATTGCCTGTTACGCAAGACGAGTTATAATAATTATGTTAGTTTGCTTTTAGCAATCGCCAAATAGCTTCTTAAACTCTAATACTTGACTCTTCATGCTAATATGTTGGAAGAATTAGAAATAAAATCGTAGTCTGATTTTGGACTAGAGGTGTGTTCTTAATCTGTCAAAATTTTGCCAAAATTTGTGCAGTGTTGTAAACTGATTCAAAGAACTCTAAATGGTATTCTAGGATATCAAACTTAAAATAACGTGACACCACAAGTTATAAATGACTAAATAGGTAGCAGGAAGACCCACGAAGAACCGCTATCTATCAATAAGATAAAACTATAAACCAAGTCTAACTGCATAGCCACCGAACATGGTTACTTGGCTTTATACAAAAATTAACACTAAACTTTTCTTCTAAAAATGGCTGCTTGCATACATGTTAATCTTGTTGGGACCATGACTTTGAATTAGTTTGGTAAGTCAAATTGCATGTGTCAAATATAAGTAATGGCTGTATAAATCTTGCTAATGCATGTCATATTGTGGTTCATCTGGTGTGCTGTTGACCCATATAGCTCTTTTTGTTCTTGGTCTAAATAAATCGTGGTCAAAGTCAAACCATGTAAATTTCCAACATCTTAGTCAGCACAATTTCCCCATCTTTTCTGTGTATTCATCATTCTTTATCTGCAGAATTCTTGTCTCAAAAGAAGGATTAGTACTATTTGATGAATTTTGTAATTGTGTAAGAGTATTGATCGAAATTGGTAAGCAAAAGTTAGTAGTCAATAGATTGTTATTTTAAATCTTAAATATATACATGTGCACAAGACTTTCATGTTTCCTTGCTCTTTTCGAAGAATGAAACAACTTTGTCATATGCATGACGTTTCTGTCGCTAAACAAACACACAAATACACACTCTGTTTAGAGTAATACTATTGACATGTTTCACTTTTTACTATGCAAACTTTAACTTATTATAAATTGCACTTGTAAATATGTTCAAACACTTCGTGTCGCTTACAGGGGCTAGATCTTCTATTTTTTATAAGTTTAGCTATAAGCTTTGTATGGAAATATAAATAAATGGAGCTTTTTGAAAAAATAAATACTTAAACAAGAAGCTTTTTGAAGTGGTTTTGAATAGAAGCTCAATCGGATTGAGTCAATCCCTAGCTCCAGGCCTCCAGCCCCAAGCTTAAGCTCCAACCCCAGCTCCAGTCGGGAGCTAGGGGCAAAATATGTACGTTCTGGTGCTACCATTGCTAGTGATAAAGATGATGTTGTGATGTTATGCTGACGTACAATTTAAAAAATTGACGTTCTAGTGTTACGACTGCAAGTGATTGAATGTGTTTAAAATAGAATAGATATGAACATCCAATACGTTCGTCATCTTTAACGTTCAGTGTATTATTTCATCATTTTGTTAACCATAATTATAATAATCACTTACTTTCAAGAGAATATGTCAATAATCAAGTATTTTATGTAAAACAGAAAATGTGTACATAGGGAGGATAATATGCGTGTACAAAAACAAAAAGCAGCATGGGACTTGCTTTATCCACGCTTCTTCGCATAACCGTGGACCCCTTTACATATTTTTATTTTGGATGTACAAATTTAATTATCTCTTCTTGTAAACAGATAAAGGAATGTGATAAAGTTTATTTTATAATCTTAATGTATTAATGTATGACAAATAGTAGTTAAAAAAAGGGAAAATTGTATTGCTGACAAAAAATATAATGTAATGATGATGTTTCTTTAAAGTGCATATTTTTTAATGTGTGTACAATAAAATTGGAATAGGAATAGGGGAGTAACTTTTCAAATATAAACATAAACAATTCTCACTAAATGATTATCTTTTTTTTCTAGAAAAATGATTTATTTGCTCAAGTACATAACTTAAAAGGTAAATTCTATAAATGATCACTATGGTTTACGTTGATTTACGATAATTATTCGTGTATTTATATTTTCACTTTTTTTAGTCCAATAGATTAACCATTTGCTCGAAATTAGTCCCTTACACACCTTAAATGAAAAAAGTACTCTTTGACCGTTTAGATTCTGACTATTTGAAAGTAACAAAAGAAATGGTAATTTAGTCATTTTAGATGAAGGATGGAACTATTTTCGAGCAAAAAGTAAACTTATTGGACTAGAGAAAATGGAAGTATAGACCAAGTTTTCGTAAATCGATGTCAACCACATGGACCATTTATTAAATTTACTCTAAAAAAAACTAGAGTAAACTATGTATATGTAACATCCTCGTTTTGAGCCTAGGAGAAATACGGTAATTTCCTTATTTTATTTGGTTATTTAATTGTGTTTAGAAATAATTGATATTAATTGGATAATTGAAATAAGTAGGTCAATTGGCTAAATAACTTATTGTGATTAATAAATTATTACTTGTTTTAAATTATTTTAGTTGTCTGTAAAATAAAAATATTTAGTCTCGCAAAATAATTTTTAGGTTCCAGATAATAGGTTTAAAAGGGGATAAAAATTACATACATATATAGAGTCAGTTAGTTAGGCGCGACCTAACTCTGTTGTTTTCTCAGACTTCCCTTTTCACTCTCAAGAACACATACACTCAAAAGAAATTATAATCTGATTCAATCTTTATCAAGGCTGTGAATTTAGGGCTACAACTGAATTCTTCGTCATATAGTTCATCCCTTTGTCTCCATTTTATTGTAAGTTGTTGGCTTGGATCATTATGAGCTTATTGATGAAATTAGTAAACAATTGATGCATGTATGGAATTTGTTACTTGAATGATTAATTGTTACTGAAATTGTTTGAATCATTATCATTTTTCTTGTTCTTCTATGATCTCAAGTGTTTAAATTATCAAAGCTTAAAAGGGGGTTTTGATTGAATTAGGTGGGTTAAGTTAGGTGAAAGGATTCTAACTTGCATGTTGTTGTTGATGTGGTTATATGATGATTATAAGGTTATTGATATGTTAAAATAGATTATAAACTGAGTTTGTGGAGTTTTCTTTTGTAAAATTCGAGTTTAAGTTCGTAATGTGTAGTTGCAGGTCTGAGACCCTGGTTTAAAACGTGAGAACGCGATCCAGCTCCCTCGCTCGGATCGCGTTCCATAGTGAAAATTGATCACAATACGATTTGTTCTTGGGAAAGCGATCCTAACACCCTTGCCCGGATCGCGTTAGTCAATATTATTTCGAGTCAGTTTGGTTTTGATCTTTGGAACGCGATCCAGCCTCCCAGCCCGGATCGCGTTTGTAAGTGAAAAATGATAACGGAATGATTTTCTTCTTGGGAACGCGATCCCACCTTCTTTTTCCGGATCGCGTTTGCCTGTTTTAAAATGACGAATTTGATAACTTGTGACATGAATACTTGTGATAATTAATAGTGTATTATGTATATTATGTGTACTTATTTGACGTATATAATTGAGAAAATAATGTGAATCATAACGTGAGAATTCGAACTCGGGTTTTGATTGTGTTCTCAGATAAACCGAAGACTCAATAAAATAAGATCTTTGAGTGGAGATTGTGATCGACAAGGGTGAGTGGATCAATAACTTACAATCTAAGTTAGTTATAACAATCTGGTTACAACGGGTAAATGTGGTTTTACCGTTGATATTTGCATATTGTCTTGATAATTATGAATTATATGGTTTCTTTCATAGGTCAATTGCGATTGGGTTGGGACATTATTACTTAGACAACATTAGTGCTTTGTACATGTGTTGTTTATTGAAATGATGTTGTAAGAAGTAATAGTACCCAACTATCGGTTAGATCACTGAATTGGCCTTCAATGGTTGTAAGTGTTGCTTGAGGGCCACCGCGGCAGTAGGGTACCTCAAGAACCACTGATCCTCTTTGACGCTAGTTGTTTATGATGCTTAGCTGTAAACAATTGTTAATATGAGTTAGGTTGATAGTTATCGATCTATTCACTTAGCTTTGTGCTAATCCCTTCTCCTAACTTCTTGCAGGTTATCTTTTGTTTGTGGGTGAGCAAGAAGTTTGTTTGTGGAATGTTTGACGATGCTTACTCTGTTTTGGACAAACGTGTTAATGGTCTATTAGCAGGATTTAATTTTAAATACACTTAAGGCCTAATGATTGTAAAGTTTGTAATAAACTAGATGTTTGGATCATATTCTTAGGTTGCACTTTTGGTTTATATATTTATGCAATCTAAGTTGTGAATATTAAATTAACGCTTCCGTTATGTTTTTTATTTTATAAAAAAAATAGCCTTGTGAATTTGGAGTGTGTTATAAATTGGTATCAGAGCATAGGTTTGGGTGAATTGAACATGGGTTAAGTATTCAATCCCAAATCTATTTGTGTTAGTCAAACATTCCAGGGTATGGGATTTAGCTATAATAGGATAATTGGTTAGTATGTAGGTACTAACAATTAACGAGTTGTGAGATGTGTTGTAGTGCAGGAAGTGGCAGATAATGAAAACCCGACCGATACTCCCAACGACGCCTCAGGAACGGATATCACTCCGCCCGAAAATCAGAATGTTAGTCAGGGTCAGACTAGTACCTCTTTTTCAGCAGGGGATTTAAGTCAAAAGGATTATATGTTGCATTTAGAAGGGGAAGTGGTTAGGCTTAAGGCTCTTGAACAACAATTTTTAGTAGATCAACGGCCCGATCATCTCAGCAGATTCGGCAGACTTTACCACATGTCATTAGCACTGTACCACCTACTTTGGTGACATCACAGATTCCTACATCTCTGCCTCATTATCATCAACAGCAGCATGATGGTAATTATCAAACATCGGTTCCATTCTCTTCTTCTGGGCCTTCAGATTATCAGGTACCGGTATTTCCACCTCAGTATCAACATAAGTTGTGTTCATTAAGACTTTCAAATCTAGTGGACCATCCGATTATTATGGTAGTACAAATCCCTCCGTTACGTTGGATTTGTTGAGGGATGTTGAGAGAAAATTCGAGGTTTGTTGATGCGAAGATGAGGTTAAAGTTCCTTATGCGGTGCAACTCCTCAAGGGTCTGGCTATGGGTTTGTGGGACTCTATTACATCACACTTGACCCTACAACATATGGCGTCTATTAGATGGCCTAATTTCTACAATGAAGTTTGCAAGAAATAGTGTTCTGGATTTGACATGACTCGCATCTGACGGGAGTTTTTGGATATGCATTTAACGGATAGTATGACGATGGATGATCTCATTTCTCAGTTTTTTGAAAAGTTAAGATTTGTGCAACAATGGGTTCCGGATGAAAGGACCAAGATTGATCACTTTGTAGGGATGTTACCTCATGATTATCGGACAAAAGTGAGACTAGCGGGTTCTATTACCCAAGCTTTTGAATTGGCCCATTTTGTAGATGGTGATATTTGGGCACGAGATTTGGAAGTTAAGGAAAAATTCTCATTTAAATCTAAAGGCGATTCCTCGGTGAATCAAGTAAAGAAAAAGTGGCATGGATCTCCGCAAGGTAAGAAACAAAGTTCTAGTGGTGGTGGTATTGTGGATAAAGCTAATTGGTATAAAAGTTGTAAATCCAAGCACACAGGGCCTTGTACTCTAGATGTGTCAAGTGTGTACAGTTTGGACATGATTTTAAAGATTGTACTTTTTCCAATAATGTGTGTTGGAACTGTCATAAAGAGGGTCACCGAGCGGGGCAATGTACTGAGGCTGGTAGACAGAGAACGGGTACGATCTGAGGGTCTTCATGTAACATCCTCTCGTCGGACCTGGTAATTTCTAATTTTAAATTGATTATTTAATGCTTTTATAAATTATATGATATTATTATTTATTGTGAAACTTAAATAAATAAGTTCCAGAACTTATTATGAATAGTAAATTGTTACTTATTTTAATTTACTATAGTTGACAGTATTAGAAAGTAATATTTATCGCAAAAGATTTCTAGGTTCCAGACAATAGTTTTAGAACAGGTATAGAATACCCAACTATTTAAACTAAACAAAATGGAGACCGACTCCATTTCTTCTCCTGGTTATCACTTCTTAAGCTATTAACACATCAAAAACCTAGAACTTGAATCTGAATCCGTGACTAAGTGATTGTAAGCTAAATCTAGCTTATCTTCTGCTTATCATCATCATCTCCATCAGGAAGTGTAGGTATGATGTTGGTTTTGTGAATCCAAATGTTTGTTAAGTTGAATGGATTGAATTGATTTGATAATTCAAATTGTTTAATGTTAATTTGTTAACATATGGTACCACTTTTAGGATAGAAACATGAATTGGTTTAATTGTAACTGATTATGAAGCTGGGTTTCTTGATTTAGAAATTGAATTCGAGCAGTAGTATGATCAAAAGTTGCAGGTTTTCTGGGTTTTACACCTCAGCCGATCGGCTGAGATTAATGAGCCGATCGGGTATATGTGTTTGAGCCGAACGGCTTCTTTTAGCCGAACGGCTAAGTTAGACCAGAACGACCACAGGACTTGACCTGAGGAAAAATGTAAACGTTAGTCGAAGGGGTGTAAAGGTTTAGCCGATCGGCTATGATCAGCCAGCCGATCGGGTATGGGCTAAAACATGATCAAATCAGTTTGTCTTATATGTTCTTTTGCCATGTCTAGTTAACTTAGTTGTGATACTTGAATGCTATGTATAACACCATATAATTCAAAGACAATAAACTTTCAGAAAATGAAATAATCACTTATGCAATATGTTCGTTTACACAAGTATTATTCATTGATAACAAGTTATTAACTTGTGTGTTTTATGATATTTCAGATACTCCAAAGACTCAGTGACTAGAAACTGAGTGTGGATTCTACAGAGGTATCGGTGAGTGGATTTAGAACTCACCCTTCGATTTAGTTGTAACTTTTGGTTGCAACAAGTATACGTAGATTGATTATACGATTGTTAATCTGTGTTATTGATTATCAATCTACGTGATATGTGAATTTATGTGTATTAGATTATTGAGGTCAACGTGTAGTTGGACTTTTTGATTATTATATGAATTACACAGGTTTTGATTCATTTGTTGTGTTTGAGACTTGTGTATGAGTTTAATAACCAATAGTTATCGGTCTATTCTGTATTGGCCATACAGATTGACGTTAAGTGTTCTTTGGGAATCCCCGGGTATTATGATATCCCAAGAGCCACCGATCCTCATTGAAATAGAATGTGTTTACTAGTATTTGCTGTAAACAGATTGTTAAGCTAAGTTGAATTGTGTGTGATAAATTCATTCACTTAGCTTCGTGCTAATCCCTCATCCTACTTCCTGCAGGTTTTTGATATATATGTGGGTGTCAGGAAAGGATGCTTTCGCAGGGAATGTCTGACAGATTATGACTCTGATATGGTTTTGCTATAAACTTGGTTTTCTAATATATAATACCCCGACATATGTAGTTTTTTAAACAGTTCTAAGTTGGTATGTTTTGAATATGTAACTGTGTATGTACATTATCTTAATGTATAATATATAAATATGTTTTAAATTCATACGCTTCCGAGTAAAATAATATAATATTGTTGTATTAAAAGAGGGGTGTTACACTTCATCATCTGGCCAGAAAAGGAAGAATCCACCGTCATCATCTTGCAGAGCATTTCAGATGACAGCTGATGAAGCTGTCAGAACAGAGGATGTCATAACCGGTACTTTTCTTATCAATTTTGTACCGGCATGTGTTTTATTCGATTCAGGAGCCAATTGTTCTTTTGTATCTATGTGTTTCTGTGATAGACTGAAATTGACTCCCACTGTTATTGCAAATCCTATTGAGATTGAGGTAGCTAGTGGCAAAATGGTTCCGGTTACCACATCGGTGACTGGAGCTAGTATTTTGATTGATGGGCATAGTTTCCCTGTTTCTTTTCTCTTAATGCCTATTCCTGGTTTTGATGCGGTTTTAGGCATGGATTGGTTAAGTCAAAATAGAGCCAACATAGATTGCCATAAGAAGATAATAAAAATCCCAATTTCGGATGAGTCATATGCGTAGCTCGAGGGGAATGGGAAAATGGTAGTATTCCTTTGATTTCATTGTTGAAAGCTAGAAAATCTTTAGCTAAAGGGTGTAAATCATATTTTGCCTATGTTATTGATGCTAAGTTAGAAAAGAAAACTATTTCCGATGTCCGAGTAGTTTCTAAATACTCGAAAGTTTTTCCTGATGAGTTGTCTGGCTTACCTCCCATTAGAGAAGTAGAGTATAAAATTGAGTTGATTCCTGTTCTACTCCAGTAGCTAAGGCTCCGTATAGATTAGCTTCCTCCGAAGTTCATGAAATGATGAGTCAAATACAAGAGTTGTTAGATAAAGGTTTTGTTAGACCCAGTTCTTCTCCTTAGGGTGCACCTGTATTGTTTGTTAAAAAGAAGGATGACACCTTTCCGTATTGTTTGTTAGATTTAGCTTTTGTTAAAAAGCTAAATCCTAACCCTAAACCCTAACCATGACCGTAAATAAAATGTACAATCAATCACTAACACATGTGTTACTAATTTATAAAACCCACCAAAAAACCAAAAAAAATTTTTTATCGAAAGTATACCTTGAGGGACGGCAAATCGAAGAAGATAAAACGCTGAAAAATATGGTGTAAGTTTCATGATTTTTCGATTTGTCGTTTGTAAGATAATTGATATTTGGGATAAATGGGTTTTGTAGTATGGAACATTCTCTTTGTACATGTGGCATGATATTATTGATTCCCTTAATCTCACTCAAAAATCATGAACTGATTTGAACCTTACTCTATTAAGTATATGTAATACTTTTATTTATCCTTCAAAGTCTTAACTTTTGAATTCAAAAACTAATTTACATTTTTATAAACTCTCAGCCTAACACAACAACATATATAAGTATTAGTCCCTTTCAGGAGTGAAACGATACCCTATCAAGTTAAGGAAGAAATTGAATGGCTAAAAGCCTAAAACGGATCCATCTAAACGTGAATTTGATGCGATTGGACTCGAATTCGATACTTGTGTGAACGGATAAGATCCATATTTTAGAAACCAAATCCAAATAGATTTCATCCGAACAAACTGCCCTAAACACAGCGTGATTGATATCAACCATTTAACCCAACCGAGCCAACCGCACCGTTCACTGCACCTTCCTTCCTCCCACTATCTTTATAAATCCTCCACATCTCCAAATCTCATCCTCCCATCCCCAAATCTTCATCTCAAACCCCTACCCTAAACTTACAACATATTCCAACCGCATCATCCCCTTTTTATTTCTCTCATAAAAACCATCAAAATTCGCAATGGCCATGGCTTACATCAACTCGGAAAAACCCACCGCCGCCACCCCACCAATGACGTCATCCCAACCCCCTCAACTCATCCTCACCCAGGACGAACTCAAGAAAATCGCCGCCTACAAAGCCGTAGAATTCGTCTCATCCAACATGATCCTCGGATTAGGAACCGGCTCCACCGCAAAACACGCGGTCGACCGCATCGGCCAGCTTCTCAAACAAGGTAAATTAACAAACATTATCGGAATCCCCACTTCAACACAAACGCATGAACAGGCTTTGTCATTAGGTATTCCCCTTTCGGATCTTGATACCCACCCGGTTCTTGATTTAGCCATTGATGGCGCCGATGAAGTCGACCCGGATATGAATTTGGTCAAGGGTCGGGGCGGGTCGTTACTTAGGGAGAAAATGATTGAGGGTTGCTGTAAGAAATTTGTTGTGATTGTTGATGAATCTAAACTTGTGGATTATGTTGGTGGAAGTGGGTTAGCTATGCCTGTTGAAATTGTTCCCTTTTGTTGGAAATTTACGGAGAATAAGTTGCAATCGTTGTTTGATGATAGTGGGTGCGTTGCGAAACTTAGGGTTAGGGGTGAAAAACCGTATGTAACGGATAATGGGAATTATATTGTGGATTTGTATTTTAAGAAAGATATTGGGGATTTGAAAGAAGCTGGTGATAAGATATTGAGGTTGGCTGGTGTTGTTGAACATGGAATGTTTATTGATATGGCTACTACTTTGATCGTTGCGGGCGAAATGGGCGTCACGGTTAGGAATAAGTAGTCGTTTTTGTGGTACTTTGTTTCGTTTTCGTAGAGTTTTTTAATTTTTATATGCAGTTGTTTGATTAGATTCTGGACATGATTGGTAACGAATTATCCTGATAAAAAGACGCCAGTGTTAACTTAATTTCTACAAGTTTGTTGCTCAACTAACTGGATGGATGATATTGAATTCTTGAGTTTTTGAAATCATTTTGTAGTGCAATAGGTTTACAAATAATCGTATCATTAGCGAATAAGTAGATTCCTTTTACATGTTTGTTAAGCTGCGCTCACTGATTGTTGTAGAAATGGATGTGGACCTTGAAACCGAGCTAAAACAGAGCTGTGCTGGTATGAAGCTTTAGGCTGAGATTGTAACTTGTAAATGTAACCCTGATGTAACAGTAAACTTTGGTCCATGATTAATAAAAAATACTCTTTACTTTAGTTCAACTGGAAATGTAGGTCAACCAGAGGAACCATGTAGCTTTTGTTTTGCTTACAATTATCTTTGTGTGTTTCTGTTGTTCGTGTGCTTTCGTGATACCTCAACACGTTGTAACGCATAAGCTTTGTTTACTTAACAACATTGTGTATGAAACTACTCCACACCTGTGGTGAACTTCAATGGTGAAGTTGACCACACATTTGACATGTCTTTCGGTTTTAGAAAACTTACATCAACTAACTTACTATCACTCGTTGCTAAGCTCTTTGTTAAGTGTTTACTGTTTCTGTTCTTCCTGTTATCGACTCATTACATGCTTTTCACTTGAAGCTAAAAATAGGTGGCTTTAGAGAACATGAAGCTTGCCTAAGAGATGCGCAAATCATCATTTTCTAAAGCCGTTAGCTATTTTAAGTCTATTTGGTCACCCATAAAATAATACTGTATTATCCAACATTTGATCTTCAAATACATTGAAACAGACTTACTTACAGTTACCATTGTCAAACCAAGCTCATAATTCGCAACATCTTCATTTTCACTTCTATGTTCTATTTTTTTTTCTTTCTAATAGCTAAAATAAAGTATTAGCACGTGGAAGGATGATGCTATTGCTTAGTCATCAAGTTAGGACTTGCTCCTACAGACTACGCGTTACTAAACCACCGACTTTTGGCTATTAATCAATTCAAATTAAGTTACTATAGTCCAATGCTATATTACAAGTCCATTCCCAATCGTGACCGAAACTAACAAAAATCGCTGCGTCATATCAGTGTCACGCTAGATTTTTCATAAACGGACTGAAACTGACGGATCTCTGCCATCAGTGACACCGTCACTTTAATTTTTGGGTCCCAAATTTATCAATTTACCTTTTATCTATACACACGCGAAAATAGAAAAAAAATGACAGACGTCGATTTTCTAACGAGAAAAAATGACGGACCGAACCGACGGTGTGGTGTCATCAGTGTTGGTTCCGTCGGTTAAAACCAGAAAACTGACAGAAAGTGACTACAACCACTGGGAGCCCTCTAACTGTATAGGTAAGATGTTTTCTGGGAGCCCTCTAACTGTATAGGTAAGATGTTTTCTGTGTAATGCAAAGTATAAGATATTATTATATCATACTGTATCTTTATATATATATAAAACAGAATACAATAAAGCAATTTGAACCTTAGATTGGTTCCATCTCTAAAAATCTTACTGTTAAAATTATTTCCTTCAAAAAAATTTTAATTTTTTATAATATGTACCCATAACTATTGTAATTGACACTTTCAATACTTCTCTATTTTTTAGTCCTTATAATTTAAAATATCATGGCATTTCAAGTAGTAATTTATAAATAAACCAATCGTATTTGAAATATTTATCTATATTGATTAATTACATGATTTTTTTTATCAACATTATGAAACTAAAAACTGGTCATCCATTTAGCCAAACAACCGTAATATCATGAATACATTAAAATCGTAACTAAAATATTTTATGATTTTAACTAATAAACCTTTAAATAATGTAACTAAAATATTTTATTATTAACTAATAATCCCTTAAATAATACTCCATCCGTCCCAAATTAAGTGTCCTGAATCAGATTTGGAAGTCTTTCTTTTTTAACTTTGATCTTAAATACTTTTTATCGTGTTATATATTACTTTATAAAAATTATACCAATGAAAATATATATAAAATTTAATCCATTCATATATTTTGCATCAAGTATTATATAACACAAACAAAAACTATTTAAGGTCAAAGTTGAAAAATGAAGACTCAAAAAGTCTAACCATGACACTTAATTTGAGACAGATGGAGTACACAATAAGCTAAACAATAGACAAATATATTTCATATTCAACCATAATTCTATTATTCTATTTTCTTTTTGTGATTCATGGATTTTATATTTTTACAAGTTATGTTTAAAGCATTACCAGAAAACAACTTCGGTTTTACTATAAAACTATTAAACGATAAAGGCCATCTTGAAAATCATGAAACTTCAATAAATTTTGAAGGTATTAAATTAAATGTAGATTTTCATATTAAAATATTATTTTTCCTTTTCATACACGCATCTTTGAATTTATAATAACAAGTTATAATGTAGATGATAATAATTATGCTATTGATCATTTTATTGATTTGCTAAAAATTAACGTCAACAAAGATCAAGTTGACGAATATGGATTATTATTATCGCTATTCAAAATCTATTGTTATTATATATATATATATATATGTGTGTGTGTGTGTGTGTGTGTGTATGATCAAAACAATGTACGATTTGGATAGAAATTTATGTTTGAATTACAAAATACAGTTATTTGAGTTATAATGAATTCATAGTTAATTTAAGTTTCAAAAAGCTGTTTTATGGGTTACAATAATTCTATACTACCTTCTTATTATATGCATATTATATTAATAAATGTTTGATTATCTGCCCCTTCATAAAATGGGTAAATGTTATAACTAAAATATTTACAAATTAGATAATATATAATTTACAACCGATATGTATTATTAATAACTTAACTAAAAAAAATCAAAAAACCTGAACCGTACCAAACTGATAAATTATATGCTACGGAGTATATGTTATTGGTTGGCGATTATATTATATAAAAATCTGGTTCATGATACAATTTCATTTTACTTAACTTTTTTGTTACACAATTTATAAAATCAAATATCGAAACCCCGCGTTATCGCGGGACCTCACCTAGTAATATATATAAAAGACATCAGAAACTATATGATGCTCCGTATATCCTTGTAATCTTCCTTTTTATCAATAGTAACAACTTAAAAGGGCAAATGTTAGAAATAATTCACCAAAAAGTATAAAATAGAGATACAAAATAATACCAAATGTTCAATTTTGTAAGGAAAAATAACCTGTTAATATCAATTCTCGAAACTAAAGAGGTAAGCCTTATATTTTTTGAAATCATAGTGTTGGATCATTGGTTTGGTTTGGTTTAATATAAAGATTAAAAGATACCAGGAATTTTAGTAGTTCAATTACCAAAACTAGCAATGGGCTGGTTGGGTTGAGTGCGCTGGATTTTGGAAATGGGCCAACCTAATTTGGTCTTCTTATTTATTTTACGTGGTGTGTATAAGTCTTTTTTTCCTGTAGCATATTAATATCCGTAAAGTTATATATTTACGTGGAGCCGCGGATTAAGCATTTAGGATAACCCGTTGCATCAATATTCCAATTAATGTGAACTCATAGCACAAACACAGAATTCACTTAAAAATGCAATTTCTCATAAAAAATTTTACATTACATATAACGAATAAGCTGGTAGCAATTGCTACCCTACTTTTTAAATGCTTCACCCATGATTACGTGATCTTTACACATTTACCATCTCACATCCTCATCTTATTGTGGATATACATAATAACTATTGTTGTTAACGCCTGTCCCAATGGTAGCGTCGGTTTCAAACCGATAACATTGGCACCACCATGTCACTTTAGCTTGTCGGATATCCGATAGCTAGCCACTTTTTTTATATGTTTATTGCATAAAAATAAAAGTATTTTGGTAAATGTGAGACATAAAAATTGAAGTGGCGGCGTCATTGTTGGTAGTGGTCAATTAGTTGTTAGTTAGTTTCAATCCATTTTGTAAAGAAGCTAATGTGGCACTGAGTTGGTACAAACTAACCATGCGGTTTCATTGCTTTGTTATAGAAGTTATGAGAATCGTTGGTATTTTTCATTATTATTGAAAAAAAATCTTATTCGAATTTTACCAGCAGAAAACAAAACAAAATGAAGGGGAAAAAAAACTAATAACAAACGGCCTCAAAATAGGTTAGTAATTTGGGCTGCTAGCTTATAAACAAAATTTGTTTTGTATGTACCAAAATCGTTGTTGCGCTCCAGATTTTGAGGATCATGTCCGGGCATTACTATTTTATTTTTTTGTGACGCCATGTCGGCAGCTTGTATTATTAAAATTTGACAAATTACTTAAAGTATTGTTCTTTAATTTAAAGATTTTGTTAACGATTTTTATCATTGTCGTTTTCAATAAGTGTGTATATTATTTATTATATAACGTTTCTCGCTTTTACCGGTACAAATCTATCAATATCGAGACTAGAAATTCAGTTAACTGGTTATGGTTTGATGAGTTTATTTTACGGTTTGATGAGTATAAATGATGATGCATGTTCGAGGGTTTTAATGACAACCCTAACGTTGGGTTTGTTTCGTGAAATATATTTGATTATATTGAAAATCATCAAAGTAATTGAAATTTCATGAAATGTGAATTCATTTGAACGAAAAAATTCGATGACCTACTAATCACTTTATTTGTGAACCAAACATATTTGTACAATGTAAATGAGATTTAAAGTTTATTTGTAGTGGTTCCTCTATCATAATTAAGTCTATAGCTAATTAATTTGTGGTTTTTGGTTTTACATGTAACTTCACTTCTCTAGCTAATTAGAATCCGGTATTTCTTGGTAGCTAAGAAATGGAGGCAACTTAAAGCACGATTCAATGATTCATACTAAGATAAGATTGAGCTAATAAAGCAAAGTATAATATTTGATTTGCCTTTAAAAGTGTAATGTACGTCTAGATCACTATATGTATTGAGTCATAATTTTTTTTTATTTGTAACTAGTGTAATCAAGTACTAAAACTATAACGCCAAGTGATTCCTTTATCTAATAGTAGGATGAACATTTTAAAGCTTTTAATGTGCAACACATTGTTGTTCGAACTTGGTGTACGTTTGATAAAACAAACTGTAGGATGTAGTAGTGTATTTGATGCGTAATTGCAAATTACCAGATCAAAATCTACTTAAATTACAAAAGTGTCATATATTGCAAACTTAACATTGTAATCACGACAAGGAAATATAATATTTATAAATATAGTATTTGACAAGTTTTTTAAATGGTTCATGTGTAAAGTATATTTTTTTTCTTTCTATTTTTACTCAAGACAAATTATTTGCAACTAAAAAAGTGTATAAGACCAATATTTATGTGTAAAGAGTAATGTTCAATTGAGTACATTAACTTTGAGTGAGAATGAGGGAACCAACAGATTTTTGACATATGTCACTTTATTATTTCTCTTTCACATTTTTAAAAATTAAATATCTCACAAATGTTAAGTCAAAAAATTATGAAAATTGCACCATAAATTCAGCGTTTTCTCATCTTCGATTTGCTGTCCCCGAAGGCATACTTTTGACAACTTTTTTTCTTCTTCCATATTTTGGTGGGTTTTACAAATTAGTAACATATGTGTTAATGATTGGTTGTACATTTATATGGTGATTAAAGTTAGGGTTTAGTAGGGTTTAGGGTTTAGTAGGGTTTAAGGTTTATGGTTTAGTATGATGTAGGGTTTAGAGTTATGTAAAGCGTTTAGGGTTTGGAGTTTATGGGTTAGGGTTTAGGGTTTGAGGTCCCAGAAACCCCAAACCTCAAACCCTAACCCCTAAACCCCAAACCCTAAACACTAAACTCTAAACGCAACACTAACACATGTGTTACCAAATTGTAAACCCACCAGAAAATGAAAAAAAAAAGTTGTCAAAACTATGCCTTGAGGGACGGTGTTGGTGCATTTTGTGTGTCAGTCACTTGGTCAACATTTGTACTTGTCAAAGTCAATTAGTCTTAGTATGTGATGTGATTAGTGTGTATATGCGAGTCTGTAAATGAATAGTGAAATAGACAATATACACAATATATTGTTCATGCGACACAGAGCTTGTGTCGCAATGGTCACAATAGCGACACAAGTTGTGTCGCTAGTAGGTCTGAACAGCTATAAATAGAGGAGTTAGAATTCATTTCAAGATTGATCAAACCCTAGAGAGTGAGAGAGAGTTCGTAAGGCAGAGAGAAAGAGTCTGTAATCGATATACTTCAATTGTTAATACATACAACAAATTATAGATATTGTGTTTGTTAATTAATTAAATGTTCAATATTCAATCGTTTGGATTCCGCACGTTCGATTGAAGTGACGATCTGATTAGGTCCGGTACGGGGATCCTACAAGTGGTATCAAAGCCAGTGAATCAGTTATTTAATGGTTACGGATCGGGATTTGAACGTTTTCGGTTTGATTCGCGAAGGTTTTATTGATTAATCTTCGTTTCTGGGTTTAATTGCTTGAAGATTGTGTTTTCTAAAGGTGTTTTCTGGGTTAGTTCGTCGATCGGTTTTCAAAAATCCTTAGGGTTTATAAAATTTTCGATTTTAGGGTTTTGGAATCTGCTCAGCGCCGTTTTGCGACACAACCTGCGACACAAGATTTGTGTCGCTAATTAGGATTTTCTATTTTGCGACACAAGCTCGCGACATAGTGTGCGACATAACCTGCGACACAACCCTTGTGTCTCACCACTATTCATTGCGACACATCTTTTGTGTCCCACTACTATAAACTGCGACACAAAGTTACGACACAAACATTGTGTCGCTAACACCTCACCTAGGCTAAAAAAAAAAAAAGTTTTTTGGCAGGAAAGGTCGCGAAAATTTTGTATTTTTAAATTTTGTTCATAGGCTTAAAACTTTTCAATTTTAGCCTGGAAAAAGTTTCATTTTACCCGGGCATTTTTTGAACGTTTTTGATTGAATTTTTGGCGGGAAATTCGCGAAAATATTTGTAGTACCAAATTTTGTTTTTGAGCCTAACAGTTCTTGATTTTAGTTTTGGAAATAGTTTCGTTTTACTCGGAAATTTTTCGATATTTTCATCGCTAAATTTAAAATGGGTTTTTCTCAAACTATTGCTCCAACTAAGTCCTTGTTCGACAGTGACTTCAACAAATGGAAGACTGAGCTTGAGAATTTCATTGCATACAAGGACCCTGCTTTGTTGGTTTTGATTACCGAGCAGCGATACGAGCAACCGATTCTCAAAAGGACTATGACATCCGATGAACGAAAAAGATATGACAATAACAAGAGTGCGTATGAGATGATCACAAAGTGCTTACCTCAAGATATGGTTGATTATTATAAAAATCAAGCAACGGCTTATGATTTATGGCAAGCGTTACTTTTCAATTTTGGTAACCAAGATCAGTTAGAATTTCAAGTCTAGATGAGGAGATTAAGGAGAAGTTGATACAGAAAGAGGAGCCTCAAAGCAGCTCATTCGCGGCTCCAATACAAGAGTTTGATTCTAATGCTTCTAAATGCTTATCTTGTATGAAATTAACTGATAATATTAACAGATACCGGGAGGATAATGAACGCCTCAATTCAGATCTTAAAAATTTGATGGAGGCAAATGAAGTTTTAAAAGAAAATGAGAAAGTTTCAGATAAAAAGTTAAAAGCTATTCTTGAAGAAACAAAAGAATTTAAAGCCAAAATTTATGATCAACAAGATGAAATTTCTAGTTATGTTGATATGCTTACTCTCGTAAAGAAACAACTTGCTGACTCATAGGCCGAAGTTCTTGATTTGAAACGAAAGCTTTCAAACTTTTCTACATCCTCTTTGGTATTTGATGAAATCCTTAAATCGCAAAGGACAGATACCAAAAGTAAGGTTGGTCTTGGTTTTCACCATGTACCTCCTCTTAAGGACTATCTGCCTATGCCATCCAAGGATTCCATCAAAGACTTTGTGCCTTCTTCCTCAAAAGTCGACACAAATTCTGTTGATGTGGCAGTTAATGAGCAAGTTAAACAGGCCGAGCTTGTTAGGCCTAAATTTGTTAAAGCTGAAAATAAACCTCCGGTCAGTGTTGAAGAGGTTGTTGTGGTAGAGGATATACCTGAAGTGTCTACCATTAAGGTTGAGAAAATAACTGTCAAACCAGACTGTTTTAAAAGCAAAGGCAAAGCTAAAGTTGATAATGAATCTTTCAAAGTTAACAATGCTAAAAGGGATTCTAAATCTACTAACTCAACCTCAGGAACATCTACTTCAACATGTTCACCTAAAAGTACATGTTCAACAAATGTTCCTATTAATAGACCTTATGTGTACTGTCCTCCAACGAAACGATTTGAGGGCTCTCATTGGAATCAATCTTATGTTGAGAGACGTTCTTGCTTTCGTTGTGGTCAATAGGGCCATATTGTTAAGGATTGTAGGTTATTATCCCTAGATAGGTTTGGTAGAGGGATGCCAAGAACTTATTCTTTTAAGAATTCTTTTTCAAGGCGTCGTTCGTATTCGCCTGTATCTAGTTGTGCATCAAATTCTCCACAACCTATGGCTAGAGTAAACAAAGTTGTGCCTCGTAGACCTCAAGTTCAACAGCACAACATTGTTGAAAACAAAATGTAACATCCTCTCCAGTAGTCTGGTAATTTCTTAATTTAATTGATTATTTAATTATTTTAGGAATTACTTGATATTATTATTATATTGTGAAACTTAAGTAAATAAGTCTTAGGACTTATTGTGAATAGTAAACTATTACTTGTTTTAAATTGATATAGATGACGGTAAAACAAAATATTATTTCTCACAAATGGTTTTTAGGTTCTAGACAATAGATTTGGGACGGGTATAAAATTATACCATTTAAATATGTGAGTCGGTTTGTAAACCGACTTTGCAACTCATATGTTCTCAAGTTTTAACACATTTTCACCTTTGAAAACTCTCAAGCTCACTAACCAAATTAGAATTAAGCTAGGTTCTGTGATTACAATTTCGAAACAGCATCATCATCATCTTCATCATATCACCTTCATTTCCATTTTCAAAAGTGAGTTAATTTTGATTTATAGGAAATGGGTTTTGAATGATTGAATCAAATTAAAGCTTGTTATGTTGCTATTTGGTGTTATTAGGTGATATATGATGTTAGTAGATGTATTAGAAACCATAGAATTGAGTTTCTTGAAGTTTTGGTTCGAAAATCTCGTAAGAACAACGAAATTCGCAGAACCCAGTTCGTCTTGCGAACTGAGTTCTTGTTGCGAAGCGAGTTGAGTTCTGCGAAGCGAATCGAGATTTTTGCGAACTGAGATTTTCCCTTGCGAGTTAAGTCGCTGCGATGCGAGTTGAACTTGCGAAGCGAGTTGAGTTTAGCTGTGCGAATTGAGTTCTGCGAGCCGAGATGGCTGTGCGAACCGAGTTATTTCGTTGCGAGTCGAGTTTTGCGAACCGAGTTGACCTGCGAGTTGAAAACACTGCGAACCGAGATTTTTAAGATTTTTGTTTCGCAAATTTTGAAAATGCGCAAGTCTTTTCGGGGTAACGGACAGGTGACAATTTCACTAACTCGGATTGGATTGAAATTCGCATGGTCACTCAGAAACGGCCTAATGATCTCGGCTCTATTCTAAGAGTCTAGGCAGTTTTTGGCCATTCGGGGTCATCTAGGGCCCGAAAATGACATTTTTCAGTTTTAAACGTCATTTCGGGATTTTCTGATTTCATTTTGAATGAACTTTTGTTTGACTAGACTTTAGGGATTACCTGATTTGATAAATATGCTCTGATGATGATTATGGAACGAATTTCTAACTTATATTTGAATTTCTGTTTCAGATCAACCTAAGACTCAGTGATATAAGAATCCTGAGTGTGGAGACGTCAGAGGTATCAGTGAGTGGATTTAGAACTCACCATTTGATTTAGTTGTAACTATTTGGTTGCAACAAGTAAACGTAGATATGTGTTAGACTGTTTAGTCTTGATTATTGACTATGAATCTACGTGATATGTGAATATATGTGTATCAGATTATTGAGGTCAACGTGTAGTTGGACTTTTGGTTATTATGTGAATTACACAGGTTTTGATTCATTTGTTGTGTTTGAGCCTTGTGTATGAGTTTAATAACCAATAGTTATCGGTCTATTCTGTATTGGCCATACAGATTGACGTTAAGTGTTCTTTGGGAATCCCCGGGTATTATGATATCCCAAGAGCCACCGATCCTCATTGAAATATGTGTGTTTACGATTAATTGGTGTAAACTCATGGTTAAGCTAAGTTGAATCGTGTGCGATAAATCTATTCACTTAGCTTTGTTCTAATCCCTCATAATACTTCCTGCATGTTTTGAATAGATATGTGGGTAGTCAGGAAGTGGATGCTTCGGCAGGGAAAGTTTGACGACTTGCGACTCTGATATGGTTTTGTATAAACCTTGTTTTGTAAAATATAATACCCCGTTTGTGTAATATGTGTAACGTGGTTTCAATAGTTTTAAACTATTGTGTATCGAGTTTGAAAAAGATTATACACTTTTTATGATGTATATTAATAAACTATGTTTTTAAGTCAACGCTTTCAAGTTAAATTGTATAATATTCATATACTGAATGAGGGTTGTTATACAAAACATCCGAACCTAAACAGGTTTGAAAATCAAAATCCACAAACAACACATCTATGAAATCAACTGAGTTTTTAAAATATCATAAACTCATGGATGTGATGATTATGGATGATAATGGACAACCCAAGTTTATCAAGGCTTGGGTGTCCCATAAACTCTAATGTTTGATTGTTTGTGGTGATGCAGTCAGTTTCCTGTTAGTTGATATTTTTAGTGACTGCATGGATGTGGATATTGTTGGAAGAATGGTGACTGGAATGATGAAATTTCTGAAGTTCAGGTGATTAAAGTGCTAAAAAGGCATTTGATTTGACTTGATATGTGATTTTGAAACTTTTTATTTGTCAGTTTGTGCAACAGTCATTCTTTGTACTTTTTAGTTATAAAGAAATGCAAGGTTGCGAAATATCTTAAATCAAAAATTACAAAAATATGTTTAATGTTTAAGGGGAGTACCTTTGAATTGGATTTTTGAAAAGAATTTGTTGTTCAGGGAGAGTAATTAAAATTCTGATTATTTGGATCAGAAATGTGAACAGCAAGATTCTTGTTTCTTCAAAAAGATATTGGATTGTGTCTGTAAACAACATGGGAAATGATTGTACATGATATGACATGCACAAAATGGAAATTTTAAGGTTTATGTTTGATGTGTCAGTAGGTTTATCTGGCATGTTTAAAATAGCTTTTATAAACATTAGTTTCATCATATGATGTACTGGTAGGCATGATATACTCTGGTTTTTAGGTTCTTAAGAAGTAATTCTAATACATGTCTATGATCTTGTGGTAAACACCATATGATGTACGACTAAATGTCTTAATTCCTTAACATAGCATGACATATTTCTATATTAGAGGTTTATCTGAAATCATTTGGGGGTCTATACTGATTGTTTCCTCTGTTGTACGTAAGTACAGACCTGGTCTCAATTTGTATATACTTAAAAGTTAAGCAAACGCAAGTCAATGAACTTGAAAAAGTGTTAAATCATAAGATACCTAACAAGGTCGCCAAAATGGTTTGACCAAGTCTGGTTTTGCTTAAACCTGAATCAAGTTATGTCGCTTTGTTATACGTTTGTACAAACCTGTCACCGCTGACTTGATTCTTAACAATGATACTCTTATATTCTCTCTGGATTCGGAAGCTATGCTCGTGTCTGGGTTACAGGGGTATGTCATAGGTGGGAACCACGGAGAAATATTCATACTAACAATAAAAGGTTAACTAACAAACCCGTATGTAACATGTTTAAGTGGATAAACAATGCCAGTAATCGTCTTGAAATAATTTTTATAAAAGGTGTTTTAAGTGTGCTAAGTAAATTTAAAGTGGACAAATATACTGATAATCGAAATAACACTTATTATTTCCTAATAATTGCATGTTGGCCTGGTATGATTTCTAAGCAGACCTAAAACAATCATATCCCCAAATTTATTTTATTCTTTGTTCTTTACTTTTGTTTATTAAAGAAAAATACAAAAAGATTTTATTGTTATATTATTTTCTTCATTATCACATATCTTGTTAAAGTCAAATACTGAAGATGTAAAGGATGTTAGTTATTCTTCAAAGACTGTGAAGATAAATTCTATTGGAGAAGCTGCTGATGATTGAGAGATGGTCACATAGTTTGAAGATCTTATTGTATGATAATTGTGTGTCAGTCACATGAATCAGGACATCAAGATTGTTTGAAGATCATGCTATCTCAATGGGGGAGTTTCTGATTGTTGAAAACATGAAGGAGTTATGTAGGTTCAAACTAGTTGAAAACTTAGTTGACCAAGCTATCTCCTTGGGGAAGTTTATGGTGAAGACTAATTGAAGCTCATTTGACCAAGCTGCTGACATGGGGGAGTTTGTTGGTGCATTTTGTGTGTTAGTCACTTGGTCAACATTTGTACTTGTCAAAGTCAATTAGTCTTAGTATGTGATGTGATTAGTGTGTATATGCGAGTCTGTAAATGAATAGTGAAATAGACAATATACACAATATACTGTTCATGCGACACAGAGCTTGTGTCGCAATGGTCACAATAGCGACACAAGTTGTGTCGCTAGTAGGTCTGAACAACTATAAATAGAGGAGTTAGAATTCATTTTAAGATTGATCAAACCCTAGAGAGTGAGAGAGAGTTCGTGAGGCAGAGAGAAAGAGTCTGTAATCGATATACTTCAATTGTTAATACATACAACAGATTATAGATATTGTGTTTGTTAATTGATTAAACGTTCAATATTCAATCGTTTGGATTCCGCACGTTCGATTGAAGTGACGATCTGATTAGGTCCGGTACGGGGGTCCTACAGACGGCAAATTGAAGAGGATAAAACGTTGAATTTAATGGTGTAATTTTCATAATTTTTTGATTTTTCGTTTGTGAGATAATTGATGTTGAGGGTAAGTGGGTTTTGTACATGTAGAACATTCTCTTTGTACACATGACTTGATATATTTGATTTCCCCATTCTTACACAAATTTCTATTCTCATTTGAACCCACCCTACGTCTAAAAACTGGAAATCTAGCTGGATGTGTTATGAAAACTTGAAGCAGACATGATGCTTTTCTTGAAAATAAAATAAAGTAAAGCAAAGGGATGAATGGTTTAATATGTGCCACGCGGTTTTGGCCTTTTATTTTACTTTAGCCTAAGCTAATTATAAAGGGGTAACCACAATTAAAAAACCGATTAACCAAATTATTACTTTTGACTTAACGCGCAATATCTTAATTCGTATGATAACTATATATATTACATTCGTAAGTAACGTGATATAATTTACATAGTGATGTTGATACACGGTGACATCTATGGTATTGAGGTTTCGTCTATGTTGCGCTTAGAGGCGGATATGTGTGATTTCAGGACACACGTTAACTATTTAAATAACTATATCAAAAGTTGGTTTAGTTATGCAAACATTATCAATTATAAATATTACGTACAAATGCTTGCCAAACTTATATATTTTGATAATAACGACTCGCAATAAGTTTTGTTCAGAATCCGTGGTAATAATCTATAACTACATGTAATGCATCTTAGATTTCTAATTTGAGAAAATTTTAAGAACAAAACTAAGACTCAATATTTAAATACTATTAATTTTAGAAATCTAATTATAATAAAATGTGTAACTATCATAGTAAATAATAATTAATACACTTTTCATTCACTAAACATAATCATTCTAACACTTCAAATGAACAAATTTAAACACCATAAATAATATATCGAAAAAGAAAACAAACAACATAACATTACCACGTGTTACTATTATAAAATATTTTGTATTCCGCTGCATTGAGCGGGTTTTTTGCTAGTCATAATTGGTTCTTTATTTAATTTATCATTTTTTTGAACAAAAAAATAAATAAAAATAAAATTGGTTCTAATGATCAAATAACTATGTTGACAGTTAAATTAAACATCAAGGTAAATGGCTCAAAAAGGTAATGTAAAATCTTAAAATTTTCAATCTGGAGAATATCACATTCTCCATTACCCAAAAATGACCCTTATATTTAATTTTTGCCAGAAAAGGATTCGTTTTGTCAAAAATCTTAGGTTAATGGGAATATCACCCGCTCAAAGTTGTTTTAATACAAGATTGACTATTAAAACGACTTGCTAGGGTTTTTTATGTATCCAACAAGTTCACATTCTTGCATCATGAACAAACAAACAACCTTTAATCTCACAATTCGTCATCTTCTAAATACGAATCTGTCACTTCAATTTGGAGTCTCACGTAGTCGTGCTCATGACCAAATGTTTTAAATCCTAATTTGTGGTATGAAATATTTATAAATGACAAGCCTCAACTTTAACTCGCCTTAATTATGTAAATTAAAAAAATTGATCAAGCGATATTTCTCTTAATTTGAGATTTTTGACAAAAACAACCTTTAATGGCAAAAATTAAAGACTTGGATTCTTTTTGGGCAATGGAGAAAGTGACATTCCCCTTATTGGAAAATTTTGAAATTTACATTACCTTTTGAGCTATTTGCCCTAAATTTCACTACGAATTTAGAGGATACTTATATCGAAGTTTAACTATGCTCATAAATTAATTATGATCGATGTGTGCAAAACATTGGCTAATTTTTGAACGTTAGTTTTATCAAACCTATGTATTCCATAACTCGGATGTATCGTTTGGTATGCCCCTCGACGCGAGTGGATAAATTGTCAAAATTTAGCTATAGATCATGTATGATTATTAGATAGTATGTGATTATGTATATAAATTTATGTAGACATATGATGTTCTAATGTACGTGTGGTTCATCCATTCATTACTATATACTAACTAGTTGAAGGACTAACGATAATGCGAACTTTCGAATTGTGTTTATGCATTTTTTATTAATTATTAAGTATTGTCACCAATTTAATAATATATGTATAATTTTAAAGAGTTATTTGCTTGAATCCGAACGTTATGTTATTGTATTGTCTTGTTTGAAGAAGGCGACAAAGTAGAAAGCAGAGATGTAAGTTTAGATTTTTAAAGATTTATAATTATTTAAGTCTAATGTTCTTTAAATAGAATATAATCTGTGAATTTTGATGTTATTTTAAAAGGAATTTGTTCACTTTCTAGAGATTTGAAGAAGGTATGTTTTAAAGATTTTATAGTTTTTTATTTTTATTTTTTTAGGGTTAATAATGGTTTAATCCTCAAAGCTTTACTTTTTTTTTTCCGTTTTAATCACCCAATTTTTTTTCCCAATGATTTAATCATTCAAGTGAACCATGATTTATTTAACCCTTAGAAAGGTTAAACCGTTAAAAATTAGAAAGTTAGAT
The DNA here is from genome assembly GCA_963422505.1 of Pseudognaphalium luteoalbum. Lineage (NCBI taxonomy): Eukaryota > Viridiplantae > Streptophyta > Magnoliopsida > Asterales > Asteraceae > Pseudognaphalium > Pseudognaphalium luteoalbum. The sequence continues at coordinate 82,491,170 of OY730193.1, forward strand.
GATTAAACTAGAAAAACTTAAAAGGGAAAAATGATTATAAAAGATAAACTTTGGGGATTAAATCATCAAATTTTTGCAGTGTAATAAACTTGAATGGTTAAATCAACAAAGTTTTAAAACTTCGAGGATTAAATCATAAGAAAAAAATTTGAGTGGTTAAAACGAAAAAAAGTGAAAGTTTGAGGATTAAATCATTATTAACTTTTTTTTAAAAAAAAAAATCATAGAGAATAAGTAGGGACTAAATTTTTAGGTGTTTATTAAAAAATTTTCCCAAAAAATGGATTTTGTTAACATTTAATTGTAGAGTTTATAAAAAGGTTTTTTTTCGAAAAATGAGTCAATATTTTCTGTTTTTAAAACAGGTATTAAATATTCCTAACTTTTTAAAATGAACAAGTAGTTTAAACTTTATGATTAAAGGGTATCACTATCAAATTCATTAATCGTTCTTTGCCAAAAAATGAGTCAATAATTCTCGTTTTTCCCAAAAGCATTTAACCATTCTCCGATCTATGTCATATTAACCGATTCACAGACATTAGTGTGTTTTTGAGTATTAAATATTCTGAACTTTTTAGCTTTATACCCTTTAATCATAATTTTCAAATAAGTTATTTCTTTTAAAATATTCAGAATATTTGATACCCGAAAATACAAAAATGAAAATTATTGACTCTTTTATAGTAAAAAAACATTTAAAAAAAGACCCATTTAATGTTGCTATATTGCCCCATTTGTTCTTCTGAACTAACAAACAAATCTTGAGCCTCATGTGAAACTCAACATCAGATAATATAATAATTATATAACTAACAATATAATTAAATTATAAACTAAAAGAAAACTAATCTTTAATTAAATTCAAACTAAGGATTGTTGAAATTAAAAAACATTGCATATGTAAATTGAAATATTGGCTAGAATACCAATAATGTTCGAATGACTAAATTTTATTGAGAAAGTTTACATCAACAATGTAATTGTCAATGTCATGTCTAATTAATCGGATGTGGTTAATAAGATTGTTGGTCTTAACGAGATTGACCAATATCTTTTGTATATCATCTTGCACGATTTTATTTTTGGAGAAGTTTGCGTTTAGCCAATTATTGAATCCGTGTAAAGGCTCTTCATCTACAAAAGAATTAAATCCTTTGTATAACACCTCTCTTTCTAAAGATATTATTTTATTATTTTCAACTACGGAAGCGTTTAAAACAAAACATTATTTTATAAACTTATAATATTAACATACATTATAAGTCTAATATTTACAAAACCATTATTTACATCATATAAACGGGTATTATATTGTACAAAACATAATTTTCAAAAAACTATATCAGAGTTGCTAATTATCAAACATTCTTCGTCCCCTTATTGCAACCCACATATCAAAATAACATCTGCAAGAAGTAGATTGAGGGATTAGCACGAAGCTAAGTGAATGAATTTATCACACACTAATCAACTTAGTATAATCCCTTGTTTACACCAAATAAGGATATACATCTATCTCAACAATCAACAATTCAACTATGAGGATCGGTGGTTCTTGAGAAACCCTACTGTCGCGGCGGCTCTCAAGAACACTTGTCCAACAATCCATATGGCCAATACGGAATAGACCGATAGTTAGTGTTCATTGTACTCAAACACAAGTCTTACACACAACAAATGAAGTAAGACTATATGTAATTCACACAATAACCAACTAACCCAACCAATGTGTTGACCTCAAAACAACTTGTAATCACATTGCAACTAGCATATAAGATTCAATCAATAACACAAATTAACTAACTCTATCAACATGATAACTATCACTTGTTGTAATCAAAGTAATTACAACTAAATCAAAGAGTGAGTTATAAATCCACTCACCGATACCTCTTTCACCTCCACACTCAGGATGTCTGTATCACTGAGTCTTCTGTTTATCTGAGAATACAAAATCAACAAGTTAATAACTTACTTCTTCCACTTAACAAACTTAAATATTAAGTATTTAAACAAATAAACAACTATTATTCATAATCACAATCAACTAAATCAAAATATTGGATTTTAACCAAACATTTAAATTTACTCTTGCATACGCGATCCAAGAAATACTAGCCGGATCGCGTAGCTCAATGAAAATATTTCTGTTACCGAATTACACTTGCTTACGCGATCCAGGATCCATTTACAGGATCGCGTATCCTAGTTCATTTTATTCTGTAACCATTTTGCACTAACATACGCGATCCAGAAACTTTTATGGGATCGCGTATCCAAGGCAAACTTTAACATTTTGGACGATTTTTAACTAACTTACGCGATCCAGAAATCAAAAGCTGGGATCGCGTGACTAAGAAGAAAATGACCTGCAACTCATTTCTGCAAAATCTCAGCTCGAACCAAACTTAATAAACACCACTTTTGAAGGTACCAAATCAACAATACTACATTTTTAGGGTCTAAAAAATATTACACTACTTCTATAAATATCAAACAACTTCATTTAACATCATATCCATACAAAAATCAAATTAAACCATTTAGGTCAAACACTTGATTTCAAATTCACCATTAAAGAGTTTAGACTCACTAGTTTGGACTACAAAATCAGTCTATAACATCAACATCATTAACATCAAGTCAAGAACTAAATCAATTTACATAATATCACACTTAACTTAATTGATATAATCAAAGAGCTAAAATACTTACACTTTGGTGAAGAACAAGCCACTAACTAGCTAGAAGATGATTATATGTATGAAACCACAACTTAAAATCATTAAGTTTGGTTTAAAGATTGATGTTCTTGAAATTGAAAGTATGTGAAATAAAAGTGAATTGAGTTTGGGGAAGAATTAGGTGAAGTTTAGGTCGCTCCTTTCAAAACCGACCCAAATTGGGTATTTTTAATACCCGTTCTAAATCTACAGTCTGGAACCTAAAAAACCAAATGCGAAAATAATTATTTTATTATACTGTCACCAATAACTATTTAAAACAAATAATATTTCATTATTCACAATAAGTTACACATAAGCAAATAATATTAAATTTACTTATAACTTATTAAATAATTATTTAAAAGTAAAGAAATTACCAGACCGTTATTGAGGACGTTACACTTTGTTAATTAAATTGCTTTATACACATCATTAGTAAATAGTGTGAAGACATGGTAATAAAAATATTTGTATTAATTTACGTATAATATTGTTTGAACCTTGACAATTATTAGGTGCTGCTTTTTCTTCTCTTTTTTTTCACCTGAAAATTTCATAAACTTGTATATAGTTGCACATGACAATCCAAATTAATATACAACATAAAGATAATAATTTTAATGAAAAGAATAATAAAATAAATAAACCTTTTGTACCTCTATTATTAACGGTAGAAGAATTGTCTTCTATAGTAGAAAGGTTGTTTATCATATTTACATAAAAATGTAAAGTTTTGTTAGTATGCATTAAAATACAAAATTTTGTAAGTAAATTAAAAATAATATGTATACCATAAAAAGTGTATGTAACATACCTTTGGAGTTTCTCTGGAGATTTCATTATGAAATAGTGGGGGCAAAGAGATTTCATTGTGAAATTGTGGGGATGATGAATGTACTAGTGTAATATAATTGATATAAATAAATAGATATATGGTCTGATTAGGGTTTGGTTTATTTATATTGATATTGGGCCTATCGTAATATCTGACATTGTGAATCCCGACCTTTTTTATTTTTTAATTTTATTTATTTTCCGTGGAGTTGAATTATTAATTTAGTTATTTGATTGTTTTTTTTAATTGTGAAGATAACTACAAATTTGGTAACAAAAGCCCTTCTTTTTAGTTCAGAAGATTTTGGGGACGGTTTTTTTTTCCACCCTTTTTGTTTCTTAAAAAAATCATTATTTATATTAAAGATAATATTTAATTGAATTTGAAATAGTATTAAATATTATATAAGTAATTAATAAAAATTTGTGGAGAGGAAAGTGTAACTATGGAGATTAAATTTAAATCATTAGATCGCATGGAAGAAACTCATAGAAGGGTCTAAATTGCTTTATGACATTCTGTTTTATATATGATAGAGGATCATGAGGGCAGCCCTATGAAGAGAAAGGAAAGCAGCCCCACATTCTTTTAGAAAGTGACAAGTGTCCAACAAAATTTTCAATTTGACCCCTTATACTTTTGGCATACTTTAAATTTCTTCCCCCAATTTTTTAAGTAACAAACCACACCCCACCACCACCAACTCCCACCCCCCGCCACCGGTCGCCACCCCACCATCATCAGCCGCCACCTCGTCACCACCCCACTGCTGATGTCACCGGATTTTGGCAATTTTTTTTCTTTTTCAAAACAATATTTTTAAAAATATGTATATTTTATTCTGATATATATTTTCATTTTTTAAAAAATATCATTTTTACTTGATTTTTAATTAAAATGTACTGCATATTGTTATTTTACTGCATTTAATATACATAATTTTAGTACATGTTCTTGTTTTAGACTTGATTTTGTATTATACATATTACCCTTTTTTACACTGCATTTTGTATAATTATACTGCATATTGTTGGTTTTACTACATTATATATATATATATATATATATATATATATATATATATATATATATATATAAGTACATATTCTTTGATTTGTACTACATTTTGTATTATACACATTATTCTTTTTTTACTGCATTTTATATAATAATATACTGCATATTGTTGTTTTACACTGCATTTTGCATAAAATTATACAACAAATAGTTGTTTTTACTGCATTTTATATTTATATTTTTAGTATATATTGTTCGTTTTCTACTGTATTTCGTATTATACATATATAGTATATAATTTTTTTGTATAGATAGTATATAAAAATTTAAGTAATAATCATGAAAATCTAAATATAATAGCGTATGGTATAAGGTTCACCAGTTAATGTGTACATTATCTTATTATATATAAATTTTTTTGTATAGATAGTGCATAAACCTCAAAATAATAATAACAATTATACAGTTATGGATGATTTCATGAATTTTGCAGGTCACAAATAGTATGTATATATATATATATGTATATATAATGCAGTTAAATAACCATAAGATCCAATGAAATATATATATTTTTTATTTTAATCTAATATGCAGTGTTTTAAGGAGAATAAAAATTAGTACAAAAAATTTGAAAAAAAAAATTAGAATTTTTTTTTTCAATTTTTCTTTTTTTAAAAAAAACTGGCCAGAATTCGGTAATGACTGACTTTGTGATAGACTCATGGGGGTGGGGGAGTATTATTTATAGAGAAGTTGTGGGAAGAAATTAAAACATAATTATATTAGAGGGGTCGGAATGAAACTTTGTGATAGACTCTTGGCGCATTGTAGTTCGTTGGTCATGTAACACTCAGATTTCGGGTCTAGTATTAAAATGATAATATATATATATATATATATATATATATATATATATATATATATATATATATATATATATATATGATAATAAATAATTGCTATTGGTTATTTGGAAATAATTGGGAAAAAGAGTTAAAAGGAAATTGTGACCGATAAAATATTAATTGTTTTAAATTAATAAAGTTGACGGTAAAATAAAGTAATAGTTCTCGTAAATGGTTACTAGGTACCAGACAATAGGTTTATGGGGGGGGGGGGGGGACTAAAATTAAATAAACACAGAGTCGGTCCAAGAGGAGGAGCCGACTTATATTTTCTAATCTTCCAGCTCCTTCATTTTGTAAACATAAAAGTGAAAACATGAATTGTCCCTATGGCTTTGTGATTTAAACAAGAAACCATCAAATTCAAATATGAGTTAAGATTCTGATTCGATTTCATCATCATCACTTCCATTTTTCCTATCAATTGTAAGTTCATTCCTTCATTAGTTTAATTTTAAAAGTTTGAATATGTGGGTTATGAATTTGGATATGAATTTGAGACTTGAAAGTAGCTAAAATATGATATATGATGTAGTTAAAGTATTAAAAACCTTAGAAACTGAGTTTTTGGAGTTATGGTGAAAATCGATTCATTTTTACGGTGGCAGTAGCGAAGCTCGCAAAAACCCAGTTCGTCTTGTGAGTTGAGTTCTTCATGCGAAGCGAGTTGAATCTTGCGAACTGAGTTGGGTTCTGCGAACCGAACCAAGTTCTGCGAGCCGAGCTCTGCGTGTCGAGTTGAGCGCTGCGAGTCGAGTTGAGCGCTGCGAGTCGAATTGAGCACTGCGAGTCGAGTTGCTGCGAACTGAGTTTCTGTGCGAGTTGAGATTATTGCGAACTGAGTTAAAGTGTTTTCAGGGTTGCGGATAAGTGATATATTTATTAACTCGGATTGGGTTGAAATTCGCATGGTCACTCGGAAACGACTCAACGATCAAGGCTCTATTCTAAGAGCCTAGGCAGTTTTTGGCCATTCGGGGTCACCTAGGGGCCGAAAATGGCATTTTTCAGTTTTTAAACGTCATTTCAGGATTTTCTGATTTTATTTTTGATTGAACTTTTGTTTGCTTAAACTTCATGTATTACCTGATTTAATAGATATGCTAGAATGATGATTATGGGATGATTTACTGACTTGTTATTATTTGTGTTCTCAGATAAGTAGAAGAAACTCAGTGATATAAGACTACTAAGTTCAGAGACTGGAACTTTGGTGAGTGAGATTGTAATCCTTTGTTCAACCCAGTTGTAACAGGTTTGGTTACAACGGGTGAACATATATATGGTTATTAGTATTGATTGTTTAATCTTTTAGGTTACTGTTATTAATGATTTGGGTTGATTGGTTGTTGCTATTCAGAGGTCAACATTGGTTGGGTTTGTTGTTATTGTTTGGCTGGCGAGGTTTCCGATACACATCGTTGATGGATGAACCCTAGTCAGTGAAAATAGCTTCAAACTATCGGTAAATCACTGTGATGGCATACACGTGATATAACACCCCTGAATTTATATAGTTTTTTTTTTTTTATAAATCGGAAGCGTAATCACATACAACATATTTTATATACCTAAAACATCAAGTCTTAATTATACATTACATAATACTAACATTAAGTTTTATAATTATTAACAAAGTACATTAGCTGGGTGTTATATAACAAAACAGTTTTTATCTATCAAAATATGATCAGAGTTCCCAACTGTCAAACATTCATTCAAGCAAAACCTCTTGCCCCGATTCCATCCCAAAAATTAACCTGCAAGAGGAATGTGGGGGATTAACACGAAGCTAAGTGAATAAATTAAATCTAACAATCTAACTTAGCGTAACATAATCTGTTCACAACAATAAACACATAATCAACACAGAGGATCGGTGGTTCTTGAGGCGCCCTCAGTCCGCGGTGGCCCTCCAAGAACACTTATAACCAACTGCAGGCCAATACAGAGGTATTACCGATAGCTCATTGCTATCTTTAATCAATATGGGTATTAATTCACAACGAATGTTCACCAAGCCCATAAGGACTAACCTATAGCAACTAAGCCCAACCGTAGTTGACCCCGATATCACATTTAATATATTCTAAACTATCACGGAATTTAGTTCAAACAATAAACCTATCAACAATATTTCTACTTTAATTGATGTAACCAAATACGTTACCACCAATTAAACTGTGAGAATCAGTCCACTCACCTGTCTCTAGTAATCCCCAACTTAAAGTTCTTATTTTATTGAGTCTTCGGTGGATCTGAAAACACAATCAAAACACATAAGTTAATAACATATTTCATAGTTGAGATATGATTATAATTAAGTATTTGATAACAATAAATCAAGTACTTTGAATAATCATACAATACAATTATTCTAAATGTATAAGTTCACAAAGCCTCATATCCTTTAAAATTATACAGGCAAACGTGATCCGGACTAGGTGGGTGGGACCGCGTTCCTCTTTAAAAAACCTTCTGTCATCAAATTTCACTTGTGAACGCGATCATGAGAAAGGTTTGGGATCGCGTTTCCATGAAGAAAACATTCTGTAACCAAAATACACTAATGAACGCGATCCGGGTTTGAGGCTAGGATCGCGTTTCTATGACCAAAATACGACTGTATCATTTTATAACTAAGGAACGCGATCTAACCCAAGTTGTGGGATCGCGTTTCTATGTTTTGCAGCTCCAAATCAGACCTGCAAACCCACAACACGAACCCTAACCCCATTTTTACCATTCAAGCTCATCAAAACTCGATTTTTAACTAATCTAAAGCTACAATTATATCATATAACATCAAACCAACATCAACAACAACTTCAAACACTAGATTCATACCAAATTACTTATTAACCTAACTTAACTTAAATCAAGATTATGTATATACATAGAGCATCAAAACACTTACAATTTGGTATAAGGAAGAAGAAGATGATGAACTTAATGTTAATCCACTTAAATCACATCTTGAACTTGTTGTTGGATTTCAATTTAATTAGTATGTTAATTTCATACTATAACTCTAGTTTGCAAGTGAAAGGAGGTTACAGGGAAGGAAGTAAAGGTCGATTAGTACCAACTAGCTTACTCACAATTAGTGTAATATTATTCCCTTTCTAATTCTATTGTCTGGAACCTAGAATCCATTTTGCGGGAAAACTATTTTATTTTACCGTGTACTATAACTACTTAAAACAATCAATATTTCACCAGTCACAATTTTATTATTTGACCAAATTCTTTCTAAGTTATAAATCAAAACCTATAAAACACAATATATATAACATAACAACTAATAATATCTAAGTAAGGAAAATTACCGAATTACCCTTAGGCCACAAAAGCGGGTGTTACAAATCTTCCCTCCTTAAGAAGATTTCGTCCCCGAAATCTCACTAGACTCGAACAAATAAGGGTATCGCGAGAGCATGCTCGACTCAGTCTCCCAGGTAAGGTTCGCCCCCAAACTATGTCTCCATTTTACCCAAACCATCAGGATTTCCTTCTTACGTAACTTAGTCACCTTTCTATCAACTAACTCAATGGGTTCCTCAATCAACTTCTCATTATGATCAACTCTAAGGTCTTGTAATGGAAGGATTTGGGATTGATCCTCCACATTACATTTTCTTAAGTAACAAACATTAAATGTGTCATGAATACCAGATAATTCAGAAGGAAGATCTAAATGACAGTCTGGTCATTAATAATCTGTCGGATTTTAAATGGACCAATATACCTCGGGGCGAGTTTCCCACGTTTACCAAATCCGATAACACCCTTCCAAGGAGAAACTTTCAGATAAACCAATTCACCCTCATTAAAAGTAACCGGTTGACGACGTGAATCCGCATACTGTTTCTGTCTATCTCTAGCCGCTTTGAGTTTCTCACGAGCGATAACAACTTTATCGGCTGTAATCTGTACAATATTCGGACCAGCAAACTGTTTCTCACCTGCCTCAAGCCAACAAGTAGGTGTTCGACAACGACGTCCATATAACATCTCATATGGTGGCATACCAATGCTAGAATGATAAGAGTTATTATAAGCAAATTCTATCAAAAGAAGATGAAAATCCCATGAACCACCATATTCAATCACAAAAGCTCTCAACATATCTTCTAACGTCTGAATGGTTCTTTCTGATTGGCCATCTGTTTGTGGGTGATAAGCAGTACTCAAATTAACTCGGGTGCCCAACTCACTCTGTAAACTTTGCCAAAATCGAGAAAGAAAATGAGAATCTCTATCTGATACAATAGATAACGGAATACCATGCCGTGAGACAACCTCATTAACATACAACTGTGCCAATCTAGATAAAGATGCAGTCTCACTAGTAGCATGTAACACCTCGCAATTTCGACATAATTATAAACATTAATTGCACGTATTTTTAGGCTAATTCCCTAACTTAGAGTGAATTCACAACACATTTTGGAGATAATTCTAGCAAAGCCCAACTAGTTAATACGCGTAGTATTACATTTCGTAATTAGTTATAATTACGTACGAAACAATTGGAACAAACGCGACAAAAAAATATACGACTGTTGGTGAACAATACTATTTAATAACGTGAGATTATTAAATAACGTTAACGTTTATTAAATATTATGTCGATAATATTTACAAAGTAAATTGTGTCAAACAATGTCTATTTCGTAAAACTGAAACAAAATAAAGTTAAAATCTTATAACTCAATTAAACTATTTTACAAAATATCTCAATTAAAAATAGGGGAAAGCATACGTAATGTTAACATTACCTAAGTTAGGTAATGTTAAGGCTAAAAGGAAGGAGATTATTTACAGTTTGATCACTAACTTTCTCAAATGTACATAAATGATCCCTCATTCTCACTAACATTACGTAAGCTTGCGTAATGTTAACATTACGGATCATTTTCCCTTAAAAATATAATCGAATACGTAATTAAAAATTTACTATTTAAAAATATTTTAATATTTAACGATCGGGTAAACGAACACGGGTTAAATATCACAAAAATTTGGGACAAATTTCTCCCTTTGGAACCCCAAAAATCAGCCCTAAACACCCCACCCACCTCATCTCTTTCATTTTCCTCTCTCTCTCTACCTCCATTCTTTCTCAACCCTCTCTCTAAAAACTCAATAAAATCACCAAAAACTACCACAAAAACGACTTGAATCATCTAGCTCCTTTGGAATAAAACGATCACGGGACCACGAGCTACACTCCCACCTTTTCGGATTTTTAAACCGACACGTGTAAGTTTCCGACATTTTCCGAAAACTCTTAAATTTTGACATTTGCTTTGATATTTCATGTTTGTAATACTTAATACCTCATGTTTTAGTGTTTTTATCAACTGATTATGTTCAAAAATCGGCTTGAAATGTGTTTAAAAACCAAACTCGCACTAACAGCTGCGTCTGCGAATTGAGATGCGTCTCAGCTTGTAGATCGTGATGCGAACCGAGATTCACATACCAAAACTGAACCTGCGAACTGACCTGCGAACTGAACCTGCGAACTGAACCTACGAACTGACCTTCGAACCGAACTGACTTCGATTCGAGACCTGCGAGTTGAGACTTGCGAGCTGAACTTTGTCCTGTGAACCCAAACTCAGTTCGCAACCCACTTTGCCCTGTGAATCCAAACTCAGTTCGCATCGCGAACTCAGTTCGCACAGCAATTCCAGTCCGCAGCCAGGGGTTGCCCCATGAACCCCGCCAGGGGTTGCCACCCCTTGGACCCCGCTACCAGGGGAGCTGCCCCCGGACCCCCGTACATAATTTCATACTTTATGAAACAAAATGAAATGGATATAAAAATGCTTTCAAAGATTATTATTACAAACTGACACCAACAAGTCGTATACATTTTCACAACTACGAAATACAAATACAAACATACATATTTAACAAACGCTTTGGACATAACTTTGTTGTACGAACACTAGCATGGATGGTTGACTTAGACATCCACATACTTATTAAATCTCATACGTTTAGGACATTAGGAGGTTTCGGACTAGACTCGGGCTTTAGGCTTTGCTAGCACTCGTACTTTACTTAGCTCAACAGGTGAGTTCACAACCCTTACTTTTACTGCTTTACTACTTTTGAACAGGGGAGGAAAACATAGTCAACTTTATTGCCATGGGTGCAACTTTTATACAACTGATTTGATGCAAATTATTTATGACTGCGGTCAACTGTTACAACTTTTGTTTATGAAATGGGATTTCATACGAAAACTAAATTGGGAATACACTGGAGAACGACCAGCCACACACGCTTTTACAAACCGACTTTTATGAAACAACATTTTCATAAACATCTGAAAAGTCCCTACTTCTTGGGCACACACACACAGAAAGTCCCTACGTCTTGGGCACCCACACAGAAAGTCCTTACGTCTTGGGCACACGCACAACAAGTCCCTACTTCTTGGGCACATTTATACAAGTCCCTACGTCTTGGGCAAACAGAAAGTCCCTACTTCTTGGGTAAGGTGCCATGCTACGTCTTGGATGAAGGCTCTACTTCTTGAGAAGATGGGTCCTACGTCTTGGATGCCGGCCCTACTTCTTGGACACAACTTATACAAGTCCCTACGTCTTGGGCACATAGAAAGTCCCTACTTTTTGGGCAACTATTGTTAGGTCCTACTTCTTGGACAAATTGTTTAGACTATACTATGGGCATCATCCTCCGTAAACCGTATTATGGGTAACATCCCAAACTAAACTTTACTTTTGGACAACATTCCAACAAATGTTATTCAACCATTATGGCAACACGTTACAAACACATTTGATTACCAAACTTTGCATGCAAACATAAATTCTTGGAATTCACTAAACCTCGTTGTTGACTTTTACTATGTTTTTCAGGGAATTAGCTGCATGTAAGACATCCTGCACATATGGAACTCTAGGCGACCCGCGAAGCGTTTAGGATGCCACTTGTGAAACAGATGGATTTCTTTTTTATAACTAAATTGTTTAGTCATATTTACGAAATCTACTTTTGTAACTTAATTACTTTTCAACTTGTACGATTCGATGAATCATAAACTTTGTAACTATTACTTTTGGCATCTTAATATATATATGTTATGTTGTAATCATATGCTCTGATACGTATGCATGTACATTGTTAGTGTCATTACCCCCATACGTTACTAAATGCTTCTGCAAACCACAATCAACGAATTTGGGGGTGTGATATAGCAAGAAAATGGACGCTTTTTGTCAAACGGTCAACGATCACACAAATCATATCATTACCTTTCTGAGTTCTAGGAAGCTTGATAACGAAATCCATAGTAATATGTTCCCATTTCCACTCGGGAATCTCAAGCTGTTTCAATGACCCGTAAGGTTTTTGATGTTCTGCTTTCACTTGAGAACATATATGACATGTTTCAACAACCCGAGCAACATCAGTTTTCATTGTAGGCCACCAATATAAAGGTTTCAAATCATTATTCATCTTAGTACTACCAGGATGAACAGATAACCTGGATTTATGTGCCTCAGACAGAATCAAATTACCAAGAGCTCCCAAGAAAGGAACCCATACCCGAGACTGAAAAGTCTTTAACCCACGAGAATCATCAATCAACAAATCTTTCCGTTTCAACATTATTTCAGACTTTAAATTTTAATCCAACAAAGCCTCTATCTGTGCAACTTTCAACTGAGAAATCAAAGCAGAAGAAATTTCTACACGCATAAAATAAACTTTGTCAGAAGATACATTCTGACTCAATGCATCTGCAACCACATTAGCTTTCCCGAGATGATAACGGATTTCACAATCATAATCTTTAATGAGTTCCAACCACCGACGCTGTCTCATATTAAGTTCTTTTTGAGAAAACATATATTGTAGACTTTTATGATCCGTACAGATAACACATTTAGTACCATATAAATAATGCCTCCAAAATTTTAACGCAAATACAACTGCTGCAAGCTCCAAATCATGTGTAGGATAATTGTTTTCATGAGTTTTTAATTGACGAGAAGTATAAGCAATTACCCTATCACGTTGCATTAAAACAACACCCAAACCAGCATAAGAAGCATCATAATATACAACAAAATCATCAGAGCCATCAGGTAAAGCCAAAACTGGAGCCTGACATAACAACTGTTTCAAAGTCTGAAAAGCTGTTTCCTGCTGTTCATTCCACTGATATTTCACATCCTTACGTGTCAATTTAGTTAATGGATCAGCAAGTATAGAAAAATATTTAATAAAATTTCGATAATAACCCGCCAAACCCAGAAAACTTTTAATCTCAAAAGGTGACTTAGGAGCATTCCAATTCATAACAGCCTTCATTTTAGACGTATCAACCTTAACCCCATCTTTACAAATAATATGACCAAGAAATTGTACCTCACACAACCAAAATCCGCATTTGGAAAATTTAGCGTAAAGGTGTTCTCTTTTCAAAATCTCAAGAACCAATCTCAAATGCTGTTCATGCTCAGATTCAGATTTAGAATATATCAAGACATCATCAATAAATACAATCACAAACTTATCAAGAAAAGGTTGACATACTCGGTTCATTAAATCCATAAAAACCGCAGGAGCATTAGTCAACCCGAAAAGCATAACTAAAAACTCATAGTGTCCATACCTGGTGCGAAAAGCAGTTTTAGGAATATCTTCCTCACGAACTCGCACCTGATGATAACCTGATCTCAAATCAATCTTAAAAAAATAAGAGGATCCCTACAACTGATCGAATAGCTCATCAATTCTGGGCAGAGGATACTTATTCCTCACTGTTCTTTTATCCAGTTCCCTGTAATCAATACATATGCGTAGAGTACCCTCCTTTTTCACAAACAACACAGGGGCACCCCATGGGGAAGAACTAGGTCTAATAAACCCTTTATCTAATAGTTCCTGAATTTGACTCATCACTTCGCGAATTTCAGATGGAGCTAATATATAAGGAGACTTAGCTACAGGATTTGAATCAGGAATCAAATCAATCTGGTATTCTACATCGCGTACAAGAGGTAAACCGGGTAACTCATCTGGAAATACTTCTGGATATTCAGAAACCACCTGGATATCAGAGATTGATTTCTTTTCTAATTTAGCATCTACCACATATGCCAAATAAGATTCACAACCTTTAGCTAGAGATTTTCTAGCTTTCATCATAGAAATCAATGGAATATTACCCTTTCTCCCGCTCCCCTCGAGCCATGACATATGACTCATCAAGATTGGGGATTTTTATTAACTTATTGTAACAATCAATATTGGCTTTATTTAAACTCAACCAATCCATATAGAGTATCTATACTATGTCAAAAAAATGGTCACAACATGTACAAAAGTTGTCCAAATTTGGTTAAAATTTTTATGCACACCAAATGTTTGATAAAATGTCTCAACCACTTTTACATGTCTATATGCATATTGTACAACCCATTTTTTGTTGGGATTACTCTATTATTGTTGCAGTGAAAGAGATTTAGTAACTTCATTAATATATATATATATATATATATATATATATATATATATATATATATATATATGTGTGTGTGTGTGTGTGTGTGTGTGTGTGTGTGTGTGTGTGTAAGTACCATAGCTTATGGTACAATTTAAATGTTTTTTGTGCACACAAATGTTCACAACCAATAGGGCTCCAAGAACCAGGTTGGTTTCCGTGATGCTTTGTCTGACATTTTAGGGTCCTAAGGCATGCATGCCAGAGAATATATTGAAATGTGGGGTCGAGCCCGGGGGGTTGACCCTTGATACATATTGCAACACCATTGATAACCCTCGGGATATACATGTCATCTACCTCGTAGCCTACATTGGAAACCCCCTGGCTATAGCCTATCACGTCAATCCCTAGCCGCAACCTATATTGGCAATGCTTGACCGATGCCTATCGCCGCAATCCCTAGTCGCAACCGATATTGGCAAACCCTTGGACGTAGCCTATATTGGCCACCCCATGGCCGCAGGCTATCGCGGCAATTCTTAGCCACAACCTATATTGGCAATCCTTGACCGATGGCTATCGCGGCAATCCCTAGTCGCAACCGATATTGGCAAACCCTTGGACGTAGCCTATATTGGCCACCCCATGGCCGCAGGCTATCGTGAAAATTCTTAGCCATAGCCTATATTGGCAATCCTTGACCGATGCCTATCGCGGCAATCCCTAATCGCAACCTATATTGGCAAACCCTTGGCCGTAGCCTATATTGGCCACCCCATGGCCGCAGCCTATTGCGGAAATCCCTAACCGCAACCTATTCAACAATTCGTGGTCGTAACCTCTTTGGAAATCCGTGGTCGTAGCCTCCCTAGGTAATCACTGGCTACACCTCTATTGGCGATCCTCGGTCGGCAGATCCTCACCCAAATCGTGGCCTTCATCGGAAATCTTCTGGCACTGCTTTCAAAGTTTGAACTTCCTACCATTGATCTTTCCAGCTTTGAGCTCGATTTTAATGCCACTAAATAATTTCCTAGCATTGACATGGGGGCTATAATGGTGCAATGATGATGTCATTCGCACGCCTCCATTCATCTAATTTGGGTTAATATTCCATTGATGTTGATGACCCAATTGGCCTGATCTGTCGCACCCCCAAATTCGGGTTGCGAAAGCGAATCGGGTCGGGGCGCGACTAATCAATATACACAAGCACAAAAGATATAATGAACGACCACTATATGCGTCGTTTTACATTGATATTGATAAAACAAAAGTTTACATCAAAATATTGTTTACATTAGCTCCGCTTGAAAATAAGAGATTTAAGTACATAATTAATCTATACAAAATATAATAATGCAGCTAAAATCTCTGTTTGTTTGCATGCTGACTCGAGCTAATAGATCTTGATTGAGCAGTCCAACCTACTGCTGGTCACCTGTGATACATGCTAAAATGGGTCAGCGAAACGCTAGTGAGCTCACAGGTTTGTATGTCAACACATATTTGTATGAACCGCAAGATTTTATAATTGAATTTATAAAGCAATTAAGTAAAATAAAAGTTATACAGCCATGAGCACATAGTCTGAGCTTAACTTGAGTGTCAGGTCCAATTAAGGAAACCCAACTTGAATGCCTCCTACGAGTGCCTAATCCACACTCGTCTTCCCAAATGCTAATACGTCCGTTTGACCAGTTAGTGCGTGCTAACCCGGACGAGGATTGTCAATCCTATATGATATCATATACTAACATTCACGCTACTACGTATTACCAGACTATGCTATGGAGGGCTTTAAATTGATTAGTTGAAGTAACTCATGTAGTATTTGATTTTGATTTGTACTTGCGTTCAACTTGTAAAACAAAACGAGCAATAATATCACACCCCTGATTGAAAAACAGTAAAATAGGGCCATGAGACTCACCTGAGCCTTGAGTGTTTAAATTAATAAACTTGAATTGATTAGCGGTAGATTGATGTCCGAAGACTTGTAACCTGAGGGTGTCCAAGACACACAATGGTTATAACATGAGTAGGCATCTTGAAAGACTGCCCTTGTAGTTGTTTGTCCAACTTAGAATGTCCAAATTACTACGATTTGGTTGTTTGACTTGTGTTTTGAAAACGTGTACGGCCCATTGGTGCTTGTTTGTAACAATAATCCCACATTATTATTTTGATAGTTTTGAAGTGTTATACCTAAAACTAAGTTCCAATGTGTTTTAGGAGTTGTGTCGCATTCGTGTTTGATGTTATACAAGTTTAACACTTTGTGTGAAAGTTTAGATGTAACACCGTTACTTATGAACCTAGGGTAAGGGCGAAGCCCGTTAATGACGGGGGTCCGGGGGCAGCGCCCCTGGTAGCGGGGTCCAAGGGGCGGCAGCCCCTGGCGGGGTCCAAGGGGCAGAGCCCCTGGCTGGGGTCGAGCTAAATTGCTTTGGTGAAAAACGCACCTGGACTTGAATTTGGGCGAAATCGGGTGATAAAATTTTAGGTCTCGACACTTAGTAAAATCTGTGTTTTCTTGGTTCTGTTTCATGCGACACAAGGTCAGATATGCGACACAAGAGCTTTGCGACACAAGGGTTGTGTCGCATAAGCTTTCGGTGCTAAATCAATAGCGACATAAGGGTTGTGTCGTATAGGGTATACGACACAAAGTGCGACATAATCGTTGTGTCGCAAAATCTACGACACAAGGGTTGATGCGACATAAAATGCGACGTAAATGGGTTTATGCGACACAACCTTGCGACACAAGGCTTGTGTCGCAAAGATGAACACCAGCCCAGAAACAGCGCCTGTCGCGCTTTTTCCGACCCAAATCACAAATCTAACTCATTTTTAGGCTGAAAAATCGTGTTTTCTTCATACATTTGGACAATACTAAGTTGTGTAAACATTATAACACCGAAATAATACACCAAAATGAGTAGATCTAATTATTTAGAGAATTTATTACAATTTCAAATCGAAGCTAGAGGAGGCCGAAAATGATGATGATGCTTTTGTAAACCTTGTTCCTTGCTTGATGGTGATTCCGAAAATACAACTTTTGTTGGTTGGTTTACAAATCCGAAAATTGATGAAATCTTGGGAGAGAATTTAGGAAGTGTGTGTTTTGTTGAAATGGAAAATGGAAGAAAGAGGGAAAGAGAGGTGGGGTGTAGGTGAAAGCCTCACCTTTTCTCAGTCCCCGCAATCGCGCTCCGTGCGGTGTTCGTTCTCCCGTTCGTTTAAATATACGTTTTAAATTACGAATAATTACCCAATATTTTTGTTGAAGTATTTTACCAAATACTTAATGGTTGTGTTATAAACTATAACTTTAACTTGTTCCGATTTGTTTGCGCGTTTAATAATCAAATCGTGTAGTCCTTGTTTGTACGATACAAATTTGAATTGAAATATTATCTAAATAATATTTTGGATATAGTTGTGTTATTAAATAATATTATATTATTTAATAAAATAGTTTACCAACGTCCGTATTAATTGAACCGAATTGCATTCGATTTGAAACTCGTACGATTTAATCAAATCGCATACTTGTATATATATACTCATCAATATATATGTTGATACATTAATTAGCCTAACACATAACTAATTACATGTATTAAAACTTGATTAGGCACTAACTACTAGTCCTAATTTGGCGGGTGTCACATGATCCGACTAGCTCGTTGGTATGAACTCATTCATGTAAAAGTGGCACCCTCGATATGTGGACCCAACTACAAGTAGTCCGTGATCCCACTTGGATCTGAATCGTGATCGACTTCAACCCCGTTAGGGAACCAAACATGGCCCTATCCATAATGAAATTAATTTCACCATTAAGCTCTAAATTGAGCTCCAACTATGCCATCCAGCTTTAAGCTACTCATCATCGCTTTCAAGCATTGAGCTATTCATCATTTTTCTCTTCGTCTCTGCCTTTTCGGGTGTGATCACCCTCAGGTATTCCATCCAGACCGAGCTTTTCGCCTTGGGGAGCTCCGGTTTGTTTGTCAAGAAGAAGGCTGGATCTATGCGTATGTGCATCGATTACCGAGAATTGACAAGGTAACTATTAAGGATCGATACCCATTACCATGCATCGATGATCTGTTTGATCAATTACAAGGGTCGAGCTTCTACTAGAAAATCGACCTGCGATCTGGATATCATCAATTGAAGGTTCGAGAAGAAGATGTACCTAAAACCGCATTTAGAACTCGTTATGGTCACTACGAGTTCCTAGTCATGCCTTTTGGGCTGACAAATGCACCAGCGGTATTCATGGATCTCATGAATAGAGTATGCAAACCGTACCTGGATAAGTTTGTCATTGTGTTCATTGACGATATCCTGATTTACTCGCAAATGAAGGAGGAACACGAACAACACCTGAAATTGATCCTCGAACTACTTGAACGAGAGAAGTTGTATGCAAACTTCTCTAAGTGTGAATTTTGTATGCGAGAGGTTCATTTCCTTGGTCATGTGATAAATGATAAAGGGATCCACGTAGACCTATCCAAAATTGAGGCAATCAAAAACTGGGAAGCACCAAAAACCCCATCCGAAATCCGACAATTTCTTGGTCTAGCTGGCTATTACAGACGATTCATCGAGAGCTTTTCAAAAATAGCCCAACCCCTTACCACTCTAACACAAAAAGATAAGAAATTTGAATGGGGCGAGAAACAAGAGAACGCTTTCCAACTCTTGAAACAAAAACTGAGCACCGCACCCATCCTATCATTACCTAGAAGGAGTAGATAATTTTGTTGTCTACTGTGATGCTTCACATCAGGGATTAGGTTGCATCTTAATGCAAAATGACAAAGTAATTGCTTATGCATCATGTCAATTAAAAGTGCACGAGAAAAACTATACGACACATGACTTAGAATTGGGAGCAGTCGCTTTTGCACTTAAGATTTGGAGACACTACCTATACGGTACAAAGTGTACGATCTTCACTGATCACAAAAGTCTCCAACATATATTCGATCAAAAAGAGCTCAACATGAGGCAGCGACGATGGGTTGAATTGTTACGATTACAAGATCAAGTACCACCCGGGTAAGGCAAATGTTGTAACAGATGCCTTGACTCGTAAGGAAAGAGTAAAACCCCGTAGGGTTCGAGCTTTGGGATTGACTATCCACTCGAACCTCATTACCCAAATTCGTGACGCACAACAAATTACCTTCACTCCGGAAAATCTGAAGAACGAATCCCTGAAGGGGATGGAAAAACAACTTGAAAAGAAAGACAACGGAGTGTTGTATTTTATGAACTGAGTTTGGGTTCCGTGCGTAGACGAATTGCGTAATCTGATTTTAGACGAAGCTCATAAGTCCAACTACTCGATACATCCTGGTGCAAATAAAATGTACCACGATCTGAAAGATTTCTACTGGTGGCCTGGCATGAAACGAGATATTGCCACATACGTTAGTAAATGCCTGACCTGTTCAAAGGTTAAGGCTGAATATCAAAAGCCGTCTGGACTTTTGCAACAACCTGAGATGCCCACATGGAAATGGGAACAAATAATGATGGACTTCATCACGAAGTTACCTAAGACGAATCTGGAGCAGATACCATATGGGTGATTGTCGATCGACTGACGAAATCGGCCCATTTTCTTGCTATTAAGGAAACTGATAAGATGGATAAGTTGACTAGAATTTATCTGAAGGAAATCGTTTCCAGACATGGCGTGCCATTATATATTATCTCTGATAGAGATACCCGATTCACTTCTCACTTTTGGCAATCACTTCAAAAGGCACTTGGTACTCGACTAGATATGAGTACTGCCTACCATTCTCAAACCGACGACAAAAGTGAGCGAACGATACAAACGCTCAAAGATTTGTTGTGAGCATGTGTGATGGACTTTGGGAGTAGTTGGATACTCACTTTCCTTTAGCCGAATTTTCCTACAACAATAGTTATCACACCAGTATACAGATGGCACCATTTGAAGCGTTGTACGGATGCAAATGCCGATCACCACTCTGTTGGGCAGAGTTGGGTGACAGACAACTATCCGGACCTGAGATTGTCCAAGAAAGCACTGATAAGATAGCTCAAGTGCCAAACCGATTGAAAATGGCACGAGATAGACAAAAGAGCTACGCTGATAACCACCGTAAACCTCTTGAGTTTCAAGTAGGGGACAAAGTCCTACTCAAAGTAGCGCCCTGGAAGGGGATAGCACGATTTGACAAACGCGGAAAGCTAAAACCACGTGACATTGGACCTTTTGAAATCCTTGCGAGGATTGGTCCTGTCGCTTACAAGCTCAAACTACCACAACAGCTTAGTAACATCCACGACACTTTTCACATTAGTAATCTCAAAAAGTGTCTTTCGGATGAAACCTTAATCATTCCTCCTGACGAAGTTTTCATTGACTCGAAACTCAATTTTGTGGAGGAACCCATCGGAATAATTGATCGGAAAACACATAAACTCCGACGTAGTCAGATCAAACTTGTCAAAGTTCGATGGAATTTGAAACGCGGCCCAGAGTCTACATGGGAGCGCGAAGATGAAATGCAAAAGAAATATCCTCACCTTTTCGAGCACGCGGCTGTGACCCACGACTCAACTTAAATCTCGGGATGAGATTTCGCTAACGGGGGGAGAATGTGACACTCCTCCAAATTAGGTATTTATTTATACTTAATTTCACGTGTTAATTACGATAATCCCCTACGAATTTAAACTAAACTCCTGATGTGAGATAAGTCTAGCGTGCCCAAAACTTTTGGACAAAAAGCATTACGAAAATTTATAATTATAAATTAAACGAAACGAAACAATATCGGAATGAATCCGACAAAAACAAATACAATCGTTGGTGATACAATCTTTAGAAATAACGCGAAACTATTTCAAATAATTATCTGTTTGAAAATATTATGCGAACGATAGGAAATAATGATAATATGTAAATTATTGTATATTTTATACAAAATGTACCATACACGACAAAAACATATCAAACAAATCCCACAATCAAAATAATAAAAATTATTTTTATTTTTCAAATTGGTAATTAAAAATATTATAAAATAAAATTTTATGAAAAATTGAGTGGGACACGGGGTACAAATAATTAAACATGTACACAAAATTAATGGGCTAAATACTCACACTTTTACCACAATGAAAATATCTACATACAGCCCTTACACTAACCCGTACCCAAACTTTGAAAATTTTGCTCATTTCATATTTTATATATACTACGGCTATATTTGGCAAGGAGCTTTTCAAAGCTTTTAGGAGCTTTAGCTTTTAATTTTAAAAATAAAAGCTTCAAAAATAATAAAAGCCTTGTTTGGTGTGTAGTAGCTGTAGCTTTTAATTTACGTCAAAAGCTCCAAATTGAAAAGCTAGTGTGTAGTAGCTGTAGCTTTTAATTTAAATGAAAAGCTCATTTTAAGTCATTTTATACTTTAAAATTACAGCTACAGCTAGTTTGCCAAACAATTTTACAGAAAAAACTTACAGCTTACAGCTTGAATTTACAGCTACAGCCTACAACTACAACCAACAGTACAGCTTACAGCTACAGCTACAGCCTACAGCTAGTTTTGCCAAACATACCCTACCTCTCAATCTCAGACCCATACACTCACACCATCAAACTCAATAATTGAGTTTTCCTTCTTCTTTGTGAAGACTCGGCAGAAGCAACAACCAGAAGAAGCAACAGTAGTAGAGCCAGCTACACCATAATCATCTTCAAACTTCATCACCTTCTTCACCATAATCATCATCTACAACATCACAGCAACATCATCAACTCCATCATCATCAATCCGAATCATCATTATCATCAAACTTTCTCCATTTCATTTCTTTCATAAATTGTTGATACAATTACTAAATATTGATGATTACGATAGATTGAAAACTAAAACAAATCAAAACATTGCATAATTTAATTGTTGGTGATGATTTTGAAAACTAAAACAAATCAAAACATTGCATAATTTAATTGTTGGTGATGATTTTGAGTAACCACATATATATACTCTGTACAAAGATTTGAGAAAATTAATGTTGTGAAATGTTAACAAATAACACCTATGAAAGATTTAAACTTGAAACATATAATAAAACTTAGGAATTTTTTATTGAAATATGTAACTCGGACTGGAATTGTTGTACAAACAAATACACCCGAACGGCTAAATGAAAATAGCCGAACAGCTAGATCACATCTAGCCGAACGGCTTATGGCATATAGAGGATCGGCTGGAGTTAAGTAGCCGTATGGCTAGATTGATTCTTGTTGCTTGTTAATATATAGTAACTTAATAAATATAGTAATTACTATATATAGAAAGTTTTTAATAATATATTAAATAATTAATATTAATGATAAGTAATATTATTATAATTAAATTATTCTTATATATATATATATATAACCATAAATAATACAGGTACATATCTAAATACAGAAAGATATATTTTTGTAACAAACATTTATATGATATCTGAATACGACAATAAACAATTTTTGGAACGGTGACAATTAATTATTACATAAACGGAGTATATGGGAACGATTAGAAGTATTGGTAAAACATTCTATTTTATATATATATATATATATATATATATATATATATATATGTATATATATATATATATATAACGACTAACTTTTTATATATATGTACACACGAATGTACATACAACGATAAAAGATATATATTGCTTATGATCTTGAATGAATTTTTTTCAAACGTATTGTATGATTCAATGAACAAATTTCATATGATATGTATATATATATATATACACTCAACTACAAAATATAAATTATTATTCATTCAGATAAAGATATTCACAACAATTGAAACTTATGTATTTTACATGCACGACGATTATGATAGATATATATATGTAATTATATATATATATATATATATATATATATATATATATTTGAACAACAAATATTCACACCAACATTTTTACGACACAATCAACAATTGCGAATACGCAACAAACAAATCTTTGAAACATCATCACCAACGAATCGTACACAAATTTGAAACAAACGATCTTTCAAAATAATCGAATTGTTAACACAATTTGACGAGTAGTCAAGTACTCATGACAATATCCTTTGCATTTATGACGTTAAGGAACTCTATTTGGGCAACATCTTACCACTATTCGCTAGCTCTCACATCACAGTCATACATCAGACTCAGGTGAGTCTCATAGCCCCACTTTTACTTGTTTAAACTATTTTGGGGTGAGAATACATGCTCAATTTGTTTTCATAATACGCAAGTAACAAATCATTACTTTGTACTGCATGAGTTTGTTTATCTAATCAATCAAAGCCCTCCACAACATAGTTTGGTAATACAGTTGTAGCGTGAATGTTAGTGTATGGTACCATATAGGATTGACAATCCTCGTCCGGGTTGGAAGCCTCAACTGGTCAAACGGATGCATTAACATTTGTTCATTAGAGTGTAGATTAGGCACTCTCAGGGAGGCACCCTCGATCAGGTCCTTGAATGCGGATCCTGACACCACAGTTTAGCTCAGACTATGTGCTCATGGCAGTGATATATATACATTATTTATTTGCTTGGTTGCAAATCAATTTACTAAATCTTGCGTAACATACATTAAATTGTATCAATTAAACCTGTGAGCTCACCAGCTTTTAGCTGACCCGTTTTACATGTATTCTTAGGTGATCAACAATAGTAGGACTGCCCACTCAGGATCTTAGCTCGAGTTACATGCAAACACTGTTATCAAGAGATTTCATTGCATTTCTACATTTTGTATAATTAGATATGTGTTAAAATCTCTCAAATCAATCATGTGAACTTAATGCTTTTGTAAAACTTATGTACTATTATTATTTTAACGTATCTTATCAAAATGACGCATGTAGATGTCGTTCATTATTATCTTATGTGCTGTGATTATTGATTAGTAGCACCCCAAAATATGCTTCCACTCAACAGTAAATTTGGGGGTGTTACACAAACCGATCTTAACACCCTTCACCTCGTTCCATACGGATCACAAGAGTTAACCACGTAATTCACGGACGGAGTGTAACGAATCGGACCAACCCAAACTCACACTCAAGCTATCCGACGCTTGATCAAATCAACATATTTCCTTCATGGGTTATATTATTATTGGAAGTGAAAGGAAATGAACATAACAAAAGGAAATGGAGTGCTAATGTTATGTTTGAAGCGAAAGGAAATAAAAGGAAACAAAAATGATTGGTGTGGACAAGACATAATGAGACTACAATATCCTTTGGAGTAAAAATACATAAATTTTCACCTTTTAGAAACATGTGTGGACATAAATATAAGTAAACATTTTTGTATGTAGTTTGTTAATGTATTGCGTTTCTTTTGATTTCTAGACACGTACTCCATGTTATAGGCAAAGGAAATCAACTAATTGACGACCCACTCATCAACGTAGACATGAGATTTATCAAATCGACCTATTTCATTCCGGAGTTATATTTTTACTAGAAGTGAAAGGAAATGAAACACAAATAAAAGGAAATGAATTTTTATTATTTTCTTCAAGGTCAAAGTAAATAAAAGGAACCGAAAAAATGATTGGTACGTACAAAGAAATAACGAGACTACAATATTCAACGGTTCAACAGTTATGACACATAATTATTAATTAATTGAATGATAATGGTAAGTTAATATAATTTAAAAAATGTAGAAGAATTTAGGAAAGATATTAAAATTTTACTAAATGTAACCCTTAATGCAATTTTTCATTTCTTGAAGGTGGCAGTGGTGGGGGCGGAGGAGGACAAGTCTTCTCGTAGTGGATGTGAGCGTTATAATCTCTCGATATCGTCTGACGACACTTGGAACATGTTTGATTGTTCCTCATTTTTCTGTAAGAATCAAAACCAAAAACTAAAATTAAAAACTTGACAAGAAAACTTACCGGAAAAGTGTGTATACATGGAAGTAACTAGAAAGCTTACTGGAGAAAAGAGAGAGAGTAGATGTCCGGTGAGTTTCAGGTGTGTGTGAATTTAAAATGATACTCACTATTTTATAAAGAGAAAAAGAAACTTAGGGGAAATCTTCCAAATACCATTTTTCAGAATGTGTTAGAAATAAAAGTATTTTTATGACAGTTCTTATATCTATTTATAACGTACATAAATTTATTGTACTTAATTTAATATATATATATATATATATATATATATATATATATGTATATATATATATATATATATATATATATATATAAAAGTCAACTAAAATTCGGGAGATCATATAGTTTGAATTTTGTTTATTTGTTTTTAATGGTATTTTTGTCTGGTTCTTCCAAAAAAATGTCTCTTCTAATTTCTTATTGAAAGCTGTTAGAGTTTTCGTTACTATTATCCTGTAAATTAAACCACAACTTTTTCTTTCTACAAAATACCACGATGCCAAAATATGTTGGTTGCAAGGCCGGTGATCTAATTGCGACATGGGCGGATCTATAAAGGGGGCAGAGATAGTTGCATTCCCAAGAAATCTAATATCATGGAAAAATAAATTTTTTTAAGGTAATTAGTGACAGTTTATAAACTTTAATCTCTCAAAATGATAAAAATGAGAAAAAAAATTATGCACTCCATATAAAAATTTCTAGTTCCGTCCATGAAGTGCAGGCCCGGTTCCCAGGTATTGTGGGTGTGTTGCGAGGTTTACTGACCAGTTGCGAAGTTAGAGTTTATTCAACCCATTTTTTTTTTACTTTTATAATGACAAACATTCTATTAAGTTAGGGAAATGCATTAAAAAACCAAAAAAAGGGGAGCTCCAAGTAGGACGACTCAAACACCAATGTTTATTATAAGATCCTCGAAATAGAATGAAAATGTTGGGATAAAGGTTTTAAATGTTTTTTTTTTCATGTTCTTTTTTCATTGAGCATCTTTTATAAATGTGAAAAGAATGACAGAGATGGCTGTCAAGAAGTGAGAAGAACTGGTAATTGGTAAATAGGAAAAGAAAGGAACTATATATTTTTATATGGGTCTAGTTAAATTGAAAATATTTTTTTTACATAAATAAGTACACAAAATATATTTCAATTAAATGATCCATTCTAAGGTTTATAATTTATTACTATATACTTATATTATAATTATTATAATAAGATAAACAAATGATATAATTCACAAAATTATGAAAATAAGTATTGAAATTTTTTACAGAAGAAGTATATGAAAATAGGTAAGGAAAAAATGTAATTTAGTTGGTTCAACATTTATATCATGTCATTTGTTTAAATTATATGCAAGTTTCTAATGGAGTGCGACACCCTTTAATAAAATTAATAAAAGTATGAGTATTCGGCCGCTCTCAATAATAATGTATTTAAATTAGTTGTACTTCAAGTAATATTTATAAAGGTCAAGTAAAATTTATATGGTCCAAAAATTTATTATGATATAAATACAAGTATTATATATATTCAAAAATTCTTAATGACCGCTATTGTTACCACTTTCCTAAAAGTATTTAATAGCATATATCAAATGTATTAATTGAAGTTCAAAATTTTGTTATTAGTTCAAGATTATATATAATATTTATTTAATGTTTGTATTCGATTCACTAATATTTTTTTATGTATTAAATGAGATCTTAAAAGAAAACATTAAATTTAACATTTGCCTGTAAAATCTCTTATTAACTATCTTACCGATGTAATCATCATTTCCATATATTTTATTGTATTTATTTATTTTAGGAAACAATAGACCCTAATAAGAGTATGCATGCCTAATAAGAAATTTTTAAAAAGCTTTTTATTTAATACTAGCACAATATCCACGCAATACGAAACTAAAATTGGTGACGGTGAATGGAGGTCCGAGTGAGTGTGTTAAAATAAAAATATATTGTAATCCATCCGTCCCATTTAAAATGTCAACATTCCTATATTGGGATGTCCCATTATAAGTGTCCATTTTGATATTTATTTTAGTGGGTAGATTTAATAATTGATGGATGAAAAGTGTAGTTATTGGAGAATAAGTATTAATTATAATAGATAATGAGATAGTGATATTAATGGAAGTGTAGTTAGTGGAGAATAAGTAGTTTTAGATAATAGATAATGGGATAGGGGTATTAATGGAAATATTATAAATAACTCAAGGGTAAATTGTCTTTTTCATATGTTGAGTACCAAATTAAGATAATGATGAAGATGCATTATATATAATGAAGATGATGTAAGAGCTTTTGGAGAAATTTTTTTGCTCCAATGATAAAAACCTTTATATTTATATAAAACCATTAAAAAGTACAAAATAAACAAGAAAAAAAAACTTCACATTCTCAAGTCGTTCTTCACTCTGTCACTTCATTACTATAATCATATTTAATAGTTTTATATAAATATAAATATAACACCCCTTATTTTCAAAACCATTTTTTTATATACAATATTCTGGAAGCGCAGGTCAAACATACCTTATCGATTTGCATTACATATTATGTATACGTATGAAATCATACTATTTCAAAACAATAGTATATCAACTGGGTGTTATATACTTCAAAATACAACTTTAAGTTATCAAAGCAATATCAGAGTAAAGCCATATCAAACATTCCATTCAAGTCAAGCTTCTTGCCCAACTAATTATATCAAAATCATAACCTGCAAGAAGTGGGGTGGTGGGGTTAGCTCAAAGCTAAGTGAGTGAATAACTAACCAACAACCCAACTTAGCATAACAAATCTGTTTACAACAAAGCATCATAAACACATAATATCACAGAGGATCGGTGATTTCCGAGGACCCTCATGTCACGGTGGCCCTCCGAGAATACTTAAAACCAGCTGCTGGCCAAAACAGAGGTTAACCGATAGCTTGTTGCTATCTTCACACGACACATGTTCCTATTAACGATGTGTACAAGGAAACCCCCGCCGGCCTAACAATAGCAACCAAGCCGAACCATAGTTGACCTATATATCACGTAACACATGAAGGCTACGTATCAAATAGTCACATATGCCCAAAGGTCATGTATCACATAATCCATAATTGTGACACCCGCCAAATTAGGACTAGTGATTAGTGCCTAATCAACTGTTAATACACGTAATTAGTTCTGTGTTAGGCTAATTAATGTATCGAAATATATATTGATGAATATATACAACTATGCGATTTGATTAAATCGTACGCAATTCAAATCGAATGTAATTCGATTCAGTTTATACGGACGTTGATGAACATTTTTATTAAATAAAATAACATGATTTAATAGCACTATTATATCCAAAATATTATGTTAATAATATTTTGTAATTATTTCATATCGTGCAAACAGAGTCTACGCGATTAAAATGTAAATGCTCAAACAACCAAAAAAAGTTAAGTTATATTATATAACTCAATTATTAAGTATTTGATGAAACACTTCAAGTATAATATTGAATAAATAAAATAATTATTTAACGTTTAAACGACCGAGAAAATGAACACCGCACGGAGCACGAATGCACGGGATTAAAAATTGGAGACCCACACTTCGATGGGCCCCCACAAAAACCGGCCAAGGGTGAGGGAAATCAAGCCCCACTCCATCCCCCCCCCCCCCCCCCCACCATTCACACACATCATCATCTTCTTTCATCTCTTCCCTCTCTCTTCTTTTCTCTTTCAAAACCACCACCACACCACAACCACCTTAATTCACAAAATAACACCATCAAACCCCCTTTAAATTGCTCACTCCTTTGAAAGAAAACGCTCACCACATCGCGATCTACGATTCCATCTTTACGGTTTCTCCCGGCGTTAATTCGTAAGTTGCTGACAAATCCCGAAACTCTTCGATTTTGTTTACTTTTGGTTGTATCTTGTCAATCTAGCTTAGATATGTCCAAATACATGTTAAAACTCGATTTCGGAACATTGTCGGGAATATATCGGTTTTGACCATTTTAAAGAAAACGATCTCTCGAACACAACCGACACCAACTAATAATTTCTGCAAGCTTTATAAACTCATCTAAGACTTGTGTAAAAGTTTCAGGTCAAACCGAAGTCGTTTGACCACAAACCCGACACTTTTTGTTTTGGACAGCCGATTATGTCGCAGATGCTCCAGGCCACCTGCGACACAAGCCCTTATGTCACTAAGAATAGGCTACGTCGCACATAATGACACAAGACACTATATCGCATCAAATTGTGAATGTCGCCGTAGCGACACAACACCTTATGTCGCATTAAATTGCGGACGTCGCACATAGCGACACAAGACCTATGTCACAATCCTGACCCGCGACACATTAGCTTATGTCGCACTTGGTGTCGCATCCAGTGTCGCACCGGGTGTCGCACAAATCAGAACGTTATAAACATAGATTTTTACTAAGTGTCAAACTTGTGTAACTTCAAACACTTATACGATACGACTTTGTAAACACATTGGTATACGTTCTTGAACATAACACTTCAAAATCATAATAATAATAATGAGATTTATTATTACAACAAATCACCAACGGGACATACACGTTTCAAAACATAATTAAATCAACCAAATCGTAGTAATTTAGACATTCTAGTTGGACGAACAACTACAAAGGTGGTCTTTATATATGTCTGCTCACATTTATAACCATCACGTGTCGTGGACACCCTCAGGTTACCAGTCTTCGGATGACTCATTTCGGCTAATCAACTCGAGTTTATTAATTTAAACTCTCAAGACTCAAGTGAGTCTCATAGCCCCTATTTTACTGTTTTACTCAGGGGTGTGATATACTGCTCGTTTTATTTTAACTATATGAACGCAAGTACAAACCAAACAATTACTACATGAGTTATCTCACTAATCTTTTAAAGCCCTCCACAGCATAGTTTGGTAATACGTTGTAGCGTGAATATTAGTATATGGTACCATATAGGATTAACCTTCCTCGTCCGGGTTAGCATGCACTAACTGGGTAAACGGATGTACTAATATTTGTTCAGATGAGTGTAGATTAGGCACTCGTGGGAGGCACCTCGATCAGGATACCTTGAATGTGGACCTGACACCTCGAGTTAAGCTCAGACTATGTGCTCATGGCTGTAAAACTTTTATTTTGCTTAATTGTAATTTAAATTCAATTAAATTTTGCGGTTCATACAATATGTGTTGACATACAAACTTGTGAGCTCACCAGCATTTTCGCTGACTTATTTTAGCATGTTTGTAACACCTCCAAATTTACTGTTTAGCGGAAGCAAGCCTTGGGGTGCTACTAATCAATAATCAAAACACACAAGGTATAAGGAACGACTCTATATGCGTCGTTTTAAACATTTCATTGATAATTCAAAAGTTTACAATGTTATAATAGTTACAAAAGCTCGTGAGCCAAAATGTAAGAGATTCTAAGGCATATCTATTTTACAAAATGTAGAAATGCATATGAATCTCCTGAGATCTGCATACGACTCGAGCTAGCTAATCCTGAGCAGTCCTACTACTGCTGTGTACCTAAGAATACATACTAAAAAGTCATCTAAAAGCTGGTGAGCTCACAGATTTGCGTAGTAATAAAGTAAGTGTGAACCACAAGATTTAGTAATGATTGTTTGAAATGAATCAAATAATGTATACGTCTGCCATGAGGTCATAGTCTGCGCTTAACGTGGGTGTCAGGATCACACTAAAGTGCCTGATCGTGAGTGCCTCCGAGCGAGTGTCTAATCCACACTCGTATGAACAAAAGTTAATGCGTCCGTTTAACCAGTCAGTGCTTTCTGACCCGGACGAGGATGGTCAGTCCTATATGGTACCATACACTAACATTCGCGCTACATAAAGTATTACTAGAACTATGATCGTAGAGGACTTAAAAGTGATTAGAAAACAGCTCATGCAGAATATAGCAAGTTTTATACTCGTGTTCACGTGTAAAACAGTTAGAGCATGTATTCTCACCCCGGGAGTAAAAAAAGTAAAAAGTCGGGGCTATGAGACTCACCTGAGCCTGAAGAGTTGCAATGAGGCAAATGTGGTGAAGTAAAATGGGGTGTCCGAAGACTGTAACCTGTCGGGCATTTATAACGCGCAAGGTTGAATAAAATAAGTAGCTATCTTAAAAGATAACCTATGCTAGTTGTTCATCCAACTAGTAATGTCCAATGATTTGATTTGATTGGTAAGTTCGAGTTTTGAAAACGTATGCGACCCGTTGGTGATTATTTGCAATAATATTATTATTATGTCGAAGTGTTATACTTAAAAAGTATTTACAAACTTTAGGTGACGGGGGTCCAGGGGCAATGCCCCTGGTTAGCGGGGTCCCAGGGGTGGCAACCCCTGGCGGGGTCCAAGGGGCTGGCCCCTGGCTGGGGTCGAGATGCCAGATCAGCTCAAATTTTTTTTTATTTCCACCATATTGTTATAGAGAAAAACGCATCTATGATTTGAATTTGGGTAAAATCAAGTGATAAAATTTTAGGTCTCGACACTTAGTAAAAATCTGAGTTCTGTTTCATGCGGCACTTATAGCGACACTTAGGGTCTTAGGCGTCATTTAGGAAGTGACGCATGAAATAGCAGAGTCTGGGTAAGGGCGTCACTTATGGCGTCACTTATGGAAGTGACGCATAGTGAGGCGTCACTAGGTGGTTTGGGCGACACTTGGGAAGTGTCGCATAAAATTGGAAATTCTGAGTTTAGGGCGTCACTTAGGTAAGTGACACATAAGGTGTCGACACTCCATTAGTGTCGGGTATAAGTGTCAGTTAAGGCTTCTAGGCGTCACTAAACAAGTGACGGAGGTAAGTGTCGGGAAAAAGGGGTTTTATGCGGCACTTATGCAAGTGACGCATGATTAGGACTTTTAGCGACACTCTATGCGTCACTTAAGTGACACATGAAGTGACGCTATACTGCACCTTCGTTGCGACACTTAAAGCTGTTGACGAAAATTTGAGCCAAAAATGAGTTTTCGGGTTTCCGTTTGGTCTGATTCTTTTACCCAACCCTTATAGGGACATTCTAAGCTTAAAGAAACAACTGGAACCTAGAAATATGTAACACCCCCAAATTTAATGATTCGCGGAAGCATACTTTGGGTGTTACTAATCAATAATCAAAGCACACAGATATATAGTAAACGGCTCTATATGCGTCGTTTTAACAAAATATATTAATATTAAAGGTTTACAATAATTTGAACTCGTACATAGCTCGTGTTCGTAATATGAGAGATTTAAGTACATAATTAGTTATACAAAATCTAATAATGCAATGAAATCTCTGAAGTTTGCATGAAGACTCGAGCTAAGATGCATCCTGATGGGCAGTCCAAATCTACTGCTGAGTACCTGTGATACATGCTAAAATGGGTCAGCTAACGCTGGTGAGCTCACAGGTTTGAGTATCAAATAATATTCTATGAACCGCAAAATTTAAGTATTGATTTTCATCCAGCAAATAAAGTTACAGATAATGTATACAACCATGAGCGCATAGTCTGAGCTTAACTCGAGGGTCGGGTCCCATATAGAGAATTCCGAGCGAGGTGCCTCCACGAGTGCCTAATCTACACTCGTCTTCCCAAATATTAGTACGTCCGTTTACCCGGTTAGTGCTTGCTAACCCGGACGAGGAGGGTCAATCCTATATGGTACCATATACTAATATTCACGCTACTTTCGTATTACCAGACTATACTGACGGATGACTTTAGTTTGATTAGTTGAAAACAACTCATGTAGTATATTGAAATATGTACTCGCGTTCATGTGTTAAAAACAGAGTAATGTATCACACCCCTAGTAAAACAGTAAAAAGAGGGGCCATGAGACTCACCTGAGCCTGAAGAGTTTATCTTAATAAACTTAGATTGATTAGCCAAGAATCGAAGTCCAACGACTTGTAACCTGAGGGTGTCCACGACACGCGATGGTTATGACATGATTGAGTATCCCAAAGATCACCCTTGTAGTTGTTTGTTTAACTAGAATGTCCAAATTACCACGATTTGGTTGTTTGTTTAAGTGTTTGAAAATAGGTACGGCCCGTTGGTGATTGTTTGTAATAATAATCCCACATTATTATTTTGATGATTTTGAAGTGTTATACCTCTATGTGTTTTAGAAGTTGTGTCGCATTCGTGTTTGATGTTATACAAGTTTACCACTTTGTGTGAAAGTTTAGATGTAACACCGTTACTCGTGAACCTAGGGTAAGGGCGAAGCCCGTTAATGACGGGGGTCCGGGGGCAGCGCCCCTGGTAGCGGGGTCCAAGGGGCGGCAGCCCCTGGCGGTGTCCAAGGGGCAGAGCCCCTGGCTGGGGTCGAGTGAAATGGTGAAAAACGCAAAACTTAGTGTTTTATTTCTACTATATTGCTTTGGTGAAAAACGCATCTGGACTTGAATTCGGGTGAAATGGGGCGTCAAATTTGGGCCTCAAAACTTAGTGTAAAATTAGTTTGAAACCTTCTGTTTTATGCGTCACTTATAGCGTCACTTAGGGGCTTGGGCGACACATGGGAAGTGTCGCTAAAAATAGTAAATCTGAGCATGTGCGTCACTTAGGGGAAGTGACGCATGGTAGGGCGTCACTAAGGTAAGTGTCGGTATAAGTGTCGGGTATGGGTCTAGGCGTCACTTAGGTAGTGACGGATTGAAATCAGAATTTGATTGTTGGCGTCACTTAAGAAGTGTCGCTAGAAGTGTCGGTTAAAGTTGTTGTGCGTCACTAGTCAAGTGACGGTAGAAGTGTCGGGAAAAGAGGGTTTTATGCGGCACTTAAGCAAGTGACGGGAAATTAGGGTTTTATGCGTCACTCTATGCGTCACTTAAGTGACGCACGAAGTGACGCATAGCTGCTGCTGTCTATGCGACACTTAAGTCTGATGACGGATTTTTGAGCCAAAAATGAGTTTTTCGGTTTCCGTTTGGTCTGATCCTTTTACCCAACCTTTATATGGACATTTTAAGCTTGAAGAAACAACTAAAGATTGAAAACACTAAATATCGAGGAGTTGCGGGTTTTGTCGGAAACTTACAACTTAACGCGGGGAGAATCCGGAAAGATGGAAATGTAGATCGTTGCGAGGTGGTTCTTTTCTTCCAAATGAGCGATGAAAACCGAGGTCGTTTGGTGGTGTAATTTTGTGATTTAGAGGTGGTGGTGGTGTTGGAGTTTGTAGAGAGAAAAGAAGAAAGGAGGGAAGAGAAGAGGGAAAAGAGAGGGGAGGGTGGGGGCCAGATGGTGGGGTCCACCGAGTGTGGGCTTCACCAGTTTTTCGTTCTCCCGCGTATGCGCTCCGTGCAGTGTTCGTTTTCTAGATCGTTTGAACGTTTAAATATTTATTTCGCGCGTCATACATACATTTTAAGATACGAATAACTTCCCGATATTTTAATTAAAATATTTCACCAATTACTTTAATAATTGAGTTATAAAATATAACTTAACTTGTTTCATTTTGTTTGTGTGTTTGTTATTTTTAACCACGAAATCATTGTTTGCACGATACGCAATAAATATGAAATATTATTAACATAATATTTTGGATATAATAGTTGTATTAAATAATATTATATTGTTTAATAAAAATGTTCACCAACGTCCGTATAAATAATCGAATTACATTCGATTTGGGATTGTGTACGATTTAATCAAATCGCATGTTCGTATATATTCATCAATATATATTGAGATACATTAATTATCCTAATCTAAGGACTAATTACATGTATTAACAACTGATTAGGTACTAATCACTAGTCCTAATTTGGCAGGTGTTACATTCTCCCCCTGTTAGGAGAATTTCGTCCCGAAATTTAGTTCGATGTGGTGTTTGATGTAGAGTCAGTGAATAGCTGAGGATACTTGAGTCGCATTTGGTCTTCCCGTTCCCAAGTGAATTCCGAACCACGCCGCAAATTCCACCTGACCTTAACGATGGGGATACGACTTTGTTTGAGTTATTTGACCTCACGGTCCATGATTTCCGCAGGTTTTTCAACAAAATGAAGTTTGTCATCGACGCTAATCTCGTCAAGTAGGAGGATGAGTGTCTCATCAGACAGGCATTTCTTTAGGTTAGAAATGTGAAAAGTAGGGTGCACACTGCTGAGCTCAGCTGGCAGCTGCAGTCGATATGTCACAGGGCCAATCCTTTCGAGGATCTCAAAAGGGCCAATGTATCTAGGATTTAACTTCCCGCATTTGCCAAATCGGATTACGCCTTTCCAAGGCGATACTTTAAGGAGTACTCGATCCCCAACTTGAAACTCGAGTGGTTTGCGTCTCACGTCAGCATAACTTTTCTGACGATCACATGCGGCTTTAAGTCGGTTTTGGATCTCGACAATTTTCTCAGTGGTTTCGTGTATGAGTTCAGGACCAGTGAGTTGGCTGTCTCCCACTTCGGTCCAACAGATCGGTGATCGGCACTTACGACCGTACAGTGCCTCGAATGGTACAGCCTTAATGCTGGTATGATAACTGTTATTGTAGGAAAACTCGCACAATGGCAGGTGTCTTTCCCAGTTTGCACCGAAGTCAACTACGAAAGCTCGTAGCATATCTTCCAGTGTCTGAATGGTTCGTTCACTTTGGCCATCGGTTTGAGGATGGTATGCGGTACTCATATTGAGACGGGTATTCAACGATTTTTGAAGTGATTGCCAAAAGCGAGATGTGAAACGAGCGTCTCTGTCAGAGATAATCGAGGTTGGAACACCATGTCGAGAAACAATTTCTTTGATGTAGATTTGTGAGAGGCGTTCCATTTTGTCGGTTTCTTTGATTGCCAAGAAGTGAGCAGATTTTGTGAGACGATCGACGATCACCCAAATGGTATCGCAACCACTCGATGACTTTGGTAATTTGGTTATGAAATCCATGGCAATTTGTTCCCATTTCCATTCAGGAATGCTGGGTTGTTGGAGTAAACCAGAAGGTTTTTGATGTTCGGTCTTGACTTTCGAGCAAGTAAGGCACTTGCTGACATATGTGGCGATTTCGGCTTTCATGTTCGACCACCAATAGAATTCTTTGATGCCTTGATACATTTTGTCGGATCCAGGGTGGATAGAATATTTAGACTTGTGAGCTTCATCCATCACCAAGTCTCGCAGGTTCCCAAAACTAGGTAACCAGATTCGATTTGAGAAGTACCTAACGCCATTAGGTTTGATCTCGAATTGTTTATCAATGCCTCGTAAGGCTTCGCTCTTCACATTTTCGGGTTTCAAAGCTTCGAGTTGGGCGGTGTGAATCTGAATGGTGAGATCATTATGAATGGTCATACTGAGGGCTCGGACTCGAAGTGGTTTCGGCCGTTCCTTGCGACTGAGGGCATCGGCAACAACATTTGCCTTGCCGGGGTGGTATTTGATTTCGCAGTCGTAATCGGTGAGTAACTCGACCCAACGACGTTGTCGCATATTAAGGTCTTTTTGGTCGAAGATGTGTTGGAGACTTTTGTGATCGGTGAATACAGTATTTCGGGTACCATAGAGGTAGTGTCTCCAGATTTTGAGAGCGAATACCACCGCCCCTAGCTAGAGGTCGTGAGTCGTGTAATTCTTCTCATGAACTTTGAGTTGTCGGGAAGCATAGGCAATGACCATGTCTCGTTGCATCAACACGCAACCAAGACCTTGGTGGGAAGCATCGCAGTATACTACGAAGTCATCGGTGCCTTCGGGTAAGGATAGAATAGGAGCACTGCAAAGCTTGAGTTTTAATAGCTGAAATGCTGACTCTTGTTTATCAGTCCAATCGAACTTCTTTTCCTTCTGAGTCAGTGTCGTGAGTGGTTGAGCTATTTTGGAGAAATTTTCGATGAAACGACGATAATACCCGGCCAATCCCAAAAATTGGCGTACTTCGGTTGGAGTAGTTGGCGCTTGCCAGTTTTTGATAGCTTCGATTTTTGATGGATCAATGTGAATCCCTTGACTATTCACAACATGTCCAAGGAATTGAACGGATTGTATCCAGAACTCACACTTGGAGAATTTGGCATATAACTCCTCGTGTTTGAGTAGTTCTAGGATGGTTTTGAGGTGTTGCGCGTGTTCTTGTTCGTTGCGCGAATAGATGAGGATGCCGTCGATAAAGACGATGACAAATTTGTCGAGGTGAGATTTACACACCCGATTCATAAGATCCATGAATACAGCCGGTGCGTTTGTTAAACCAAAAGGCATTACTTGAAATTCATAATGCCCGTAACGAGTTCGGAAAGCAGT
The DNA here is from genome assembly GCA_963422505.1 of Pseudognaphalium luteoalbum. Lineage (NCBI taxonomy): Eukaryota > Viridiplantae > Streptophyta > Magnoliopsida > Asterales > Asteraceae > Pseudognaphalium > Pseudognaphalium luteoalbum. The sequence goes on from OY730193.1 coordinate 82,529,466, forward strand.
TTTCGGGATGTCGGTGTCGCGAACACGAAGTTGATGATAACCTGATCGAAGATCGATCTTTGAATAAATACTCGACCCTTGTAGTTGGTCAAACAGGTCATCGATGCGAGGAAGTGGATACTGGTTTTTGACGGTCAACTTGTTCAACTCTCGGTAGTCGATACACATTCGGAAAGAACCGTCTTTCTTTTTCACGAATAAGACCGGAGCTCCCCATGGCGAAGAACTCGGTCTAATAAATCCTCTGTATAGGAGTTCCTGTAACTGGGTGGACAGCTCCTGAAGTTCGGATGGGGCTAGGCGATATGGTGCTCGGGCTACCGGTGCGGCACCCGACACGAGATCGATTGAGAACTCAACCTGTCTATGTGGAGGTAAGCCAGGTAGTTCTTCCGGAAAGACGTCGGGAAAGTCTCTAACGATTGGCACATCCTTGAGTCGCTTCTCCTCCGACTTTTTCTCTGTGATGTGCGCGAGGATTGTAGGATAACCCTTTCTCAGAAATTTTTGGGTTTTCAAACAAGAGATGATGTTTAGTCTCGTCCTGCCAGTCTCCCCCTGTATGATCAAGGTTCTACCGACGACGAGAGGGATGCGGACGATTTTATCGTAACAGACGATTTCGGCTTGATGTTTGGACAACCAGTACATTCCAATGATGACGTCGAAACTCCCAATTTCAACAGGCATAAGGTCGATCGAAAAGGTTTCATCGGCTAGGTTTAAAGTGCAATTAGGTATCACACTACTGGTTTCTATGAGTTTACCGTTTGCTAGCTCTACAGTGTACTTAACACCTAAGGCAACAGGAGTGATGTCAAGTAAGGGGTAAAACTCATCAGAAATAAAGCTCCTATCGGCACCAGCATCAAACAGAACAAAAGCAGTTAAGTTGTTGAGGAGGAACATACCCGAGACCACATTCGGGTCCTGCCGGGCGTCCCCAGAGTTGAGTATGAACGCTCTACCTTTTGCGTTGTTGTTGTTGCTGTTGTTGCCCTTTTTCTTCAGGTTTGGGCAATCATTCTTGAAGTGCCCGGTGTTTCCACACCCGAAACATGTCTTGGGTGCCTTGGGGTTGTAGTTGGAGTTGTTGTTGTTGATGGGGGATCTACAGTCCTTGGTGAGGTGTCCGTACCTCTTGCAGTTGATGCAATAAGGACCGCAAGGACCTTCATGGTGGCGATTGCACTTGGAATAGTAGGGCTTGTTCCTGGTGTAACCACACCTGGGTTCGGTGGTTGAGTTGTAGGATTTGATGGTGTCGGATTTCTTGTTTTGGTTGTTGCTGTGGTTGTCAGACCACTTCCTTTTGAGGTGGTTGGAGGAAGAAGTGGGTGGTTCTAGGTCCTCGTTCATGGCCATGAGTTCATGGGCCAATCTGATGGCACCATCAATGGTGGTCTGGTTTGAAGAGGCGACGTTCCCCCGGACGGGTTCCGGAAGACCGCGGATGTACCTTCGGATCTTATCGGGTTCGGTGCTCACCATTGCTGGGCGAAGGATGGCAAGCTGTTGGAATCTGACGGTATATCCGTCAATGTCAGTTCCCTGCACCTTTAGGTGCCAGAACTCTTCTTCCAGCTTTTGGAGTTGTTCGATGGGGCAATACTTAGCAGTAAGCATTGTCTTCAGTTCCTCCCAAGGGAGTAGGTAGGCGGTATCGATACCCACAGACTGGGCATATGAATTCCACCATGAGAGAGCACCATTTTCGAGGGTGCAGGTGGAGTATTTGACTCTGTCCCCTTCCGCACACTTGCTGATGTGGAAGATGGACTCCATTTTCTCGAACCATCTGATCAGTCCGATGGCTCCTTCAGTTCCCTTGAAGTTCAAGGGTTTGCAGCTCAGGAAGTCCTTGTATGAACAAGGTTTGGATTGTGGCCCGTTGGCAGCTGTGTCTTCTCTGCCCGAACTGGGTTGTCGGGTAGCCATAGCTTGAGCCACGCTTTGGGCTATGAGTTGGGCGATTTCAGTTTCGCTGAAGGTGAATCGCTTCGGTGGCATCTTGCTGAACAAGATCAAGAAAAGACAATCAGATTCTCGCGTGAAATTCTGATGTATCACATGTGTATATGGTGGAATATACGATATAAAGTGATAATTATATTTCATTTAAATAACCAAGTTTGGTACATGACACGAGTTTTCAAAAGATTACATAATACGGGGAGTACAAAAGGTACCGCGAATTGTTACATCCGGTTAGAATAGTAAAAGTCCTACATAGATAGATATAGATTACAAGATGACAGCCACACTAGTTCTAATGCAAGTTGATCCTTTCCATTAGTGTGACGAGTCGATCCACAGTGACTGCGAGTCTGCTGGTTTATCGGGCGTTGTCTTCTGCCAATGCTAGTCGTTGTACCAGCATCCTTGAGTATTCTTCGGCCTCTTGTAGGCGATGCTCGCATTGTTCCAACCTGAGTCGCAAAAGTTCGACTTCTATTCCTGATTCCACCACTCGGTCGTGGAGTACGTTCATGTTGCTAACGGTGTTTTCGTGGTCCTCGGAGACTTGGTTGATACGCTCAAGCGCTGTGAGTCTCCAATTTCATTGGTTTCTTGCAAAGAGACATCCATGGTGCGAATTCGTTGCTCGTGGTGGTCCAGCCTAGCGGCCAAGGCCGACAGAGTGAAATGAGTGGGGTACGGGCCAGCTCGAGGCAACCTGGCGTTCCTCCTAACTACCCTCGGGTTCTGCGACCCGGATTGAGAGTGTGACGAGTTGGGTGGTGTGTTTGCCATTCTGAGACAAAGCGTTAAAAAGAGTGAGGCCTATCTATGTTTATACATATATATTACATAATAGCCTAAGGTGTCTAACACATACATGTTTGAGTCCCGGTTTCTCTCGTGGTCAGAGTCATCTAGTGTATCCTGTTTCGTCATGATTCCTTTCAGATTCCACATCATATTCTTTTAATTGTACATAGTTGATCAGGCTATGTTAAATTAAACCAATACCATGTAGTCACTGAACCTAATCATACTTAATAAGGAATACTGCCTAACGGTCATAGTCTAGGCCCACTAAATGCAACCTAGTTCACTATAACCTTAGGCTCTGATACCAATCTGTGACACCCCCACATTTAATGATTCGCGGAAGCATACTTTGGGTGTTACTAATCAATAATCAAAGCACACAGATATATAGTAAACGACTCTATATGCGTCGTTTTAACAAAATATATTAATATTAAAGGTTTACAACAGTTTGAACTCGTACATAGCTCGTGTTCGTAATATGAGAGATTTAAGTACATAATTAGTTATACAAAATCTAATAATGCAATGAAATCTCTGAAGTTTGCATGAAGACTCGAGCTAAGATGCATCCTGATGGGCAGTCCAAATAAATTTACAGATAATGTATACAACCATGAGCGCATAGTCTGAGCTTAACTCGAGGGTCGGGTCCCATATAGAGAATTCCGAGCGAGGTGCCTCCACGAGTGCCTAATCTACACTCGTCTTCCCAAATATTAGTACGTCCGTTTACCCGGTTAGTGCTTGCTAACCCGGACGAGGAGGGTCAATCCTATATGGTACCATATACTAATATTCACGCTACTTTCGTATTACCAGACTATACTGACGGATGACTTTAGTTTGATTAGTTGAAAACAACTCATGTAGTATATTGAAATATGTACTCGCGTTCATGTGTTAAAAACAGAGTAATGTATCACACCCCTAGTAAAACAGTAAAAAGAGGGGCCATGAGACTCACCTGAGCCTGAAGAGTTTATCTTAATAAACTTAGATTGATTAGCCAAGAATCGAAGTCCAACGACTTGTAACCTGAGGGTGTCCACGACACGCGATGGTTATGACATGATTGAGTATCCCAAAGATCACCCTTGTAGTTGTTTGTTTAACTAGAATGTCCAAATTACCACGATTTGGTTGTTTGTTTAAGTGTTTGAAAATAGGTACGGCCCGTTGGTGATTGTTTGTAATAATAATCCCACATTATTATTTTGATGATTTTGAAGTGTTATACCTCTATGTGTTTTAGAAGTTGTGTCGCATTCGTGTTTGATGTTATACAAGTTTACCACTTTGTGTGAAAGTTTAGATGTAACACCGTTACTCGTGAACCTAGGGTAAGGGCGAAGCCCGTTAATGACGGGGGTCCGGGGGCAGCGCCCCTGGTAGCGGGGTCCAAGGGGCGGCAGCCCCTGGCGGTGTCCAAGGGGCAGAGCCCCTGGCTGGGGTCGAGTGAAATGGTGAAAAACGCAAAACTTAGTGTTTTATTTCTACTATATTGCTTTGGTGAAAAACGCATCTGGACTTGAATTCGGGTGAAATGGGGCGTCAAATTTGGGCCTCAAAACTTAGTGTAAAATTAGTTTGAAACCTTCTGTTTTATGCGTCACTTATAGCGTCACTTAGGGGCTTGGGCGACACATGGGAAGTGTCGCTAAAAATAGTAAATCTGAGCATGTGCGTCACTTAGGGGAAGTGACGCATGGTAGGGCGTCACTAAGGTAAGTGTCGGTATAAGTGTCGGGTATGGGTCTAGGCGTCACTTAGGTAGTGACGGATTGAAATCAGAATTTGATTGTTGGCGTCACTTAAGAAGTGTCGCTAGAAGTGTCGGTTAAAGTTGTTGTGCGTCACTAGTCAAGTGACGGTAGAAGTGTCGGGAAAAGAGGGTTTTATGCGGCACTTAAGCAAGTGACGGGAAATTAGGGTTTTATGCGTCACTCTATGCGTCACTTAAGTGACGCACGAAGTGACGCATAGCTGCTGCTGTCTATGCGACACTTAAGTCTGATGACGGATTTTTGAGCCAAAAATGAGTTTTTCGGTTTCCGTTTGGTCTGATCCTTTTACCCAACCTTTATATGGACATTTTAAGCTTGAAGAAACAACTAAATATTGAAAACACTAAAAATCGAGGAGTTGCGGGTTTTGTCGGAAACTTACAACTTAACGCGGGGAGAATCCGGAAAGATGGAAATGTAGATCGTTGCGAGGTGGTTCTTTTCTTCCAAATGAGCGATGAAAACCGAGGTCGTTTGGTGGTGTAATTTTGTGATTTAGAGGTGGTGGTGGTGGTGATGGAGTTTGTAGAGAGAAAAGAAGAAAGAGAGAGAAAAGTGGATGGTGAGAATGAGAAGAAAGGAGGGAAGAGAAGAGGGAAAAGAGAGGGGATGGTGGGGGCCGGATGGTGGGGTCCACCGAGTGTGGGCTTCACCAGTTTTTCGTTCTCCCGCGTACGCGCTCCGTGCAGTGTTCGTTTTCTAGATCGTTTGAACGTTTAAATATTTATTTCGCGCGTCATACACACATTTTAAGATACGAATAACTTCCCGATATTTTAATTAAAATAATTCACCAATTACTTTAATAATTGAGTTATAAAATATAACTTAACTTGTTTCATTTTGTTTGTGTGTTTGTTATTTTTAACCGCGAAATCCTTGTTTGCACGATACGCAATAAATATGAAATATTATTAACATAATATTTTGGATATAATAGTTGTATTAAATAATATTATATTATTTAATAAAAATGTTCACCAACGTCCGTATAAATTGAATCGAATTACATTCGATTTGAGATTGCGTACAATTTAATCAAATCGCATGTTCGTATATATTCATCAATATATATTGAGATACATTAATTATCCTAATCTAAGGACTAATTACATGTATTAACAACTGATTAGGTACTAATCACTAGTCCTAATTTGGCGGGTGTTACAAAATACTTGAAATCGAGAGTTTTCGGGTTTTGTCGGAAACTTACAAATCATTGCGCGGAGGATTTGGAAGGATAGAAACGTAGATCGTTGCGAGGTGGTTCTTTTCCTCCAAACGAGTGATGAAGATTGAGGTCGTTTGGTGGTGTTATTAGTGAGATTTAAGGGATGGTGGTGTGGTTTGGTTTAGAGAGAAAAGAAAGAAGAAGAAATGTGAAAGTGAGAAAGAAGAAAGGAAAAAGGGAAGAAAAGGAGGGGGAAGAGAGGGGGGCGGCTGGTGGGGTCCACCAGGTGTGGACTTCACCAGTTTTTCGTTCTCCCGCGTACGCGCTCTGTGCGGCGTTCGTTTTTCGATCGTTTCGCGTTAAATAATTATTTTTATACGTTTAATTACAAGTTTTAAAATATGGAGATTTATTCAATATTTTTGTTGAAGTATTTTACCAAATAATTAATAAACTTAAATGGTTTCGTTTGCTTGTGTGTTAAATGTTTAAGTCACGTAGAGGTTTATTATACGATACGAAATGTAATTGAAATATTATCAAAATAATATTTTGGGTATGTTATCGTTATTAAATAACTTTATACAATTTAATAAAATTGATCACCAATGTCCGTATTTAATTGAACCGAATTACATTCGATTTGAAACTTGTACGATTTAATCGAATCGCATATTCGTATATATTCAACAATATATATATTTCGATACATTAATTAGCCTAACACAGAACTAATTAATTACATGTATTAGAGAATGATTAGGACCTAATGACAAGCCCTAATTTGGTGGATGTTACAATGTTTCACAGGTACTCGGCAGTAGGTTGGACTGCCCAATCAGGATACATTAGCTCGAGTCTTCATTCAAACAATCAGAGATTTAATTGCATTATTATACTTTGTATGAAGTAATTATGTAATGTAAATCTCTCAATTTAAGAACGGAGCTGATGTAAACAATATTTTTGATGTAAACTTTTGATTTATCAATACAAATGTAAAACGACGCATATAGTGGTCGTTCATTATATCTTATGTGCTATGTATATTGATTAATCGCACCCCGACCCGATTCGCTTCCGCAACCCGAATTTGGGGGTGCGACAGATTGGTATCAGAGCCTAAGGTTATAGTGAACTAGGTTGCATTTAGTAGGCCTAGACTATGACCGTTAGGCAATATTTCCTTATTAGGTATGACTGGTTCAGAAATTTCATCATACAACTTTAATTTAACATAGCTTGATCAACTATGTACAATTAAAGGAAGATGATGTGAGACCTGAAATAGTTAATGTTGAACAGGGATACACTAGTTGACTCTGACCTCGGGAGAAACCGAAACTCAAACATGTCTGTGTTAGACACCCTAGGCTATTATGTAATATATATATATATATATATATATATATACATAGATAGGCCTCGCACCCGCTCAATATCTTAGGCTATATTATATATGTAATATATGGATATAGGCCTCATTCTTTCTAACGCTTTGTCTCAGAATTGCAAACACACCACCCAATTCGTCACGCTCTCATTCGTATGGATTGCGAAACCCAAGGGTAGCTAGGAGGAACACTAGGTTGCCTCGGTCTGACCCATACCCCACTCATTTCACTTTGTCAGACTTAGCTACTAGGCTACACCGTCACGAGCAACGACTTAATACTATGGATATCGAACTCCAAGAAACCAACGAAAACTGGAGACTCACATCCCTCGAACGTATTAATCAAGTCTCCGAAGATCACGAAAATACTGTCAGCAACATGGACATCCTTGACAACCGTTTGGGTGAAACCATCGAAACTATGGAGGTTGTCCACAACCAAGTGATTGGCAACCGAAACGAAATCTCTGTCCTATAATCAAGGCTGAATCAGTGCGAGACACATATAAAGGAAACCGAGGACGCCCTCCGAATAGTTAGTAGACTTGCAGAATCTGTGGACCATCTCACAGCACTACTGCCACAACTCAATCTACGTCAAGATTAGCTTAGGCTAAATCCGTACTCTATTATGTTTTCGTAGGACCTATGTAATTTGACCATATGTAACAATTCCCGGAACTTTTGTAAAACTTCTAAGTCTGTAACTTTTGAAACTCCCAACTAGAAATTGTCTGTAATCATTTGACTTCGTATTATGAATTGACAATTTTTCCCGTTATTTCTACATTGTGATTCTTACCCTGTGATGTTGAATATTACCACTTTTATATAAATACATCTATCGTAATTATCATCCTGGTACAATCTCTCATGTACCTCTTGTTTCTTTCTTGAAGAATCATGCCGCCAAAGAAGAAAAGTTACAGCGATACTGAAATTGCTGCTCTCGTTTCCCGAGCTGTGGCCGAAGCCCTGGCTACTCGGGAATCACCCTGAACATCTAGAAGAAGTGATGACACTGCTGATAATACTCCTGTCATCAAACGTTGCTCTTACAAGGATTTTCTTAGCTGCAAAACGCTCTACTTCAAGAGCACGGAAGGTCCTATTGGGCTAATCAGGTGGATTGAACGTATGGAATCTGTCTTTAACCTCTGCAACTTTACTAAGGATAACAAAGTCAAGTTTGCTGCCTACACCTTTCAGGAAGGTGCACTTACGTGGTAGAACACCCACGCAAACTCTGTGGGCATCGAGATAGCAAACCAGCTTCCTTGGGCCGAACTGAAGAAAAAGCTTAGGGAAAAATACTGTCCTGAAGAGGAACTGCACCATCTGGAGGAAGAATTATGGCACTTGACAGTGTAGGGAACTGACATTGCTGGATATACCACCAAATTCCAGCAATTCGCTTTGTTATGCCCGGGTTTGGTTGACCCGGAGGAGAAATTCATCAAGAGATACATCCGCGGCCTCCCGGAGAACATCCAGGGGAACGTTGCCTCATCTAAGCCATACACTGTTGAAAGTGCAATCCGGCTAGCTCATGAACTCGTGGCAATGGTCGTCAGCCGTGAGACACCTCTCCCATCCTCCAACCACAAACGCAAATCCTCTAAACACCACGACCAACCAAACAAGAAACCCAACACCATCCAAGCTTACACCTTCAACACTGAACCCAAACGTGGGTATACTGGGAACAAACCCTATTGTTCCAAGTGTAACCGCCACCACGAGAGTCAATGCAATACCCCTTGCAACAACTGCAGAAGGTACGCGCATTCGACCAAAGATTGCCGAGCTCTCAAATCCAACAACAACAACACCAGGCCACCGAGAGCCTTCTTTGAATGTGCGAACACCGGGCATTTCAGGAATGAATGCCCAAAGCTGAAGAACAACAACAACAACAACAACAACAATAGAAACAACAACGCTAGAGCTAGAGCCTTCGTACTCAACTATGGGGACGCCCGCGAAGACCCTAATGTGGTCTCGGGTATGTTCCTCCTCAACAACTTAACTGCTTCTATTTTATTTGATACTGGTGCCGATAGAAGCTTTATTTCCGATATATTTTATCCATTGCTTAACATCACCCCTGTTGCTCTAGATGCTAAGTACACTGTAGAACTAGCAAATGGTAAACTCATAGAAACCGATAGTGTGATACCTAATTGCACTTTAAACCTAGCCAATGAAACCTTTCCAATCGACCTCATGCTTGTTGAAATTGAAAGTTTCGATGTCATCATTGGTATGGACTGGTTGTCCAGACACCGGGCCGAAATCATTTGCTATGACAAGGTCGTTCGCATCCCTCTCGCCACCGGTAGAACTTTAATCATACAGGGGGAGACCGGTAGGACGAGACTAAACATCATCTCTTGTCTAAAAACCCGAAAATTTCTGAGAATAGGGTATCCGACAATTCTCGCGCACATCATGGAGAAAAAGTCATAGGAGAAGCGACTTGAGGATGTACCCATCGTCCGAGACTTTCCAGAAGTCTTTCCTGAAGAACTGCCTGGTCTACCGCGACTAAGACAAGTTGAGTTCTCGATCGACCTCGTGCCAGGTGCTGCACCTGTGGCTCGTGCACCTAGTTACAGGAACTCCTGGATAGAGGATTTATTAGACCGAGTTCTTCACCTTGGGGGCTCCGGTCTTATTCGTGAAAAAGAAAGACGGTTCTTTCCGAATGTGCATCGACTACCGAGAGTTGAACAAGTTGACCGTCAAGAACCAATACCCACTCCCTCGCATCGATGACTTGTTTGACCAACTACAAGGGTCGAGTATTTATTCAAAGATCGATCTTCGATCAGGTTATCATCAACTTCGAGTTCGCGAGACCGATATCCCGAAAACTGCTTTTCGAACTCGTTACGGGCATTATGAATTTCAGGTGATGCCTTTCGGTTTAACAAACACACCTGCTGTATTCATGGATCTTATGAATCGAGTGTGCAAACCTTACCTCGATAAGTTTGTCATTGTCTTCATTGACGACATCCTCATTTACTCGCACGATGAACAAGAACACACGCAACACCTCAAAACCATCCTAGAACTGCTCAGACACGAGGAGTTATATGCCAACTTCTCCAAGTGTGAGTTCAAGATAAAATCCGTTAAATTCCTTGGACACGTTGTTAATAGTCAAGGAATCCATGTCGATCCATCAAAAATCGAGGCTATCAAGTGCTGGCAAGCACCAACAACTCCAACCGAAGTACGCCAATTCTTGGGTCTTGCTGGGTACTATCGGCGATTCATTGAAAATTTCTCGAAAATAGCCCAACCACTCACGACTCTGACTCATAAAAATAAAAAGTTCGATTGGACTGATAAACAAGAGTCAGCCTTTCAACTACTTAAACAAAAGCTTTGCAGTGCTCCTATTCTATCATTACCCGAAGGCACCGATGACTTCGTGGTATACTGCGATGCTTCTCACCAAGGTCTTGGTTGCGTGATGATGCAACGAGACAAGGTCATTGCCTACGCCTCTCGACAGTTGAAAATTCATGAAAAGAACTACACCACTCATGACCTCAAACTTGGAGCTGTTGTTTTCGCTCTCAAAATATGGAGAAATTATCTTTATGGCACTAAGTGCACAATCTTTACTGCCCACAAAAGTCTCCAACACATATTCGATCAGAAGGATCTCAACATGAGGCAACGTCGGTGGGTTGAGTTGCTTACTGACTACGATTACGAGATCAAATACCATCCGGGTAAGGCAAATGTTGTTGCCGATGCCCTCAGTCGAAAAGAACGGACAAAACCACTTTGAGTCCGAGCTCTCAGTATGACCATTCACAATGATCTAAACATTCAGATTCTCGCTGCTCAACTCGAAGCTCTGAAACCCGACAACGTCAAAAACGAAGCCTTGCGGGGCATGGATAAACAATTCGAAATCAAACCTAACAGAGTTAGGTACCTCTGTAAATGAACCTGGTTGCCCAGTTTTGGGAACATGCGAGACTTGGTGATGGACGAAGCTCACAAGTCCAAATACTCTATTCATCCTGGATCTGACAAAATGTATCACGGCATCAAGGAATTTTATTGGTGGCCGAACATGAAATCCGAAATCGCCACGTACATCAGCTAGTGTCTTACTTGCTCGAAAGTCAAAGCCGAGTATCAAAAACCTTATGGTTTACTCCAACAACCCGAAATTCCTTAATGGAAATGGGAGCATATCGTTATGGATTTCATAACCAAACTACCAAAGTCATCGAGCGGTTGCGATACCATTTGGGTGATCATCGATCGTCTCACAAAATCTGCTCATTTCCTTGCGATCAAGGAAACCGATAAAATGGAACGCCTCGCACGAATCTACATCAAAGAAATTGTTTCTCGGCATGGCGTTCCAATCTCGATTATCTTAGATAGGGATAGTCGCTTCACATCTCACTTTTGGCAATCACTCCAGAAATCATTGGGTACTCGTCTTGATATGAGTATCGCATACCACCCTCAGACCGATGGCCAAAGTGAACGAACGATTCAAACACTGGAGGACATGCTACGAGTTTGCGTAGTTAAATTCGGTGTAAACTGGGAAAAACATCTACCGTTGTGCGAGTTTTCGTACAACAACAGTTATCACTCCAGCATTAAGGTTGCACCTTTCGAGGCACTGTACGGTCGTAAGTGCCGATCATCGATTTGTTGGACCGATGTGGGAGACAGTCAACTCACTGGTCCTGAACTCATCCACGAAACAACCGAGTAAATATTCGAGATTCAAAACAAACTCAAAGCTGCACGTGATCGTCAAAAAAGTTATGCTGACGTGAGACGCAAACCACTTGAGTTCCAGGTTGGGGATCGAGACCACTCAAACTTTCACCTTGGAAAGGTGTCATTCGTTTCGGCAAACGCGGGAAGTTAAATCCCAGGTACATTGGACAATTCGAGATCCTCGAGAGGATTGGTCCGGTGACATATCGATTGCAGCTGCCATCCGAGCTCAGTAGCGTGCATCCCACTTTTCACATTTCTAACTTGAAGAAATATCTGTCTGATGAGACACTTATTATTCCACTCGACGAGATTCGCGTCGACGACAAACTTCATTTCATTGAGGAACCTGCGGAAATCATGGACCGTGAGGTCAAACAACTCAAACAAAGTCGTATTTCCATCGTCAAGGTCAGGTGGAATTCGCGGTGTGGGCCAGAATTCACCTGGGAACGGGAAGACCAAATGCGACTCAAGTATCCTCAGTTATTTGCTGATGCTACTTCAAACACGACTTCAAGTTAAATTTCGGAACGAAATTCTCTTAACAGGGGGAGAATGTGACACCCGCCAAATTAGGACTAGTGATTAGTGTCTAATCAACTATTAATACATGTAATTAGTTCTGTGTTAGGCTATATAATGTATCGAAATATACATTGATGAATATATACAACTATGCGATTTGATTAAATCGTACGCAATTCAAATCGAATGTAATTCGATTCAATTTATACGGACGTTGGTGAACATTTTTATTAAATAAAATAACATGATTTAATAGCACTATTATATCCAAAACATTATGTTAATAATATTTTGTAATTATTTCGTATCGTGCAAACAGAGTCTACGCGATTAAAATGTAAACGCGCAAACAACCAAAACAAAGTTAAGTTATATTATATAACTCAATTATTAAGTATTTAACGAAATACTTCAAGTATAATATTGAATAAATATTCGCATTTTAAAACTTATAATTAAACATATAAAATAATTATTTAACGTTTAAACGACCGGAAAAACGAACACCGCATGGAGCACGAATGCACGAGATTAAAAATTGGAGACCCACACTTCAGTGGGCCCCCACAAAAACCGGCCAAGGCTGAGGGGAATCAAGCCCCGCCCCATTTGCCCCCCCTCCCCCTAACACCATTCACACACATCATCATCTTCTTTCATCTCTTCCCTCTCTCTTCTTTTCTCTTTCAAAACCACCACCCCATAACCACCTTAATTCACAAAATAACACCATCAAACCCTCTTTAAATTGCTCACTCCTTTGAAAGAAAACGATCACCACATCACGATCTACGATTCCATCTTTACGGTTTCTCCCGGCGTTAATTCGTAAGTTTCTGAAAAATCCTGAAACTCTTCAATTTCATTTACTTTTGGTTGTATGTTGTCAATCTAGCTTAGATATGTCCAAATACATGTTAAAACTCGATTTCGGAACATTGTCGGGAAAATGTCGGTTTTGACCCTTTTAAAGAATTTCTGCAAGCTTTATAAACTCATCTAAGACTTGTGTAAAAGTTTCGGGTCAAACCAAAGTCGTTTGACCACAAACCCGACACTTTTTGTTTTGGACAGCCGGTTATGTCGCAGAGGCTTCAGGCCACCTACGACACAAGCCCTTATGTCGCTAAGAATAGGCTACATCGCACATAACGACACAAGCCACTATGTCGCATCAAATTGTGAATGTCGCCGTAGCGACACAACACCTTATGTCGCATTAAATTGCGGACGTCACACATAGCGACACAAGACCTATGTCGCAGTCCTGACCTGCGACACATTAGCCTATGTCGCACTTGGTGTTGCATCCAGTGTTGCACAAATCAGAACCTTAAAAATATGGATTTTTACTAAGTGTCAAACTTGTGTAACTTCAAGCACTTATACGATACGACTTTTTAAACACATCGGGATACGTTCTTGAACATAACACTTCAAAATCATAATAATATTAATGAGATTTATTATTACAACAAATCACCAACGGAACGTACACGTTTCAAAACATAATCAAATCAACCAAATCGTAGTAATTTAGACATTCTAGTTGGACGAACAACTACAAAGGTGGTCTTTATAGATGCCTGCTCACATTTATAACCATCGCATGTCGTGGACACCCTCAGGTTACCAGTCTTCGGATGACTCATTTCGGCTAATCAACTCGAGTTTATTAATTTAAACTCTCAAGACTCAGGTGAGTCTCATAGCCCCTATTTTACTGTTTTACTCAGGGGTGTGATATACTGCTCATTTTATTTTAACTATATGAACGCAAGTACAAACCAAACAATTACTACATGAGTTATCTCACTAATCTTTCAAAGCCCTCCACAGCATAATTTGGCAATACGTTGTAGCGTGAATATTAGTATATGGTATCATATAGGATTGACCTTCCTCGTCCGGGTTAGCATGCACTAACTGGGTAAACGGATGTACTAATATTTGTTTAGACGAGTGTAGATTAGGCACTCGTGGGAGGCACCTCGATCAGGATACCTTGAATGTGGACCTGATACCTCGAGTTAAGCTCAGACTATGTGCTCATGGCTGTAAAACTTTTATTTTGCTTAATTGCAATTTAAATTCAATTAAATCTTGCGATTCATACAATATGTGTTGACATAAAAACCTGTGAGCTCACCAGCATTTTTGCTGACCCATTTTAGCATGTGTCACAGGTACTCAGCAGTAGGTTGGACTGCCCAATCAGGATACATTAGCTCAAGTCTTCATTCAAACAATCAGAGATTTAATTGCATTATTATATTTTATATGAAGTAATTATGTAATGTAAATCTCTCAATTTAAGAACGGAGATGATGTAAACAATATTTTTGATGTAAACTTTTGGTTTATCAATACAAATGTAAAATGACGCATATAGTGGTCGCTCATTATATCTTATGTGCTGTGTATATTGATTAGTCGCGCCCCGACCTGATTCACTTCCGCAACCCGAATTTGGGGGTGCGACAATAATCGTCATGGCATCATGTCAGACTAAACAGTCTATCAACAGTAATAACATCATAGCAGACTAAACAGTCTATAAATGGTAACACTACTTTTACCCGTTGTAACCAAACCTGTTACAACTAAATCACACTGAGGATTACAGATCCACTCACCGTTACCTCAGCCGCTAACTCAGAAGTCTAATATTACTAAGTCTTCACCGTATATGAGAATACAATTAAATAATGAGTTAGTAATTCGTCCCATAACATATAACTTATTTTATAATCATATAACATCTCTCAATACATAGTATCAAAATACTAAACAATAAGTAGTTATATCAATTCAGTCAAATCATTGGTTAATAAAGATAACCAACTCGTCATTCCCAATTTAGTTTATAACTTAATTCAGTTATATAACCAAAATTCATAAGTATTTAAGTTGAATAAAATCACCATACCACAAGGGTTACCCGCCAGGTACTCATACCCACCAGCCGGGTACCTAGCTAGACAGCCGGATAAATTAAATGTTATGGTACCAGAATGAATTTTTCGTTTTAAGCCTATAGTACCAGCCGGGTTAGTATTAAACCAGCCAGGTACCCATCAAACACAACTACCCGTCGGGTAATGTTACTACCCGCCGGATAACTCACATAAATATGCGATCGGGTATCAAGAAATTATTCAAGTATCCACCGGTTAAGGGTAGTACCCCTGCAACCTCTTCCAAAACCCAGCACCCGAGATTTTAACCCAAAATTCATCAAACTTAAGTTTTCAAATCAATCAACAAGTTCATATAACATCAAATATCATCTAATCCAGTATCAATTTCATCATAATCAATATTTTAGGTTAAATTGAAGAATTTAAACTTACCAATGGATTTAGAACATGAGGAAGACAACAAATTTAAGCTTCTAAATCTGGATTGAAGATGAAATTTAATGATATCTTGATCTGGGTTTGAATCGGAACACAAGGACAATTCATGTGTTCTTTCTTTCTGTGTTTTATGTTACTGAGTTTAGGAGCCACAAACAAATAAATAAGTCAGCTCATCCATTTAGTGTCCATTTAAATTTTTTTGTTCCATTCTAAACCTATTGTCTGAAATCAAAAAACCATTTGCGATTCTAACAATTTTATTTTACCTTCAATTGTATAAATTTAAAACAAACAATAATTTACTAGTCACAATAAGTCATTTGACGTTTTGACTAATCATTCACAATAAACTTAATAAAATAAACAAAATAATTTTTTAACACATTAAATAATCATTTTAAAATCAGAAAATTACCCAATTACCACTAAGCTTCTATAGTGGGTGTCACAATAAAGGTTTTTATCATTGAAGCAAAATCTTTTTCAAAAGTTTTATCTATAAACTTATTACACCAATTTAAAAAAAAAACTTTCTAAAAAGCTCTTGTTGGGCATGCTCTATCCCGAAAGAAAAGGGTGATTAGTGGTAAATTAGGCAACAAGTGGGGTCGTGTGGGTCAAGTTGAATTACATCAAAATTAAAGAAAGGAGCACTAAGATCTGGGGTGGCCCACATGCAAAACGAACTTGATTTTAAGTTGCATACCTACCCAACCCTATACACAAACCCCTTTCTTAAAACACGTTTATATCCCAACCCTTTTTGACAAAAGTTAACAAACATAATTTTGTTATTTTTTATTATAAACTTTTAATGCTTCCTTTTATTTTTAGTAAAAAAAAAAACTATCTCTAGGTTATTGATGGGTTCGAAATGACATATCAAATTATCTAAAGATCACGTATTGACACTAATATATAAGAAAATATTATCTCAGTAGTGTCCACCATGAACACGCACACAATTTTATAAATTTTCACTAATTACACTCATCATCACTCAAATTATATATGTACCCACTAGAGTCACTTTTGATTGATTGAACACGAAAGTAAATGTACTTATCTTAAAAACACAATAATAATATAACACTTGTAGTGCAATAGAGGAAATAGTTACTTAGTTTTTCACTATATCTAACGTTAGAAAGTATAATGGTTTCTTTCATGTGATACTTTTCTTGTTCTGATCCGAGTATCCAACACTTTCTCTCACTCTTTAAAAATCACAAAAGGCCCTAATTTGATTGAAATCTACGTTTTCCTACATGAACATGGTACCATGTTACGGTCATAAATGCATCATTTTTCATTTTTTCCCATCAAACAAACGAATACATAGTACAATTTAATTTATTTATTTGACCTTTTTAATGTGGAATTAACCTGTTGAAAATGTGTCGTTGTTGTTATTGCTATTGCTGCACTCTATTAAAAACAGCTAAATTTCACATATTTTACAACAAAAAACATCAGAGAAATAAACTACTTATACTGCCATAACGTTGTTTTACTATATGTCGGCTATTATCTTTTTTTTTTCTTTTTTCCTTTTCTTATGACAACTTATCTTAAATATCACAATTTGTTACATTTTATTAGTATAAGTAAGACAACATATTTACCTTACCAAAAACCATCAACTTGATCAATACTCCATATATGAGGTCCTAGCAATAGGAAAATTATATAATTATATTTATTAAGCCTCAATCAGTTTTAAAACAAATAGAATTTTTTTTTTCAATTAACAATCAAATTATATGTATAAATATACACACATATAAACAAACACGCACATATTTTGAAGCTCTAATAATTGATAAATTCTGAGTACTCGATTACCTTGGCCACCCTAACCTCAAAAGGCGATCATGACTTTGAACGTATGTGTAAAAACAAAAAAAAATACGGTAGTCGGTAGGATATAATAAGCAGAAAGCATAAGTCGAAACAACTCAAACCCCACTTTCACTTAATTCTATATGATTTCTTTTCGCCTTTTTGACCAATTTTTTATTTATGGATTAAACCCATTTTACTTTAACCAAAAGTATTATTTGTCTAAGACCGTAGTTTATGGATCATCAATTGTTTAATTATGTTGTGGCTGTTCCGGTTTTGGACGATATGTAGCAATGTTTTAAAAACCGGTTGAACCGGCCCGGTCGAACCGGTTCAACCGGATCCGGAGAAGTTTCCGGTTCAAAATGAGCCGGTTCTTGACTTTTTAGTGGATCGGATCAGATCGTTGACTTTTCCGGTTGAACCGGTTTTGGCAAATCGGTTGAACCGGTTTTTGGGTTTTTTTAATTTTTTTTAATTTTTTTTATTTTTTTATATTTTTTAATTGTTTTTATATTATTATTATAACTTTTTTTGTTATAGCTGTCAAAAACAAGGAAAAATGTTTAGAAAATGTTATTTTTTTAAAAAAATGTTTTTTATTTATTTTAATAGTGACCGGTCCAACCGGCCGGTTGAACCGTTCGAACCGGTTCGACCGGAATCGGTCAAATTTCCGATTCGCTTAAAAAACCGGTTTTTAAAACATTGATATGTAGTAATGCAAGCTTGGTTGAAGATTTTATAATACATTATATTGAGTCATATCATATCCTAGTCAACAAAAGTTCGGTTCACTAACTAAAATTTCATTCTTTTTATTTGTTTCTATTTGCAAATTGTTTGGTATATATAAAGCATTTTAGTATTATAGTTTTATACCTTTTTTAAGATTACGGCTCAAAATTTTCATTTTTTTAATTGTTTTGATTAATTTTTTCATAATATTTAACAATTATTTAAGTTTCTCCATCATTGTAGCTCATTTCTTCATCAGTTTAACCGAGTTAAGGTGTCAATTTTAAATCACTAACTCATCATATCATCACAGAATGAAACAACCAAATACTATCACGATCCATCATTTCAATAAATTTTTTATTTAAGTTAGTAAATAATATACGAGTACAATATATATGATAACAAATTGTTCGTGCTATATATTTTAAACTACATTTATAACTATAATATTACACCTGATGCTTCTTCTTTGTCTTTTGGTTAATAAATTTTGATATAAAAATATAATTTGATTGATAAGTGCTAGTATATCATATGTTTATTCTAGCTTGCAAAAAGGATTTTAGTTAAAGGGCCTGATTTTTTTTCTGATTAAATTCATAGAATTTATATATTTAAAAAGTACTATTAATATATTTACTATGAAATGAAATTTGTTGTTTACTCTTTAAATAAACTCAACCTAGTGTATTTAGTTATCAAATGTATACACGCGTTATATAGGTAATGTCATGATCAAATTTTGATATATATATATTTTACCATTATTATGTATAATTTATTGTTATTAGTATTTATTTACTATTTATATCAAGATACTGTAATATATTCATAGAATTGATTGATGATCATAAATTTTACCAATTTTTATTTCTATTATAAGCATGTAATTTATAATACTGTATAATTTAACTTAAATAATAAAATATAATACTGTAAACAGTAAATGTTACTCCCTCCGGCTTAAATTTATTGTCTACATACAAAAAGATACGTAGTTTAATCTGACATAATTATTACAATGTATTTTTGTGTATTATGACAGTTTTACCCTTACTTTTTACCCATATTTTTCTTACATACATATAAAATAAGAGTATTAGACCCCTCCTAGCGGTTCATCGGTTTGGAGCGTCGGCCAAAGCGACGCAACCGCCGCCGTTGGCACGGGGCGTCGGTTGCTCGGTGTCAGTTGATTTCGTCGTCAAACCGAAGAGAATGAAATCGAAAGGGGCCCGCGTCGCTTTGATCTCTTGTGTCTCAACGGCTAGAAAAAAAAAAAACCTTTCATCCCCTTTTTTTTACACACTATATATACACATCACAATGTACACAAATTTTAACCCATTTTCACTCAATATATTTACAATAGATACTTCCCTCTTAAAACCCATTTTTCATCTCCACAATATATACAATATATATATCTCTTTTAACCCATTTTTTCATATACAAAAAAAGGTAAACTTGAAAATTATAATGTCGTCATCCGATTCCGACCATGAAGATTTGAGTTCCGTTATGACCGTCCTTAATCCGATCACTAGGATAAATAATCTCGACGCACAAGATTCGAATTCGGACGAGAATACCGAATTTACATTCCTTATTCCTCGAGCTCCAAAACGTTATTTACCTAGAGATCGGTTGGGCGCCGGGCAACGTTTATATCAAGAATACTTTGCCGAGCGACCGACATTCCCTCTAGATTATTTCGTAGTTAGTTTCGGATGAGTCGCCCATTGTTTATCCTTATTTGTCAAGGTATATTATCGTACCCTCACATGCCATTACCCTCCTACTTTGATTATTTTTGTCAACGTCGAGACGCAACCGGATTTCTTGGTTTTAATGTTTTCCAAAAAGTCACGTCTGCCTTACGTCAATTGGCATACGGTTGTGCCGCCGACGCATTTGATGAATATTTACATATGTGTCAACAAACATCCTACGATTGTTTGGACAACTTTTGTAAATGTATTTTCCATCTATATTCAAATGAGTATTTAAGAAGGCCAACACTCAACGTTTACATCAACGACATGCGGAGTTACATGGTTTTCCGAGTATGCTGGGAAGTATCGATTGCATGCACTGGGCTTGGCAAAATTGCCCAATAGCATGGCAAGGTCAATACACTCGAGGTGATCACGGTTATCCAACAATCATGCTCGAAGCCGTTGCCTCTTACGATTTGTGGATTTGTGTGACAACCGCCAATTTAGGACTTTAATTAGTGCCTAATCTACTTGTAATTACATGTATTTAGTTATATATTAATCTAAATATACGTGATATTTTGTGTAATTACATACACGCTTACGCGATTTGATTAAATCGTGCACTTATGTACCGGACGGAGTCCGACATCATTTACTATGGACGTTGGTGACAAAATTTTTAAATAATGTGGAATTATCCAAACAAGCATTATTTACATTAATATATTGTGAGAAATATATTACACGTATTTCGTATCGGTTAAAATACCCGAACGTGACGAAAGCACACGAAACACGCCCAACAAAAGAAAATAAATCAAATCATATTTTTATAACCCATTTTTAAGTATTTCGATAAAATACTTCAGTTAAAAATATTTCGGATAAACTTTAACATAAAACGCGGAACAACATTTAAGTAATCATGAAACGTAACATAATCGAGGAACAAGTAAACGAGCCCGAGACCCGCAAGTGGGTCGACCCAGACCCGCGGACCTGACCCACCGACCCATTCCCCTTTTATTTCTTTCCTTTCTCATTTCCTTCCATTTACACACACACACCAACACCTACTTTCTCTCATCTCTCTCTCTACCAAATCTCTATATCTCTCTCTCTAAAAACTGAGATAACAAGAACATCATCACCATAATCGTTCATCATCATCATCAAGACACAAACAAAAGGATCATCATCATCATCATTATCTTCATCTTCTTCGATTTTCATTTTCTTGGTAAGAAACTTTGAACCTTTTAAATCACTTGTAAGACTTTGATTTACATGCTAGAACGT
Source organism: Pseudognaphalium luteoalbum (assembly GCA_963422505.1). Classification (NCBI taxonomy): domain Eukaryota; kingdom Viridiplantae; phylum Streptophyta; class Magnoliopsida; order Asterales; family Asteraceae; genus Pseudognaphalium; species Pseudognaphalium luteoalbum. The sequence goes on from OY730193.1 coordinate 82,550,861, forward strand.
TTACTTGCGAACCACTAAGTGTCGAACCAAACTCGGTACATCATCATCATCATCATCTGACCTGCGAACCAAACTCGGTTCGCAACCTACATTGTCTTGCGAACTAAAGCTCAGTTCGCATCGCGAACTCAGTTCGTACCACCGTTTCAGTCCGCAACCTGAATTGACCAATTTTCCGAATTTAAATTCCAGATCCGATTTTTAATAAAGCAATGTAGTAGAAATAAAAAATTTCCAAGATGACCTGGCAGCTCGACCCCAGCCAAGGGCTCTGCCCCTTGGACCCCGTTATGGGCTGCCGCCCCTTGGACCCCGCTACCAGGGGCGCTGCCCCCGGACCCCCGTCATCCAGGAACTTGTAAATACTTTTCACACTAAGTGTCGAACACTTACAAATAATGAAACCTGATACAATGATACATATAATAATAAAACTTTTGGATTATTATTACAAACCGTGACCAATGGGCCATACTTGTTTTCAAACTACAAATGAAATACTAAACAAAAACTTGGACATTTCCTAGTTGAGTAGATAACTAGCATGGGTGATCTTTCAAGACACCAACTTATTTACTTATTTACTTACAACCTTGCGCGTTTGGGACGCCAGAAGGTTGCAGGGTTCTGAGAACCGATATATGGACTTACATCCGCTGTACTTGGTTGATTTCACATCATACTTGCTAGACTCAGGTGAGTCTTACAACCCCACTTTTACTGTTTTTCTACTTTGGGGTGAGATACTTAGCAACAGTTTTACATATGGACACAATGTACTGAACTGATTTCACTACTTTTTACACACATTGCATGAATTACTTTTATCCACTGAAATCCTCCTATCGTAAGTTGTTAGTTATGGACTTAAGCGCGATTACTAGTAAATGTATCCATTTGGGACTGACAATCCATGCCTAGGGTAGTAGCGCTACCACGGATTTCACCGTAGAAACAGACATATTAGTATTTGTTACATATGAGTGTCGGGATAGCACTCACGGGGGTACTTTATATGATTCTTAATTGATTCATACTTACACACTGTTGAGCTTCAACTTATGAGCTCATGGCAACTATTCTGACTTACTGATTTACTTACTTTGCTTGATAGCAACACCGGTACATACTTGTGGTTCATAATGATTACTTATTACTAAATCTGTAATAGTCACCAACCTTTTTGGTTGACAGTTTTGTTGAGTCACTGATCGCTGAACTCAAGATGGTCACTGATCACAAAGATTAAGGGGGAGTCATTAATCGCTGATAAGTGAAGTCACTGATCATGCTATATGTGCACAGTCGCTGATCTTCTCAATAATGTTCCATGAAGAAAATGATTCAAGTCAAGCTCCTGTTGCTGAAGTTTATGGTCGCTGTTCATATCTTAAACCAGTAGATGAAGATCTTATCAAGATAAAAGACTCAACTGTGTGTGTCGCTGATACTCATCTATCAGCGAGAGTCTCCAAGTCTTCTTGAGTTCTCTCTTCTGCTGAATAAAAGAAGTCACTGAAGATTAGTTGTTCAAGTCATTCTTTAGAGCATGTTAGCTCGTATCGAGAATGAGGAGAATTGATATATCTATCAGTGACTGCAGCATTAAATGCCGAATTAAATAAGAAGTTGACATTCGGCGTTATTACGGCGCAGCACGTGTTCCTCGAAACTTGAAAAGAGTAACGTGGAAGCATCTGATTGGTTTAAGGTACAAGGTAACATTTTCCAAGACGGAATGTCGAACCATGATGTATCACATCTCAACTACCTCACCAATCAAGCAGCGACACGTGTCCTTCCAGATCCGGAAATTAAGGATTTCAGCGTCTATAAATAGCGTAGTATGTTGTACTTCATTTTGTGTCGATTGTTTGTATTGTTACTTGTTTGTCAGTAACTAGTTTGTCTAAGATACAAACAACACCAGCGAGTGAACTAGTAGCGTGTTTGTCCACTATTAGTTTACCTCAGCGAGTGAGCAAGTTAGCGTGTTTGTCCACTACAGCTCATCTCCTTTTGTAATAGCTGTATTGTTTGATTTAGATTAGCTTTGGCTAATCTATTCCGCAATCAACAATAGATAAATTTTATCAATAAAAGAATTTATCTTTCAGCTAGAATTGCATCAGCAACTGAACTGCTTATCTTACTTATATATATTTGTGTTCATATTGCTGTCACTTTAATACGGTTAAAAACTTGCTAAACAAGCTAACGCATTATAACAGAAAAGTTTTTAATTGTATTCAACCCCCCCCCCCCTTCTACAATTAACTCACTGTTAACGATTCACAATCACTAACATAATAGTGATTAGGGACTCTCAATTGGTATCAGAGCAGAGTTGGTTTAAATATAATTAAATCGGATCTGCAATGGAATCGGTTAAATACAGCTATGTTGATTCTGAGTACCAGAAGGGAAATGGTTCCACTACCAAACCACCGGCTTTTGATCCATCTAGAATTGAAACCTGGATGTCCAGGATGATGATGTTCTTAGATCTTGCTGACGATCGTCTTTGTGCAATAATTACTAATGGTCCATACACCCCAACTACTATTGTTCCTGCAGTTGCAGCTACTGCAACTACTCCTGCTATACCTGAAATGGTTATGCCCAAAAGGGAGGAACAGTGGTCAGATGAGGATAAACGTATGGTAAGGCTAGATAAACAAGCTAAAATTTACATAAGCATGGCACTTCCTGATGAAGTGTTTGAGTCCATTAGATTGTGCAATACAGCGAAACATATGTGGGATACTCTTAGAAACATATATATTGGAACTCCTGATATAATTCGCTGTAGAGAAGTTAATCTAACTCATCAATATGAATTGTTTGCTATGGAACCCAATGAATCACTGGCATCTACCTATACTAGATATCAAGCTTTAATTAATAAAATGGAAAAAGCAAATATAGGAAAGGACCAGAGATTTGTTGTCGAAAAGTTCCTAGAATTACTACCTAGGAAAATCTGGGGAACCGTTGCAACATGTATAAGACAAAGAAATGATTATAACTTTCTCAATCTGATTCAAGTTTATGGAATTTTACTTAATTGGGAAGAATCTGAGAAACTAGCTGATCAAGGTGAGCACATTCGTGCTGCACTAGGAGGACAAAAGATTTCTAATGCCCTTGTAGCTGAGCTTGATGAAGTTGACCAAAAGCAGAAAGCAAAGCTCACCAAGATGAGCTCAAAGTCGCTGATCGCGGAAGAAGAAGGCAATATCGCTGATGATCAGTCAGAAGTCAGCTATGAGAAAGGACTTGAGAAGTTAGAGAGAGATATGACCATGATGGTTGCAAACTTCAGAAAGAACAGCAGATTCAACAGATCTGCTAGTGCTTCATCAAATGAGGTTTGTAAACCAAAAGGTAAATGCTACAAATGTGGCAAACCTGGCCATTTTGCAGCTGAATGCAGGTCGAAAGTTGTCAACTCTTTCGCTGATCAAAAACCCAGCTTCAGAAATGACAAGTACAACAAGTACAAAGCAAAGTACAAGAAGCTGAAGGAATTGTCCAAGTCAAAGAAAAAGAATAAAGGATTTATTGCTGAAGAAGGATCCATCAGCGACTCTGACTCAACTTCATCATCTGATGAAGAAGAAGCTATGATCTGTATGGACAGGGATTACTTCCTGATGGCTAATGATGTTGCTTTTCATGAAGACATCAAAGAAGTAGCACAGAAATGTTCAACATCTGGCTGGGATCCAGAGACTCTCTACAAGGTACATTGTTTTAAGTCATCAGCTACTGAAAAAGAGTTAATTTTTGAAACTTTGATAGTTGACTTATCAAATGCTCATGACATTCAGAAAAGACAAGAATGTATGATCAGCGACTTAACATCTAAACTTCAACTTCAAGAAGAAAATTTGTTAAAAATAAAGAATCTTACACTTGATCTTGATGCACAAATACATGCAAATCAAAAATGCATTCAAGAAAAAGTAAAATTTGAAACTAAATTTTCACAACTCAATGAAGTGATGAAGTCATGGTGTAGATCTGCATTAAAAGTGAATCAGTGCATAAGTAATCAAATCCCAAAACAAGTTAAGGCTATTCTGGGAGGTGATTATGAAACTGTTGCTGCTCTCGCTGATGCAACCAAAGTTGATCAAATATTCAATCCTGATGAAATATTCTCAGAGTTTGTCTTTGAACCAATGTCAATTGTCAGTGAGCCTAAACCAAATTACTTTGTAAGAAGTTCACAAGTTACTAATAGTTATGATATTGCTGCAAGTATTGATGAACTAGAGAAACTAGAAATTTATGAATCAATTACTTGCACTGCTCTTGTCAAAACTATCACTGATGATCAAGAATCTATCAGCGACTTCACTTCTGACACTCCAGTCACTGATGACCTCATCATCAGTGACTTGAAGTCAAAGAAGCAAAATGAAGTAGTAAATCTGAGAACTCCTAAGTCTTCATCCTGTGTGAACAATAAGTCAAAGAAATCTAAGTCCACAAATAAAAAATGTTACAAATGTGGAAGTAGACATCATGTGTCATCAGATTGTTCATCATCACAAGCTTCACTCAGTCAACCATCACTAGTATGTCAGCATGTAGTATCTGAATGTTCAGCTACATCATCTTCAAAATCACAAATAATCAGTGAGCATTCAGATACTACTGGTGCAAGCCTGAACCAAAGGCTGACCACCATGAACCCATCTCAGGATGGGTTCATCAATTGAACTAATTGTTTGTGTGTGATGCAGGGCATTCTCAGAGAGACAATTTGGTATCTGGATAGTGGTTGTTCCAGACATATGACCGGATGTAAGTCCTTGCTCAGTGACTACCAGGATGAAAGAGGTCTTGATGTAGTGTTTGGTGATAACAACATTGGTAAGACCAGAGGGTATGGAGTCTTGACCAATGGTAACGTTATGTTTAAAAAGGTGGCATATGTTGAAGGACTGAAGCATAATTTATTAAGCATCAGTCAAATCTGTGATGCCAAAAATAAAGTGTTGTTTGATCATGAAGCTGGAGTTGTTTACAACAAGAATGGAAGTGTTGTCCTGGCTGCTCAAAGAAAAGGCAATACATATGTAGTCAATATGGACTCAGTACAATCAGGAACATGCTTTTATTCCAGAACCGTTTCAGAAGAAAAATGGTTATGGCATAAGCGTCTCTCTCACTTGAACTTCAAGGCCATTAGCAAGCTCAGCAAGAATGACTTAGTGAATGGTCTTCCAAAGCTAGCTTATGACAAAGACAAGCTATGTTCAGCATGTGAGAAAGGAAAGCATCACAGCTCTTCATTCAAAAGCAAACAAACATCTTCAGTGACAGAATGTTTTCAATTGATGCATATGGATCTGTTTGGTCCAATGAGTTCTCCCAGTCTTAGTGGTAAAAGGTATTGCTTGGTAATTGTGGATGAATATTCCAGATATACTTGAGTATTCTTTCTCAAAGCCAAAAGTGATGCAACACAGGAAATCATATCCTTTATCAAAAAGATGGAAAATTTAAATGATTGTTCAGTTAAACATTTAAGAAGTGATAATGGCACTGAATTTAGAAATGTTGACCTTGAAAGTTTTTGTGATTCAAAAGGTATTTCTCAAAACTTCTCTGCACCAAGAACACCTCAACAAAATGGTGTTGCAGAGAGGAGAAATAGAACCTTGATTGAATCAGCAAGGTCAATGCTCATAGATGCTGGTCTTAAGACCCATTTCTGGGCTGAAGCAGTCAACACTGCCTGCTACACTCAGAATAGGTCTCTGATTGTCAAGAGACATGATAAGACAGCCTATGAGGTGTTAAGGGGGAGAAAACCTGACATAAGTTTTCTTCATGTTTTTGGCAGTACCTGCTATGTCTTAAACAAGAGAGATCACTTAGGAAAGTTTGATCCCAAAGCTGATGAAGGTATATTTGTTGGTTACTCAATCATTTCAAAAGCTTTCAGAGTTTATAATAAAAGAAGGGAATGTATTGAAGAATCAATGGATGTTACCTTTGATGAATCTTATGATAAATCACTCACTGATCCAAAAGACTATGAAAATCTTATTTTTAATACAATCAGTGATGACAAGCATGAGATTCATCCATCAGATTCTGAAAGGGAAGATGATGTCCCTGAAGGCACTTCTGGCTCTACTTTAGCTAAGAATGATTTTGGAACTTCATCTTTGCCTATTGACATCCCATCATCATCATCTCATCATCTGCATTAAAATGATAACACTCACTGTCCAAATCAAAGCTTAAACATTAATCATGCTTCTAATGCTGATGTGTCTGGTGGATCATCTCTGGATAATCAAGTCACTACTGAACCTCAGCGAGTGACTAAATGGACTAGACATATTGATAATTAATTGATTATTGGTGATCCACAGTCCAAGGTCCAGACCAGATCATCAACTACTAACTTTTGTTTGTTTGTAAGCTTTGTGTCACTGATGGAACCCAAAAAGATTGATGAGGCACTCACTGATCATCACTGGATAGCTGCCATGCAAGATGAGCTATCTCAGTTTGAAAGAAATAAAGTTTAGAAGTTAGTACCTCAAGTATCTGGAAAATCTGTGATTGGAACAAGATGGGTGTTCGGAAACAAGATGGATGCTGATGGTGTTGTGATAAGAAATAAGGCCAGACTGGTTGCACAAGGTTACTGTCAGCAAGAAGGAATTGACTACGATGAAACCTTTGCACCAGTTGCTAGGCTTGAAGCAATCAGGTTGTTCTTAGCATATGCAGCTCACAAGAAGTTCAAGGTATACCAAATGGATGTGAAAAGTGCCTTCTTGAATGGAAAGCTGCAGGAAGAAGTGTATGTGAAGCAACCACCTGGATTCACTGATCCCAAGCATCCAGGTTATGTCTATAAGCTGGAAAAAGCTTTATATGGACTAAAACAAGCTCCTAGAGCTTGGTATGACACTCTCTCTACTTTCTTAACTAAATGTGGGTATGTCAGAGGTAAAATTGACAGCACCCTATTTATCAAAAAGGATAAGAGAGATGTTATATTGGTCCAAATTTATGTTGATATTATTTTTGGGTCTACTAATAATGACTTGTGCAAGGAATTCTCTGACCTCATGACTAAAAGTTATGAAATGAGCATGATGGGTGAACTAACATTTTTCCTTGGTCTGCAAATAAAGCAAACCAAGACTGGTATTTTTATAAATCAAGGAAAATATGTTAAAGATTTATTAAAGAAATTTGAATTCACCAACTGCTCATCCCTTGCTACACCAATGTCATCTGCAGTAAAATTACATGCTGACCCTGATGGTAAATCTGTAAACATCACTGCTTACAGAGGAATGATCGGGTCACTGCTGTATTTAACTGCTAGTAGACCAGACATTATGTTTGCTACTTGTCTATGTGCTAGATATCAAGCTGATCCAAAGGAATCCCATTTGCTCGCTGTCAAAAGAATATTCAGATATCTGAAGGGTACACCAAATCTTGGTCTCTGGTACCCATCTGGTTTAGATTTCTCACTGAAAGGATATTCAGATTCTGATCATGCTGGATGCAAAATGGACAGAAAGAGTACCTCTGGTAGCTGTCAGTTTCTTGGAGAAAAGCTCGTAAGCTGGTCAAGCAAGAAACAAAATTCTGTCTCAACTTCTACTGCTGAGGCTGAATATGTCGCTGCTGGAGCCTGCACTGCTCAAATTCTGTGGATGGGGAATCAACTTGCTGACTATGGTTTTGACTTTGGCAATGTTCCAATTTATTGTGACAGTCAAAGTGCTATTGCCGTAGCAAATAATCCTGTGATGCACTCAAGGACAAAGCACATTGATGTCAGATATCATTTCATCAGGGACCACGTCATGAAAGGTGACATTGAATTGCACTTCATTCCAACTGATTACCAACTCGCTGACATATTTACAAAACCTTTAGATGAGAAAAGATTCACCTTTCTCATCAGCGAGTTGGGAATGTTGAACTTAAATGATTAAACCTGATTGTTTAATAAAAGGTATTTACGGAATATATAGCTTATAGTCTAACTCGCTGTCCTATTATTCTCACTGATATAATCAGCAAGAACAATAAGTTAGCATAGTTATGATCAATGAATTATATACTTTGTAACTACACATGAAAACTCTTTATATCACATAAATAAAATATGTCTTATGCTTCACAATTTTGCTAGCTGATTAGATTAGTATTCTAAGTTGTAATCTGATCAGCGAAATCAAATATGAGACATAATATTTATTTTATTTTAAGATATAACTTATTTTCATCTCGCTGAGACATAATGTATCAGCGAAGTTTGCTCTTATTTAATATGGCATTTATTTCGACATATATTTCTTTACATTTAATACATTTTGTATTTAATTTTTAACTATTTATATTCCTAATAAATGCTTTATTAAATATCTCATGGGACCTCGAAAAGGTACACTTTTTCTGACACCTCGTATACCTTTCCGGCGTACCACTCCCATCACCATTTAATGTTACCACTCACCACCATCATCACCCTACTCCCCTACCATCAACCACCACTTTTTGACCACGTACATACTCGTTTTGACCACATAATCTGTACATCAGTAACCCTATAAAAGCAGAGACTCATCTACCTTTTCATTCTTTACGCTCTCTTATTTTCAAAACTTCATCTTTTTCATTTTCTCTGCAAAAATTCTAACATTCTAAATCTTCTTTCATTTATTAAAAATGGCTAGAACTAAGTTTTTCAACAATGCTTACACACCAACCCCAAAGATTAAAGCTCTTCGAGCCTCTGCGGTCAGTGAGACGCTTGTTGTTACAGTTCCCAAATCTAACTATTTGGGAAATGTAACCTGCCCTAAACCTGAGTATGCGGAGGTAATAAACTTGCTCAAAAATCACTTTATCCTCCCTGCTCTTACCTTGTCTCCTGGGGAAATGAACCCAGAATGGCTCAGTGAGTTCTGGTATACCTTCACTCATTCTGTCGTCTCTGGTGTTTCCCAACTCCAGGGTTTTATAGACAATGGTACCCATCCCATCACCGTAACTGCCAACACCATCCGGTCCATTTTACAACTCCCGACCTATGAGTCGTACGAGTCGCTACCAGAGAGCGACGTAGCCAAACAAGGCCTCATCGATCTTACTGAGATTGAGTGTAAATACTCAGTCGATGGCAGTGGCAACCGTAAGTACTCTACGGTCCACAAAACAAAAATGGATGGTGTTTGGAATGCCATTTTCACCAATTTCATTCAATCTTTGGGTACAAAATCAGGGAGCTATGATCAATTCAGCTCCCTGGAGGCCCAGATCAGTTGGTCACTGGTCAACTCTCTACGAGTTGACTATGCAAGTGTGATCTTCAATGAACTGATCACCAAAGTCGTTGATCCTGCCAGGGCCAAATATGTACCTTACCCTAGGTTTCTCTCACTGATCTTCAGGGATCAGTTTGATGCCTATGATAGGGTATCTTTTCAAGGTTTATTGCCGACCCTGGTAGGATCTCAAATCTTTGCCAAACCAGCGACTGCGGTGTTACCTGCTTTTATGAAACACCCGGGGATCCTTGCACCCCAGCCTGTAACTTCTGTACATATGTCAGTTGCTGCCCCCCCCCCCCCCCCCCATCGACCACGTCACTGACCACACCCCCAGTGACTACTGTTGGTCAACCACCACTCAAGAAACCACCCACTGCTCCCAAGAAAAAATCCAAATTAGGGTCCCTGACATTAAAGGATCAGGGACATAGCAAAAAGAAGACATCTACGGATGCCAGTGGTGAATCAGTGACTGTACGTTCAGTTGCTGAGGGCACCACTGCTAAACCCTCAACCTTACCTGCTTCACTGGACTCCCGAAAGTCCAGTGACTCTAAAAAGGGAAAACTACAGACAACTGCAGTGGATCAAACCACTGTTAGCAGTGATTCGGGTGCATCCCACACCCTCAGATTGAGTCAACCCAGCCACTTGTCATCCTCACAAAAGGGTGACATTTCACTCAAAGGGCTAGTGACATCAGTAGGTGATAACACACTCATTGCTGATGTCACACCACTGGCTACAGACCCGGGCCATCTCTCATCTATCACTGCACCGGCTGTCAATGTCTCACCACTGACCCATGGTGAGATACAGGTCGCTACTTCTATTTCCAATGAACCACCAGCTAAATCACAAGCTGATGATGAGGAAATCATGCCCATGGACACCTCAGAGGATACCCAACCCATTCCTCTACCCACATCTAACTCTCCTATCAGAGAGCTTACCCCCACCTCCTTCTCCAGTGACAACATCCAAGTCACTGCTGCTGGTCAGAACACACCCCCTGATCATGTAGCCCAATCTACACCTACCCCCATTATTATTACCCAAACTACTCCCACAAACACCTCCACCCACTCCACATCAGATCAGCTACTAATGGAGTACATTGCCCAATCCCAAACCCAGATTAAGATGCTCACTGAAGACCGTGAGGCACTTATTGGCAATGTCTCTGTCTTATAGAAAGCCGTTACTGCTCTCACTGATGTATACAACTCCATTGAACCATGGAGCACATCTGTCAGTGAGAGGGTACAAACTGTAGCTGATGCTAGTGCTGCAATAAACCATGCAGTCACTGAGCTAGCCTCCACCTCCACCACAAACTTTACCACTCATGCCACTGCCATTGCCCAACTCACCACCAACCAAAATGACTTGGCTATCTCTGTATCCAACTATCTTTTCAACACTGACAAAATTATCAAGGTGCTTCCATAGGTTGTTTCACAGCTTACACAGACTAGAGCTGAGGTCGCTGCCCTGCGAGAGGAAAATGCTACCTTCACTGAACAAATTCTTAGGGCAGTAGATCAGTTTGAGCGAACCAGTCAGGGGGAGAGTGAAGAAGAAGATGACATTTCTGTCTCAGTCTCTGATCCTGAGATGCCCCTTCAAATGACTGATCCGCTGTCAAACAAAGCTCACAGGGACATTGTGCTCAACACTTATGCACTGCGTCCTATCGCTGAGCAACCGGAGTTGGAAGCCCTAGCAGTTGCTGAACTGTATTGGGTTGATATGGAGATAGCTACTGATATGGTGGATGTCGCTGAACGCTTTCCTGAGTTCAGTGCTGAAGAGCTCAGGTGTTGGAACATAGATTGTGACAACAGATCTAGCTTGAAATATGACTAGTGTAATTGTGATTGTATTGATATATTGGTTTACATTTGTAAATGCATATTCGTTTTGTTATTAATATTTTATATTAAAGATAGACGAAATAATGTATTTATATTATACGTTTGTTGCGAAGCGAGTCGAGATCTCAGGTCGCAGCAAGGTGAGCTGCGAGATGAGAACTGAACTCGTTATGGCTAAGCTGGGCTTGGGCTAAGCGAGGCGAGTTGGGCTGAACTCGCAGGCCCATGCGAGCCGAGCCGAGACAACATATATAAACGATTTTGTTTGGCAAAATCAAAAACACTTTTGAACACTTTTATCATTCTGCGAATTCAAAAACCCAGAGAAAACATAACCTACGGCTAGGCTTTGACGATTCATCGTTTAAAGTTAAGTCATATTAAACGCAATTACGAACTTACTCGTTATTAGTAAGATAACACTGTATTGAGGGATTCCGCACCTTAATACTACAGATAACGAAGTTATCGATCCTAGAACTAGGGACTTACATCTGGTATCAGAGCTTTCGGGCTAAATACGAGTGCGTTCGTGAGTTTTAGTGATATTGCGTTTTTGATTCGGGTTGTTTCTACGTGTATTATAGCAATATTAACAATCAAAATCATTCTCTGGATATTTTAGGGTTTGTTTACGGTTGAAATCGCTAGTTTCAGTCGTAAAAATACCTTAAACTTTTGTTTTTGGGTTTAACAGCCGTTTCGCGAGTCGAGATTAGGGCTCCAGCGTAGCTTGCGAACCGAGGTAAACTTGCGAGCCGAGTTGAACTTGCGAGTCGAACTATTGAACCTGCGAGTTGAGCTTTGTCTTGCGAATCGAGATTTCTTGCGAAACCACATCACTTGCGAATCGACATCTCCTGCAATCCGAACTGAGATTTGCGAACCGAGTTCTGCGAGTTGAACTGAGTTCTGCGAGTTGAACTGAGTTCTGCGAGTCGAGCTGAGATTGCGAGTTGAACTGAGTTCTGCGAATTGAGATTTTCTGATTTCGCGTAACAGTTTGAACTTACGTTTTTAAGATGTCTGACTTAAGTAAAATGATCGAAATGGAACATGAGGTGGGAAAATCAAATTCTCCACCTAAGTTGTTAAATATCGAGGATTACTACAACTGGAAGGACAGATTTGAATCTTACTGTAGATTCCATGATCTGTCAATCTGGATGTGTATCAAGACTGGATACACGGCACCTACTCAAACTGTTCAAAATGCCATTGTGACTCTTACCTATCAGAACATGAGTGATGAACAGAAGGAAGCATACAAAAATGAAAACAAAGCACATTCGTGCATTAAGATGTGTCTTCCTAAGGATATCGCTCATCAACTGAAATCTTATCATACTGCTAGAACGCTCTGGGAAGCTCTAGAGAAAAGAGGTGAAGGTAGTCCACAAATGAGAACTAGCAAGAAGAAGCTCCTTAAAAAGCAGTTTACTATGTTTAAAGCTTTAAAAGGGGAAAGTCTTGATGCTTATATTACACGATTCTACCATCTGTTAAGTGAATTGGAATACAATGACATCACTGAAGAAGAAGTTGATAAAACCGACAAGTTTATTGAGGGTTTGCCTTCTAAGTGGGAAATGTATGGAGTTATGATAACGGATAATGAAACCAGATATGCTACTATGACCTTAGAGCAAGTCATTGACAAGCTAAAAGGTTATGAGTTCTCCAAGAAGTCAAAAGATACTGATTCTGATCAGGTTCAGAACCCTGGGTTGTATCATGGAAAAACAAATCTTTCGACTGCATCTTCTAGTTCGACCACTGCACTGTTAGTTGGTGATACAGGTAGAAATGGAGAAATGATATCTGAAGATCTGTGCTTTATTTCCTCCTCTGGTGATGAGACAAAGGTAAAGAATGCTGTGAAGTCATCTCAAGAGCATCAGAAGATGCCTATGAGTGTGAAATCTGCAGAGCAGCAACTGTCTGTTCTTGCTTCCTTTGTGGCATCATATGAGAACTACATTGAGGGAAAAATTAATGATCCTGTATTGTTTGATGAGGATTATGAGCAGATCGATCCGGATTATGTTGAGGAATTGGAACTTCAAGAGATGTTAGCATTAGTCTCTAGAAAAGTTAAAAATTTCCTCAAGAGAACTGGTAGAAAGGTGTTGGGCAATAGATCAGGGTTTGATAAAACCAAGGTCAAATGCTTTAACTGTCAAGGTATTGGTCATTTCGCGAGGGAATGCCAAAGACCTAAGGTAGACGCAAATAGGACACAAGGTTCGGGAAGTACTTTAGCTTCCAAAGCCTTAGTGGTGAAGCAGTTGGATGGCTCATATGACTGGAAAACTGAGTCAGAAGAAGAAGCCTTGATGGCTGAAATTGAAGAGACAACTGTTGGATCAATGTCCTACATGCCCACAGATGTTGAACAGAGGGTAGATGTGCCTGAGTCAGAAGTGATGATGATGTGCTGCATTTGGATTTGACTCCAGACATGAGTCCTGAAGAATTCGTGGCACGAATGGCTGAAGTACAAACGGACAAGAAGAAGGTTTGTTTAGATATTCTTAATCTTGCTGATGTTTGTTACTTAGTTACTGACTTACAATCTCAGAATAGTGTATTAACTGTGTCTAATAGCAATTTGTCATCTCAATTGAATTTGGATAAAGAATCTTATAGGACTGTTAGATCTGAACTTGACCAAGCACTTATGGATATACGTAGATTAAGTGATGATAAACAGGCCTTAAAAGATAAAATTAAGTCTGATGTTTCGGATAAGACCAAACTTAGAGATACCATAAGTGAAAAATCTGTCATCATAGATGGACTCTATATGAACATCAAGGACTTGAATGAGACAATTGCTAGTAAGGATCAGGAAATAGTGAATCTTAATTTAAGGTTAATTGAGCAAAACCGTAAACTTGAGAACTATAGGACATCTCAAATGGATATACTGTTAGATGCTCAACGTAGTGTAAAGGACAAGACTGGGTTAGGTTACAATGATGTATCCCCTCCTTTTAATGCCAATTACACTCCTATTCCTGAAGATTCTGAAATGACTGAAGTTAATCCTGAGATTTCAGTAGCTGATAAACCTGAACAGTCAGAGGCACAGAAGGATGTTATTAAGAACCCTTCATCAGATGATAGTAAGGTTTCTCATCTCACCAAAATACATTTTGTATCGGGTGGAGTGATTAACAATGCTAAAACTGATGATAATGTTAATAAGGAACATATTACTAAACCTTTAGTGCCTAAGACTCCAGATGAGAAAGCAAAAGTGAGTAAATCACGCAAGCAGATGTCATGCTTTAAATGTCACCAAAAAGGACATGTGGCTTCGTGTTGTCCTAACAAAAAGCCAGAAGCATCACATAAGCTTGTGATTGATAAAAGGACACCGACCAACTCTAGTATGACTGTAGATAGGTTAGATACCAAATCTAACTTAGGTATTAAACCTGTTAACATTCTTAAAAGAGAAGGTAAACATAGTGTCTCCCCTCCTAAACCTAAACGGACTTATATTCCAAGTGAAAATACTGTTTATAAGCCTAGGGATATGACACCGTCGAGGTTTAGAAATCAAAGTAGAGGCCATAGTCTTAATGAGAGTGGTACTACTTCGCGATCCAATGAGTTTAATTATAACTATAATAATAGAGCTCAGAATATTGTGCCTAGGAGGTTCTCCTCAAATTCACCTCTTAAGGCGGATCGTCCACAAGCTCAAGTTTCTTCGAAAGTAACCAAAGCTCCTGATGGGAAGGATGGTTATCTTAAAGAACTTAAGTTTGTAGATGATAAGGGACAAACCAAGACTGTAATGGCTTGGGTCCCTCTTGACAACTGATTGTGTTATGTGTTATGTGCAGGAGCAGACTGTGAACAAGGAAAGCTGGTGGTATGTAGACAGTGGATGCTCACGGCACATGACAGGAGAGAGAAGTCTACTGACAGACTTCCAGGATGGTCTCAAGCAAAAAGTTAATTTTGCAGGAGACAAAGGAGGAGTAATAACTGGGAAAGGAAAAGTTTCAAATGGAACTTTAACTCTTGAGAATGTGAATTACGTTGAAGAACTAACTCACAACCTAGTGAGCGTTTCTCAAGTCTGTGATAAAGGCCATCCTGTTTATTTTAATGAAAAGGAAGCCTTAGTCCTGAAGCCGGGATTTACGATACCTGACAATTGGATACTAATGAGGGCACCAAGGAGGAGAGATATCTATGCAATAAACATGGGTAATTCTAATTCCTCAATGGTCTCTACATGTTTGTTATCCAAGGCTTCAGAAGCAGACGCATTATTATGGCATAGGAGAATGGCACACTTGAACTGGCGTAAAATGAATTATATAACCAAGAATGGTTTGGTTCTAGGTGTACCACAAAAACGTTTCGAGTCTGAAGATCAGTGTGTCCCTTGCATGAAGGGAAAGCAGCACAAGAAAACACACAGACCTAAGACTGAAAACTCAAACTCCTTACCATTTGATTTGCTACACATGGATCTCTTTGGCCCAATAAGCAAGAGAAGTCTAGGTGGCAAATGGTACTGTTTGGTTGTGACGGATGATTACTCTAGATTCTCGTGGGTATTCTTTTTGGGATCAAAGGATGAAACTCCAGGAATTCTAGTTGAATTTTTTGATTTAGTAGAGAATGTATACAAGACGAGAGTGAAGCGTATTCGTAGTGACAACGGAACAGAGTTTAAGAATTCAACGTTGAATCTATATTGCTTAAGCAAAGGGATTGTTCATCAATTCAGTGCACCATATGAACCTCAACAGAATGGTGTTGCTGAAAGGAAGAATCGAACGTTGATTGAAGCTGCGAGAACAATGCTTGCTGATTCAAAGCTTCCGGTCATATTTTGGGCAGAAGCAGTGAATACAGCTTGTCATGTTCTAAATAGGGTTCTTACGGTTAAGCGGCATAACAAGACTTGTTATGAGCTTTTAAACAAAAAGAAACCTAACTTAAAAGGGCTTGAACCCTTTGGAGTATCATGCACAATTTTAAAGACTGGACATCAAGCAAAATTTGGTGAAAAGGCCGACGAAGGTTTTTTCTTAGGTTACATGCCTAATTCACCAAACAAGAGGGTCTTTAATAAAGTCACAGGTCGTCTGGAAGTTGTGTATAATATAGAGATTACTAGTTACACACCGGATGTACACAAGGGCTTAGATTGGCAATTTGATTATTCTGATCTTTTTGCATCTTTTAGAGTTCCCTTAAGTGACTATGTTAGTGATTCAGAGGTTCCTGAACATGTGTTTACTGGAGATGAGGATACCGGCTACACTCCAATGACAAATGTTCAATCATCTGCAATCCAGATTGTTGATCCAAATCAACCATCTACTAGTGGATCTCAAACGTCCAAAGTAGATATACCTTTAACTGAGGAAGAGCATATGCAAAAGGTAGTGGATGATTTACTTACACCACTAAGAGAGTTAAGAATAGCTTCGGATAATGATAACTCTCGGCTTTTCAGTAAAGAGGTACCAGATTTGGAAGAACCGTCTGAACAACAAGAAATTGGTACTAACTTAGAAGATGAAATTTCTGTTGAGACTATTGTTACAACAAGAACGAGTAAGAATCACCCAATTGATAATATCATTGGTGACATTAATACTCCGGTTCAAACAAGGACTCAAACAAAAGCTAGTACTTCAAGTTATCTAATGCGTATGCTGATACGGATGACTTACAAAGCTTGTATGCTGCACTAAAGGAGACAGGCATTACTAATGAGTGTCTTTATGCTGGCTTTATCTCACAAATTGAGCCTAAGAACATTCAAATGGCTCTTAAAGAAAGTTCGTGGGTCGAGGCTATGCAAGAAGAACTGTCTCAATTTGAAAAGCTACAAGTCTGGGATTTGGTTGACCTTCCAAAGGGTGTTTATCCAATTGGAACTAGATGGGTATTTAAGTGCAAGAGAGATGATCGAGGAATCATTACTCGCAATAAAGCTCGTCTAGTGGTTCAAGGTTTTAACCAAGAAGAAGGTATTGATTATAATGAGGTGTTTGCACCAGTCGCTAGGCTAGAAGCTATTAGAATCTTCTTAGCATTTGCAACATTCAAAGGTATTAAAGTGTATCATTTGGATGTTAAGAGTGCATTTTTGAATGGCAAAGTTGAAGAACTGGTGTATGTCGCACAACCTCCAGGGTTTACCAATCCTGAGTATCCGGATAGAGTATATCGTTTGAATAAGGCTCTATATGGATTACATCAAGCACCAAGGATGTGGTATGCGACACTGTCAACGTATCTACTTGATAATGGATTTACAAGAGGAGCGATTGATAGTACACTATTTGTAAAGTGGAAGAAGAAAGACTTTCTCCTGGTGCAAGTTTATGTTGATGATATCATCTTTGGATCTTCTGATGAAAAGATGTGTCAAGAATTTGAGAAAGTCATGCAAAGAAGGTTTGAGATGTCTGCAATGGGAGAGTTGAAATTCTTCTTAGGATTACAAGTTGATCAAAAGAAGGATGGATTCTTTATTCATCAATCTAAATATGTTTATGAGCTATTAGAACGCTTCAAGATGGATGAAAGTAAGGTCTACAATACTCCGATTCCAGTCAATCACAAACTAGGTCCAGATACATCGAGTGATCAGGATGTGGATCCTACTCTTTACAGGGCCATGATTGGATCATTAATGTATTTGACTGCCTCTAGGCCTGACATAATGTTTGCTGTGTGTATTTGCGCAAGATATCAGGCTAATCCGAAAGAGTCACATATGCAAGCAGTTAAACGGATCTTCCGTTACCTCAAAGGGGAACCTAAGCTGGGACTTTGGTATCCTATTGGAGGAGACTTAGATCTGGTCGCATTTACTGATTCGGATTATGGAGGATGCAATCAGAATAGGAAATCTACGACCGGAGGATGTCAATTCCTAGGAGGTAGATTAGTGTCCTGGCAGTGCAAGAAGCAAAGCTCGGTAGCCATTTCTACATGTGAAGCTGAGTATGTTGCAGCTGGCAGCTGTTGCTCACAAGTTCTTTGGATACAACAGCAACTGCGGGATTATGGGTTAAACTTAACCAATACTCCTATGATGATTGATAACGAATCTACTATGTCGATAACCAATAATCCGGTGAAGCACAGTAAGACTAAACATATTGATATTCGCCATCATTTTATTAGAGACTGTGCTGAGAAGAAACTGATAAGGTTAGTTAAGGTTCCGACTGAGGATAACTTAGCAGATCTCTACACGAAGGCTTTCGACAGCGCAAGATTTGAAATGTTGGTTCAACGAAATGGAATGAGAAATCCAGAGTGATTGGTCTTCCAAGGGTATTTTTGTAATAGTTATAAATTATTTTGTCGTTATTATTAAAAAAAAAAAAAAAAAAAAAAGGTGGCGTATGGCATTCATTTGCTTGTTACCTAAGGGGAATCGCCTCCAATAAAAGAACAAAATGAAGTTCTTTTAGAAAATTTAAGTTTTTTTGTCTGCAAAAATCAAGGGAAATGATAGTACATTAGGAGAATAAGCTTAACAATAATAAGATTAAGTCCTAAGGATGATGGGTTGGTAGATTCAAGTGAAGTTACTTTAGAACTACAGCAGTTCTATCAGGTATGTGTTTATATTTATTTGATTATACACCTATATCCACTGATTATAACTTGTCCTTTTACCTAACAAGTGATAAGAATAACTTAAGTCTAGTCAGCTTCATTATACAATTTACTGGTAGGCAGGTTATGCTACGATTTCCGAGCAGTTAAGAAGTATAACTGTCATGTGTACTATCTTATGTGATCTGTTATATAACGTATGACATATGTCTTAATTGTTGAATGATAGTACTATCATACACTGTGATCTAAAATAAAAGATTGTGAAATGATACAAAGTATCATAGTGTCAAAAGGTGAGTTATATGTTTCGAAAGGGCATCATTTAGTAACCTCTACCTTACATATGAAAGATACAAAGTATCTCGTGTCAAGTGTATGTTATATGCTTCTAAAGAACATCATTTAGTAATCTCAACCTTGATAATACAAGATACAGTGTTATGTGTTGTACTTGAATTCTTCAGTATGTTGTATAGTAGAAAACACTAGATATTGTGCACATTAATAATAAAAGATTGACTCAGAAATCTGTGTGTAATTTGTTTATGTGGATCATAATACCGGTAATTGTCTTGAACTGTCTATGATATTTGAACTTTCACTTTTGTGAATAATAAGAAATCATAAGTTATATTTTAATGAAATGTTATATCATGTGGATAAAGGTATCTAAGATATAATTTTATAAATATAAATGTGTAAATGATAAAATTAGTTGTAATTTTATTGTATTTTATTTGAATTTCATGAGGTATGTATACTAACAATCTACTTAGACTTATTAACAATAAATAACTAAGTGCTTATTCTTTCTAATATGATCCCTAAGCAGATAAATTCTTATTCAGTTTATGTATTTTATTTTATTTTATCTTTCAAGTAATTAATAAAATGGTACTTGATACCACTGTTTGTTTATATCATGTTGTGTGTTCATATTTATTTTATTTTATTTTAATAATTGTTACCCTTTAGAAATACATTATACTGAATTATCTCAGTTCGTGTTGAACAAACATAGATTTTACAAGTGAAAGATATGTTTATTTTAGACTTGTAAAATAATGGGTTTAATTTATACTTATCATTTAATTCGCAATTAATATTAATTCTGCGAGTTGACTTAGTTAACTTGCGAATCGAGATTAATTTCTGCGAATCGAGTTTAAGGTATAAAGGATGGTCAAACGAGTCAACCAAACCACCGAACCCAGATTGATTTGCGAGTTCACTAAAACTTTGCGAGTCCAGACGAAGCGAAACGAGGCGAAACGAGCTTTTCGTTTGATTTTGACTTTACGAAGAAAGGAACAAGTTTTTGAATCCGTAGCTTTTATACAACATTAGATTGCGAACATTTTGAGGTATATTACAACGGATTTCACCGTAAGATTAACGAGAAATCGAAAGTTCTATTCACTTAGGTTTTCGGTTTACACAATCATTAAATTACGTAGATTAAGGTGTTATTTAGCAAGGATCATGTTTTTGCAGACCGTCAGGAAGGAGGGAGTGGTTAAGCCTGAGGTACGACCACTGTTTGGGTACATTGTTGATCCACACTACGTTACTCCACCGAATCATGGGTGGTTGGACGTAGCTCCTGCTGATGCTGCTGTTGATCAAGCTCCGATAGCTCAGGTGGTTCATGCTGAAGATCCACAAGAGCTTATCGAGGATGTTTTGGAACAACCTGCACATGCTGGGGTACAGGTGAACCCAGATGTTGCTGTTCAGGTAGTTCAGGAGGTGCTAGTTGAGCATGATGATGCTACTGATATCCTGCTACGGGATATTGATAGTTATGTTGCTTCACCTGAGGTAATTTTATAATTATATAATAATAATGATACTTAGATGTTATATCATTTTCACATTATTATTTTATATAATACTTAGGTTATTGATATTTAGTTAATTAGATAATATTTCTAATTATAAAATATAAATATTATTATGATCAGGGAGCTGAGACTGCAGACCCAGAGGTCATTCGATCTGAGGGTAAGCAGGGACAGCTAGATGGATCTGAGGTTTTACCTTCTAAGGTATTTATCAGATGAATCATAAATATATAGAACTTGTATGATAGAGCTTTTAGCTAATCATAAGTGTTTAATATATTTAATATTTAGGATCATGATGTTGGTCCATCTGGAGGCCGTGATGGCGATTCGGCTTCAGATGATGTTGATAGTACTCCTTCTCCACCTCCAGGTGCTGGTTACATTCGATATCGATCTCGGATGATTCCAGATCTAGCATTGAAGGAGAAGAGGAAGGCTAAGGAAGTTGATCCTGACTTCTGTCTTCTTGATGAGGGTTCTGAGGAAGAGGATACACCTCTTATTACTCGACGCCGTAAGCGTTCAAGGACTCTGACCATTCAGGATGGTATGTAATACTTAATAGTTAGATAATCTTAACTTGTTGTTTATCAGGAGTTCAAACTGAGACAGTTAATTCTGTGACAGTTGCTCGAGATACACCGCAGGTGGAGAATGTAACACCGGTGGTTACTGAACAGATATCTGTACCTATTGAGGTAAGGGATATAAGTTTAGTTATACAAGTGTTATATAATTAATTAGAGATTGAGACAGACTAATCTGTAACAATTACTTAATTAATTTTGTTTAATTTGACAGGCTGAGATCAATAACGCTAGTAGATTTGCAGCTACTCTTCTTACGGAAGCGTTATCTCAGGCTATTCCACCACTTACACGAGATTCTTACATTGCTTCAGTGACACCACCTGGACCACATACTATTCCAGTTACTCCGACAACAGATGCTGAAAGGATTACATCCTTGGAGTTGCGGGTAAAGGAATTAGAAAAGACAGCGTCTCAGGTTCCGGTGCTGGTGTCGAACAATCTTCGACTGAGTCAGCAGTTACTCAATCAGAGTATCTCATACAATACACTGCTGAAGATTCATGAGACTTTGCTTGCTGACTTCAACATTCAGAGTATGAAGATATCTGGCTTGGAGCGATTGGTCTTGAAACATGTTTCCGGACAGTCTACTCAGGGGGAGATATTGGCATACTTGGAAGGTTGTAAAGAAGATGAGCTGAAGAAAAAGAGAGAGGCTGATAAAGACGATGATCCCAATGCACCGAAAGATGGTGAGCAGACTGGTCCTTCAACGACTGGTCAGCAAGCTATGATTCAGGGGGAGTCTGGTAATGGTGATGATGGAGCTGGTACAAGTGCTGATAAAGATGCACCGGTTGATACAGAAGCTGGTAAGACAGCTTAGTATTAGCATAGTGTAGAATAATGTCTGTAACATTTTGTACTGAATAATTGTAACTTAATATTATGTTTAATATATTCGACTTAATCTTATTATTATTTTAAGTAAAATATGTTTTAAATAATTTAAGTTAATAAATATGTTAAGATAAAATAGTGATCGAAAGTCTTCTGACTCAATGAGTAGTCGAGCGGCGTGTTCCGATTATTTTTCGGCGGTCAAAATTTTATAATAACATATGCATTTTAGACTTGAGAGTTTATAACTAACAAGTTAAAAATGTTTTTGGTTAACTTGACAAATGATATATAATTTAAAAGTTATGTTGATAATAAGTTAAGATCAATTAAACTTAGAAATTATATAAGATAATTAATAGTAAATTTAAATGTTTGGTGATTTTTCACAATACATTAGAATTTAAAATTAATTATTATTCGTTAAGTATTGTATAAGACTTTAGAGAATCTTAGATTGATTCAGGGTAATCAATAAAAGGATTTTATAAGTTATATATATATATTGCGTTTAAATTGAAGGTTTAATTTATACAAAAGAGTTGATAAAGAAATTCTTGGATTAATTCAGGGAAATTAGTAAAGAATTTAAATTATTATTATTGATTTGTATATGTGGTTTTTCTCTAGGATTTGAGATGCTTGATCTATCTGATTTGGAAGAAGATATTTTTGACGAGATAGATGAAGAAATAGATTTTGATCTTGAGGATGGAGAATTTCTACCACCTGCTGATTGGACTGCTGTTCCTGAGATTGTGCAAGACATAGGTATAGATCCAGATGCAAATGTTGATGAACACCATGTAAGCCCATCTAGAACAGAAGTTGTTATTGAAAATGAGCAAGGTCCAACAGTGGTTGATATCGATGAAGATATTGAAGACTCAACCTCGGAAGATGAAGCAGAAGAGATAGTCTTTACAAATAATCCTGCAGTACAATATCGGAAACTTCCAAAACAGAAGAAGAAGATTGGAATTTCTGAAATTGATATAACGAAGAAACGGGTACCGCGTAAAGGGATTATAGGCTGGTACTTTGACTCTGAACTGAAGCTTTTTGCAATTAAAAGATATGACGGAGTTCAATACTTTGAAAGAAAGCTGGCAGTTTTTAGTTCCTTACCACGTTATGAAATACGTGACTTGGCTAGATTAGAGATCAACAACCCAAGTCGTGATGATTATGCTAATCGTGTTGAACGAATTATTAGACATGAGGTTGGTACAAATAAATTTGAGATGATAAAGCCAAGAAAGGGAAAGACTGTGAAACTACAGGAGAGAAGTCAAAGGACTGGAAGAAGAAGAAGGAAAAAGATTTATCCAGCTGTTAAATGTGTGCAGCAGATTCCATTGAAGACAATGCCACAGGATATTTTGGGAAATATGAAGAGTTGGCACGTGGA
This sequence comes from Pseudognaphalium luteoalbum, assembly GCA_963422505.1. Lineage (NCBI taxonomy): Eukaryota > Viridiplantae > Streptophyta > Magnoliopsida > Asterales > Asteraceae > Pseudognaphalium > Pseudognaphalium luteoalbum. The sequence goes on from OY730193.1 coordinate 82,574,381, forward strand.
TTCAAAGACTGGAGAAGCTGTTATGGTTGAAACTGATGATGAGTTTGAAGGTGGCGAAAGAGAAATTTTCAGAGTCTATGACCATCGACACCTGATGAATATGTCGAGAAAGGATCTGTTAAAGTTAAAAGAAAACAGAATTTTGACGACTATTGAATGGGCTGATTTAGGTAGAGATTATCAAATGATGGTTAAAACTTGTATCAAGATGAAGATTTATGCAGGAAGCAAGATTTACAACTAAAGACCAAAGACAATTAAAAGATAAAGACGCTAGAGCTATTGTCAAGGGGGAGTCTGTTGGAACATAGATTGTGACAACAGATCTAGCTTGAAATATGACTAGTGTAATTGTGATTGTATTGATATATTGGTTTACATTTGTAAATGCATATTCGTTTTGTTATTAATATTTTATATTAAAGATAGACGAAATAATGTATTTATATTATACGTTTGTTGCGAAGTGAGTCGAGATCTCAGGTCGCAGCAAGGTGAGCTGCGAGATGAGAACTGAACTCGTTATGGCTAAGCTGGGCTTGGGCTAAGCGAGGCGAGTTGGGCTGAACTCGCAGGCCCATGCGAGCCGAGCCGAGACAACATATATAAACGATTTTGTTTAGCAAAATCAAAAACACTTTTGAACACTTTTATCATTCTGCGAATTCAAAAACCCAGAGAAAACATAACCTACGGCTAGGCTTTGACGATTCATCGTTTAAAGTTAAGTCATATTAAACGCAATTACGAACTTACTCGTTATTAGTAAGATAACACTGTATTGAGGGATTCCGCACCTTAATACTACAGATAACGAAGTTATCGATCCTAGAACTAGGGACTTACATCAGGAATTATAATGGGCTGGTACAGCAATGGGCAGTGGATGAGGCTGCTAGGATAGAGGGTACCTCAGTGAGTCATGAATTGGCTCGCTGGGAGTGGATGAACAGGGAGGTGGTAGATGATGCATCTGATGATGAGGAAGATGATACCATCATGCATGATGCTGATGATAATGATGATGACAACAATGATGATGGTCAGGGAGGTGGTCATGGAAATGGTCAGGGTTCAGAAATTGAAGATGAAGATGATGTAAATATGGAGAATCAGCAACCCATATCATCTGTCATTAAAAGAAAAAGGACCAGTGACACCTCTCTTGCATCTACTCCTCCATCAAAGAAACAACAGGTCAGTGACCATCAATCACATATTATCATATCTGAGGTAACTGTACCTTCATCTACACCAGCAACCCAAAACCTACCCTCACCCACAGCAACTACAACTACACTCACCCAAATTACCACACCTACCCCAGCAACAATAATACCAATCTCCAAAGCAACTCTTTCCAACACTACCACTTCAGACACTTCCCCTACAGCATGCCTTTCCTCTGACTCAGCCTCAGAAAGCCTCTGTCCTGATGAAATAAAAGAACAGCGAGTTGCCAGAAAAGTAAAGGCAAGACAGGACAGGGAGCAGGAGATGATAATGAAAATAACCTTTCGGGCTGAGTTAAGAGAGGAACAAGAAAGGAAAAGGTTGCTGAAAGAGCAATCAGATGCTGATAGAGCGTACCTACTGGAATTGAGCTCTAAAGATGCTAATGAAAGGGCCAGACTGCTTAAACAAAAGCAAGTTCAAGAAGAGTCTGATGCTGCAATTACCAGGGTACTTGCTGAAATAGAAGAGAGTGAGCTAGAGCAGCAGAAACTGAAAACATCAGCTAGCAAGAGCTCTAAAAAGAAGGGGGGAGCTGTCAAAACAGCAGTGGATAGGAAATGGGATGAGATAGATAGAAAGAGGTTTGCTGCCCGTATGACAGGGAGATCAAACCCTGCACCTATTACCAAGGTTAAATTGAAGAAGTCTAAGAATCAATCTCAACCTCAACTACTCATTCAAAGAGGTTCAGAGACTCAAGCCATGCTACTTGATCAAGTATGCAAGCTGCACAGAGAAGAATGGAATGAAATCAGGCTTGCTATCAGCCACTCTACAAGTGCAGCTAAAGCTGATGTCCTGAAAGAGATTGATAGGCTATATCAAAAGATGGTGTCACTGCAACTTCTCAGACCAGAAGATACTGTCACATTTGGTGAAGAGATTGTTCAGCCACCAAGCCCGGGGTATAGGTCAGGCACTAGCAGCATCTATTGAATCCCCAACACTTCAAGGTTAAATCTATCTATTCTTGCTGGTGTGCCAAAGCTTGAAGGACATGAAGTCATTGAGGGGGAGAAGGGTCTGGTATATAGGGACTTAAATGGTGCCCTTAGGTTTCAGAGAGAAGCTGAACTTGAGAAGGTTGATCAAGAACAACTCATACACCTAATCAGGTCAGCCAGCATGCTTCCTACAAATTCAAGGATCAGAAAAGCTATTCTCGATGAAGCCTTGGTAAGAAAATTCAGATACCTGCCCTCCAAAGACAAGTATGAACTTGAAGCTGAGCTTGGCATAGTGAAAGAGGAGGAGATGTGGAGAGATAAATAAATTAGATCTTTTGTAATAGTTAGTTTCTGTAAATATTTATTCAATGATATAAATGAGGCTTGACACAGAAAATCTACAAGTACAAGTCTCTGAGCGACAAACCTACCGTCAGAGACTAAAAACCTTTCAACAACAAAAATTTACAAGTACAAGTCTCTGAGCAACCAACTTATCATCAGAGACTAAAACTTTTCTGCAACAAGTTTGTCTAAGGGAGCTTTGACTTAAACCATTTAGGGGGAGATTGTTGAGTCACTGATCGCTGAACTCAAGATGGTCACTGATCACAAATATTAAGGGGGAGTCATTAATCGCTGATAAGTGAAGTCACTGATCATGCTATATGTGCACAGTCGCTGATCTTCTCAATAATGTTCCATGAAGAAAATGATTCAAGTCAAGCTCCTGTTGCTGAAGTTTATGGTCGTTGTTCATATCTTAAACCAGTAGATGAAGATCTTATCAAGATAAAAGACTCAACTGTGTGTGTCGCTGATACTCATCTATCAGCGAGAGTCTCCAAGTCTTCTTGAGTTCTCTCTCCTGCTGAATAAAAGAAGTCACTGAAGATTAGCTGTTCAAGTCATTCTTTAGAGCATGTTAGCTCACATCGAGAATGAGGAGAATTGATATATCTATCAGTGACTGCAGCATTAAATGCCGCATTAAATAAGAAGTTGACATTCGGCGTTATTACGGTGCAGCACGTGTTCCTCGAAACTTGAAAAGAGTAACGTGGAAGCATCTGATTGGTTTAAGGTACAAGGTAACATTTTCCAAGACGGAATGTCGAACCATGATGTATCACATCTCAACTACCTCACCAATCAAGCAGCGACACGTGTCCTTCCAGATCCGGAAATTAAGGATTTCAGCGTCTATAAATAGCGTAGTATGTTGTACTTCATTTTGTGTCGATTGTTTGTATTGTTACTTGTTTGTCAGTAACTAGTTTGTCTAAGATACAAACAACACCATCGAGTGAACTAGTAGCGTGTTTGTCCACTATTAGTTTACCTCAGCGAGTGAGCAAGTTAGCGTGTTTGTCCACTACTGCTCATCTCCTTTTGTAATAGCTGTATTGTTTGATTTAGATTAGGTTTGGCTAATCTATTCCGCAATTAACAATAGATAAATTTTATCAATAAAAGAATTTATCTTTCTGCTAGAATTGCATCAGCAACTGAACTGCTTATCTTACTTATATATATTTGTGTTCATATTGCTGTCACTTTAATACGGTTAAAAACTTGCTAAACAAGCTAACACATTATAACAGAAAAGTTTTTAATTGTATTCAACCCCCCCCCCCTTCTACAATTAACTCACTGTTAACGATTCACAATCACTAACATAATAGTGATTAGGGACTCTCAAGTTTTTAGCTTTGTATCTCAGGTACACAGACGGAGTAGGATTACCCCCTGGACACTAGCTAGAGTCGCATGATTTTCTACACTGCATTTAATGGAGATTCTTAGCATTATCTTTTGTATATTTTGATTATGTAATAGAATCTCCCGCTACACTCGTGGACTCTAGGGAACTATATTTTTGTAACCGAAAACACTTTGTTTTCAAACATTGTATCTATGAAATGTAACTACTTTTCAAACGTTGCATATAGATGTCATTTGCTTTATCTTTGTGCTGTTGATATTTGATTAGTAGCACCCCAAAGCCTGCTTCCGCTAAACACAGAGGTTATAGCGAACTAGGTTGCATTTAGAGGGCCTAGACTATGACCGTTAGGCAGTATTTGTAACACCCGCCAAATTAGGACTAGTGATTAGTACCTAATCAGTTGTTAATACATGTAATTAGTTGGTTTTAGGCTAATTAATGTACCGATATATATATTGTCTAATATATACGAATATGCGATTTGATTAAATCGTACAAGTTTCAAATCGAATATAATTCGGTTCAAATAAATACGGACGTTGGTGAATCAATTTTATTAAATAACATAAAAAAATTAATAACGATATCATACCCAAAATATTATTTTGATAATATTTCAACTACATTTCGTATCGTATAATAAACGTCAATGCGACTTAGACATTTAACACACAAACAAACGAAATCATTTAAGTTATTAAGTATTTGGTAAAATACTTCAACAAAAATATTGAATAAACATTTGTATTTTAAAACATATATTTAAACGTATAAAATAATTATTTAACGGTTAAACGAACGCCGCACGGAGCGCGAATACACAGAGTTAAGAAGTGGAGACCCACACTCCGGTGGGCCCCCACCGAATCAGCCACAAGGGGAGGGACCCCATCCCCTCACCCTCATTTTCTTCTCACTTTTCATCTTTCCCTCTTTCTTTTCTTCTTTCTTTTCTCTCAACATCACCACACCACCACCACGAACAATCACTAAATAACACTACAAAACGTCATCAAATCATCTCACCCGTTTGAAGAAAAAGATCCACCGCGTCACGATCTACACTCCTATCTTTTCGGAATCTTGATTCGCCACTTTGTAAGTTTCCGACAAAAACCCGAAACCTTTCAATTTCAAGTGTTTTTAATTTCTAATTTTTTTGTTAAGCTTGAAATGTCCAAATATGGGTTGCGTAAAAGTCTCAAGTCAAACGGAGGCCGGAAAACACCTTTTCGGCTCATTTTCCGGCCAACAGCGTGTTATGTCGCAGAGGCTCCAGGCCACCTGCGACATAAGCCTTTATGTCGCTAAATCAGACCTTATGTCGCATATAGCAACATAAGCCACTATGTCGTACTAATTACGGATGTCGCATATAGCGACACAAATAGTTATGTCACAAAAATTACGGACGTCGCATATAGCGACACAACGCCCTATGTCGCATTAAATTTCGGATGTCGCCCTTAGCGACACAAGCCCTTATGTCGCAGACATGGTCTGCGACACAACAGACTATGTCGCACTTAGCGACACAAAGCCGTATGTCGCATGAAACAGAACCAAGAAAACACAAATTTTACTAAGTGTCGAGACCTAAAATTTTATAACTTGATTTTGCCCAAATTCAAATCCCAGCCAGGGGCTCTGCCCCTTGGACCCCGCCAGGGGCTGCCGCCCATTGGACCCCGCTACCAGGGGCGCTGCCCCCGGACCCCCGTCACTTAAAGTTTACAAATACTTTTTTTAGTATGACACCTTTCTAAAATCAAAATAATAATGTGAGATTATTATTGCAAACAAATCACCAACGGGCCGTACACATTTTCAAACACTTAGATAATCAACCAAATTGTAACCATTTGGACATTCTAGTTAGACAAACAACTACAAGGTAGTCTTATTAGATGCCTTCACATGTTTATAACCATCGCGTGTCGTGGACACCCTCAGGTTACAAGTCTTTGGACTTCGATTATTGGCTAATCAATTTCAGTTTATTAAGATAAACTCTTCAGGCTCAGGTGAGTCTCATGGCCCCTCTTTTTACTGTTTTACTAGGGGTGCGATACATTGCTCTGTTTTTAACACGTGAACGCGAGTACATATTTCAATATACTACATGAGTTGTTTTCAACTAATCAAATCAAAGTCCTCCGTCAGTATAGTCTCGTAATACGAAAGTAGCGTGAATATTAGTATATGGTACCATATAGGATTGACCCACCTCGTCCGGGTTAGTCGCGCTAACCTCCGCAACGGACGTACTGATATTTGGGAAAACGAGTGTAGATTAGGCACTCGTGGAGGCAACTCGCTCGGAATTCTCTATATGGGACCCGACCCTCGAGTTAAGCTCAGACTATGTGCTCATGGTTGTATACACTATCATTATCATTTGCTGGATGCAAATCAACATTTAAATCTTGTGGTTCACACACTATTATTTGATATCTAAACCTGTGAGCTCACCAGCGTTAGCTAACCCATTTTAGCATGTATCACAGGTACTCAGCAGTAGATTTGGACTGCCCATCAGGATGCATATTAGCTCGAGTCTCCATGCAAACCTCAGAGATTTCATTGCATTATTAGATTTTTGTATAACTAATTATGTATTTAAATCTATTATATTACGAATACGAGCTATGTACGGGTTCAAACTGTTGTAAACCTTTTAATATCAATATATTTTGTTAAAACGACGCATATAGAGTCGTTTGCTATATATCTGTGTGCTTTGATTATTGATTAGTAACACCCAAATTATGCTTCCGCAAAATATTAAATTTGGGGGTGTTACAGTATTTGTCACACCCCCAATTTTATGCTTTGCGGAAGCGATTGTTTTTGGGCGTGACTAATCAAATATCAAGCACGAAGATTAAGCAAACGACTCTAAATGAGACGTTTTTGAAAATACATTACATTACCAAAGTAGTAAAAGGTTTTAAGTCATAAGTATACATCATTAGTGAGTTCGCAAAATGATTCTGAAGATTTTAAATACATAATCAAAGTACAAAAGATAATGCAAGTAAAATCTTCATAAGTGTGTATGCATGCGACTCGTACTAGCTTAGCATATCCTGCGGGCCATTCCTACTATTGCTGTGTACCTGAGAATGCATCACTAAAAGCGTCAACCAAAAGGTTGGTGAATCTCACAGGTTTGTAATAAACAATAGTAGAAATTTGTACACAAAACAGTAAGTAATTTATTGTACGAGTATAATCAGTCAGTAGTAATGATATCACAACGTGTACATGAGTAAGTAAGTAATTCATAATTGTAGTAAGGTCGGTGTATCTTGCCATGAGCCATTATAGTCGAAGCTTAACAAGTCAGTAATTTTCCCCCGTGAATGCTAATCCAAAAACACTCATACGAAATGAGTAAGAAACGCCCGTTTATACAGTACAGTTCGTGGTGACGCTACCACCCCGGGTGGGGATTGTCAGTCCCATATGGATCCATATACTAAAACTTGCGCTTATCGTATAATTAACAACTATGATTCAGAGCACTTCATTGGATTAAAAGGAAACTCATGTAATTCAGTATATCAATAAATCTATAGGTCTGTAAGTCGGTAAGTAATTAAGTCAGTAAAGTAATAAAGCATAAGTCTGTCGTATAGTAATTCAGTAAAATAATAAATCAGTAAGTTCAAAAACTGTAAAGCCGGTCAATAAGTCAGTATGTTTGCAACATAGTAAAATAGTAAAGTATAAGTTTATCAAATAGTAAGTCGGTAAAGTAACAAGTTGGTAAAATAATACATTTGCACATGTAATCAAGTAAATCAAGTAATGCATCTCCCCCAAAGCAAAAACAGTAAAATGGGGCCGTGAGACTCACCTGAAGAGCAAGCAATCCTAAAGTATACTCGTTGTAGTAATGGTAGTCTTCTAATACCCTAGACGTACGAGATTACATATATAAGTAAATGGATGCGTAAATATACCATCCATACGATTGTTCATTCGATTTAATTTTGTTCTAAGTATTCAATAATTGTTTACGTTTGAGTTTGTAAATAAGTACGGCTCGTTGGTGACGGAATTGAAATTATATTTCAAAAACATAATTTGGATTGTTTTCGTAAAAACATTCATCGTTAAACTGATGTGGCGAGGCTGGACCGTTTTGGCCATATCTCCCTCATACGAACTCGGATTGAGGTGATTCAGGCGGCCAAACGACCATAACTCAGAGGGCTACAAATCTACAAAATATGATTTGCTGGAAAATAGCACATAGCCGATCGTCTATGGTTTATTAGCCGAATGGATGGGGAAAAGTTAGCCGATCAGCTGGTTTCACATAGCCGATCGGCTGAAAGCTGTTTCAGGGTCTGCTCATTTCAGAATCACAGAATAACGATGGGGAATCAATTTCTTGGACATAATCAGTTTATAGAACATAAAAGCATGCTTATAAATGTATTTTAAACACGAAAACATAAAGATTACGTGGAGATATTCTTACGTATTAAAATGGAAACCATGAGTGACTATGATGATGATGAGGACCGCGATGATGATGATGATCAACGAAGAAGAAGATGATGATTTTGATGTGTTGTTGTTGTTGATCTTGTTAATTTTGTTGTTGGTGTTGTTGTTGATGATTGATGAAAAAAGAACGAGAGGGAGAGCAGAGAAAAAGATGTATGGTGCGGGTGTGCGTGTAAATTATTGTAGTTGGGTGCATAAATCCAGTTCAAATAATTGATACCAATAGGTATTTTCGCTCTGTGTTCGCGTACCCGATCGTAAAGTAGTATAATCTTTTCAAATGATAAATTTCTAAAAATATAATCGTATAAGTTTTTAATCAAAGTATTTCATAAAACTACTTTTAACTAGATATAAAAATATATCTTTATTTCAATTCGTTTTGACGGGTAGTTTTCTGTATTCAAAATGTATTTAAATTTTTAACGGAGTAAATAATTATTATTCTTGACAATAATACTTTATTTAGAAATGTTTTGCACCAACGTCCATTTTAAGTTTATGCGTTCTGTCAGATTTGTATATTCGTGATTATCAAATAATCGTTTAACGTTATTATATATATTTATATATATAATACTTGTACACTTCAGCAGTTTGAGTATATAATACTTGAAATAAAAGTTTAAATTTTGACCAAATTTTGGGTCATTTTTGACCGGGTGTCACATTCTCCTCTCATTAGGCATGACTAGTTCAGGAATTACATCATACGACTTTAATTTAACATAGCCTGATCAACTATGTACAATTAAGGAAAGATGATATGAGGTCTGAAATGGTTATGTTGAACAGGGATACACTAGTTGACTCTGACCTCGAGAGAACCGGGACTCAAACATGTCTGTGCTAGACACTCAATAGGCTATTATGTGATATATATATATATATATATATATATATATATATATATATATATATACATAGATAGACCTCTCTACAAATTTTAGGCTATATTATATGTACGAATATAGGCCTCATTCTTTCTAACGCTTTGTCTCAGAAATGTCAAACACACCACCCAATTCGTCTCGCTCTCATCCGTATGGATCACGAAACTCAAGGGTAGCTAGGAGGAACACTGGGTTTCCTCGAGCTAGCCCATATCCCACTCGATAACCAGCCTCAAAGGCGAACAACAACGAGCCAATGGCGATGGTTAACAGACCGACTCGATGCTTGGAGGGACGAGGAAGGAATCCAACTCCCCGCAACTAATGGAGGGTTTTCCAGAATGGAAGTCTCTCCCTATACCCAAGAACCTACTCACTTCACTGTTCCCGTGTTAGCTGCTAGAGTGCACCGCCACGAAAGCAGGCTACACAACATGGAAATAGAACAACGCAATGTTCGCTCTAACTGGATGGAGCAAACTCAAGTCGGTATCGCCCAGTTATACATAGGCCAAGCGGACATCTCTGAAACCTTGACCCAAACTCATGACCAAATGGAAGATACCACACAAACCATGGAGATCGTTCATAACCAAGTAATCAGTAACCGAAACGAGATCTCCGTTTTACAATCAAGGTTGCAAGAATGTGAGACGCGCCTGCGGGAGACCGAGGATGTTCTCAGAATGGTTAGCAGACTTGCAGAGTCTGTGGACCATCTCACCTCACTGCTTCCACAACTCAATCTACACCAAGATTAGTGTAGTAAATATCTAGTGATCTATTGTACTTCCGTAGGATCTATGTAATTCGACCGGATGTAACAATTCTCGGCATCTTTTGCAAACTACCTAAGTCTGTAACTTTTGAAACTCGTAACTCGAAATTGTCTGTAATCATTTAACTCTATAATATCAATTGACAATTTCTCTCTATGACTCGACACTATTAGTCTTTACATTGTGATGTGTATATTACCGCTTTTATATATACATCTACCTCAATTATCATTCTGGTGCAATCTCTCATGTACCTCTTGTTTCTTTCTTGAAGAATCATGCCGCCAAAGAAGAAAAGTTACAGCGATGCTAAAATTGCTGTTCTCGTTTCCCGAGCTGTGGCCGAAGCCCTGGCTACTCGGGAATCACCACAAACATCTAGGAGAAGTGATGACACCGCTGACATTACTCCTGTCATCAAACCTTGCTCTTACAAGGACTTTCTCAGCTGCAAACCATTATACTTCAAGGGCACGGAAGGTGCAATTGGCCTGATCCGATGGATAGAACGTATGAAATCTGTCTTCAGTCTTTGCAACTGTACTGAGGATAAGAAAGTTAAATTCTCTGCTTACACCTTTCAAGAAGGTGCACTTACGTGGTGGAATACCCACGCCAACTCTGTGGGCATCGAGATAGCAAACCAACTTCCTTGGGCTTAATTGAAGAAGAAGCTAAGGGGAAAATACTGTCCCGAAGAAGAACTGCATTGGTTGGAGGAAGAGTTCTGGCACCTGACTGTGCAGAGAACTGATATTGCTGGGTATACTACCAAATTCCAGCAATTTGCTTTGTTATGCCCGGGATTGTTCGATCCGGAGGAAAAATGCATCAAGAGATACATCCACGACCTCCCGGAGAATATCCAGGGGAATGTCGCCTCATCTAGGCCAACCACTATTGAGAGTGCAATCCGGTTGGCACACGAACTCATGGCACTAATCGTTAGCCGTGAGACACCTCTCCCATTCTCCAACAACAAACGCAAATCCTCTGATCACCATAACCAACAACCAAACAAGAGGCATGAGACTATTAAGGCCTATACTTCGGGTTCTGATAACAAGAAATGGTATGTTGGGAGCAAACCATATTGCTCTAAATGCAATCTTCACCATGATGGTTCTTGCCCATGTAACAAGTGCAAACGATTCGGGCACTTGGCTAAGGACTGCAGAGCAAACACCACTACAGCCACCAATACCAACGCACCCAAGACATGCTATGAGTGCAATGGTACTGGGCATTTCAGGAAAGATTGCCCGAAGTTGAAAAACCACAACAACAACAGGAACAACAACAACGCTCGAGGTAGAGTTTTCATTCTCAACTCAAGGGAGGCCCGTGAAGACCCTGATGTGGTCACGGGTACGTTCCTACTCAACGGTTTAACTGCTTCTGTATTATTTGATACTGGTGCCGATAAGAGCTTCATTTCTGATAAGTTTTGTCCACTACTTGACACTACACCTATTGCCTTAGATTCTAAGTACACAGTAGAATTGGCAAATGACAAACTTATTAAGGCCGACAGTGTGATACCAAATTGCACTTTAAACTTAGCTAATGAGCTCTTTCCCATTGACTTGATACCCGTTGAGATCGGCAGCTTTGACATCATCGTCGGCATGGATTGGTTATCCAAGCACCGAGCCGAGATCGTTTATTTTGAGAAAATCATACGTATTCCCCTCGTCACTGGAGGAACTTTAGTCATACAAGGGGAGACCGGTGGGACGAGACTAAACATCATTTCTTGCATGAAAATCCGGAATTACTTGAGAAAAGGGTACCAGGCCATCCTCGCACACATCATGGAGAAAAAGTCGGAGGAGAAGCGGCTTGAAGATGTGCCTATTGTTCGAGACTTCCCAGAAGTTTTTCCTGAAGACTTACCCGGCCTACCGCCAACCAGACAAGTCGAATTCTCGATTGATCTTGTGCCCGGTGCAACACCCGTGGCACGAGCATCATATCGTTTAGCCCCATCCGAACTTCAGGAGTTGTCTGCACAATTACAGGAACTTCTGGACAAGGGATTTATTAGACCAAGTTCCTCACCTTGGCAGCTCCGGTCCTTTTTGTGTAAAAGAAAGACAATTCTTTCCGTATGTGCATCGACTATCGTGAGCTCAACAAATTGACTGTCAAGAACCGTTACCCACTTCCTCGCATTGATGACCTGTTTGACCAACTCCATGGGTCGAGTTTTTATTCAAAGATTGATCTACGACCAGGTTATCACCAACTCCGAGTTCGCGATGACGACATCCCTAAAACTACTTTTCGAACTCGCTACGGGCATTACGAATTCCAAGTGATGCCATTCGGCTTAACCAACGCACCGGCTGTATTCATGGATCTTATGAATCGGGTGTGCAAGCCTAACCTTGACAAGTTTATTATCGTCTTCATCGATGACATCCTGATTTACTCGCACAATGAACAAGAACACGCGCAACACCTGAAAACCATCCTAGAGATACTCAAACACGAGGAGTTATACGCCAAATTCTCTAAGTGTGAGTTTTGGATGCAAACCGTACAATTCCTTGGCCACGTGATTGACAGTCAAGGGATTCATGTTGATCCTTCAAAAATCGAGGCTATCAAATGTTGGCAAGCACCAACTACACCTACTTAAGTATGACAATTCTTAGGACTCGTCGGATACTACAGGCGATTCATTGAGAACTTCTCAAAGATAGCCCAACCCCTCACTGTACTGACTCAGAAAGAAAAGAAGTTCGACTTGACTGAAAAACAAGAGTCAGCATTCCAAATGCTCAAACAGAAACTCTGTAGTGCGTCGATCCTATCCTTACCCGAAGGTAACGATGACTTCGTGGTATACTGTCATGCTTCACACTAAGGTCTCGGTTGTGTGCTGATGCAACGAGACAAAGTCATTGCTTACGCCTCCCGATAACTCAAGGTCCATGAAAAGAATTACACAACTCATGACCTAGAGTTGAGGGCTGTTATATTCGCTCTCAAAATTTGGAGACACTACTTATACGGTACCAAATGTACAATCTTCACTGACCATAAAAGTCTCCAACACATTTTCGACCAGAAAGACCTGAACATGAGACAACGTCATTGGGTCGAACTACTTACCGATTACGATTGTGAGATTCGCTATCATCCGGGAAAGGCAAACGTTGTTGCCGATGCCTTAAGCCGAAAAGAATGAGTGAAACCCCTTCGAGTTCGAGCCCTCGGTATGACAATTCACAACAACCTTGCCACTCAAATCCTTACCGCTCAACTCGAAGCACTCAAGGCTGATAATGTGAAAAACGAGGCCTTGCGCGACATGGATAAAAAATTTGAAACAAAACCTGGCGGGGCCAAATACATCTCTAACAGAATTTGGTTACCTAGTTTTGGGAACCTGAGAGACTTAGTGATGGACGAAGCTCACAAGTCCAAATACTCTATACATCCCGGTGCCGACAAAATGTATCATGGCATCAAGGAGTTGTATTGGTGGCCCAACATGAAGGCCGATATTGCTACATATGTCAGCAAGTACCTCACCTGCTTGAAAGTCAAGGCTGAATACCAGAAACCTTCTGGTTTGCTACAACAACCGGAAATCCCACAATGTAAATGGGAGCAAATCACCATGGATTTCATTACTAAACTCCCGAAAACACCTAGCGGTTGCGATACCATTTGGGTGATCATCGATCGACTCTCTAAATCTGCTCACTTCCTGGCTATCAAGGAAACTGATAAGATGGAACTTTGACACGAATTTACCTGAAAGAAATCGTGTCAAGACACGGAGTGCCCATCTCAATTATCTCGGACAGAGACAGCCGATTTACTTCCCGCTTTTGGCAATCGTTACAAAAATCTCTTGGTACTCGGTTGGACATGAGTACAGCCTATCACCCGCAAACTGACGGCCAAAGTGAATGAACCATTCAGACACTGAAGGATATGCTACGAGCCTGCGTAGTTGACTTCGGTAAAAACTGGGAAAACTACTTACCGTTGTGCGAGTTCTCGTACAACAACAGCTACCACACCAGCATAAAGACTGCACCCTTTGAGGCACTTTATGGTTGTAAGTGCCGGTCACCTATCTGTTAGACTGAGGTGGGGGATACACAACTCACCGGTCTAGAAATCATACACGAAACAACTGAAAAGATCGTCGGCATACAAAACCGACTAAAAGCACCGTGTGATCGTCAGAAAAGCTACGCAGACGTGAGACGCAAACATCTCGAGTTCCAAGTTGGGGATCGAGTACTTCTGATAGTATCGCCTTGGAAAGGCGTCATCCGTTTCGACAAATGTGGGAAACTGAATCCAAGGTACATTGGACCATTCGAAATCCTTGAAAGGATTAGTCCAGTGGCTTACCGACTGCAGCTACCTCCCGAACTCAGTAGCGTGCACCCCACTTTCCATATTTCTAACTTGAAGAAATGTTTGTCTGATTAGACACTGATTATACCCCTCGATGAGATACACATTGACAAAAAATTATACTTTGTCGAGGAACCCGCAGAAATAATGGACCGAGAGGTCAAAAGTTTAAAACAGAGCCGCATTCCCATATTTAAAGTCAGGTGGAATTCAAGGCGTGGTCCTGAATTCACTTGGGAACGGGAAGACCAAATGCGACTAATGTATCCACACCTATTCACAAACTTTACTCACACCACGACTTTAAGCTAATTTCGGGATGAAATCCTCTTAACAAGGGGAGAATGTGACAACTGCCAATTTAGGACTTTAATTAGTGCCTAATCTACTTGTAATTACATGTATTTAGTTATATATTAATTTTAAATATACGTGATATTTTGTGTAGTTACATACACGCTTACGTGATTTGATTAAATCGTGTACTTATGTACCGGACGGAGTCCGACATCATTTACTATGGACGTTGGTGACAAAACTTTTAAATAATGTGGAATTATCCAAACAAACATTATTTACATTAATATATTGTGAGAAATATATTACACGTATTTTGTATCGGTTAAAATGCCCCGAACGCGACGAAAGCACACGAAACACGCCCAACAAAAGAAAATAAATCAAATTATATTTTTATAACCCATTATTAAGTATTTCGATAAAATGCTTCAGTTAAAAATATTTCAGATAAACTTTAACATAAAACGCGGAACAACATTTAAGTAATCACGAAACGTAACATAATCGAGCAACAAGTAAACAAGCCCGAGACCCGCAAGTGGGTCGGCCCAGACTCGTGGACCCAACCCACCGAGCCATTCCCTTTTTATTTCTTTCCTTTCTCATTTCCTTCCATTTACACACACACACACACACACACACACACCAACACCTACTTTCTCTCATCTCTCTCTCTACCAAATCTCTATATCTCTCTCTCTAAAAACTGAGATAACAAGAACATCATCACCATAATCGTTCATCGTCATCATCAAGACACAAGCAAAAGGATCATCATCATCATCATCATCATCATCATCATCATCATCATCTTCTTCGATTTTCATTTTCTTGGTAAGAAACTTTGAACCCTTTAAATCACTTGTAAGACTTTGATTTACATGCTAGAACGTTTACTCAACAAGATTATGCCCAAAAATCCCCTTGAAAATGCTTTAAAAACCGAAATCCACACAAAATTCGCGAACAGCTCGTTCTGCGAACCGAGATCCAACTCAGTTCGCAACCCTGATCTGCGAACTAAGTTTTGCGAAGTCAAACTGCGAAGTGGCTTGCGAGTCGACTTGCGAACTGACTTGCGAGTCGACATGCGAACTGACTTGCGAGTCGACCTGCAAAGTGACCTGACCTGCGAACCCAACTCGGTTCGCAGCCTACCTTATCCTGCGAACTTAATCTCAGTTCGCATCGCGAACTTAGTTCGCACCACCATTTCAGTCTGCAACCAGACTTGACCAATTTTCCGAATTTAAATTCCAGATCCGATTTTTAATAAAGCAATGTAGTAGAAATAAAAAATTTCCAAGATGACTTGGCAGCTCGACCCCATCCAGGGGCTCTGCCCCTTGGACCCCGCTACCAGGGGCGCTGCCCCCGGACCCTCGTCATCCAGGAACTTGTAAATACTTTTCACACTAAGTGTCGAACACTTACAAATAATGAAACTTGATACAACGATACATATAATAATAAAACTTTTGGATTATTATTACAAACCGTCACCAATGGGCCATACTTGTTTTCAAACTACAAATGAAATACTAAACAAACACTTGGACATTTCCTAGTTGAGTAGACAACTAGCATGGGTGATCTTTCAAGACACCAACTTATTTACTTACAGCCTTGTGCGTTTCGGACGCCAGAAGGTTGCAGAGTTCTGAGAACCGATATACGGACTTACATCCGCTGTACTTGGTTGATTTCACATCATACTTGCTAGACTCAGGTGAGTCTTACAGCCCCACTTTTACTGTTTTTCTACTTTGGGGTGAGATACTTAGCAACAGTTTTACATATGGACACAATGTATTGAACTGATTTCACTACTTTTTACACACATTGCATGAGTTACTTTTATCCACTGAAAGTCTCCTATCGTAAGTTGTTAGTTATGGACTTAAGCGCGATTACTAGTAAATGTATCCATTTGGGACTGACAATCCCTGCCTAGGGTAGTAGCGCTACCACGGATTTCACCGTAGAAACAGACATATTAGTATTTGTTACATATGAGTGTCGGGATAGCACTCACGGGGGTACTTTATATAATTCTTAATTGATTCATACTTACACACTGTTGAGCTTCAACTTATGAGCTCATGGCAACTGTTCTGACTTACTGATTTACTTACTTTGCTTGATAGCAACACCGGTACATACTTGTGGTTCATAATGATTACTTATTACTAAATCTGTAATAGTCACCAACCTTTTTGGTTGACACTTTTTAGCTTTGTATCTCAGGTACACAGACGGAGTAGGATTACCCCCTGGACACTAGCTAGAGTCGCATGATTTTCTATACTTCATTTAACGGAGATTCTTAGCATTATCTTTTGTATATTTTGATTATATAATAGAATCTCCCGCTACACGCGTGGACTCTAGGGAACTACATTTTTGTAACCGAAAACACTATGTTTTCAAACATTGTATCTATGAAATGTAACTACTTTTCAAACGTTGCATATAGATGTCGTTTGCTTTATCTTTGTGCTGTTGATATTTGATTAGTAGCACCCCAAAGCCTGCTTCCGCTAAACACAGATTTTGGGGGTGTTACAATTTGGCACGTTTTCTTTGGCTCTGCAGGATCGAGCAACGACCTCAACGTTCTTAATGAATCTGATTTATTCCAAGACTTACTACAAGATAGAGCTCCTGAAGTTGTGTTCGATATTGCCAGTCAACAATTCAATAAAGGATATTATCTCGGCGATGGAATATATCCAGAATGGGCGACGATTGTGAAGTCGTTTAAGCATCCGATATCAGAAGCCGAGACGAGGTTTAAGAGATACCAAGAATCTGCAAGGAAAGATGTGGAACGGGCATTTGGAGTGCTTCAAGGCCGTTGGGAAATCATCAAAAACCCTGCTAGACCATACAGTGTCAACAAAATTCATCGAATCATGTATTGTTGTGTAATTATACACAACATGATAACCGAAGACAATGGACGAAATATGTGTCCACTTAAGGAAGACTATATGGCAAACCCGAAAAATATGCCTCAACGATCGTGGGAAGAAAGGGTTGAAACGCACTTACGTATGGATAAGGAATTACGCGACCGTGTCGTGCATCATCGACTCCACGAAGCGTTAATCGCACACATTTCCACTCTCCCACCAAATTTCCGTACGTGTTAGCTACTTGTATTTTTTAATTTAATAAATGTATTTTTTTTATTTGTAATGTTTTAATTTTATTTAATGTAATGTTTTATTTTTATATTAATGTAATGTTTTTAGTTTTAATAAAAATATTTTATATAAGTTTGTGTATTAAATAAATAAAGAAATTAGTGGGTGGGTCTCTAAAAAAAGAAGTGATGTTAACTGATGTTCACTATTAGCAGAGTAATGACAGTTTGTGTCAGTGCTGACGTGACACCAACTGATACGTCAGTTGGCTTTAACCATTAGGAGGGGGTTTGTAAGAAACTTAGTTAATTATACCATCATTCAGAAGTAGATAATAATTAATTTGAAACGTTAAAAAGAATGTGGAAGTAAATATTTTTTATTCATCAGAAAAGACAAAATAAAACCCATAAATACTCCTTCTACACCTTTCTTCTCTGTAGTATGTTGTACCCTCACCTGCATTCACATTCACTCTCTCTCTTACCCGCCTTTTCAATTCTTTTAGTTCCTTCATTCCATCACCCCCATGTGCATCGCACGCCCCCTTCCGGACCTTCTCTCTCTTTTTATATACATACACAATTTCCATACGTATAGGTTAGCTTAGAAGCCTAATGTGAAACAACTTTTTTCATGTTTCTTGTTTTCTTTCTGTAATTAAAAAAACTAATTTCCAAGACTATTAAATTCTTGGGATTTCTTTCAATGGATTGAGATTGCAGTTACAAAAATCTGATAAATGGCAAAGAATTTATGGTTGTTGTTGTTCTTCATTACCTACATCACCTCTGTTTCTTCACATTATGAAGATCAATCAAAGTTTATATTAGGTAATTCTGGATTTTATTTTATTTTAGTGATTTTTAGTTTCTGGGTTTATCTTGATTGTATGATTAAGTGAGTTTTAACGATAAAGTAATCAGCTTTATTAAAGGTTATTGATTTCCCGAAATGGGGTTAAGGATTCAAGATTCTTGGTTATATTTTCTTGAAAATTGGGAATGTTCTGTAAATTGGTGTCTTTTTTTGTTGTTTTTGTTGTTATACTCTGCTATTTGTTAATGTGATCATGTCTGCCACCATTAGAGTTCAATTCATGATAAAAATTAATCAAATTGATAAATTTATTAATGGGTCCTGAGCCAGAGTAACTTTGGTGAGTTGGAATTCGGGTTCTCAATGTTTTAATATTTGGAGTTATAGTATTATGTACCTTTGTATTTGGATCATTGTAATGTAGAGACTGGACCATTTTTACTATTGAACGTGATAAAAAAAAAATTAAAAAATTGTGAGCTTAGATGATTCTGATTGTCGGTGACTTGTTTATGAGTTTAGATGAGGAATATCACTATTGATTGGCAATCTATTTTGAGCTTATATAATTGTTATAATTGTAGGGGAAAATAACTTTGGACATTGGAGAAATGGGATTTTAAGCTCATCGACTGGGAGTGAGGCCCCTGGTCCAGCGAATGATCAATCCAGCACACTTGTATTGGCGGGCTCGAGAACGAAGAGGCCCGACATTCTCAACCATTTTAAACGGTATCGAGGTGGATGGGACATCACCAATAAACATTACTGGGCAGTAAGAATCTGTATATAAAACTTGGTTTTCAAGATTAGTTCATTATTTGTTCATATTGGTAAAGTAGCATACCACAGCATAAATTTGTGTGATTGTTGTCTTTCTTAATCGTTTAATGACATTATTTACAGTCGGTTGGATTTACGGGTGCTGTTGCGTTTATACTTGCAATAGTATGGTTTGTGTGCTTTGGGTTGGCCATGATTATCCGTCAATGTTGTGGATGGAGAATAGACATCAAAGGCCAAGAATCACGTGGTTCTCAAAGGATATGCTTGATTTTGCTTCTCGTGTTTACGTGTGCTTCAGCGTAAGTATCTCTACTTTGATCTTGAAACAGTATCTTGTGACAGTCAGGGGTGTTTAGGCTTGAGTTTGTAAATCTTACTTGATTATTTTGTAAATGTCATCTGATCATTAAACTATTCACTCCTCAAACTTTTTGTTCATTTAATCACCTCACCTTCAAACTGCAGAAACACATCCAAACACTATCTTTTACAGTTATAGCTGACTATCGGCTAATGATTATCTAATATCTCATAATCACTCTCTTGCATGTCAATATAATTGTCATTTACTAAATGGTTTCATCTGCACAAGATTTGTTTTCATGTTATTTCACTATAACCGCATTTCATATTTCAAGAACAAATGTTGATGCTACTCAGGATTGGCTGCATACTTCTTTCGGTGGGACAAAGTGAATTTCATGGTGAAGCTGTTGACACATTGAATTATGTTGTAAACCAATCAGATTACACCGTTCAAACGCTAATAAATGTCACGGGCTATTTATCACTAGCAAAGACCGTCAATGTGGCCCAGGTTTTTCTTCCTTCAGATGTGAAAGACGATATTGACCACTTGAATGTTGACTTAAACAACGCTGCGGATACACTGAGGCAAAAAACAAACCAAAATTCACAAAAAATTAGAACCGTTTTTGATACTGTGTAAGATTCCTTTAATGAACATGACATTGTTAATATGTTTACTTTGTACTTTAAAATGTCTGATTCCTGTTGTTTCTGTTCTTTATATGTTTCAGGCGATCATCGATGATTGCTGTTGCCATTGTCATGCTTCTAGTTTCGCTGCTAGGCCTTCGTGAGTATTCATAAGAAGTTGGCTTGGCTTAGTCAGTTTTTTGGTTTTCTGCTTCTGTTCTATAATTTTCATTATATTTTTTCTCTGATTTTATTGCAGTTTTGTCTATCCTTGGTCACAAGAACACGATCCACATGTAAAGTTCCTTCCCTTTATAGTTTTTATGGGCCTGTTTTTGGTGGGTGTGATTGTATCTTACTCGTTGATTTTTTATATGCAGCTTCATTATCAGTGGATGGTTACTTGTTGCAGTTACATTTATTCTCTGTGGAGTTTTCGTGATTATCAACAAGTAAGATAACTATCAATTTAGTCTTAATTTTTCTTGTCAGTCTAGTTTGGGAAGGTTTAGTGTACAAATTCTGATTATACCCATTATTATTATTATTATTTTATTTTTTAATTTTTTTATGAGTAAAGTGATGTTAATGATTTGTATACACAATATTCTTAAAAAATTAAATGTTTGGCTTTTGAGTTTTTACCAAATAATTTCAGCTTCAGAATCTACACAAACTCCCAACTATTTTCAAGAAAATCAGTATTAATACAATATGTAAGCATAAAACAAATTCTTTTTGGTGATTTGAAACAAATTCCATATGGAGTTTACTAGTATAATCATCATATGTTTGACTGCAGAAGTCTAAGCATATCTTATGAGTCTTGATACAAAATTCTAATGAACTAATGTGTTTTCAGTGCAATCTCGGACACTTGTATGGCTATGGGACAATGGGTAGATAACCCGCATGCTGAAACTGCCCTTAGCAACATCCTTCCGTGTGTTGACCAAGGAACCACTAACGACACTTTGTATAAGAGCAAACTAGTTATTAATGATATTACAAATATCATTAACGGTTTCATAGGTTCGTTTGCCAACTCAAATGCGTCACCTGGTGGGAACTCTAATTACTATAACCAGTCGGGCCCATTGATGCCGTACCTTTGCTATCCGTATGACTCTCAGCTGCGCGAGCTAGAATGTTTTCCGCCATCGGTTTCAATGGCAAATGCTTCTGTGGTATGTACACTGAAGTCCTTGCTAGTTTAATACAGTTTACTTCTATAGGCCATTTTCACTATTTATATCTGTAAACTTAATATGAATTTTTTGTTAGAATTTTATTACTAACAGGAAAACTAGGTAGTACCAGCCCATACATGTTATATATTGCCTGAATTGTGTAACTACTTCGGTCAATTTGGGCTGAAAAAAAAGCTATGGGTCAAAATGGACCGCACTGAATATGCGAAATTAAATGGGACCAAATGGGTCAACATGCTTCTTGAATATTCTGTTATTATAAAACCATACGTTTGAATTGTTCTAAGGTTCTATAATTTTGACTATAACTTCAAAGTTTGTCCACAAAATCATATTAAACTTTCTAGATACTGCCATACTGGTTGTTTATAGCTTAATTTTTTATTTTTTTTAGCCGAAACCACTGTGTTGGACCCATGACTGCTTTCAGTGTTTCCCAACCAGTCAAGTTTGCTACCTATTTCAGTTATTATAAAGTTTCATGTAGTTAACAAAAGAAACAATTATATTATCTTAGGAAGTTACATGAAACTTTTTTCAGTTCACCTGAAGTCAATAGTCAAAGTGTACAAGAACAAGTTTGTAATTATACTTGGATCTATATTGATCTTAGGGCAAATAATTCTATTATACTTGTTTGCTTTCGAAGTTATCTTTTACATTGGGCAAAAAAATTTAGGGAGAAGGTAAGTTCATATATGCCGTTGCCTCATGCATTGGAATTTGGAAGTTACATCTTTCTATATATTTATTCCAGGAATTTGTCAGTATATATAATGTCTCTTGGACTCTTTTTGTACCATTGGAAACACCCATATCTGCACTTGAAGATTTTATATGAGATTTATAATATTATAGTGGGTCGTACCTCGTGCAGCTATAGTTGTACATTTCTCGAAATTTGACATTTTTCTATCTCCAGGTCTGGCAGAACTTTACTTGCACTGTCTCGGAATCAGGATTTTGTACCAGTACCGGAAGGTTGACACCGGAGATGTATCAGCAACTAGCCGGAGCAGTGAACATAAGCTACGCCCTGCAACACTATGCACCACCGTTACTCAGCCTCCAAGATTGCAATTTTGTGCGCGAAACATTTAGGGTCATTACCTCTGATCATTGTCCTCCATTAGAAGTTCGTCTTCATTTGGTAAACGCAGGTTTGGCTCTTGTCTCGGTAGGAGTCATGCTCAGTCTTGCGCTTTGGATTATATATGCAAATCGACCTCAAAGAGAGGAAGTGTTTGCAAAGATCTCATCCAAATTCAAGGGCAGATGTAATGGCATGCCTCAACTATCAAATAGTAATGAAGTTTAAGATCAGTTGTTAAAAAAAGCAAATTAGGATATATATATATATATATATATATATATATATAGAGAGAGAGAGAGAGAGAGAGAGTGATGTGCTATGGGGTTTTTCGTTGTGATCTTCCCTTTCCTGCCAGATTCAAGATGGAGCGAAGCGACATTTTGGGTTTTGAGCTGGCGTAAAATGTATAATGTTCTTGTCCTATATAATGTACTTGTTGAAATTGGGAACTTCTGAATGAATTTCGTTACATAAGAAAGAGAAATAATAACTCTTACATGAATCATATAAGATATAGTTCTTGGGCAACTTTGGCACTTTCCAATAGCACAAATAAGAAAGCCTGCACTGTGATTTTAAAACGGAAAAAGATTTATCATCTCGAATGAGGTACATGTTGGAATCGTGACATTGAGTTTGACAAAAACAACACTTAGATATAGTTGTATGCAATGCAATATTCATTATAAGAAGCTAAAGTCCGGTTATGTTTTCTTCTTCCGTACCAAGCCTTTGAACTTGTGACCTAAAGAATTAAAACAACTCCATCAAGCAATAACAAGGTTGAAAAGTAAATATCAGATTTTTCTAGAGGGGGGAATTTGATCAAAACGGTTATTAACATCTTTGCAGGATAATATATCTTTATAATTAATAATAATATATAATAATATATATAAAACAGAATACAATAGAGCAATCTTATTTGATTCTACTTAGATTGGTTCCATCCATAAAGATTCTACTTATTTTCTTTATTTTTTCAGTTTTTGTGTACCCACAGCTATTAAAATTGACACTTCCAATACTTCCCTAAATTTTTTAGTGCTTATAGTTTATATATAATGACATTTGAAGTGTTATTTTATAAATAAACCGATCTTATTTGAAATATTTATAATATGAAACTAAAAAAGCTTTCTTTAGATTTTCTCAGGTAAGATTCTATTGATTGAAATTTAAAAGCATAGGATGTAGATTTATTAGTATGCCGATGTGTTTGAAGAGATAGAATTTCCTAATTTTAGTCCTCATATTTCTGGCTTGATGTAGAGGAAATTACAATTTAGGCGATATGTAACCATAGTTGATTAGATTATCGGGATGTTTATGATGAATACGTTCTCATATTTATATATATCCTTTACAGATTCGAATAAAGCGTGATGACTACAATAGTTGATCTTACGAAGCCGCATTAATTACGTATAATTGATTCTTACATTAATTATTATTTGAGTTTATATAATTGTTTGTTCAGGTTTGGAAAAGAGTACAACTCATTATTCTCTTGATAGTCGTTTCTTTGATACGACGATAAACCCTTTTTATTCTTCTATGCTCTTATTTTCTTTATTTTCAGGGTAAATTAAACATTTCTTTATATGATTACTTTTGCAAAGTTTGAGATTATGATGCTAGGTCTTTGATGAATTACTCAACAGGTTTTTGAATGTGGAGGTGGTTTTCGGCAAGAGGTGTGAACACAAAGGTTTCATGGGATGGCTAGAAGAATCCTACTGATGGTCAGTTCTAAACTCTAATTGCCCGAATATTAGAATTAGAGGTGGTGAAATAATATTATTTGAAAAGTTATAGAATATGTTTTTCACGTGTTTTCAATTGATATAAGCTTTATGCAGAAATTATTTGTAGCTTTTGAAGTAGTGGTGGTTTAAAGATAATTGTTATGGATTTATGGTATTTCGTGAACCAATAAAGATCTATTTATACATGTTTTGGTGAGTCTGTTTATGCATTCAATAATTAAGAGTGTTTCTTTTCATAAATTTAAGGGTTTTTATTCATCATCTTTATTGCACTTAGTTGTATTAATAATTAGGTCCCATTTATGCTTCACAGTCCAGATGATATAAACTTAAAGGTTGCAATTGGAGGTACTAACAACAATTCGCTTTGAGATGAGTTTAGGCCCTTTTACATTAGTCCTAGAATGGTTGTTGAAGGAAGTTTTTAATTTCTAAATTTCTTGATAGTGCGAATGCTAAATGATGTGAGATTATTTTAATTTATGATAAGCTATAGGGCCACTACCATATATGGGTGCAGTTGAAACTGTCATTATGGTAATTTTGGTTTTGCTTGGCATGGGTATTTATGAGTCACTTACGATTATGTTTCATGACTAACAGGTTTCATTGTTAATTACAAAAAAAAAAATAGTATTAAAGAGTTCTTCTACAAGTTTAAAATACATACCATATAAATGAGTACCTGAATACACTATTAGTTTATTTAAATTTTCTGATTTTCTATTTTTTGGTCACGGAGTTGGAAAGAAATAGCTCTAATACTAACTTATCTTTTATAATGTTGGAATACCAACTTTTTGAAGTATACATATTATGGATTTTACTTTTAAGTTTGACATTTTCATTAATGGCAGGTTATCTTTCGTTTTTATTTTTTACTATAGGTACATCAGTTTTCCAATTGTGCCTTCTTATGAGTAACGATCATTTGTATCAGATAAGTTCAATACTCATTCTAAAAATAAGGGAAACACCTAATTTTTTTGTTAACTTCAAATTGGGTAAGAGAGCTACCCAATCTATTCTATATGATTGTAAAAGCTGCTTACCAATCAAAATTGTAGGTTACAATATGGGCGGGTCAAATAAGACAGTTAATGAGTTTGAAATATATCCTCACTTATACACCCACATATTTGAGCATCTAATTTATCATTGGATTCTCTAATTCTTTATGTTATTCTTAATTTTGATAATAAAAAAGGGTGTGAGTATATATCAATTTTTGTAAGCAGTATAAATTGATGGGTTCGTCTAAACCAATTGTGAAGATAACTTATTATATGCTTAAGATCTTTGTGATGAAACAATTTAGTATCTAAACGAAAAGCACTAATTTATAATGTACAAACTATTGTAATTCCATATGTATGATTTGTCCTAATATTCTATGTTTCTACTGTCTCAGAACTATCTAGAAAACAAGGAAATGCTCGAAAAATGACTCATAGAATAATAATATTTACTTTGATAATATTTTATCTATTTGCTAGATGTGATGATTTTGACCCATTTACTTTTGAATGAGTTGGTCCTCTTTTAACTTTTCTGAATACTTATGTCAGAATTTGTAAATATTTTTATGGATCACTTGAGAGTAGGTTAGCACCATGCACTGGAGTCAATCACCCTCAAATGGAGGGTATTTTCAATAACTATGCTATGTTCTGATGTGTCAAACTTTCAACTCTGGATATGCATCAATCATATATTGTGCTCTATTTGCTTTCCATTCTACTAATTGTGCAATGGTAACAACCATTTTCATTATTATTTCAAGGTGTTACATTTGACGAGTTTGATCACGTGGGAGATAGGTTGGTGATGGCAATTTTGACTCATTTAATTATGTACGGGTCAATGTATATCTACTGGGTCAAACAGGTGGCTAATAAGAAAATGGGTCAATTTGTGTTAGTTTATCTGGTGTTTCTATATCTTGCCTCCTGTTTTTGCATACTAACTTTCTTCTGGTTTTATCATTTGAATGTTTGCTCAAATTTCGACATGTTCTTTAAACAGTGGCTGGAACGTTTCGATTAAAAATGGCTTTTAGTGCATACTGCAACCTGGTTTATATTTGCTTACTGGATTCACAAGATAAGGTGGGATATGGATGTGGAGACAAGCTGCAGAAGGGTGTGTCTGTATAAATATGGTTACTAGATGTTTGCGACTATTTTTGTTTGTACATGTATATGTAGTCTGTGATGTTGTAGTTGTGTGATTATGAAATAATATAAGGAATTGTAAATATTTGTGGTATCATTAATAAAATCCTTTGCTTTTTCTAAAAATAATTATTTTCTTCAAATGCCCTATTAATGCTCTATTTTAATTTTAATTTTTTTTTAATGATAATGTACATAAACCATGTGAACTCAAGGAGCCAAAGACTAAGTGGTACGTGTATGAAGAAATGTCTAAGAGAAATGTAGTTACATAGTATGGTTATCATAACTATACAGAATTTTTTATGTTTTCGTTTAAATTTTCTTATAAATTGAGCTATATAGAAAATGCTTCCAAGTGCTTTTTAAGATTTTATTTGTTCATGGTGTTGAGTTATGGTTTCTGTTCAATGTCTTTTTGTTTCAAACTTAATTAACGCATTTTTGATAAACTATTGTGTAATTTTTTGTGTAAACAAACGTATGGATATGATAAAAGCAATCACATACTACCTGTATATTTGTAGTAATCATAATATTAGGTACAAATTCTCAACAAGTCTCTTTCTATTCTTTGATATAATATTTCGTATTAAGTTTATTTAAAATGTAATTGTTACAATTACAAAGTCAAATGTAATAGTCCGTGTTGTCGCGGGTCCTTTATCTAGTAATATATATAAAACAGAATACAATGGAGCAATCTGGACCTTAGATTGGTTCCATCCATAAAGATCCTACGGTTAAAATTATTTTCTTTATTTTTTCAATTTTTATAATGTGTACCCACAACTATTGAAATTGACACTTCCAATACTTCCTTATATTTTTTTTAGTCAAAATATTAAAGATTAAAGATAGTTATTGAAAGCTAAAACAACATAAGATGTAGTAAAAAGGTATTAACAATTTTTCAATATAAAATGTTATTGAAGCAACATTGCAATTTGAAGGATAGGATATAGCTATTTTTCAAAACAACTTCTTGCATATGTTGACATCTGAAACATTTGTGTGATTTCTTAGCTTTCCTATGTTTTTTTTTCTTGATATAAAGCGGGTTTATAGTTTTGTACCACATAGAACTTTACAACTTGGGTTAATAATGGTTTAATACTCAAACTAAATAGGTTTTCATACAACTAAAATATTATACACGAAAACATTATAAAAATATATCGCTATCAAAATAAAACATTATAAAATTAATTGTGATGACACGTTACAATTAATCTATAAGCATTTAAATCATATATATATGTACGTATCAAAAAAGTCCAGAAGTGTAATTTTAACGGACAAACAAACTAAAGGGATTAAATTTGTGGTCAAACTATAAGTTGGAGTGTTAAAATGTTAAAAAAGAAGTTGAGGTGTTAAAACGGAAAAAAGTTGAAAATTTGGGTATTAAGTTTTGGTCAAACTATAAGTTGGAGTGTTAAAGCGTTAAAAAAAATTAAGTTGTTAAAATGAAAAAAATTTGAAAGTTTAAGTATTAAACCATTATTAACCCTTACAACTTTCACAATTGTACTTTTACCATCTTTTACTATTGTATGCATTTAACTTTTGTACCAAATTTTATTATCAACGTACAACTCTTTCATTTGTTGTCGACAAGGCTCCAATACTCATCATCGATCTGTAATATGCTATAATAAAACTCGTGAGATGATTACATATATAGTGCTAGCCACGATCCAGAAATTGTAAATTTCTTAAATGTTTGTGGGCGTATTACTTCCACATCTACATTACTATGCAGGACTAACATAATTTGACCATCTTTTTTACTATTTGTGGCTACAAATCAAAACTATTCGCAAGTCCCATACATTACACTCATTCTCTCCAGCAAACAACCCGAGAAAATAATAGTCAAAAAAGGGAGGATGAAGGTTCTTCCAAAATCTGTACATTCGGCAATATCATATCATTCATGTATGTACTTGTATGTCACATCAGAAGTGAGAAGGGACCTTAATTCAAACAGACTTTTGGTAATTCACTTGCTTTTGCACATCATCAGCTCCAGTTTCTTCTTGGCCTGAAATTTTCCGCAAGAAAATCATTATAAAAATACCAATTTCCTCACAAACTGTTTTCTTCCTTTTAATGTTATACTTTCTTGAGTTAAATGTATATCTATTGTGACATTCAATTTTCACCTAACAATTATACAATCTTTAAAAGTTGGGGTTTGTGAAAATACTTCCGGTTCTTCTGCTGTGAACGCCAAAAGCAAGCAAGTGCACCAAATAAACAGCTAGCCACTGCAATTGCCAAAGCAGCCCCTACAGGAACCACAAGCGCATTTGTTGATTGTAACATGTCTTCTGAAACTGCCTTATTTTTTATCTGACCGTGCTCCTTGTCTTTCTCATTGTACAGGGACACGAGCATCTTTCCATAGTAGGCGCCTAAGAACTTGAAGACCTCATCACTGTCCCAATCAATCGAGCTACTTTCCTCGTTTTGATTCTGGTTGGCGAAGCAAGTTGGGCACAGCTGTTTTGAAGGCCAGATTGTTTTTGGGAACTTTGGGTCACCGGTTCCAAGAGATGCTTCGGTTTTCTTTAGTCTCTCGTTGACTTCATTATGTGCAGTCCATAACCAAAGGACAAAATCGCGTGCACTACTGAATGGAGTAGAAACCCTGCAATGGGAAATTAAATTATTTAATATTGAGAGAAGAAAAGAATTTTTAGAAGCTTGCACATAATTTATTTTATTTTACCGTGAGCACATGGCGTAGAAATGTTGACGACACTCCTCGCAGATGAAAAACTGGTGTATAAAATCACAGGTAGTTGTAAATGCCATCTGACTTTCTCCATCTTCCACTCTCACTGAGAGTGAATGTAACAAAACCCATAAACCACAACTGCAATGTCACATAATTTTGTTAGAATTACTTTTCTGGACGGTTAGATAAAATTATTAGGTCCTTGGGTTGGAACAATTTACAAACACTAAGCTGTCAAATTTACATAGATTGACATACCTGAAGCCCCTGGTATCATTCTTGCTGCCACGACAAAACATCTACACACAAAAAAACACCGATTTACAAAATCTTTCTTCAATCATGAGGGGAAAAAAGTACTTCCAAACAAAATTTACCAAAATAGAAGCTGAAATTTACCCAATATCCACGAGGAACTTCTTTTCCACAGATGTCAAATTTACCTAGAGCACCATGTCCAGTGCCATTTCCAGATTCCTTTTTGTTTGTGGTCCACTTATTTGAAGGATATAAATTGTCAAAGTTGACAAGTATATCAGCACTTCCCTTCCGACATCTAAAATGCGCAGACTTCACATTAATCATATTAAATTTCGAAGATAGCAACTATGAAATGAGTGGAGATATGAACCTCAAGGAAGGATGATGAGCCACCACTAGTTGCATGAACTTTATAAGCGTAGCTCTAGTATCAGGTTTAATCATCTGTTAGAAAAAGCATATGATTATCAAGCCTATGCAGTCAGATGCAACAATATAACCATAAAGAGCAACAGGCATTCACCTTCTGTTCTAAAATGATATCAAAGGCAGTGGCTGTAGCCTCTTCAACATCATATACAGCACGAGCAATCTATTCATAAATTATTTATTGGAAAGTTAATAACACTGCCCTACTTTAGATACTAGGAAACTTTAGTTACATATCAAACTATGTCATCAATTTGTAAATACTCTTGAAGGCTTTTAAATAAACCTGTCCAGGGTCTGACACATTCGAGTGAAGAAACGCGTCATTTTCATATTTCTCATCTTCGAGGCTATATGAGCTATATAAAAAGCAAACATACAGTCAAAACCATGAGATGATCCATGCATATAAAACAATACGCATATTAATGTTGATCATGTACTCAACCACCATTTGATGTCTGATGCAGTAAGGAGTATATGGTATCAATAATATAAAATAATCTCCCTTTTGAAATAACATTTAAAACATATCAATCAATCATACCTGCCCAACTGTGTGTTTATCCATTTGAGCAAACGGTCAGCAGTTCTTCCATCCTCAATAGAACGGATTTCACTTTTCTCATTTTTCCCATCCCAGCCACCGCCAACAAATTTAGAAGGGGGCCCCCAATATAATGACGGGTAGTGAGTAACAGAAAATTTATCGCAGAGCTTAGTATTTATCTGTGCTGCCAAACATGGATAAAACAGGGATTGGTTGCTAAGCAAAAAAATAAAACTGACTAAAAACTAGGTGAAAGCCAGATACAAAGATAGACAGGGGATTTATTAGATTGTCACAATAATAAACAAACAAGGAATACCACAAAACACACAGGAACCACCTCAACAGATAACTGTAGATGCAAAAATATCATTTAATTTAGAGTTTTTTCTGAGTATAAATCTATAGGTTTGCCTACATATTAAGCAAGACTTATTTCTGTGTATCAAGATTTTCTAGATAATTTGGTAGCCTAGAGTATTTTGTTACATATGCCTAATTATTTGTTTTATTTTTTCGTTGTTATTAGTCTACTTAAATCTCAAATTATGTTCCTCAATCACTGATCAAATTGCTTCCCAATTTTATTACGATGTAAATACTTACCTTTGCCATTTACACTTGCAGTTGTTTAAAGTGTTAAACGAACCGAAGTGATACTACAGGCAAACAGATTATCACCGAATAGTAGAAAACTAGATTTCATTTTCAATTGCTTTCTTGAGTTAACGTCACTTAACCTTGCTTGCATACAGCAATCAAGTTTGTACATAAATAAGGCTTTTAGTTGATCTTATGATGTGATATAGGTTAGGAACATAAAATATGTTACACAAAGAACAAACACTTGACGAAATTAATTTTTTTTTGCAAAAGAGCATGTTAACTTAAGGAGGATAGCTTAACTTAATGAGAATATCACTTTAAGAAGGAAGAACATATGAAATTAACGTTACCTTATTAGCACAATCTACTCGTGTCATTAATATAATCCCTGGATGAACAGCATTGCCTCCACTAAATAGCCTAGCAACCTTTTCATACTGGGGCTGCAATATTTAACAGTAACAATAAGTAATCAAATAAACACATGTAGACATGGTCATTAGAAAATACAGATACCTTATAATTTCTGCAAGCCGGGCACCTACAAAGAGTGATTATCACAAGAAATTAGGGCTCTAGATGTATCATGAGGGACCAAAAATAAAATACAGTCAAAGAAGATATAATATGTATCACTCAAAGCATATATGGATACAAATATGGCAGTATTAGTTAAATATAGCAGAGTCCAAGTATCGTTATATACTTGTGTCAGTATCATAATTACAAACGTAAGCTGGTACATAAACTAAGATGTCAGAAACAAGTACTAGAAGAGTGAATTGCAAAATAATATGTCAAGGTTTCCCACAAAGCACTTCAATTGTTTCAGCAATGCATAGATTAACACTAGTAGCGTCAGAATAGTTTTATTTTGTATTCAAATTATTTAAAATAGTTTAACAAAAAGAAATAACTGGTTTAACGTTGTACGCTGATAGCGTCAGGATTTCTAAGTTAGAAACATATGTATGATAGTGATGCAAGATAACCAAAATGTAAGGCCTTTCTGGATACAGAGATAGGATAATCACACGAGTGACTCCGCATCAAATCCATTTACAAGAGTTATATACTCCAAGCTAACAACATTAACCAGATTACCAGACTATCAAATGCCTTTTACTATCTCAGCTACTGAGCTACCCACAAGAAATGTTAGGTAAGTCTTCTACAAACTCAAAAAAAAAAAATCCCTCAAACGAAAAAATCCCTAACATACAAGGATAGTAGCTACACACTTGCAATTAATTGACATTCTATTAGACCACCAAAATATTGTCCCTAACATTTGTTCCATCACCCCTACAGAATAAGTACACTTTGACTTTAACGGACAGCATAGTTTTCCGAAACACTTGTAGTGTAGTACAATATCATGCAAATCTGATTAACATATATGACCAAGCACACTATAGACTTCAAATATAAGTGAATTCTAATATTCTATTGTATCTACAGATCCTAAAAATAGGTCCTTTATAACTATATAAAGTAAAAATGCATTTCCATTAAAGTTTACACATCCTATAGCATGGTATGGCTCTTCACTTTTTTCTTCCATCCTTTCCAAATAGAGCTAAACTTTGACTATTGATGCACAACCACATACCATATTTTACTACAATGCATTGCTATTCACAGTAACTTATAAAACAGAGTAGAGCACAAAATTCACAGATTAAAAAAAAACTAAATCTTTAACAGTAAACTATTAGATAAATTAAGATCTAATTAATTAAACCCTAAAATGAAGAGAATTTAGGTTTTGAAACGAACCAGTGAGCGAAAAATTCAACAATGGCGTAAGTAGCAGGTGTATCCTTAAGAACTGAATCGAAGTTAGTGGCGTTTAAATCAACGGCGAAATCAGGTTGATTTCCGACGCCGGTGTTAATGACACGTAGGAGCGATCGAGATCCGGCAGCCGGATTAATTAGTAACGCCGATGTGCACAAGGATAATGAAATAAAGCTTAATAAAAGTATGAAAAGATTAAATAAAGAAGACATGGATATAGAGATAGATAGAGGTTACAGAAAGATCGGAGTTTGTGTAACGGAGAAATAAGTTGACCGGCGACGAAAGGTATGTATTTCGCTTTTCCGGTTGAAAATAACAAGTCTTTTCAAAGACTCAATATATGTTTGTTTTACGCTTTTAATTATTTTGTAATTGTATTTTAATAATTATTAATAATTAATAATAAATAAATTAATATGTATGTAATCCAACAAATTTGAAATAAGATTTAAAATTTTATATCATTTTTTTTACTCTTTCCGCTCCATAATAATTGTCTAGTTTTAACTTTTCAAAGTATTTTCTTTTCAACTTTGAACTTATATATTTTTATTTGTGTTAAATATTTAATTGAATTTATTATTTTTTGGGTTTATGGTATGGATCGCTAATGTACTTTATTTTTTGTTTTAATGTCATTAAAGAATCGGTTTGTTATTACCGTCGTCGACAACAAACTTGTTAAAAATGTTTTCACCAAGATACTTTATTTAAAAAACCAACATTTTAATTTTGCTGATCTGACGTTGACATGTCATTTCATTAATAGCATTTGTAACATCCTCTCCAATGGTCTGGTAATTTTTATTTTTTATTTGATTATTTCAATAGTGTTAGAAATTACTTGATATTATTATTTATTTGTGAAACTTAAATAATTAGGTCCCAAAACTGATTGCAATTAGTAAAATATTACTTTTTTAAATTATTATAATTGACGGTATTATAAAGTAATATTTATCGTGAAAGATTTTAGATTTCAGACAATAAATTTAAGACAGAAATAAAATACTGTATTATTGGGTCGGTTTATTAAGGGGCCGACCTCCCCTTTTTGTTACTTTCCCAAATTGTGAATCACTTCCTTGTTCTACTTAAACCCTTGAAACATAAACAAAGTTTAAGAATTTAATTTGCTAGTAAATCAATTGGATAGTAGCTTGGATTCAAGACTTGCTTAACCTTCATCATCATCTCCAAGTTGTAAGTATTTTGATTTCTAAATCCATGGAAATGGTTGAAATTGGATTAAGTGAAATTATTGATGTATATATATATATTTGAAGCTTGAATGATGTTATAGGATACTTATGTAGTGTAATTGAGCTATTAGTAACCTTAGAATTTGAGTTTGATCTTGATTGAATGGTTAAATTGAGTTAGGGTTCGAGCTATGTGTATGCAGGTCTGTTCTTGAGCTGAAGAACAGCTCAACGCGATCCCAAACCCTAGTCAGGATCGCGTTCACAAGTTATAAATGAATTATGACGGATTTTGTTCTTGGGAACGCGATCCCAAGCATTCACCTGGATCGCGTTGCCAAGTGCAAATCGGTTACAGAAAGTTTTCCAAAGACGAACGCGATCCAGCCCTGTGTTTCGGATCGCGTTGCTTAGTGTATTTCGGTAACAGAATCTTTTCTTAAGGGGAACGCGATCCCACCAACCCTGACCCGGATCGCGTTTGTATGTATAATTTTGATGATTATGATAACTTGTGAAATCAAGTGTGTGTGTGTGTATATATATATATATATGTATGTATGTATCTATATATATATATATAGTGTGAGTCCCTAATCACTATTATGTTAGTGATTGTGAATCATTAACAGTGAGTTAATTGTAGAAGGGGGGGGGGGTTGAATACAATTAAAAACTTTTCTGTTATAATGCGTTAGCTTGTTTAGCAAGTTTTTAACCGTATTAAAGTGACAGCAATATGAACACAAATATATATATATATATATATATATATATATATAAGATAAGCAGTTCAGTTGCTGATGCAATTGTAGTTGAAAGATAAATTCTTTTATTGATAAAATTTATCTCTTGTTGATTGCGGAATAGATTAGCCAAAGCTAATCCAAATCAAACAATACAGCTATTACAAAGGAGATGAGCAGTAGTGGACAAACACGCTAACTTGCTCACTCGCTGAGGTAAACTAGTAGTGGACAAACACGCTACTAGTTCACTCGCTGGTGTTACTTGTATCTTAGACAAACTGGTCACTGAAAAACAAGTGACAATACAAGTAATCGACACAAAATGAAGTACAACATACTACGCTATTTATAGACGCTGAAATCCTTAATTTCCGGATCTGAACGACACGTGTCGCTGCTTGATTGGAGAGGTAGTAGAGATGTGATACATCATGGCACGACATTCTGTCTTGGGAAATATCACCTTGTACCATAAACCAATCAAATGCTTCCACGTTACTCTTTTTAAGTTTCGAGGAACACGTGCTGCGCCGTAATAATGCCGAATGTCAACTTCTTATTTAATGCGGCATTTAATGCTGCAGTCACTGATAGAAACAACAATTCTCCTCATTCTCGATGCGAGTTAACATGCTCTAAAGAATGACTTGAACAGCTAATCTTCAGTGACTTCTTTTATTCAGCAGAAGAGAGAACTCAAGAAGACTTGGAGACTCTCGCTGATAGATGAGTATCAGCGACACACATAGTTGAGTCTTTTATCTTGATAAGATCTTCATCTACTGGTTTAACATATAATCAGCGACTTAGAGACCTTCAGCAACAGGAGCTTGACTTGAATCATTTTCTTCATGGAACATAAATGAGAAGATCAGAGACTGTGAACATATAACATGATCAGTGACTTCACTTATCAGCGAATAATGACTTCAACAATCTTCTATATAATCTCCCCCTTAATCCTTGAGATCAGTGACTCAACAATCTCCCCCTAAATGGTTTAAGTCAAAGCTCCCTTAGACAAACTTGTTGCAGGAAAGTTTTAGTCTCTGATGATAAGTTGGTTGCACAGAGACTTGTACTTGTGAATTTTTGTTGTTGAAAAGATTTAAGTCTCTGATAGTAGGTTGGTCGCCAGTGACTTGTACTTGTAGATTTTATGTGTCAAGCCTCATTTATATCATTGAATAAATATTTACAGAAGCTAACTATTACAAAATATTTAATTTATTTATCTCTCCACATCTCCTCCTCTTTCACTATGCCAAGCTCAGCTTCAAGTTCATACTTGTCTTTGGAGGGCAGGTATCTGAATTTTCTTGCCAAGGCTTCATCGAGAATAGCTTTTCTGATCTTTGAATTTGTAGGAAGCATGCTAGCTGACCTGATTAGGTGTATGAGTTGTTCTTGATCAACCTTCTCAAGTTCAGCTTCTCTCTGAAACCTAAGGGCACCATTTAGGTCCCTGTATACCAGACCCTTCTCCCCCTCAGTGACTTCATGTCCTTCAAGCTTTGGCACACCAACAGGAATAGATAGATTTAACCTTGAAGTGTTGGGGATTCGATAGATGCTGCTAGTGCCTGACCTATACCTTGGGCTTGGTAGCTGAACAATCTCTTCACCAAATGTGACAGTATCTTCTGGTCTGAGAAGTTGCAGTGACACCATCTTTTGATATAGTCTATCAATCTCTTTCAGGACATCAGTTTTAGCTGCACTTGTAGAGTGGCTGATAGCAAGCCTGATCTCATTCCATTCTTCTCTGTGCAGCTTGCATACTTGATCAAGTAGCATGGCTTGAGTCTCTGAACCTCTTTGAATAAGCAGCTGAGGTTGAGATTGATTCTTAGACTTCTTCAATTTTACCTTGGTAATAGGTGCAGGGTTTAATCTCCCTGTCATTCGGGCAGCAAACCTTTTTCTATCTATTTCATCCCATTTCCTATCCACTGCTGTTCTGACAGCTCCCCCTTTCTTTTTAGAGCTCTTGCTAGCTGATGTTTTCAGTTTATGTTGTTCTAGCTCACTCTCTTCTATCTCAGAAAGTACCCTGGCAATTGCAGCATCAGACTCTTCTTGATCTTTCTTTTGTTTAAGAAGTCTGGCCCTTTCATTGGCATCTTTAGAGCTCAATTCCAGTAGGTATGCTCTGTCAGCATCTGATTGCTCTTTCAGCAACCTTTTCCTTTCTTGTTCCTCTCTTAACTCAGCCTGAAAAGTTATTTGCATTATCATCTCTTGCTCCCTGTCCTGTCTTGCCTTTATTTTTCTGGCAACTCTCTGTTCTTTTGTTTCATCAGGACAGGGGGTATCTGAGGCTGAGTCAGAGGAAAGGCATGCTGTAGGGGAAGTATCTGAAGTGGTAGTGTTGGAGGGAGTTGCTGTGGAGATTGGTATTATTGTTGCTGGGGTAGGTGTGGTTATTTGGGTTGTTTGGGTTGTTGTAGTTGTAGTTGCTGTGGGTGAGGGTAGGTTTTGGGTTGCTGGTGGAGATGAGGGTACAGTTACCTCAGATATGACAGTATGTGATTGAGGGTCACTGACCTGTTGTTTCTTTGATGGAGGAGTAGATGCAGGAGAGATGTCACTGGTCCTTTTTCTCTTCATGACAGATGATATGGGTTGCTGATCCTCCATATTTACATCATTTTCATCTTCTGAACCCTGACCATTTCCATGACCACCTCCCTGGCCATCATCATTGTTGTCATCATCATTATCATCAGCATCATGCATGATGGTATCATCTTCCTCATCATCAGATACATCATCTACCACCCCCATTCATCCATTCCCAGCGAGCCAATTCATAGCTCACTGAGGTACCCTCTAACCTAGCAGCCTCATCCACTGCCCATTGCTGTACCAGCCCATTGTAGTTCCTGAGCTCTTCAGCACTGAACTCAGGAAAGCTCTCAGCTATATCCACCACATCAGTGGCTATCTCCATATCCACCCAATACAGTTCAGCAACTGCAAGGGCTTCCAATTCAGGTTGCTCAGCGATCGGACGAAGTGCATAGGTGTTGAGCACAATGTCCCTGTAAGCTTTGTTTGACAGCGGATCAGTCATCTTACGGGGCATCTCAGGATCAGAGACAATATCATCTTCTTCACTCTCCCCCTGACTGGTTCGCTCAAACTGATCAACTGCCCTGAGAATCTGTTCAGTGAAAGCAGCATTTTCCTCTCGCAGGGCAGCGACCTCAGCTCTTGTCTTTGTAAGCTGTGAGACAACCTGTGGAAGTACCTTAATAACTTTGTCAGTGTTATACAGGTAGTTGGATACAGAAATGGCTAAATCATTTTGGTTGGTGGTGAGTTGGGCAATGGCAGTGGCATGAGTGGTAAAGTTGGTGGTGGAGGTGGAGGCTAGCTCAGTGACTGCATGGTTTATTGCAGCACTAGCATCAGCTACTGTTTGTACTCTCTCACTAACAGATGTGCTCCATGGTTCAATGGAGTTGTATACATCAGTGAGAGCAGTAACAGCTTTCTGGAGGACAGAGACATTGCCAATAAGTGCCTCACGGTCTTCAGTGAGCATCTTAATTTGGGTTTGGGATTGGGCAATGTACTCCATCAGTAGCTAATCTGAAGGGGAGTGGGTGGAGGTGTTTGTGGGAGTAGTTTGGGTAATAATAATGGGGGTAGGTGTAGATTGGGCTACATGATCAGGGGGTGTGGTCTGATCAGCAGCAACTTGGATGTTGTCACTGGAGAAAGAGGTGGGGGTAAGCTCTCTGATAGGAGAGTTGGATGTGGGTAGAGGAATGGGTTGGGTGTCCTCTGAGGTGTCCATGGGCATGATTTCCTCATCATCAGCTTGTGATTTAGCTGGTGGTTCATTGGAAATAGAGGTAGCGACCTGTATCTCACCATGGGTCAGTGGTGAGACATTGACAGCCGGTGCAGTGATAGATGAGAGATGGCCCGGGTCTGTAGCCAGTGGTGTGACATCAGCGATGAGTGTGTTATCACCCACTGATGTCACTAGCCCTTTGAATGAAATGTCACCCTTTTGTGAGGATGACAAGTGGCTGGGTTGACTCAATCTGAGGGTGTGGGGTGCACCCGAATCACTGCTAACAGTGGTTTGATCCACTGCAGCTGTCTGTAGTTGTCCCTTTATAGAGTCACTGGACTTTCGGGAGTCCAGTGAAGCAGGTAAAGTTGAGGGTTTAGCAGTGGTGCCCTCAGCAACTGAACGTACAGTCACTATTCACCACTGGCATCCGTAGATGTCTTCTTTTTGCTATGTCCTTGATCCTTTAATGTCAGGGACCCTAATTTGGATTTTTTCTTGGGAGCAGTTGGTGGTTTCTTGACTGGTGGTTGACCAATAGTAGTCACTGGGGGTGTGGTCAGTGACGTGGTCGATGGGGGGGGGGGGCAGCAACTGACATATGTACAGAAGTTACAGGCTGGGGTGCAAGGATCCCCGGGTGTTTCATGAAAGCAGGTAACACCGCAGTCGCTGGTTTAGCGAAAATTTGAGATCCTACCAGGGTTGGTTCAAAACCTTGAAAAGATACCCTATCATAGGCAGCAAACTGATCCTTGAAGATCAGTGAGAGAAACCTAGGGTAGGGTACATATTTGGCCCTGGCAGGCTCAGCGACTTTGGTGATCAGTTCGTTAAAGATCACACTTGCATAGTCAACTCGTAGAGAGTTGACCAGTGACCAACTGATCTGGGCCTCCAGGGAGCTGAATTGATCATAGCTCCCTGATTTTGTACCCAAAGATTGGATAAAGTTAGTGAAAATGGCATTCCAAACACCATCCATTTTTGTTTTGTGGACCGTAGAGTACTTACGGTTGCCACTGCCATCGACTGAGTATTTACACTCAATCTCAGTAAGATCGACGAGGCCTTGTTTGGCTACGTCGCTCTCTGGCAGCGACTCGTACGACTCATAGGTCGGAAGTTGTAAAATGGAGCGGATGGTGTTGGTAGTTATGGTGATGGTTTGGGTACCATTGTCTATAAAACCCTGGAGTTGTGAAACACCAGAGACAACAGAGTGAGTGCAGGTA
This sequence comes from Pseudognaphalium luteoalbum, assembly GCA_963422505.1. Lineage (NCBI taxonomy): Eukaryota > Viridiplantae > Streptophyta > Magnoliopsida > Asterales > Asteraceae > Pseudognaphalium > Pseudognaphalium luteoalbum. The sequence continues at coordinate 82,614,501 of OY730193.1, forward strand.
TACCAGAACTCACTGAGCCATTCTGGGTTCATTTCTCCAGGAGACAAGGTAAGAGCAGGGAGGATAAAGTGATTTTTAAGAAAGTTTATCACCTCCGCATACTCAGGTTTAGGGAAAGAGACATTTCCCAAATAGTTAGATTTGGGAACTATAATGACAAGTGTCTCACTGACCGCAGAGGCTCGAAGAGCTTTAATCTCCGGGGTCGGTGTGTAAGCGTTGTTGAAAAATTTTGTTCTTGCCATTTTTGAGAAAAGAAAGAAGAAGATTTAAAAATTGAGATATTTGCAGAGAAAATGAAGAAGATGAAGTTTGAAAAATTAGAAAGCGTAAAGAATGAAAAGGAAAGGGTTTCGCTGCTTATATACAGTTACAGATGTACAGAATGTGTGGTCAAAACGAGTATGTACGTGGTCAAAAAGTGGAGGTTGGTGGTAGGGGAGTAGGGTGATGATGGTGATAAGTGGTAACATTAAATGGTGATGGGAGTGGTGCGCTGGAAAGGTATACGAGGTATCAGAAAAAGTGTACCTTTTCGAGTTCCCATGAGATATTTTAATAAGGCATTTATTAAGAATATAAATCGTTAAAAATAAATACAAAATGTATTAATTGTAAGGAATATATGTCGAAATAAATGCTATATTAAATAATAACAAACTTTCGCTGATACATTATGTCTCAGCGAGATGAAAATAAATTATATCTTAAAATAAAATAAATATTATGTTTCATATTTGATGTCGCTGATCAAATTACAACTTAGAATACTAATCTAATCAGCTAGTCAAGTTTGTGAAGCATAAGATATATTTTATTTATGTGATATAAAGAATTTTCATGTGCAGTTACAAAGTATATAATTTATTGATCATAACTATGCTAACTTATTGTTCTTGCTGATTACATCAGTGAGAATAATAGGCCAGCGAGTTAAAATTATAAACCATATATTCTGTGATTACCTTTTATTAAACAATCAGGTTCTAATCATTTAAGTTCAACATTCCCAACTCGCTGATAAGAAAGGTGAATCTTTTCTCATCTAAAGGTTTTGTAAATATGTTAGCGAGTTGGTAATCAGTTGGAATGAAATGCAATTCAATGTCACTTTTCATGACATGGTCCCTGATGAAGTGATATCTGACATCAATATGCTTTGTCCTTGAGTGCATCACATGATTATTTGCTATGGCAATAGCACTTTGACTGTCACAATAAATTGGAACATTGCCAAAGTCAAAGCCATAGTCAGCGAGCTGATTTCTCATCCACAGAATTTGAGCAGTACAAGCTCCAGCAGCAACATATTCAGCCTCAGCAGTGGAAGTTGAGACAGAATTTTGTTTCTTGCTTGACCAGCTTACAAGCTTTTCTCCAAGAAACTGACAGCTACCAGAGGTACTCTTTCTGTCCATTTTGCATCCAGCATGATCAGAATCTGAATATCCCTTCAGTGAGAAATCTGAACCAGATGGGTACCAGAGACCAAGATTTGGTGTACCCTTCAGATATCTGAATATTCTTTTGACAGCGAGCAAATGGGATTCCTTTGGATCAGCTTGATATCTAGCACATAGACAAGTAGCAAACATAATGTCTGGTCTACTAGCAGTTAAATACAGCAGTGACCCGATCATTCCTCTGTAAGCAGTGATGTTTACAGATTTACCATCAGGATCAGCATGTAATTTTACTGCAGATGACATTGGTGTAGCAAGGGATGAGCAGTTGGTGAATTCAAATTTCTTTAATAAATCTTTTATATTTTCCTTGATTTATAAAAATACCAGTCTTGGTTTGCTTTATTTGCAGACCAAGGAAAAATGTTAGTTCACCCATCATGCTCATTTCATAACTTTTAGTCATGAGGTCACTGAATTCCTTGCACAAGTCATTGTTAGTAGACCCAAAAATAATATCATCAACATAAATTTGGACCAATATAACATCTCTCTTATCCTTTTTAATAAAAAGTGTGCTGTCAATTTTACCTCTGGCATACCCACATTTAGTTAGGAAAGTAGAGAGAGTGTCATACCAAGCTCTAGGAGCTTGTTTTAGTCCATATAAAGCTTTTTCCAGCTTATAGACATAACCTGGATGCTTGGGGTCAGTGAATCCAGGTGGTTGCTTCACATACACTTCTTCCTGCAGCTTTCCATTCAAGAAGGCACTTTTCACATCCATTTGATATACCTTGAACTTCTTGTGAGCTGCAAATGCTAAGAATAACCTGATTGCTTCAAGCCTAGCAACTGGTGCAAAGGTTTCATCGTAATCAATTCCTTCTTGCTGACAGTAACCTTGTGCAACCAGTCTAGCTTTATTCCTTATTACAATACCATCAGCATCTATCTTGTTTCTGAACACCCATCTTGTTTCAATCACAGATTTCCCAGATACTTGAGGTACTAACTTCCACACTTTATTTCTTTCAAACTGAGATAGCTCATCTTGCATGGCAGCTATCCAGTGATGATCAGTGAGTGCCTCATCAATTTTCTTGGGCTCAATCAGTGACACAAAGCTTACAAACAGACAAAAGTTAGCAGATGCTGATCTGGTCTGGACTTTGGATTGTGGATCACCAATAATCAATTGATTATCAATATGTCTATTCCATTTAGTCACTCGCTGAGGTTCAGAAGTGACTTGATTTTCCAGAGATGATCCACCAGACACATCAGCATTAGAAGCATGATTAATGTTTAAGCTTTGGTTAGGACAGTGGGAGTTATCATTTTGATTCAGATGATGAGATGATGATGATGGGATGTCAATGGGCAAAGATGAAGTTCCTGAATCATTCATAGCTAAAGTAGAGCCAGAAGTACCTTCAGGGACATCATCTTCCCTTTCAGAATCTGATGGATGAATCTCATGCTTGTCATCACTGATTGTATTAAAAATAAGATTTTCATAGTCTTTTGGATCAGTGAGTGATTTATCATAAGATTCATCAAAGGTAACATCCATTGATTCTTCAATACATTCCCTTCTTTTATTATAAACTCTGAAAGCTTTTGAAATGATTGAGTAACCAACAAATATACCTTCATCAGCTTTGGGATCAAACTTCCCTAAGTGATCTCTTTTGTTTAAGACATAGCAGGTACTGCCAAAAACATGAAGAAAACTTATGTCAGGTTTTCTCCCCCTTAACACCTCATAGGCTGTCTTATCATGTCTCTTGACAATCAAAGACCTATTCTGAGTGTAGCAGGCAGTGTTAACTGCTTCAGCCTAGAAATGGGTCTTAAGACCAGCATCTATGAGCATTGACCTTGCTGATTCAATCAAGGTTCTATTTCTCCTCTCTGCAACACCATTTTGTTGAGGTGTTCTTGGTGCAGAGAAGTTTTGAGAAATACCTTTTGAATCACAGAAACCTTCAAGGTCAACATTTCTAAATTCAGTGCCATTATCACTTCTTAAATGTTTAACTGAGAAATCATTTAAGTTTTCCATCTTTTTGATAAAGGATATGATTTCCTGTGTTGCATCACTTTTGGCTTTGAGGAAGAATACCCAAGTGTATCTGGAATATTCATCCACAATTACCAAGCAATACCTTTTACCACCAAGACTAGGAGAACTCACTGGACCAAACAGATCCATATGCATCAGATGGAAACATTCTGTCACTGAAGATGTTTGTTTGCTTTTGAAAGAAGAGCTGTGATGCTTTCCCTTCTCACATGCTGAACAAAGCTTGTCTTTGTCATAAGAGAGCTTTGGAAGACCATTTACCAAGTCATTCTTGCTGAGCTTGCTGATGGCCTTGAAGTTCAGGTGAGAAAGACGCTTATGCCATAACCATTTTTCTTCTGAAACGGTTCTGGAATAAAAGCATGTTCCTGATTATGCTGAGTCCATATTGACTACATATGTATTGCCTTTTCTTTGAGCAGCCAGGACAGCGCTTCCATTCTTGTTGTAAACAACTCCAGCTTCATGATCAAACAGCACTTTATTTTTGGCATCACAGAACTGACTAATGCTTAATAAATTATGCTTCAGTCCTTCAACGTATGCCACCTTCTTAAACATAACATTACCATTGGTCAAGACCCCATACCCTCTGGTCTTACCAATGTTGTTATCACCAAACACTACATCAGGACCTCTTTCATCCTGGTAGTCACTGAGCAAGGACTTACATCCGGTCATATGTCTGGAACAACCACTATCCAGATACCAAATTGTCTCTCTGAGAATGCCCTGCATTACACACAAACAATTAGTTCAATTGATGAACCCATCCTGAGATGGGTTCAGGGTGGTCAGCCTTTAGTTCAGGCTTCCACAGGCTTGCATCAATAGTATCTGAATGCTCATTGATTATTTGAGATTTTGAAAATGATGTAGCTGAACATTCAGATACCACGTGCTGACATACTGATGATGGTAGACTAAGTGAAACTTGTGATGATGAACAATCTGATGACACATGATGTCTACTTCCACATTTGTAACATTTTTTATTTGTGGACTTAGATTTCTTTGACTTATTGTTCATACTGGACAAAGACATAGAAGTTCTCAGATTTACTTCCTCATTTTGCTTCTTTGACTTCAAGTCACTGATAGTCAAGTCATCAGTGACTGGAGTGTCAGAAGTGAGGTCACTGAAAGACTCTTGGTCACCAGTGATAGTTTTGACAAGAGCAGTGCAAGTAGTTGATTCATAAATTTCTAGTTTCTCAAGCTTATTTATACTTGCAGCAATATCATAACTATTAGTAACCTGTGAGCTTCTTACAAAGTAATTTGGTTTAGGCTCACTGACAATTGACATTGGTTCAAAGACAAATTTTGAGAATGTTTCATCAGGGTTGAATATTTGATCAACTTTGGTTGCATCAGCGAGAGCAGCAACAGTTTCATAATCACCTCCCAGAATAGCCTTAACTTGTTTTGGGATTTGATTACTTATGCACTGATTCACTTTTAATGCAGACCTACACCATGACTTCATCACTTCATTGAGTTGTGAAAATTTAGTTTCAAATTTTACCTTTTCTTGAATGCATTTTTGATTTGCATGTATTTGTGCATCAAGATCAAGTGTAAGATTCTTTATTTTTAACAAATTTTCTTCTTGAAGTTGAAGTTTAGATGTTAAGTCACTGATCATACATTCTTGTCTTTTCTAAATGTCATGAGCATTTGATAAGTCAACAATCAAAGTTTCAAAGATTAAATCTTTTTCAGTAGCTGATGCTGACTTAAAGCAATGTACCTTGTAGAGAGTCTCTGGATCCCAGCCAGATGCTGAACATTTTTGTGCTACTTCCTTGATGTCTTCATGAAAAGCAGCATCGTCAGCCATCAGGCAGTAATCCCTGTCCATGCAGATCATGGCTTCTTCTTCATCAGATGATGAAGTTGAGTCAGAGTCGCTGATGGATCCTTCTTCAGCAATGAATCCTTTATTCTTCTTCTTTGACTTGGACAATTCCTTCAGCTTCTTGTACTTCGCTTTGTACTTGTTGTACTTGTCATTTCTGAAGCTGGGTTTTTGATCAGCGAAAGAGTTAACAGCTTTCGACCTGCATTCAGCTGCAAAATGGCCAAGTTTGCCACATTTGTAGCATTCACCTTTTGGTTTAGAAACCTCATTTGATGGGGCACCAGCAGATCTGTTGAATCTGCTGTTCTTTCTGAAGTTTGCAACCATCATGGCCATATCTCTCTCTAGCTTCTCAAGTCCTTCGTCATAGCTGACTTCAGACTGATCATCAGCGACATTGCCTTCTTCTTCTGCAATCAAAGATTTAGAGCTCATCTTGGTGAGCTTTGCTTTCTGCTTTTGTTCAGCTTCATCAAGCTCAGCTACAAGGGCATTAGAAAATTTTTGTCCCCCTAGTGCAGCATGAATGTGCTCACCTTGATCAACTAGTTTCTCAGATTGTTCCCAATTAAGCAAAATTCCATAAACTTGAGTTAGATTGAGAAAGTTAAAATCGTTTCTTTGTCTTATGCATGTTGCAATGGTTCCCCAGATTTTCCTAGGTAGTAATTCTAGAAACTTTTCAACAACAAATCTCTGGTCCTTTCCTATATTTGCTTTTTCCATTTTATTAATTAAAGCTTGATATCTAGTATAGGTAGATGCCAGTGATTCATTTGGTTCCATTGCAAACAATTCATATTGACGAGTTAGATTAACTTCTCTACAGCGAATTATATCAGGAGTTCCAATATATATGTTTCTAAGAGTATCCCACATATGTTTCGCTGTATTACACAATCTAATGGATTCAAACACTTTATCAGGAAGTGCCATGCTTATGTAAATTTTAGCTTGTTTATCTAGTCTTACCATACGTTTATCCTCATCTGACCACTGTTCCTCCCTTTTGGGCATAACCATTTCAGGTATAGCAGGAGTAGTTGCAGTAGCTGCAACTGCAGGAACAATAGTAGTTGGGGTGTATGGACCATCAGTAGTTATAGCACAAAGACGATCATCAGCAAGATCTAAGAACATCATCATCCTGGACATCCAGGTTTCAATTCTAGATGGATCAAAAGCTGGTGGTTTGGTAGTGGAGCCATTTCCCTTCTGGTACTCAGAATCAACACAACTGTATTTAACCGATTCCATTGCAGATCTGATTTAATTATATTTAAACCAACTCTGCTCTGATACCAATTGTGAGTCCCTAATCACTATTATGTTAGTGATTGTGAATCATTAACAGTGAGTTAATTGTAGAAGGGGGGGGGGGTTGAATACAATTAAAAACTTTTCTGTTATAATGTGTTAGCTTGTTTAGCAAGTTTTTAACCGTATTAAAGTGACAGCAATATGAACACAAATATATATATATATATATATATATATATATATAAGATAAGCAGTTCAGTTGCTGATGCAATTGTAGTTGAATGATAAATTCTTTTATTGATAAAATTTATCTCTTGTTGATTGCGGAATAGATTAGCCAAAGCTAATCCAAATCAAACAATACAGCTATTACAAAGGAGATGAGCAGTAGTGGACAAACACGCTAACTTGCTCACTCGCTGAGGTAAACTAGTAGTGGACAAACATGCTACTAGTTCACTCGCCGGTGTTACTTGTATCTTAGACAAACTGGTCACTGACAAACAAGTGACAATACAAGTAATCGACACAAAATGAAGTACAACATACTACGCTATTTATAGACGCTGAAATCCTTAATTTCCGGATCTGAACGACACGTGTCGCTGCTTGATTGGAGAGGTAGTAGAGATGTGATACATCATGGCACGACATTCTGTCTTGGGAAATATCACCTTGTACCATAAACCAATCAAATGCTTCCACGTTACTCTTTTCAAGTTTCGAGGAACACGTGCTGCGCTGTAATAACGCCGAATGTCAACTTCTTATTTAATGCGGCATTTAATGCTGCAGTCACTGATAGAAACAACAATTCTCCTCATTCTCGATGTGAGCTAACATGCTCTAAAGAATGACTTGAACAGCTAATCTTCAGTGACTTCTTTTATTCAGCAGAAGAGAGAACTCAAGAAGACTTGGAGACTCTCGCTGATAGATGAGTATCAGCGACACACATAGTTGAGTCTTTTATCTTGATAAGATCTTCATCTACTGGTTTAACATATAATCAGCGACTTAGAGACCTTCAGCAACAGGAGCTTGACTTGAATCATTTTCTTCATGGAACATAAATGAGAAGATCAGAGACTGTGAACATATAGCATGATCAGTGACTTCACTTATCAGTGAATAATAACTTCAACAATCTTCTATATAATCTCCCCCTTAATCCTTGAGATCAGTGACCACTGAGTTCAGCGATCAGTGACTTAACATATAGTATTGTTACTTATGTTTGAGATTGATTGATATTGTGATTACTTGTTTAAGGTATTCATTTACATAAGTATTAATTGTTGATGCTAAGTTACTAACTTGTGCGTTGTGTGATGTTTCAGATACCCTAAAGACTCAGTGATTAGAAGCTGAGTGTCGTGACTCCTGAGGTATCGGTGAGTGGATTTGAAACTCACGTTTGATTTAGTTGTGACTGTTTGGTTGCAACAAGTAAACGTAGATGTGTTTATTAGACTGTTTAGTCTTAATTACTGAATTAATCTACGTGATATGTGAACCTTGGTGGATCCGTGTTATTGAGGTCAACGCGTTAGTTGGGCTAATTGGTTATTGTTTGAATTACACAGGGTCTTGATTCATTCGTTGATTATAGAACCTGTGTTTGATTATAATAACCACTAGCTATCGGTCTCGTCCGTTATGGCCATACGGATATGTACGATAAGTGTTCTTGGGGAATCCCCGGGTATTATGATATCCCAAGAGCCACCGATCCTCAATGAAATATATGTGTTTACGGTTATTTGATGTAAACTTATAGTTATGCTAAGTTGAATCGTGTGTGACAAGTTCATTCACTTAACTAAGTGTTAATCCCGCATCCTACTTCCTGCAGGTTTTGATAAGTATGTGGGTGTCTGAAAAGGATGCTTTAATACAAGGAATGTTTTGATGTTGTGCTAACTCTGATATGGTTTTATTATAAATCTTGTTTAAATTCTATAACACCCGTTTTGTATAATATTTGGGTTGTGATTTAATATCTTTAGTTTAGTTTGTATCAGATGTTTCAAACAGGTTATGTGTATATTTTATGAAATGTTTAATAATATATTTTGTTTTAATTAACGCTTCCGAGATAAATAATATAATTATTACCATATTGAAAGAGGGGTGTTATAGCATTGTAAACATCGATATTGATAATAAAACCGGTTCGTTGGTGACGTTGAAACAAAATGTGAAATATGTTATTGATCCGTACCATAAACTCTATTTCTTTCATTATATAATATGAATTTGGATTGTCTTTAATTAATTTGAATATGAATCGCAAATGATTGTTTAATTCCGCTTCAAGTAACGTATTTTTTTAGCTTATACTGATAAGGATAACATAATACAAAATAGTGAAAAACCTTTTAATATCAATCGATTCGGATAATAGTTTAAAGTTGTTAATAGGCAGTTGTAAGTACTTCCAAGTTCCAACTCATAACCAAAATAACCAATATCATAGGGACATTGGCCTTCAAATAACTTAATAATTATAAGATTGCGGGTTCGAATCCTGAGGTTAAGAGTACTAGAAGTATTTTCAAACGAATGTTGTGAGAGTGTTTGATGCGCCACCAGCGGTCGGTAAGGATTTCAACCCTTATCGTTGCACCGGCTACCGGCGGCGGGCATCAGTGGAGTGTTTTAAATTTGTAATTGCGGGGCCTAAGTTTTCCCTAACGGGCGAGCAAGTGGTAGGTATGACCTAGAGTCGTTCTTCAAACCGACTGAATTAAAACTAAGGCATGACAGATGAGGACTTTCAAACTAGTGAAGGTTTTATAAAATAGTGCGAGAGTTTTGGTTTTTATATTAACTAACTTAGGCAAGTAAATAAATAAAAGCGAAATAAAAATAAAAGATAAAGCAGATAAAATAAAGATAGTGTTTGCTGAGATTTCGTTAATTAAGTTATGGGATGATGTTTGGAGAAACTGTGTTGAAAGATATTTGTTAATTATTAATCTTGAATACTCGTGATGTAAACACTAGATTCCCTACTAATTAAAATCCCATTAGCATGTCACACCGGGAGCTAGGTTATGGTAACATCACAAAGTATTTAGAATAATAAGCAAAATCTTAGTTATGGTTTAATAATACTTTCATATGAACGGGAATAGAATCTTAAGGTACTAGACATAACCGAATCATATAATGATTCCTCGTCATCCTAACAGATTCATGTATTTAAAAAGTTCATTTATGACTTTAAACTAGCCCTTGCTTAAGACTACCCAATAAATCCCCTAATTATCCACGGCGTTCCTCACTTAAAGTGGTTCCGCTGCTTCAAACCTGCCATGTCTTGTCCTATGATAATCCCCCATGTAGCCTTGCGGTTCCATAGTTTCATACCTTTGACAAATTATATTGACACATATGACTGACTACCTTTTAATTGGACGTCGTTAAAAAGGCGTTGTAATTACGTTTATTGGTGGAAAGGCGATAGATTAAATTGAAGTTTAAAAGTCTATTTAGAAAGGTTAATTAAACTAGGTTTCTCATTTTATATGTTAGTCCGTAATATAACTACCTTCGGTCGTTACTCGACTTCCATACAATTGTACTCCACCTTGAAGTGTTTCCAGTACTATATCGAATAACAGTCGAATAGGGGCCGTCATATTACTTCGTAATATTGTACCATTTCGAAACATGACTACCTTCGGTCGTTCCTCGACTTCCATACATTTGTACTCCACCTTGAAGTGTTTCCAGTACTATATCGAGTAACAGTCGAATAGGGGCCATCATATTACTTTACGATAATTAAGACCGTTTATATTTTACCACTATGATGATCCTAAGGCAACAATCAAACAAGAACATGCAATAAGACGATCAAAGCGATACTATCGATATTTATTTATTTAATTATAAATCATCCCATAATTAATTAACTACATCGCAAACAAACACAACCAGCGTACTACTCTCTAATCATGACAATAACTAAATCTAGCATAATCAATATAAACGTAAGTAATTAAAATAGATAAGGATAGAAAGAACCAGGATTAAATGCGGGAGAAAGTAGACTTGAATAAGAGAAGTATATTGTTCTAGGAATGGTGTGTGTGAAAATGAAGCCTTAGGGCTGCTATTTATAAGTGAAAAGTGGCTCACATTAGCATCCCTAGGCTCACATTAGAAAAAGAGTGAAAGGTGGTGCACCGGGTACGAAAAAGTAGCGAAAGGTGGTGCACCGGGTACACGTAAGGACGAAAAATCGGAAAAGAGACGGGGGGTTGAGGCCGGCGCTGCCCACCAGTAGGCCAGCGACGGCTGGCTGCCACCCGCACCGGTCCGCCGTCTTTCGCTGCGTTGCTTAATTCGTGCGTATCTTCTTCGTTATGTGTCTATTTGCGTTGATTCTTTTTGCGTTGGATTCGTAATTCAAAAACGAAGACTTTGATGTAAAGATATCCCAAAAATATGTCTCCTATCTCCAGATATTGCATACGAATCATTTGGTTCTTCCGGCGGGCGTAGAATCTTCATTCTTTATCCGTTTTTGTTGATTCTTCTTCTATTGGATTCGTAATTTGAAAACGAACATCTTAGATGAGATGGATGTTGATGATGGGCACTTTTGTCTTGAAATCTCGTTTTGATGCCTTGAATCTTCAAACGTGCGTGGAATCTTCGTTTTTCATTCGTTTTTCTTGATTTTTTGTCGTGCAACCTTGTTTTGACCAATTTGGCATAATATCATTGATTTGTATTAGTTTTGAGTTTAAAATGCCAAGAATCATTCTAGAATGAGAGAGATATCGGTAGTAAAAACATGACTTTTTACGCGATATCAAGTATCCTACACTTAGAACTTTGCTTGTCCTCAAGCAAACTCAAATTTCAACATGGTTTAAGATAAGAAGATAATGAAATATTTTGAGGTGGAACTTTTTACTAAAGGGGGTTTTGGAAAAATTGAAATATTTGTTCCTTGAAAAACGAGGTTGTAATCTTTGGGAGCATGCTTTTGATCTTTGATCTTGGATACATGACTAGGCGGTCCTCTCAAGGTGGTCACTCAAATCACTCAAAGTGTTTAGGGTTTCCTATTCTAAAATTATCAATCACTCAGAATGCCAGTCATGTATCGTTTATCTTCATAGGCTTGATCGAGAATCAAATCAATACCTTTTTGGTGAGCGCGAAGTCAATCTAGCCACAATCATTCTAAGGGAAGTGATGTAGGGTTTTTGGGGTGAAGTGTTGGTGATGTGAGAGGGGGTTTTGTTGGTTTTTTATTGGTTTCTTTTTGGAATTTTTAGGAGGATTGACGCCCTTTTCTTTTGGTGTTGCAGAAGTAGTCTTTTTCTCCAATTGATTTTCTTTTCTTCGAATTTTCTTTCTTAGGTTTTCTTCTTTGACGTCATATCCTTGTAGCTTCTTTTCTTTCATCTTTGGGACTTACAATGAAGTTTGAGGGACGCTTTCGAGAAGGTAGGGATAACGTGTTTATTTATGGGTATATGGATGGGTTTAAGAATGAAGTGATTCGATCTCCTCTTTACTCACCAATCCGGATTTGAAATGCATAACAGGAGCAAGTTCTGATTCTAAACGCATACATCGGCACACTCAAGAATCGAAGAAGTGAAGCATTAAAAATGAATGCTTTATATGGCTTAAGGTACCTCACGAATCGAAAGTTGGTTTGTTGTGTGCCTAGTCATGCGATGCTCTTTATGGGATTACTAAACTAATTTTCCAAAGGAATTCGTATTTTATTTATCCTTCTTCCCCAAAGTAAATTATTCTTTGTCTAAAAATTTTCATTTTCAACATCTTTTTAACTCAATTTTGAAAAATTTTGTTTGCTTATTGGAGAAGGATGGTCTAAAGAGCAACGAGCTTAGAATCAAGCATATACCATTATCCATTTTACAGTAGTGTACTACTGCTATCCCACACTTAAAGGAACATCGTCCTCGATGTTATTCTAAGCTCTGACTGGGGTAAAATCCAACATCTAAGACGTATTCTTTCAGCAGTGTGTGTTGGGTTTGAATCCCACACTTAGTGATAAGCATAGTGGATATGGTATATTTATAAACGAAAGAAAGAGATTAGAACAGAAGTACTCCCCATTTATATATGTGGCTTGTTGGTGATGATGAGGAGTGCTCCGAAGCACATGATTGTCGACTTTTCCGTAGAGTCCCTTCGTTTCTGTTGTTTGCTCCAATTTCTTCAAGTCTTTTGTGATTTGTCTCGTAGGTGTGAACACGTTGGATATACTTTTCTTAATTCCGGTGCCAAAAACCCGATGTTTGATGCGGCGCCAAAAACTTGATGTGTCGGTCTTCTTCGTATATACAAGTGTGAAAGATAGTCGGAGACTTCATCACTTCTTGGAATGTAAAATTTCAGAAATGTAAACACGGGTTGCCTCCCGAGAAGCGCTCTTTTAAAGTCGAGAGCTCGACTTCTTCTCTCCTAGCTAGATGGAGATGGATGCATCCATGGGATCCCCAGTGCTGATTTTGTGAGCCCTAGATTGCGGAAAAGTGTATCGAGGTGGATAGATTCTCATGAAATGATTGACTATTGTCATAATCAATTCGAGTGGACTATCTCTCGATGATTCTTTATAGTTCAGAAGATGCTCTGAAGTTGTCCTTGCAAGTCCGTGAAGTCCGAATGTGATGTAGTCAACTGCTTTAGTGACAGTCCCATTAGGGTCGGGCATGGTGGTTGTGTCTGTCTTAACAACCTCTCTTGGCGGTGGGTTTTTCTAGAGAGAGCATACAAACGCCAGGAATTGCAGTTTTATGTCTTCATAATTCTCGGTCTTGGGGTCTCCGTTGAATCTTCTGATGGACGTGCATAGGTCCTCTATTTTCCGGTGCTGATGGTTGTTGAATGGAAAGTCGGATTCTGAGAAAACTAGAACAAGCTGACGAAGTATCTCCTTCCATCCTGAGTGGAATATGAAGTTTCTTCTGGAGTTACTTTTCTGTTGTGGAATATGAGTGGAATATGGATGGATCGTAACAAAAGTAGCGATATCAAGTGGTGATTCATGTGTGGCCCTAAAAGGTCGTTCGTGCCTTGATTCCTCCCAAATGAGATCACTAAGTTCTTTAATCATTAACTCAATTTGTTTTTCCATAGTGGAGTTGATAACCATAGATCCGCTTTCCTTGGAACTGAGGTGATCTTCTCTACTTAGCAAGTTAAGCAATGAAGTGAGGTCATTCATCATTGAAATGTCGGCACGACTGTTCGGATATCCAGTAGTCTCTTTCATATGTGCTCTAATGAATCCTAACATCTCCCATTGCGTTGAGGTGAATGGGATGTTAGATCTTTTAAGGGCATTGTAGATCCTAGCGTAAGTCCGTTTCTGTTGTTGACAGAATTGCAGTTCAGCAGGGAAAGAGCCAACATGTTGACTACGCCGCTTATTCCTCCTACTACTTTGTCAAATCTTTGGATGAATTCTTCGAGCACTTTGTGATCTATGATGGTTTGCGGTTGGTATCTTGTGCGTTTGGAATATTCCTCCAGTGTTTCTCTTCTCGTAGGATGGTTGTGGTTACTTCCCGCCATTTCTTCAGTGGTAAACGGATTAATTGGCGGTATGCTGCTTTTGTTTTCTTTTTCCATCTTTCTCATCCCAATTTCTTCCATCGTTGAGTTTTTCACTGATGGAGATGCATGTTTCATCTCTTGTACTATTCGTGGGAGGTCAATTTGGAAATATGGCATGATTGCCATTTTCGTGCTAGAGTTCCTTTCAGTTGTCGGCTTTGCAGTTTCTTTGTCCTCCGCGGTCTTGTTCATGGAGATCATGTACATATCGGCTTGGTCTCCAATGTTAGGATTGTCGATATGGAAAGTGATGGTTTCTCCCTGAGACTGCAAGCTAATGGTTTGTGCGAAGACGTTGATGATTGCCTTGGCCGTATTCATGAAAGGTCTTCCTAGTATGATTGGGATGTGTACGTCTTCCTGCATATCCATTACTACAAAATCTGCTGGGTAAAGAAATTTGTCAATCCTTACTAAAACATTTTCAGCTACTCCCTTAGGGTATTTGACCGAGTGGTCAGCAAGCTGTATGGTCATTTTGGTAGGTCGAAGATTTTCTAACTCAAGCCTCTTGAAAAGCGAGTATGGCATAAGGTTAACACTAGCTCCTAAGTCGGCAAGAGAACAGATGATGCCTGAATTATAGATTGAACAGGGGAGAGTAAAACGTCCGGTGTCTCCGAGTTTTTATGGAATGGTATTTTTTTAAGATAGCTGAACATTCCTCGTTCAGCGGGACATTGGGTACTTCGGGTACCTTATCCTTGGTTATAAGAAGCTTTCTGAAGTACTTTTTGGAGTGAACTTCAGAGGCGGTGTCTAGGAATTTCCTATCAAGCTTAAAAGACTTAAGCTTGTCGGGTCGTTGTTTAAGACGAGCCGGAAATGGAATGTTTAATTTCCTATTTGGTGTAGACTCTAAATCTATTGTCGATGGGACAATAGGTGGTTCCTTCACCGGAGAAGAAATAGTAGGTGGGCTATGTGCTACCTGGGAGTCTTGAATATGGGAAGCCTCCTTATGGCAACTAGTTGGACTATCCCGAGGTTTAGCGTTAATACGTTGTGCTAATTGTCCTAATTGGGATTCTAAAGCTTTTAACAAAGTCAAATGATCTCTTAAGATGATATCAGTTTGGTCTTGTCTAGCTGAGAGTCCTTGAATGACTTGTATCAGGGTGTCGTCAAAACTATAGACTTGTGAGGAAGAGGGTTCCAAAGGTTGAGGTTGGTAAGTTAGTGGGCTATTCCTAGGTAGGTTAAGAGAAGGGTTAGTATTGGGTGAAGTTAGATAAGACTGAGGAATTTGGGCTGAGTGGTTCGGATTAGCACAATTAAGGCATGTTTGAACTTGACAGACTTATTGTTTTTGACTTTTCAATTCCTTGATCTCTTTGGTTAGTTCTTCCACTTGCTGAGTGAGGGTTTTAATAGCTTCATTCCCGATTGTAGTAGGTGAATTCACTAGTGAGGGGTGATTTTCACTGTTCCAATCATGGTTGTGTATTGTCATTTCCTCAATAAGGCTCCAAGCTTCATTGGTCGTACAATTCATGAAACTGCCTCGAGAGGCGGTATCAAGTAAAGGACGGTGATGTGGGAGGAGACCATTGTAGAAAATGCGCAACTGGTCTGAGCGCTCAAAACGAAGATTTGGACATTTCTTAAGCAATTTCTTAAAGCGTTCCCATGCATCGTAGATTGATTCTTCGTGAACTTGACGGAAGTTTGTGATGTTGGACCTAAACGTGGCTTGTTTTGATGGGGGGAAATATTTGGCCAAAAGTTTGGTTGCTAATTCTACCCAAGAGGTTATAGAGTTAATCTCTATTTCCTCAAACCAGGTTTGTGCGTTGAGAGTGAGTGAATAGGGAAATAGGTATATATAGACTGTGTCCTGATTAACCCCAATCGGCTTAAAGGAGTTGGATAAGGAAATGAATTTGTCAAGGTGGGAGTTGGGATCATCATTTGGTAGGCCACGGAATTGACAGAGGTTTTGGACTAACTGAACAATGTGGGGCTTTAATTCAAATGAAGTTCTATCATTTTCCGGATAGACGATTGGTCCTCCTCGACCTTTAATCAGAGGTTTAGAGTCATCAGCCAAAGTGATACGTGTGGCTGTCATAGTCTCATTGGCAGGTGGTTGACTAGTTGAATGGATAGGGGTGGTCATTTCTAAAAGTGGTAAAAAGAAGGAAAAATAAAGAAAGATGTAGGGTTCTAAGAAATCCTAAAGGTTCACTAGTAAGTAAGTTCGTATTAACGCCTAAGGGATCGTACAGTTGGTTCTCCGGCAGCGGCGCCAAAAACTTGATGCGCCACCAGCTGTCGGTAAGGATTTCAACCCTTGTCGTTGCACCGGCTACCGGCGGCGGGCATCAGTGGAGTGTTTTAAATTTATAATTGCGGGGCCTAAGTTTTCCCTAACAATGCTAATCCTAAGGGTGATCAAGTGGTAGGTATGACCTAGAGTCGTTCTTTAAACCGACTGAATTGAAACTAATACGTGGCAGATGAGGGCTTTCAAACTAGTGAAGGTTTTATAAAATAGTGAGGGAGTTTTGGTTTTTATATTAACTAACTTAGGCAAGTAAATAAATAAAAGCGAAATAAAAATAAAAGATAAAGCAGATAAAATAAAGATAGTGTTTGCTGAGATTTCGTTAATTAAGTTATGGGATGATGTTTGGAGAAACTGTGTTGAAAGATATTTGTTAATTATTAATCTTGAATACTCGTGATGTAAACACTAGATTCCCTACTAATTAAAATCCCATTAGCATGTCACACCGGGAGCTAGGTTATGGTAACATCACAAAGTATTTAGAATAATAAGCAAAATCTTAGTTATGGTTTAATAATACTTTCATATGAACGGGAATAGAATCTTAAGGTACTAGACATAACCGAATCATATAATGATTCCTCGTCATCCTAACAGATTCATGTATTTAAAAAGTTCATTTATGACTTTAAACTAGCCCTTGCTTAAGACTACCCAATAAATCCCCTAATTATCCATAGCGTTCCTCACTTAAAGTGGTTCCGCTGCTTCAAACCTGCCATGTCTTGTCCTATGATAATCCCCCATGTAGCCTTGCGGTTCCATAGTTTCATATCTTTGACAAATTATATTGACACAGATGACTGACTACCTTTTAATTGGACGTTCTTAAAAAGGTGTTGTAATCACGTTTATTGGTGGAAAGGCGATAGATTAAATTGAAGTTTAAAAGTCTATTTAGAAAGGTTAATTAAACTAAGTTTCTCATTTTATATGTTAGTCCGTAATATAACTACCTTCGGTCATTACTCGACTTCCATACATTTGTACTCCACCTTGAAGTGTTTCCAGTACTATATCGAATAACAGTCGAATAGGGGCCGTCATATTACTTCGTAATATTGTACCATTTCGTAACATGACTACCTTCGGTCGTTCCTCGACTTCCATACAATTGTACTCCACATTCAAGTGTTTCCAGTACTATATCGAGTAACAGTCGAATAGGGGCCATCATATTACTTTACGATAATTAAGACCGTTTAATTTTACCACTATGATGATCCTAAGGCAACAATCAAACAAGAACATGCAATAAGACGATCAAAGCGATAATATCGATATTTATTTATTGAATTATAAATCATCCCATAATTAATTAACTACATCGCAAACAAACACAACCAGCGTACTACTCTCTAATCATGACAATAACTAAATCTAGCATAAGCAATATAAACGTAAGTAATTAAAATAGATAAGGATAGAAAGAACCAGGATTAAATGCGGGAGAAAGTAGACTTGAATTAATTGACACAATTCCAAGCTTACACCGAAGATTTACAATGCGTTCCGTACTTTCCTTCCATTCTAAACAAGCTCCTAAACTAGCCTAAAACTAATTTTTAGTAAGAAAATTGAAAGAAAGTAGAAGCAATATCTTAAGAGAAGTATATTGTTCTAGGAATGGTGTGTGTGAAAATGAAGTCTTAGGGCTGCTATTTATCAGTGAAAAGTGGCTCACATTAGCATCCCTAGGCTCACATTAGAAAAAGAGTGAAAGGTGGTGCACCGGGTACGAAAAAGTAGCGAAAGGGGGTGCACCGGGTATGAAAAAGTAGCGAAAGGTGGTGCACCGGGTACACGCAAGGACGAAAAATCGGAAAAGAGACGGGGGGTGGAGGCCGGCGCCGCCCACCAGCAGGCCAGCGGCGGCTGGCTACCACCCGCCCCGGTCCGTCGTCTTTCGCTGCGTTGCTTAATTCGTGCGTATCTTCTTTGTTATGCGTCTGTTTGCGTTGATTCTTTTTGCGTTGGATTCATAATTCAAAAACGAAGACTTTGATGTAAATATATCCCAAAATATGTCTCCTATCTCCAGATATTGCGTACGAATCATTTGGATCTTCCGGTGGGCGTAGAATTTTCATTCTTTATCCGTTTTTGTTGATTCTTCTTTTGTTGGATTCGTAATTTGAAAACGAGCATCTTAGATGAGATGTATGTTGATGATGGGCACTGTTGTCTTGAAATCTCGTTTTGATGCCTTGAATCTTCAAACGTGCGTGGAATCTTCGTTTTTCATTCGTTTTACTTGATTTTTGTTGTGCAACCTTGTTTTGACCATCTAGGCATAATATCATTGATTTGTATTGGTTTTGAGTTTAAAATGCCAAGAATCGTTCTAGAATGAGAGAGATATCGGTAGTAAAAACATGACTTTTTACGCGATATCAGTGTTCCCGATCTGCCATTCTAGACAAAACAATATGATATGTAATACGAGTATCACAATTGCCATATTTAAAATCATGGGCGTCCTCATCATGAATAAACCTAACAAAGTTCATCACGATTCCTAACATATAAATAAGTCTTCTCATTGCATCTTAATTAAAGATCCACTCTTGTAAAGTGTGATGTCATATCAAAATGTTATTAGAATTCATCATAAGGAGTCACGAATAGCATAGAATATGCTATTGATGGAGATCATGGAGTTGAGTTAGGCACGAGTTAGATTTTCGAGTAACAAAATTCCAATAAGTAGGTTATAATATGTGATGATGGCCATATTTGGTAAGTTTCATCCAAAATATAGGAGTTTCAACACGTAGGTTACACCAAGTGTTGTTCAACGTTGGTATATTCGTTGTGATGATGGTGCGTAGAAAAAGCACTAAAGCGCGCAACGCCATAGTTGAGACAATGTTGATACATAATGATTTTTATATGTCTAAAAGACTTGGGTTGATCAAATTATTAACACCACATACCAACAGGAGAAACTTTGGATTTTCGAAGGTGTATATATTGATGATTTTTGTAAATGAAGGTTGGGTTGTGTATAATACGCAGAAAGCATATCCTTGGTTATTTATTTTAAGGGAGAAGAATTCTCGATCAAAGGTTAATGTGGACGGATGATTTCAGACTAAGAGTCTGTTTGGTACTGAACCAGAATCAAATTAAAGGACTAGTGATTAAAGTCTAAATTTTTTATAATGTTCTTTTTAATTAATAAAAATAAAAGAAAATAATCTGGTTTTGGACAGGCTAAAACGAGAAGCAAATCGAACTGCATAGGTATTGAACTAGAACGTGTCCAGCGTTAGAGGCGTAATTGTATTATAAAACACATCATTAACTGAAACAAACAAAAACAGATCCATAACTTTTCATTCAACTTAACTTCAAATACTACATTATGAAACATAGATATTTCGTGTAGTTAATAATGTCTATAGTTTTATTTCATGCAGATTAGGTCTGTTTGTGCTTGCAGCAAACCAACGCGCTATGATCATACATGCTAGCTCATCACTTTCATATGTCAAGCTACATAAAAAAGCAGATACAGTCAATTTATGCAGTTACCAATCAAATGCATAAAATGCTGCTTTCTAACAAACCTGTGTGTGGTCTGATACTTTTGATTGAAGAAGCTCATTTTTCCCATCGTATACTATCTCATCTTTGAAGCTATACGAGCTATACAAAACAAAGGAGCAAAATTTACGGAAATGAATGATAAGAACACATATAATGATATTGGTAGGAGCATCATACTATACCTTCCCAATTCTGTATTTATCAATTGAGCATGCGGTGAGCTGTTCGTGCACCATCAATAGTACGAATTTCATTTTCTTTCATTTTTCCATCCAAGCTACCAGCAATGAAGCTATACGGGGTTCCCCAGAAGAACATTGGGTAGTGACTAATAGAGAACTTATCACAGAGATTAGTGTTGTTTACCTGTGACACAAAACATAATTGTCATGTTGGTTGCTTTCCAAAGTTTGTTGTATTACTATCATGTAGTACATACTAAACATCAAACTAATGTGTATATGCACATTGAAGCATTATTAATTTTATCCGGAATATCATACTAATGTGCAAGTAACCTTACCTTAGTCGCACAATCTACTCGTGTCACCAATACGATCCCAGGATAAACAGCATCAACTCCATTAAAAAGGCTAGCTATCTTTTCATAATGTGGCTGCATAATAAAGTTGCAATGATAAAATATGAAAACATACAAGTTACTTCAAAATAGCCATTACAGATTAGGAACACAAATACCTTGTAATTTCTACAAGCTGGGGACCTAAAAACAGCAGCATCAAGTCAACACTTTTGTAATGCATAACCACATGTAATTTCAAGGGTTAAGTGTTTAAAATTGTATTCCGCTTTAGACATAATTCTATTATATATATATCCAACTTCATAAGTTTTACTTGTATGTATTAAACTTTTGATTATTGTTATGTATGTATCTAAACTTGTATAACTTATAAACCAGTCACTGGTATTGATATGGTTGTCTAGTTAACCAAAATAGAATGATAAATCGGATACCCACACTAGCAATAACTGAAAGTTCTATACATAAAATAGAGATTCTCAAAGCTAGGTACATGTATACAATAGAATTTCGAGTAAAGTTTTATACCTTTTTAACACTTAATCTCAAATTATAATATACAAAATATATATATATCAACACAAATCTAGATTTAGTTTCAAATGAGTAACCAACCAGTGAGCGTAGAACTCGACAATGGTGTAAGTAGCAGGGGAGTCCCTGCGAACTTCCTTGAAATTGGTAACGTTCAAGTCAATTACCAATTTAGGCTGATATCCGCTATGGTTAACGATGGATTGAGATCTTATTGGACGTAAAAGGTCACATTTTTGCGTACATAATTCCCACCTTTTTAGCCCCAAAATGGATGAAATCATTCAATATCAATACTTTTTCACCATAATTCATTGTTAAGGCTAAAAATAAGGCATTGCTTCAAAAATCACTTAAAATGGATAAATAACGTACAAAACAAAGCATAAACGATACGGTCACGTTCCACGAGCACTTTTTAACATAATACCTTGAAATTATTCTTTGATTATCTCATTATGAGCTTCAGGTTATTACGAGAACGTGGACATAAAGAACGCTGAAAACGGAGCTAGAATGAAGAAGTTAGGGCCAAACGAATTACCATCCAGCATGCAAGACTTACGATCCAGTTCACAAGACCACGACCAGGGCTACACCACCCCTAAAAGGGCCATATACCCCCCCCCCCCCTTGGGGACTGTATACGCCCTTAAAGGGGCCGTATACCCCCTCTTTGGGGCCGTATACCCCCCTGTAGGGGTGGTATACCCCCTCTACGGTGCCGGATACACCCCGTTTGCTACCGAATATTCCCTATTTGCTACCGAATACACCCTATTTGGTGTCGAATATGCCCCTTTTGGTGTCGAATTTCATAGCTCGGGGGTGTATTTCAGTGTTAAATTGGGAGCGAGGGTGTTGAGTGTAAAATTATATCTTGTAAGCCTATAAATAGAGGCTCTCACCTCCTCATTTCAACAAGCAATCAATCCATCCATCCCTCACAATACACAACTCATTTCACACACACTACACTCTCTCTCTATAGTTTCTCTCTCTAGAGTTTCTCTCTCTAGGTTCTCTCTCTAGTCTTTCTCTAGTTTCTCTCTCTAGGGAACTAGTGGGAAGATTAGGAGAGAATCCTTTCTTCTTAGAATAGCTATTTAATATAATTAGTAGAGGCTAGCGGTTGTAATATTTGGATATTATTCGAAGAAATACAAGCTGTGAACACGTCGGATTTACTTTTCTTCTGGTGTTGATGCTTCCTTGCAGGCTGCAGCATGCTTTGTATGATCCGAGTGTGAAAGATAGTCGGAGATTTTATCACTTCTTGGAAAGTAGAATTGCAGAAATGTAAAAACACGGGTTGCCTCCCGAGAAGCGCTCTTTTAAAGTCGAGAGCTCGACGTAGTACTTTCTTCTTCAGATGATGCTGGATGTGTCCGTGGTGCTGGAGTGGTCACTGTGGTTCCTAGGTAAGCTGTAGCGTGGAGGAAAGTATCGCAGGAATTGCTCTATCATGTCGGCAATGAGAGTTGGCGGAGTGGTGGATTCCATCCTGAAGCTCTTGAAGTGATCAGTGGCCAGTCTGTCGAGGATTGCCATCCCATAGCTGATGTATCGAACTGCCCTTGTGACTGGTCCGTTAGGATCGATTCGAGTGCAGGTGTGAGTTTGAACAATTTCACGCTAGGGGTGGTTTCTGCCTATTGAGGTGATCAAAGCCATGAATTGGGTCTTCACTTCTTGAAAGTCTTCAGCTAAAGGGGTCTCCTCCAAATGATCGGGTTGCTTGGCATACTTGTCTGATGAGTTGATGTTGCTCACGGTCGAAGGGAAAGTCTGAGTCCATGAAGACGTAGATTAATTTGCTGAATATTTTGCGATATCCGTTGCGGTAGGCGTCAATTTCTATGTCTTCTTCCTCGTACATTCCACGCAGTCGATCTATTACATAGGATGCTAAGTTGACTGGTGACATGTTCCAATATCGTGTTGGAATGTCATGAGTGTTTTTTTCAAATGCTGCCTGATTTAGCTCATCAACTATTAGTTCAACGTGATGGCCAATGGTGGAGTGAATGATGATCCTAAAGTTTTCTAGAGTTGTAAGATGTTCTCCAGTTTCGATGAGATCTAGAAGGGTTCTAAGATCTCCCACCATTCTTATGTCAGCATAATTCTGTGGATTTCCAGTAGCTCTTTCAAGATGGGTCCTCATTGATGCTAGTGTAGCCTTTTGACTTGATGAGTAGGGAAAGGCTGATCCGGCCAAGGCACAATATACTTTTTGGTATATTTGCCTTTGGTTGTTGCAGAACTTGATTTCTCCCATTGGGTAGTCTGGTCTTTCTGGCTGTTGAGCTTCTCTGGTGACTTGTTCTTGAAGGGAATCGGAGAATTCTTGGATATGTCTGAGCAAAGTCTGGGGTACTGGTTCTCCATAGTTGGCGAGATATGATATGTATTCTTGTTCAATCTGCCTTATCAGGTGTCTCTGAGCGGTGTTGTATTCATTGGTTGACTCTTTGATAGCCTCCACAATGATGCGTACATCGTCGCTTTCATCAAACTAGGTCAATCATCTCTTCGTGAGTGTCGATGAGGGGAATCTCTAATCTCTCAGATGTGATGACGGATGAATTTGGTGGAGCAAGAGGAGTTTTTGGAATAGAGCGTTCATCGATAGTGACGTCAACAAAATCACCATCAAATTCGACACTCTGGTAGTCGGAATCTTCGTCTCGTGAATCTGGGAATTGGTGAAATTCTTCATCTGAGGGTGCGTTGTTGGATGGTTGGGTACTGTCGATTTTGATGGTTCTGACTTCCGTGATAGTGTTTTGAAGGTTTTCTTCAACAAAGCTTCCTGGTTGTCTTGCCTTATATGCAGAAATTCTCTGTAGGAGTTTAGCATACAGGTCAGGGTGTTGTGATGTTCGGAGTTCTTCTTCGAAAGTGTCTATGTCTCGGAGTCGGGTTCTGGTGAAGGGCTTCGATGGATCAAGATAAGAGTCGAGAATGTTTCCCATTCTTTTGAGATGAGTGGATCTAAGCTCTTGGTGGATGGCTCCGTAATCAAAGGATTCTTCCGATGAAGTGTAGTCTTTGCAGTCTTGTATTCTCTTGACTTCAGCCATCTATGGTGAATCAGTTTGATATTCTTCTTCCTCCATTTCTTCCTCTTCCTCAGGTTCTTTTTCCATTTCTTCCGTTCGATCATCTTCCTCAGCGGGCTCTTCCTCTTCTTCCTCAGGTTCTGATTCGTCCTCCTCGGATTCTTCTTCTTCCTTAGCGTCCTGATACTCCTCGTCCTCGTCTCGGTCTGTTTCAGTATCGTAGATCAAGGTTGTTGGGCGAGTGAAGCATCGTTCTTCTTCGGGGTCTGATTCGTCATCGGAACATATTCTGCCTGTTGATATAGCGTGGCATTCTTCTTGCTCTGGTGCATAGTCCGGTTGGTCGATCTTGTAAGTGATGCTTTCACCATGTGCTCGTAGAACAATCGTATGGTTATACACATCAATCACTGCTCTGGCTGTGTTCATAAATGGTCTTCCAAGGATAATCGGGATGCTTATGTCCTCATGGATATCCATTACCACAAAACCCGTCGGAAAGAAGAATTTGTTAACTTGAACTAAGACGTTCTCAGCTATTCCTTTTGGGTATCTAACAGATTGGTCAGCTAGCTGGACAGTCATCTTAGTGGGTTTCAAATTTTCAAGTTCTAACCTCTTAAACAGGGAGTAGGGCATAAGGTTAATGCTAGCTCCTAGGTCGGCTAAGGCGCTGATATCTCCGGATTGGTAAATAGAACAAGGGAGTGTGAATCTACCGGTATCTCCTAGTTTTTCTGGAAGGCTATTCTTAAGTAGGGCTGATGTTTCAGAACTAAGGGGAATGTTGTTTACTTCGGGCAGTTTATCCTTAGTGGATAGCAATTTCCTCATATATTTATTTCGACCGGGAACTCTAGACATGGTATCGAGAAATTTTCCGTCTACCTTAAAGGATGATAATTTCTTTGGTTGGGCTTTAAGTCTAGCGGGATAAGGGATCCTGACCTCTTTGTTCATGGTCGGAGTGGTTTCCACAGCTGGCATCTTGATTTCTGGTTCTTCTTTCACTGGTACAGCAGCAGGGGGTGGAGTGGCTGCCTCATTTGCGGTAGTGAGTTGCTTTGCTTCCTCAACATGTGGGTTGTGAACCGTGTTGCTAGGCAAACTTCCTCTGGGTCTGTTATCAAGACGTTGTGCCAATTGTCCAATTTGGGCTTCCAAATTTTTTAGCATGACCAATTGGTTTCTCATAAAGAGGTCGGCTTGATCTTGTCTAGCGGACGTCTTTTGGTTGAGTAGGTGTTGACCTTGCATGAATTGGGTGAAGGCGTCATCCGAACTTGAAGCTGGGGCATTTGTTGTTCAGCGGTTTGGTTTGTATCGGAAGTGGGTGCAGGAAGTGCGAGGGGTTGGTTATAAGAAGGTTGCGATTGTTGTGGGTAAGGTGGGTATCTAGGTGGGTATCGGGGTTGGTATGGTTGGTTGGTTCTTTGTGGGAATGGAGGTCCTCTAGGTTGGTTATTGTTTTGGTTGAAACCGGGTGGAAAATTCTGTGGTCGAGCAGGAAACTGAGCATAGTAGACTGTGCCGTCTGCTTCTTCGTACTCCACTTGGTATTCACCAGATGGTTGCGGATTGGTGCAATGTTGACAGACTTGCACTTGGTGTACTTGGTGCTGTTGTTTCTTAAGTTCTCCAACCTGTTTGACAAGTGAATCCATTTTCTCCGTTAATACTTTAAGTGCTTCGACTGGGACTGGATTTGATGCATCGATAGGTGCTGAAGATGTTGAGTGATCTCCAGAGTTCCAATCATGGTGATGCATAGTCATGTTCTCTATCAGGTTCCATCCTTCTTCGTCGGTCTTTGCCATGAAGCTCCCTTGTGCAGCAGCATCGAGGGTGGTTCGGTGGTTGGGGTCTAAACCATTGTAGAAGGTACACAATTGTGCGGATTTGTCGAGACGGTGATTAGGGCACTTCTTCAAGGCTCCTTTGAATCGTTCCCATGCGGTGTATAATGACTCATCAAAAGCTTGTCGGAAATTCATGATGTCATTTCGAAGTTTGGTTTGTTTAGAAGGTGGAAAGTATTTGGTTAGAAACTTTGTCACCATTACCGTCCATGAAGGGATAGAGCCGGTCTCTAAACCTTCAAACCATGTTTGCGCATGATGAGTGAGCGAATAAGGGAAAAAATACAAGCGGATCGTGTCTTGGCTAATTCCGTTTTGTTTGTAGGAATTTAAAAGAGATATGAACTTGTCGAGGTGAGAGTTGGGGTCATCACTTGGCAATCCATGAAATTGACAGTGGTTTTGGATTAGTTGGATGATGTGGTGTTTAAGCTCGAAAGATTGACCAGGGGTTTCAGGGTAGAGAATTGGTCCTCCTCTTCCTTCGATAGAGGGTTTACTGTTGTCAGCGAGAGTGATGCGTTCAGCCATTGCTTGTTCAAGTGCGGATTGCTTCTTTTCTCGTCGAATAGTACGTATTATAAGTTCTGGATTAGGGAAATTAAACAGTGGTGTAGTTCTAGGGGAACAGGTCATACACTAAAGAGAAACAGAAAATAGAGTGAAACTAATAATAAAGAAAATAATATATATATATATTTTTTTAGAAGGTTTTATCCTAAGGGTTTACTAGAATTGGGATTGGTTGGGCCTCTGTATCGGACAGTTAGTCTCCCCGCGTATGAAGACGGTGCTCGGACCGCGATCGGTTTGTTTTAAATTTGTATTTGCGGGGGTCTAAGTGTGACTTACTAATACTGAACCAAAAGGCTAGTAGATGGTAAGTATGACCTAGAGTCGTTCTTAAAGAGAAACTGAATTGAAACAGAGGGGATCCAATCAATCTTTCTTTTCTAGTAAAGGTTAAAAGAGTGCGTTGGGGGTTTTTGGTTCAGTTAATTAAGTAAACTAATTAAAGCGAATAAAAGATAATTGTAAATCAGATAATAAAAGGAGTATTTGTTGTGAGTTCGTTAGCTAATAATGTGGGACGATGACTTGTAGGGAAAACGTTTACTAAATTTGGTATGTTCACTAGACTTGGTAGTTTATGGTATAACCGATAGATTCCCTATTAGTCGGTTATCAACTAATATGTCACGAGGAATCACGGTGTCATGATTCTAATCAGACAGACAATGCTTAACTCTCCACACTCTCCTATAAGGGAGTCAGTGGCCCTTGTTATTGAGCACATTTACTCGTGGGTGAAGGAATAGAGTAGCAAGTCTACAACAAGTCTAACCGTTCTTAATACCACAAAGACTATAGGTTTAGCAAACAACTAACTTAGCAAATATGTTCAGACTTAGTTGATCAATTCCTATTAATGAATTTTAAGCATGGTAAGCAAGGGAAAGTGTTGAGGTTTCTTGCGTACCTTACTTTATATTTCATAGGTTAAGGAAGAGTATCGATTTAAATTGGATTTTAAACTTGCCTTTCTCAATACAATTAACAAATCCCTAGGTTTTCATAAATGGTTATTTAGCCTATAGCCTACCTAATCTAATCTAAACTAATCTAATCTAATTAAAGCAATAATTAAAATGCTGACGGCTTTTTGCATAGAGTTAAACCCAGACCATGTCAGAAAATGCTATGGTAGTCCATAATGTATTTAATCGTTTACCGATGTTTCCATTGTGGATTCAGTTGCTTCACGATGTTTACATGATAAGTACATTGTGATTTTAAGTATACAGTACTCATGGCAGTTCCACATAATCACATTGCATTTTATGATGCGCGCATAATGTTACAATCGAAACCATAGTTTTACACAGATAACTATTGACCAAGTAGTAAGGTTCGCGATGCCTCTTTACAAGGTTACAATCACGGTTGTTAATCGAAAGGCGAATGTAAGTTTTAGGTTTAAAATCATAAGATAAGTCCGTTCATAAAGTTTCCATTTTATAATGTCGATCCATAATACAACTACTTTCGGTCGTTACCGGCTTCCATATGTATGTACTTTGCTTAAAAGCATTTCCAGCACTATACCGAGTAAACAGTCGAATAAGGGCCGTCATATTATTTCACGACGTATTTAAAGTCATCCCACAATTATATATGCTAACTACATCACAACAAATACAATAGTAATCTACTCGCTAATCATGGCATAAACTATCTCTAGCATAATTAAAGTATACATATTTAATCAAGATAGATAAGGATAGAAATAACCGAGATTAATATACGAGAAGGAGTAGACTTGAATTAATAAGAGTTGCTCCAAGCGTACACCAACGATTACAAATGCGTTCCTCACCAAGGATTACAAACACGATTACAAATGCGGCTGGCTGCCACCTGCACCAGCCTGCTACCGGTTGCTTCTATTTTAACTAGCCTAACACTAATTAAGAAAGAAAGAAAAGCTAGAAGAAAGTGCCTAGGTAAGTATCCTAGTGCCCTTGGTATGTTTTGAGGTGTGTTGGTGTGTTGGTGTGTGTTTCAAATGAGCCTCATGCCTCCTATTTATAGGGAGTGTTGGTGCATTTTAGCAAATGGAAACACACATTAGCAAAAGGTGGAAAAGGTAGTGGCACCAGGTACAAAAGGCGAAAAAGGTAGTGGCACCAAGTATGAAAAGCATGTAAAGATCTAGCACCGGGTACGAAAAAGGAAAAAAAAGCGCAATCCGTGCGGGTGACTGGCAGCAGCCGGCAGCTGGCTGCCAGCCGGCGGCGGTGGGGTGGTGGCCGGCGGCGGCAGGCTGCCACCTGCACCAGCCTGCTGCCGGTTGCTTCGTTTCTCGATTCGTGCGTGTTTTCTCCGTAATTTGTCCATTTGTGTTGATTCTTTTTGCGTTAGATTCGTAATTCAAAAACGAAGCTTTTGATAAAAAGAAATCCCAAAAATATGTCTCTGAACTTTAGATGTGTCGTACGAATCGTTTGGATCTTCCGGAGTGCGTAGAATCTTCGTTCTTCGTCCGTTTTAGTTGATTCTTCTTCTGTTGGATTCTTAATTTGAAAACGAACATCTTGGGTCAAATAAATGTTGGTGATGGGCTCTTTTGTCTTGAAATCTCGTTTTGATGTCTTGAATCTTCAAACGTGCGTGGAATCTTCGTTTTTCATCTGTTTCGCTTTATTTTTATCGTGCGACCTTGTTTTGACCATCTTGGCATAATACTATTGATTTGTGATGTTTTTGAGTTAAAGTGCCAAGTATCGTTCCAGAATGAGAGAGATATCGGTAGTAAAAATGTGACTTTTTACGCGATATCAGCTGTTATCAGTCTAAGCTTTTCCTGAATAGACCTTATCATTCACCCTTTCTAGGCTTTCACGTGACTATTGCCCTTAGGATAGGACTTTGCAAACCCTAATACTACGCAGATATAGTTATCTGTGTTTTTGTATGAAGTTATGGACATGCCATAAAATGGCCCAGTACTTAGTATAGCGCTGGAAACACCTCTGGTGAAGTACAAATGTGTAGAAGCTACGGACCGGTCATAGGCATATGACACCGTGGATACCTGGAATTTACCCTTCCTGAACATGGTCTAGGATATAAGCTGTGGAAATGATGAACGTCTGATTGTAAAGGAGGGTCTATTTCATGACGGAAGAATTTGAGCTTAAAAAAAGGAAAAAAGGAATTCTGAAAAGAAAGCGAAGACTCGTCAGTAGTCTAAGATGCTTGAACCCCTTAATTCCACTTAGCCGATAGTTTAGAATAACAAAGTAAACAACCAATACACAATTAGGTAATAACATTTAGACATAGGTGTTAAGAACGGTCAGAATATCCTTTAATGGCGGTTTGCTACCTTATTCATGCACCCAGGAAATATCTCCAAGAAGGGTCACTTGTCCTTATCGGACAGTGTTGGGGGTTGAGCAACCTGATCTGATCAAAAATCATGATGGCCTAGGTACTCAGTGACATACTAATTTAGAACCGGAACTAAATAAGTAGGGTCCTAGTGTTTACACCGAAGTTTATTTGTCTGTTAGCTGAATGTGTCCCTAATAATCATCATTCCAATAATACGTTATCCTAAATCATGGTGAACCACGTCTTTGTTATCCTTAAGTGTTACATATCTGCTAGCCTCCCTTTACTTTTATGCTTTCTTAGTATTTTAAATAAATAAAAAACCTAAAAATAATCACCTTTCAATCTATAAAAACCCCAATTTAATTACTAAGTTATCAGAACTAGCTCTGTTTCAATTCTACCGTCGTGAGGAACGACCCTGGATCATCCTTACCACATACTAATATCAGGTATTCGTACCTAGTAATAGTAAGTAGTTCAGAAGGTTTTGGCTCCCCCGACTATTATAAATTTAAAACCACCCTCCGATCGCCGGTCTCGGCTGGAAGGTCCGCAACAATAAGGAAGCGATTCCTTGACCGACCGTTGGAGCGCGATCAAGATCCTGCCCCTTGATTGACTAGAAAAGGTGATGATAACAACCATAATGATATGAAGCCCCAGATAAGCTTATGTACCAAAGACATGGATCAATATTATATAAAGATATCGTTGCAGATCGATCGAGTGATCAAAATTATGTTAACGAACTATAAAACTACTAGCGCCAGCAGAGACAAGAAGACTAGAAGAGGAAGTAAACGTTGGTTGTTTGATTTCAACAACTTGTTTGGAAAATGCAAGACAGTGACAAATAGGACTACTTAATGATGCTTCTTCCACCACTCCTTACCTTTTTGTAATTCTAATTTGAAGTGGAGATAAAATAGTAAATTTAATGAATTTTCTCTTTTTATATTTGGTAGTGACAATTAATTTGAGACGAACAAATAAATTGGAACGGATGGAGTATTCCAATTTCATGTGGTACACTGTCATTATTTTATTACAGTACTTAAAATAAAATATATTTCTAATAACGATAGTAGATATAGTTAAGTTCAAAATGAGAATAGAACTTTTGGTGAGAATAGGGAAACTAATAGAAATACACCATGTGTTATAATATCTAATTTCCCCCACGATTTTAAAAATTAAACACAAACAGTAAGTCAACAAATTATAAAAATTGAACCATAATAATCAACGTTTAGTTCTCTTCGATTAGAGATGTAACAAGGTATATTTTCAACTTTTTTGTATTTGGGTTTTACAAATTGTACAAAATTAGTACCACAACGCGCGTACCACATGTGGTACTAGCCGGTACCACATGTGTTACCCACCGGTACCAAATGTGATACTCGTTTTCGAAACCCACAGATAAACGGAAAATTTTTTTCATCAAAAGGATATCTTGTCACATCTCTAATTGAAGAGAATTAAACACTGATTATTATGGTGCAATTTTTGTGATTTTTCGTCTTACCGTTTGAGAGATATTTATTCTTTAAAAATGTGGGGAAAGTGAGGTTAGTGACAGATGACACAATTCTATTGGTTCCTCAATTCTCACTCAAAAATGTTGTCTAAAAAAAAATACAATCATTGATAATTGATTAAATAAATAGCTATAATATCCGGGTCTAGGCGAGTAGGAGGGGAAGCATTGATGGGCCAGAGTGGTTGCGTGGGTCATTTGGACAATTGTTTAGGGCATCTGCCAAAGCATGCAAATCGAAAACCGATTTTTTGAAAAACCGATCGAAAACTGGAAACCGGTTTTTTTGAAACCCGACCGGTTTTGGTTTTGGAAACCCGACCGGTTTTGATCGGTTATGTGTTTCGACGCCAACCGGTTTTTTACCGTTTTAATAACCGGTTTTACCGGGTTTTTAAAAAAACCAGTTTAACTGGGTTTTTTCAAAAAAAATCACAAAACGGCTAGTAGCCGTTGGAGGAGCGGGTTTGGGCAATTTTTGAACTTTTGAGGGTGTTTTTGCCCCCTCACTCACACTATAAATAGAGGTAGTTAGTTTAGGTTCAAACCACACCAAAATCTATCAATTTCTCTCATATTCTATCACTTTCTATCATATTCTCTCAAAACCCCTCTCTCTCTCTCTTTCTATATATATATATATATATATATATATATATATACACTTTTCGTTTGCGAAATGGAAAATACACAATCTCAAACTTCCGGTTCCGGTTCCGCTTTCGTTGGTAACAATGTATGAAAAAAAAGTTTACACAAACGATGATATCGTGCAAGTTAAATCAACGAACCGGAACCAAGAAGTTTGGGTGAATTATGATTTGTGCATTATGAATGATGGGCGAGTAAGGCTCGTTGCAAGAGATGTGGGAACTTTTATACCGCTTCATCAAACTCCACATTACGAGCTCACATGACCGCGGCTTGTAGATCGAATAGTCATGATGCCTCACAATCGACACTTGGTTCAGATGGTGGGGTATTTATATACGACAATGATGCTCTTCGAAAAGATTTTATCAAGTTTGTCATTCAAGAGGCGCTTCCATTCAACCACTCTAACAACCAACGGCTTACGAGTATCATCAAAAAGAGACTACAACCGCGATACCAACAAGTAAGTCGTACTACCCTTAGAAATGATGCGTTTAAATTATGAAAAAATGCTAAAAAAGATATAATTGATGGTTTTCTAAATTATTGTCACACCCCCAAAATCGGTAATTAGCAGAAGCATTTTGAGTAAACAGTGGGGGTGCTGACGTTAACGGTGTGCATTCATTGTAGCAGATCATATGATCATACAGAACATATTATTTAAGATGCCAAAGTTTGAAGTTATTACAAAAGGTGTTGTGCTGCGGATCACCGAATCGCAATTAGAACTTAACTAGTTTGTGTGGAATACAAACTAATCAATCAAGATATGAATTAGAAAGAGAAGTCACACAAAGTATTTGATCAAACTTGTTTTTGTATTAACAGAGAACTCTGAGACAACACATACAAAAGACTTACCGAAAAATTACATCGAAAGCCTATTTATAGACTAAACTATGCGACAATGCTAATTTAAATTTGACTTAGTCAATTCCGACAATACTATTGTCGGAATAACTTTACATACGACAATAAGCATTCATGGATCTAAGCTATTCTCGTAATATCTCTATTGTTGGGCTAAGCTATTCACGGATCTATTCTATTATTGCATAACACAAACACTTAAACAAATTCTCAAAACAAAAACAAAAATGTAATCAAGCTTTAGACATTTTGCACCAACAAACTCCCCCTTGGATAATGCTTGATTTCTTGAGACTTAAACTTTATGTATATCCAGGCAAATTACATCCAGCATCAACACCTTGTGCACATCATACTTCTACCACTCGTTGGAATTTCAAAGCCATGATTTCATCATCAAATGCATCATCATAGATAATCGGATTTACTAGAAGAGCTTCAAGATCATCTTTCGAGAGATTTATCAAACTTAAAGGATCAAACACATAAACAATAGTTTCTCGATTCCACATGATTTCTCCATTGTTATCTCTATCATAACATGCAATCTCTGCTTCTCCTGTACTTCCATTGTACTTCCAATAGCTCACAAATTTCCAAAAATTAATCGGAAGTTTCTCAAGTGGAATTTTTCTCAGACATTTTACCTTTGGATAAGTAATGATTACTCGTGGTTGATTTGAAACAGGTTCAATGTCGAAATAATCCACACTTCTCCTTGGAAACGTCTCTTTAACCCAAGTGTATTTTCCTTTATAGCTTTCACGGGCGAGAACTTCAGTCATCCAATTTACCAAACCATTCTTAGAATGATTGATAATATCAATTGAAGCAATATGATTTATTTCGCACTTTGGAAGTTTCTCGAGAGCTTTGAATGTTGGATAAAAGTATTGCAGCCCATCTGTTCTTTTGATAATAAACACTTTGTTGTCAATATCATACTTCCAGCTAATAATCCTTCCCACACATTCATGTCTTGGAATCTTAAAGAATTTTCTTGTCTTTATAATCTCAGATTCAGATTGTTTAGGAAACCACCAAGGAACCTTTTGTTCTGGCTCTTTGTCTTCATCGGAATCAATCAAAAATCCTTCTTGAGAACACATTTCAAACTGAACCTTTTCCGGATGCAATTCATCATCAGAATCTTCCCAGTCTTCAACATGTACATCATCAAAATCAGGCTCAAATCCTGGAGGATATAATGGATCTTCAAGTTCATCAAAATCATATTCGCCATCATTGCATATCTCTACAAATGTGTGACACCCGACGATTTAGGATTATTGTTAGACCTACTTGAAATTCTAAATTACTTGTATTTAGTTTGTATTAGGCTAAATATTTGTAATTTCATGTGTATTTGAATACACAATTACGTGATTATGTGTTTAACTGTAATTACGCAAAGCGATCGGACGGATTCCGACACAAAATACGACGTTGGTG
The DNA here is from genome assembly GCA_963422505.1 of Pseudognaphalium luteoalbum. Lineage (NCBI taxonomy): Eukaryota > Viridiplantae > Streptophyta > Magnoliopsida > Asterales > Asteraceae > Pseudognaphalium > Pseudognaphalium luteoalbum. The sequence goes on from OY730193.1 coordinate 82,649,006, forward strand.
AAAACATTTCTATAAATAACTTAAACCTATTTTAGAAGTTATTTATCAAATATTTATTATTTTGTTGAAATAATACACGAAAAACCTAGACGTTTCGATTAGAACGTCTCATTTAAACGTTACGCGATTTAACATCCGTAAAACAAGCGTCCAAATCGAGACCAACAACTTAACGGAACATTTTCATAAATGTTTCCAAATATTTAAAACTTTTATATCAAGTCAGAATGTTTAAATTTAAATCGTTGATTAAACACGTATAATTAACATTTTACGTACGAATAAACGTCGAAACAATCGGGTAAACGAACGGGAAACATAACAAATTAAATGGTAAATAAGAAAATGACTAAAATACCCTTTGTGAGCCCCCTTGGTCGTTCTCCCCTCCCCCATGTGATCCCATGTGGCCACCACCTCCCTTGACCACTCTTGTTCCATGCAAAATCTCATCATTGCTTCTCTTACACCACCACCCATCATACATGCACATTTCCTTTCATTTTTCACTTTCAATTTCACAAGTATTCTCTCTCCCTCTCTCTAAGTTCCAGAGATTTAACCACCACCATAACTCCTCCCTAACACCACCAAGAACCACCACATAGCCACCACAATCCACCACATAAAAACATCTCCATTTCTCAAGATTTTTACAAGGAATTGAAGCTCAAGAACATCTCATCTCATATCTGTCCATACTTCTTCAAAACATCATTGTAAGGAACATTCTCACCTCCTTAATACTCTTATAACATGATAATAAGTTCACTCAACAAGTATATTAACCAAACCATGCTCAAAAACCATTTGTCTTAATTTGAAATCAACCAAATGTAAGAAATACTTTCTGCCCAGAAAGTTTGGTCCACTTCCACGATTTTTAGAAAAATCAATTCTTCATGAAAATGGACGTTTCTATAGTCTAAAATCAAGTTCAAGATATTATATTTCAAACCCTGCAAACCTCATATCATTTTGAGCACGAATACTATTTTTAATAATTTATATAAAAATACATATACAATCTGCTCTGAAAAGTCAGAAACTTTGTTCATAGGGTTTTGACCATATCTTAAGCAATACAACTCCAAATAACTTGAAACCACCGCCAAAATCTTAAAAATTTTGTTATCTACAAAATTTATAATGATAGCATTCTCTTGAAAAGTTGTAGAAATTTCCCCAAAACTCAATCTTCATGCATGTGTCCAGATTGGTCAACTGTTGGACCTCAGAGGACACATGCAATTTTGATAAATACTTAGACTAATCTAAAATTCATGGAAAAATTACTGGAAGTAGGTAACATGTGGGGGAATAACTGATATTTTTCTTGGGAGTAAATTCGGAATGTACAATTTATTAAAAATTTGACAAACAAGTGCATTTTCTGAAAAATGAGATAGTGGACTGATTTTAGTAACACTTTAAAAACCAACACTTGCGGGCTTGCTATAAATGGACAAACTAACTTTTTATGGTCCATAAACACATATAAGGTTTGGGTAAAAGTTTCGGGTTAAACCGAGAAGGTTTGGCCAAGTCAACAAAAACGGGGCTCGATTTCGAAAAACGACAAACTTACTATTTTTGGCAAAACTTGTAAGCAAATGGGTTGGGTTGACTTAGTTGGTAACTTTGACCAACTTTGACTAGGTTTGACCAACTTTGACTAAGTTTGACCAGATTTGACCAACTTTGACTAGGTTTGACCAACTTTGACTTAGTTTGACCAGCTTTGACCAAGTTTGACTAGGTTTGACCAACTTTGACCAGCGAGTTGATCAACTTTGACCTACGGTTTGAGGTTTTTACTAACTAAATAATTTGTAAGCAACACACGATATATATAACGAAACAAACTTAATAATAATGTCTAAACGAATTATTATTACAAACTTTCACCAACGGGTCATACTTGTTTTTGATAAATATATTTGAACAAATATACTTGGACATACTAGTTGAGTGAACTAGTCTTAGGTGGACATTAACCCTCCACCTACATTATTGACTTAAGTAGACATTAACCCTCCACTTACATAGATGGTCTTTAAGACATCTACTTACATACAACCTTATACGTTTAGGACGTTAGAAGGTTGCACATTGGATCACACATTACTTGCTATTTGACACTGCTTGCTTACTATTTGCTAGAACACAGGTGAGTTTCATAGCCCCTTTTTACTTGTTTTAAATTGTTTTGGGGGAGAATACATACTACAACTGCTTTACACAACTACTTTTACTTGAACACATGTACAAACTTGCTATCTTACAGACTTACAGACTATTAATGTACAAAATACATACACACATGTTTATACAATTGCTTTTACCTGAACACATGTACAGACTTGCCATTTTACAAACTTACAGAATATTGATATACTGATTTGCATGAGTTACGATTAATCCACTGAAGGCCTCTGAATCATAGTTGTTAATTATCGACTTAAGCACGAGTTTTAGTAAATGGATCCATTTGGGACTGACCATCCCCGCCCGGGGTAGCACGCACTACCATGAACCGTACTGTATAAACAGGCGTTTCTTACTCGTTTCACATGAGTGTTTTTGGATTAGCACTCACGGGGGCAAATTTTCGGGTACTTGATTGTACTTTACAGACGTGTTAAGCTTCGACTATGATGCTCATGACAATTGTATATTCACTACATTGCACTCGTGCAATATTTTAACTTGATTGTGTTCACAACTGTTTATTTACTGCAAACCTATGAACTCACCAACTTTATGTTGACCCTTTTAGTATGTATTTCTCAGGTAACCCACAGCAGTAGGACGCTTATGGATAGCGTAGCTCGAGTCGCATTGCTTTCAAACTCAAAGGATTTAGATTGCATTTTACTATAGTTAGTAGTCATGTAATCTACACAATTTATGCGAACTCCAATGTTTTGTACAACGGTTGTAAACAATTTAAATTTATGGTATGTAATATTTTCAAACGTCTCATATAGAGGTCGTTTGCTTTAATCTTGTGTTGTGATATTTGATTTGGTTGGCGCCTCCATGACACCTCATGTTTCCGCTGCCACGTGTTTTGGGGGTGCGATAAAATGGGATTAAATCTTCAATAATGATATTCAACGGAGTCGGACATAGAATCTCTTCTTGTTCATCAATGCTGTTAGATAACTCTTCTTGATCAAATCTACTCGAAGATTCACCAATCTTAAACATAGAAGATTCTTCAACGTCAACAAACAAATCTTCAAGATTTAAATCGTTTAAATCCATTTCACCTAGATCATCAAAATCCATATCTTCAAAGCTTGGTTCAGGAGTCAACACCAAAGCAGGAACAGAACTTATTGGTTCAACATTCAAAGGTTCTTCCTCTTCGATATTCTGAACTAAAACCATTGCTTGAGAAAAATCAGGCTGATCACCATCATTTTCACCAGAGTCATCAGAATCATTAGAATCACTATCATTATCTCCTTCAACATCATCATCATCAGATCCGTCATTTCCTTGATCATTTAATTCAGCATTATCATTATTATTCTGATCATTATCATCATCATCATCAATATCAGCACCTTCATGCACATTCTCCCCCTGATCACCTAATTTTTCTTTTAAAAGAAATACTTCTTGTTCAAGTGACTCAATTCGTAAAGTCTGAGAAGCAATTTGGTGACTTTGATTGGCAATAAGAACATCTTGTGTGCCAATGCGTTGCAGAGCATGAAATATATCATCTCGCAATTTTTCTACTAACGACATCAAAGGAGTCACAGCTCTTTGAAGAGAAGCATCAAGAGCTGTCATACTCACAATAGGAGTAGTTGTAGTTGATGAAGTTCCAGCAGCTGTAGAGAATGAAGTAGCAGGTATGAATGAAGGAATGGGAAGAGAAGTAGAAATACCCGGTGCAGAAGACATAACAGGCATGGAGATAAAAGAAGGCAATGCTGAAGAAGTGACTGGCAAAGAATCAGAAACAGATATTGCAGAAGAAGTCACTGGTAGAGAAGAAGAAGAAGATCCGGCTTCAGAAGATACTAACAACTTCCTTCGTTGAGTAGGTCTGATCTCAGGAATATATTCAGGATCCTGTTTCTCCTCTCGTTGTCGTCTTAACTCTTTTCGTTCCTTCTCAATATTTTCTTCAGTGAGACGTTGAGAAACTTAAGATTCTTCAATAGTCTTTGGACGAATAGGTTCTTCATCCTCGAGACTAGATGATTCTATCTCAGCAGGATGATCAAGAAGTTGGTGAACAATATCATCTTCACCTTGAACTGACTCCCCCTCAGCTGAAGCTTCCTCAGTATCATTATCTGATTCCATTTGTATGGCAATCTGAGATGGAAGAAAATCATCATCGATGATATGCCCAAAGAGATCAACAGTTGATGGTATAGGTTTACCACGATAACTGTTACAGTCAGCGAATACTCTCTTGGGAATCGGAGTGTAATGCAAAACTGTTCCATGATATGTAATCCCTTGAATATGGTGATCAAAGATCAGCTGAAGAAATCGCGGGTACATAAAAAATCCATCATCATTGAGATTTCCAACCAAATGATCATAAATATATTTTGAGAAGTTATACGGAATGTTGAGTACCAAAGCTGTCATTAAACCAGCTAAGTGGTAACTCATCGCATCAAATCTAGCTTTGCGTGGAGAAATACAACCCAATTAATGTGTGTGCCAAGAATTTTCAGTGTGGACAAAAATGATTTTTCAGAATTTGAACATCCTGTGGTCCTTTGGTACAACCCATTTGCTGAAGGCAATCATCAAGAATATTTCTAGGAATATCATTGGAAGCATTGACATCATCCCCAAATTGTAAAGCATGCCTGATTAACTCCTCAGTGAGTACAAGAGGTCTTCCATCGACTGTAGCCGTAATGCAGGAAGGTTGAACATCCGTGTGATATTCAGCAGAAACCCAGAAATCCGTCATATGATCCTCATAGATATTGTCCACAGAAACCGTCAAGGCATGAGATATCCTTGAACGTAAAAGAAACCTAACCATAGGAAAGAATTTCCTGGTTTCAGGTTTATCCGGTGCCTCAAGTAGATAAGCAGTTGTATTGTGTCGTTTTTCAAAAACAACAGGTCGTCGAATCACATCAGGTTGAGCAGCAGCAATAGGATCAAGAGCTGCCATGGATATACAAATACAAACTGCACAAAGTATATGTTAAGCAAAGAACCTAAACATACTTCAAAATTTTCAAGTTTCTAAAAAAACTGAAAAATTTCCTAAGTGTTGAAAGTATGCGACAATAGCAATTTTGAGCACTGTTCATGCGATAATACCATTATTATACGACAATAGTTATATACAAAACACTGTTCATGCATGAATAATGTTTGTCGAAGTACTATTCATGCGTGAATAAGTACTGTTCATGCGATAATAATGTATTGTCGTAAAACACATTCAAAACAAGTCAAAGTCAACTAGTCAAATTCTCGGAACACTGTTCATGCGTGAATACGTTATTCACGCATTAAACCCTAATTCACTGTTCATCCGTCAATAAGTATTGTCGGACGAAAATGAAGTACTGTTCATGAACAGTAGTTTTCGCACAGTTTCAACAATTAAAAGTTATTTACAGAGAGATAAAGAGGGATATTTATACCAATCGAAGTGTAATGATGAAGCGCACACTTCTATCAGAACAGAATCGAATGAAATGCGAAGAACAGAAAGTAATCGAAGAAAGATATCGAATTGTCAGAAAGGGTTATTGTCGGAATCAATGTATTGTCGGATGATTTTTGAAAAAGTGAATAAAATTTTAAAATTTGAAATACTTATACACTTATCCGTGAATCCTTTATCCGTGAATACTTATCCGTGAATAAAAAATCCGTGAATATGTATCCGTGAATAAAAAATTCCGTGAATATGCATCCGTGAATATATTTCCGACAATAACAGTTTATTAAAAACATTTTTTATCAAATCAACTAGACTTTTGGATAATTTTGCTTAAACTATTTGAAACTAAAAATTTGAAAATTTTAAAAAATGAAAAATCATTAAACTAAATATTTACAAACTTAACATAACAAAATAAAAGTAAAATATTTTTGTTGGGATAATTCTCATGAATTGGGATCATATTGAGATAAATGAATGTATTTATATTTATTGTTTCAGAAATGAAAGTCTATTTTGATTGTTAGTATTTTTAACCTCTTTAAATTTACTTAGCATTAATAAAACATTCTTTCTAAGAATCATTCTACATGTGATTATTGGTATTAGTGTTTTTCTTAAACACTCTTGAATTTAAAAATCTTAAATTTTATTATTAGCATGCATATTACTTTATATAATCTAAATAAAAATATATTTTCAAATTCATAATATATTAATATTTTCATATAAAGGGTGAGAATATGATGATATCTTTAGAAGTACATACATATGTTGGAATGACACTTAGTCACATATGTCATACCCCGGGTTGGACTTATAAACTGTATCATAGGTCTATACATCGTATAACAGAGTGATAGAGTTTATTTGACTTTATTATATGAAACTTTGGAAGATTTGCACGTCCATTTATAAAAATATATCAAACTAAGGTCTGTACTCAGTACAACAAATAGTCAAATATATTTTCCCAGATATCATAATATTAAGACCCTAAATCATGAATCATAATATACTAATCCTTCAAAATTTAAGACATTTATCATCATTTTGATAATATTTTGTTTGTCATATATTAATATTTTGGATTATGTAAAATAATATGCACATATGTTTTAACATTTCTTAGACTAGATAGTTTAAATGCAAAAATGCCTACCAATATATCACATATAAAATAATTAGTAGAAAATTTGGTTTAAAAATGCTATGTAAACCTACTAACACATCAAATATAGTACTTATCATTTCTTTTATGTATTATTTATAAATACAATTCCCAATGTACTATCATTTCCTAATTTTTTACACAAAAACTCCCCCGATTTTTTATTTTTTTAAATGTTTTTGGATTTTTATTTTGCAAATGTTTTTGGATTTTTATTTTTCAAATGTTTTTGGATTTTTTAAGTATAAAAGAAAATCAAACAAATAACAAACAGAAAATAAAAAGATCCAAAGTTTACTTAATTTGATCCAAATGTTTCATGCCGAGCATCGCAATGAGTTCCTCAAAATGTGGTTTTGAAAAAGCTTTGGTAAAAAAATCAGCTCGTTGTTTCAATGTGTCAACATGAACCAAGATAATCAAGTTTTTCTCATAACAATCCCGTATGAAGTGAAAACAAATTTCAATATGTTTAGTTTTTGAGTGTTGTACGGGATTACGTATGATACTTATGGCTGCAGTATTGTCAATATGCAACAATATATTCTGCTTTCGCAGTAGAGGTAGAAACCCATTATCAAGAACTATCATTCGTAGACCCAAATATAATGTCATCCACATATACTTGAACGAGAAGCAAATGTCCTTTTGTTTTCCGAATGAAGAGTGTACTGTCAATTTGACCCCGTAAAAACCCATTAGCAAGAAGATGTTGAGATAAAGTCTCATACCAAGCTCGAGGAGCTTGATGTAACCCATATAAGGCTTTATCCAACCGAAACACATAATCTGGGTATTTAGGATCTTCAAAACCTGGAGGTTGTTTGACAAACACTTCTTCATGCACTTTCCCATACAAAAATGCACACTTGACATCGAGCTGATACACTTTGAATTTCATGAAAGAAGCAAATGCTAGAAAAATCCGAATAGATTCAAGTCTAGCAACCGGAGCAAAAACTTCATCATAATCCAAACCTTCAATCTGAGTAAATCCTTGAACCACTAATCTTGCTTTGTTACGAACCACAATTCCTCGATCATCTTTCTTATTTCTGAAAACCCAACGCGTGTCAATAGGATGAATATCCTTGGGCGGTTTCACCAATGTCCAAACTTGCAATTTTACAAACTGTTGCAATTCTTCTTGCATTGCTTGAACCCAAGAAGAGTCTGACAAAGCTATCTGAACATCCTTTGGTTCAATCTGTGATAAGAAACAAGTAGAAGACTTGTGTTGATGTCGAGTTTTGATCCCTTCAGAAACATCTCCAATCACGTTTGTTAGTGGATGTTTATGCTCAGAATTAATCCGCAAAGTAGGAATAGATTCCACATTCAAGTTAGTTCCTAAATGTGAATCCTCAGGATTATTTACTACTTCATCACTAGAATCATCATTTATTGATTCTTCTAGTTCAGTAAAGGGATCATGAGAAGCTTCAGTATCATCAGGATTTGAAGTTGTATCAACTTCATCATTTGACAAAGGATGAGAAGGTTCATGAGCAACAGATTCTTCAGTTGATTGAGGAGGAGAAAGATTAGAAGTAGATACTGGTGGAACAGAAGAAAGAATCGGCTCAACAGGAGAAGAAAGAACCAGAATGACAAAATCATCAGAATCCTCAACATGAGATGACACATCATTTTGAAAATGAGCAAGAGAATTAAAGAATGAGTCATAGTCAAATAACCATTCTGGACCGATCCCATTGGATGGAGAAGAAAACCGTAAGAATTCAAACTCATAGCATTCTTCTATTCGATGTGATGCCGTGTTATAAACTCTTTTGTTTTGAGAATTTGCTGAGTAACCTAAGAAAAATCCAGATTCAGATTTCTCAGCAAATTTGGAAAGACGATCCTTAGTTTTCATCATTAAACATGGGCATCCAAAAGGTTCCAGAAAGTGAATATTTGGCTTCCGATTATTCAGTAACTCATAGCTCGTTTTCTTTTTTTCTTTAACCACAAGAACTCTATTTAATACGAAACAAGCCGTATTAACTGCTTCAGCCCAAAAAGTTGTTGGTAATTTTGCATCCGAAAGCATAGTTCTTGCGGCTTCAATCAATGTTCTGTTCTTTCTTTCAGCAACTCCATTTTGCTGTGGAGTTCGAGAAGTACTGAATTGTTGAGAAATACCATGTTGAAGACAGAACATTTCCATGATGTAGTTCTTACACTCCGTTCCATTATTACTTCGTAACCTCTTTACTTTCAATGAAAATAAAGTCTCTAATCGTAAAATTAGATACTTAATTTTCTCAGCTGTCTCATCTTTAGTACTTAGAAAGTAAACCCATGAAAATCTTGAGTAATCATCAGTAATTACCAAGCAATAGGATTTACCACCAATACTCCTCACATTAACTGGGCCAAACAAATCCATATGAAGAAGTTCCAATGGAGTATTAATAGAATTCATCAATTTAGGTTTATGAGACTTTTTAGTTTGTTTTCCCTTTTTACAGGAAATATAATGATCATTTAGTGAGAAAGTCTGTTTAGGAACTCCAATCACTAAATCATTTTTGACTAAAAAGTTCATTTTCCTAAAATTGATATGCCCCATCCGTCTGTGCCATAATACTGAGTCCTTTTCTGATGCTTTGGACAATAAACAAGTATGCTCCATTGTAGGAGTTATAGATCGCATATCTAGGACATACATATCTTTAACCCTAGGAGCCCTCATAAGAATCCATTCTTTTGGAATAACAAAACCCGGTTTGAGAATCAAACACTCTTCATCATTGAACCATGTTGACAGCTTTTTGTCACACACTTGTGAAACACTAAGTAAATTATGTTGAAGTTGTTCAACATAATTCACTTTGTCAAAACTTATCTCGCCATTTGTGACAGTACCTTCATCATAAATCATTCCTCCTTTATCTCTCGCGAAAGCAACAAACCCTCCATTTTTGATTTTAACATCTTCTAATAAGGAGAGATTCCCAGTCATATGTTTTGAGCAACCACTATCTATGTACCACACATTATCGATAGCTCGGGATGACTGCAAGATATTTGATGGAAACAATTAGTTGCTAATGGAGACCCAAGCCTTGGAGGCTTTGGGTTGTCCAGTGATTTCATCTATGATGAAAACGTCAATTTCTTTGAAATCCTTTTTGAAATCTTTTGACGCATCATAAGATGATGATTTCTTCTTAGAAGAAACAAAAGTATTGATTCTCGGTTTTTGTGGATTTTCAGTAGATGGTTTTGAAACATTTTTGTCCTTTGAAGATTTAACTTGCTTTGAATGTTCTCTCGAACGTTTTCTAGCAAGTTTATGACAATCATTCAAAAGATGTCCACGAATTCCACAATAGAAACAACTTCGTGTTTCATACCTTCTCCGAGAATGAAAACTTTTATGAGAACTATGATGTGAAGGTTTACTTGTAGAAGCATCACATTTAGAATATGAGCTTTTACTAGTAGAAGCTTCACATTTTGAAAAATCAGATTTAGAAGCATGATATTGACCTTTTGGTGATGAAGAAGATGATTGTGATTTGTGTGAAGAAGAAGTTCTTTTCAAAATCTTGGTAACTTGTTTTGGAATTTCACAAGCTTTAGATTTTTCTTTATCTTTTTGATTTAAAACACACTTCTGAAGCTTTTCACAATCATCACAATCATTATTCTTCATTTTTGAAGATTGATTGGCAAAATCTGATGAATTATTCTCATGTGATGATTCAAAACTCTCTTTAGAAGAAACCTTTTGAGTTGTTTCTTTCGGAGGTTTTGAATCATCAATTTTTCCTTTCCCATACATAAACTCAGAATCAGATTCATCTTTAACTGGCAATTGAGAATAAGATTTTGGTGGTGGAACAAAATGATATCCAATTCCAACATTAGACTCTGCTTTTGATGCTTTAGCCTTTTCATTTAAATCATTTTGATATCCAATACCAGATTTAGATTTAGTATCTAAACGCTGTTTATGGATAATTTCATCAAAAACCACTGCTGATGTAGAAACATTCAACAGTTGTCTTTCAAGATCTAAAATTTTAGAATCAGCTTCAGATTTTTCTTGTTTAAGTAAATTCATCTCAACCAAATAACTGTTTATGATGGATTGCTGATTTAAAATTTTAGCTTTCAAATCATGAGTCTCAACATCAGTTGTCTCAAAACGTTTATTTAAAAGCTTGTTGTTTTCCACCAACTCCTTTTTTTGATATTTAATCAATTCAATGTCAGTTAAAAGTTATTGATTTTGAGGTTTGTAAAGACTGAGTTGATCACTCAAATCAGTACATTTTGAACAAATTTGTTCAAATGGAGAAGAATCAACCTCAGAGACATTTGCCATGAAAGCTTGGTTATGAGAATATTCCTCCACGTGTGCACTCCAATCATAAAATTCATCTGCTGTTGAAATTAGTGCTGATGATGTGGAAGCAGGAGTAGTATCTTTTCCAGAAGATTATGGTTGAGCAGAAGAATAGGTTTTGGATGTGGAAGGCTTGGTGAAACCAGATGTAGGTGCTTTAATTTTCTCACATTCCCGAGCAAAGTGCCCTAAATTCTGATAGTTGTAACACCGAACATTCGATTTGTCAAAACCTGGTTTACCCCCCAACTTGCTTTTTCCAGTTCTTTGAAGAAACTTTTTCACCTTTCTTGTTAACATAGCAAGATTCCATTGAAGATCCATTTCTTCAAGATCGTCAGGATGCAACTGATCATAATCTTCTTCAGTCAAGTCTACATTACCAACCTTTCCAGCAATAAACGCTTCATATGATGAAAGAAAAGCTGTGACAACATTTGCATGATCTTCAGTTATCTTTGAAACATGTTGATTGGAATTCTGTTGTTGATGATTGGTAGCTGTAGCACTTCCAGATCCATAAAATCCATAACTAGAATATCCACCTGTGGATCCACTAGAATTCCCACCATTGTATGTCTCAGAACCAGAAAACAATGTTGTTGTTTCTGAAGTTTTCTTAGAACCAAATTGAGAATATTGCATCATCTTTCCAGTCTCCTTCTTCTGTAAAGACACATCATATACTTGCAATTTGTTGATCAAGTCTTCATAAGCATATTCACCCAACGATTCATCTTCCATCAAAATGTTAGCTTTAATATCCCATCTTGAAGGTAAAGCTTCAATCAACTTCTCATTGATTTCAAGACGTTCCAAAATCAAACCATGTCTTTTGAGCTCACTGATTAGCTGAGAATATCGTACAATCAAATCATTAAAAGATTCATTTGGCATGCATGTGAATACATCCCATTGTTTCTTTAACAAATCACGTTTACTATTCTTCAACTTGTCATTTCCTGCAAACCTTTTCTCCATTGCTTTGTAGAGCTCATAAGCCGTATTTAAATCCTTCCATCCAGCAAGAACATCACTAGGAAGACTCATAGAGATAACTGATTTTGCTTTCTTGTCTCGATCATATTCTTTCCTTTCATCCGAAGTCATCATTTTGAGTGACTTGGGAGGAGGATTATTATCTCTATAAATTCCTTCAGCTCTAGGATGAATATATTGCTCTGAGATAGGAATCATTAAATCTGGATCATATAGAGCAATAAAGGATTCAAACCAATACCTCCAATCATCATAATCATTTTGACATAAAAACTTTGGTGGTTTGGTTGTAGTTCCGGTCTCTTGTTCATTCTTCATCATAACTTGCCAATTCACATGAGCCATTTCAACACTTAGAAGAATTCAAGAATACCAAAATAATGATTCGAGAATATCAATCTTCAAAAGTATTCCGAGAATAACACTGAATCCGAGAATAATAACAATCCGAGAATAACAATGTCAATCCGAGAGTAGTAAAAATTCCGTGAATACCACTCCGTCAATCACAACTAACACTGTTTATACGAAACTAACAAAATCCGTCAATACCATAATCCGTCAATACCAATTGTCCGTGAATAATACTCCGTTAATAACAACACACTGTTTTATACGACAATAACACAAAGTCCGTCAATACTCAACCACTGTTTATGCGATAATAGCTACTGTTCATGCGACAATAAGCTATTGTCGGATTACTATTCACGTAAGTGCAATCACTGATAAAATGGTAATGCTATTGTCAGACAAATATTATTCACGCAAAATTAATCACGGAACACTCTTATCCAATACTCACGGAATGCTAATCACGGAAGACTTTTCCAGAAATTGAAAAGTATTGTAAAACCTTCAATTCTAATTTGTTTTAACTAAAATTGATATCACTGAATTCGGAATTTGATTTTTGACACTCGTAAGTACTCAATTCAATCTTTTACCGTCAAATTAAAATCCTTACACTTGACGATGAACACGTAATCAATCTGAAGCAAATTGAAGCAAATTCAGATCAAATTCAGATGAATTATGATCACAAAATCACGTACAACAGTAATTCATCCAACTCTGAACTAAATTGAGCTCAACAGATATCATAAGTCGTCGTACAACAATGAAACAGTAACAACACGATCAATGTTGAAGCTTTCGAGTTCTTTTAATCAAACAAATACCTCAGATTTCTTTCTAACTCAATCAAACAGTCCTAATGTCTCTTCGTACGGCTCTGATACCACTTTGTTATGCCGCGGATCACCGAATCACAATTAGAACTTAACTAGTTTGTGGGGAATACAAACTAGTCAATCAAGATATGAATTAGAAAGAGAAGTCACGCAAAGTATTTGATCAAACTTGCTTTTGTATTAACAGAGAATTCTGAGACAACACATACAAAAGACTTACCGAAAAATTACATCGAAAGCCTATTTATAGACTAAACTATGTGACAATGCTAATTTAACTTTGACTTAGTCAATTCCGACAATACTATTGTCGGAATAACTTTACATACGACAATAAGCATTCACGGATCTAAGCTATTCTCGTAATATCTCTATTGTTGGGCTAAGCTATTCACGGATCTATTCTATTATCGCATAACATAAACACTTAAACAAGTTCTCAAAACAAAAACAAAAATGTAATCAAGCTTTAGACATTTTGCACCAACAAAAGGTACGACTTAGAAAGTCGTACTAGTGATAGTGTTGTCAAAACATCACATGTTATAATAAACACAGTTTTAAAAGAGGGATTCGTAAGTATAACTAATGAAATTAGTTATACAAAATAAATTCAAGTGTCCCAAAGGTGGCATCCTAAATCGTTCAGGGTAGCTTACGTCCTTTATGCATGCAGAAGTACCTGAGTCCTAATTCCCTGAAAAACATAGTAAAACGTCAACATTGAATGTTGAGTGAATTCACAGGTTTAGTATATACGTTAATCCAAGTTTAGTATAAATCATTCATGTACACAAACATAATGTTTATATGTATAGTAGGAAACCCAAGTTATTCTAGTAAAAGAAAACGTTTCCTATATAATGTATGAATGTCATTCTTACTACAAGCAATAGTTGTGTAGGAAACACAGGTTTAACAATCAAGTAAACATTTCCATTTAAATAGTTGTAGGAAACACAGGTTTAACCACTTAAGGTAAACATTTCCTATAAAAGTAATCGTGAAGGAACACCAATCCTATTTGTTGTATAGTTTTGTGGGAAATATAGACGATGATCCCTCTAAGGTGAGTTAGACCTTTAGAGTTAAAGTAACGACACCTAGTGCTATAACCAATCCACGACTAGTTTAGAGTTGTTGCCTCAGTAACAGGGTAAGTATACACTCCTCGTTATGACTGTCGTCGTGTGATTGGAATGACCAACGAGTTATATCAGTGGGAGGGTTGTCAAATCGATAGTACTATCTGTATACTCAGTGGCTAGAGTCACCTAGATAATGGTTATAGGTTGCAAGCACTGGGACTTATGTGCACTACAACTACCTCGCGTAAACCTAGGTTCGTACCAAGATTCGTTGTTTAATTCCCAAAATAGTTATGAAAAATCATTTCATACAAATAATTGAGTATAAAAGCTTGTAAAACAATTATATAAATACGTTGTATGTTATAGTAAAATAGTTCTATGTTTTCCACCCCAAGTTTAGAAAGCAGTAAAATAGTTAAAAGTGGGGCTGTGAACTCACTGGTAGTGATGTGCGATAATAGCTAGTAGTAGTAGAAATCCAACAGTGTTCTCAAAGTCCTAGACGCAATAAATATACTAACATAAGTACAATAGATTATTTGTTGTGTTTAAGTGTTTGTACAATATAGTTGGTGATAAATGTGTTTGAAAAATAAATATTATTTTCCGAGTTATGTTTGTCGTTGAATCAAATGTTGCATGTAAGTATGTAAATACATACTTATTAGTTGAGTATATATATTCGTATATTTATATTATTTGTTGTCGTCATGTATCTCTCTCTCTCTCTCTCTATATATATATATATATATATATATATATATATATATATTTATAATACACTTCTCAAAGTTCGTATATATATAAGTCGTAGTCGTTCGTAAATATATAATAGTTGTCGAGGTTTATATATATAAACATATATAAAATATAGTTTGTACCAATCATTTTACTCATTCTAATATACTCCATTTGTTGAAATAGATAATTATTATTGTCCCAAAGTTTGTCGCGTCCGTTTTATAACATTATTCGAATAAATACTCGTATAAAATAATATCTCGTGGTCGAGTACATTTTTAGTACCAAATTTTGGGTCGGGTATACGTACGAATGCGTAAGTTTTATTTATTCGAAAGTATATATATTTATACCCGTACTATTCGTCGTTGTATATATATATATATATATATATATAATTAATTGTAATGATAGTAATATTAGTCATAGTTATAATATAATATATAAAATATATATTAAAATATAATAATAAAAACAAACAAAAAGTTCGGTCACAGGACTTGAACTTGTGACCTTCCTTTCCTCAACACATGACAAAACCACAAGGCTAAGGACTTCATGTTTGTTTCTAAATGTAATGAAACATATTTATGTGTTTTGTGTGTGATCAAAATTAACAAGACATTCGACTGTCACTTGATCTACTATATTTGGTAGTTGCTATTCTTGGTAAGTGAGTGAGGTACAGACCAAATAAATCCATCCGTTCGGTTATAAGTCTCAAGCCATTCGGCTATCCATCACTAGCCGTTCGGCTGTTTCCTTTTTAGCCGATCGACTATCTCCATCCAGCCGGTCGGGTATGGGTGTTTTTAGTTCCTGCTCTGTTCGTAGTTCAATCACACAACCCAATTTATATATTCGTATTTTAACCAAGTTTTATATTGTTTTTAGTTGTAATCACTCATAATATGATGTATAAACATAATATAACAAGTTATACATATTATAACAATTTTAACCATCAATTTATATATGAAATCTAAGTATGTAAATAAAGTATAAAAAGGTTCTCACAATGGGTTTGTGATGAAGGTGATGATTCTGATATTATGGATGATGACTGATGATGATCGACTAATGATGATAACGTTATGAGATGATTATGTGATCATTTTGTTTGGGTTTTGATGAGAGTATAAAGATGAAGGTGAGTGTTTGCTCCTGCTTGTTCTCTACTACTTCCACTTCTGCTGTTGTTGCTTGACCGAGACCCAGAGAAAAAGAAGAACAAGAGCAAAGTAGGTGGTGATGAATTATTGATGATTTGAGCATATAGGAGGGAATAATATAAAATAGAGTTTAGTGTTTGAATGTCAAAGGGAGTATGGCTTGGTACCTTTTATGTCGACAAATATTTTCATACGTGATTATTATTTGGGTTTTTAACCCGTTAGCTTCGGGTACGGGTCAAATTGTGTGCCAATTTACATTCAAATTGCGTAATTATATTTTGAGGTAATTGTCCAAATACTTTATTATGAAGGAGAAAAATAATACTTTTATTATTTTTTACCTTTGGGTATGTTTTGTAATTATTTCTGTTCGTACGACACGTTTTATATATAAAACGTATAAAAGTTCTTATATTATAACAATAATATAATTTAAATAATATTCGTAATTAATAATTTTGATATTATTAATTATTTGTATCACAGACTATTGTATAGATGTTTATATGTCGGGTTCGACACGTTCGTTTCATACGTAATTATAAATAACTACGATTTTAAATAATACGTCGCGTATTAAATTAATAAGTTTTTCCAAACTTAATTCTTAAAAATCATTTTGAATTCACTAATCAGTGAATTAACTCTAGGTAATGCATGTAGTTAGGTGAAAAACTTTACCCTAATTGGAGGATTGTCACATTCTCCCCCCGTTAGCGAAATCTCGTCCCGAGATTTAAGTTGAGTCATGAGTCTCGATCACGTGTTCAAATAGGTGAGGATGTTTCTTTCGTATTTCATCCTCGCGTTCCCGTATAGACTCTGGACCTCGTTTCGAGTTCCATCGAATCTTGACGAGTTTGATCCGACTGCGTCATAATTTATGTGTTTTCCGATCAATTATTTTGATGGGTTCCTCCACAAAATTGAGTTTTGAGTCGATGAAGACCTCGTCAGGAGGAATGATTAGAGTTTTGTCTGAGAGACACTTTTTGAGATTACTAATGTGAAAAGTGTCATGGATGCTACTAAGCTCTTGCAGTAGTTTGAGCTTGTAGGCGACAGGACCAATCCTCACAAGGATTTCAAAAGGTCTGATGTAACGTGGGTTCAGCTTTCCTCGTTTGTCGAATCGTGCTATGCCCTTCCAGGGTGATACTTTGAGTAGGACTTTGTCTCCTACTTGAAACTCAAGAGGTTTATGACGGTTATCAGAATAACTCTTTTCTCTATCTTGTGCCGCTTTCAGTCGATTTAGTACTTGAGTTATCTTATCAGTGGTTTCCTGGATAATCTCAGGTCCAGACAACTGTCTGTCACCCAACTCTGCCCAACAGAGTGGTGATCGGCACTTGCGTCCATACAACACCTCAAATGGTGTCATCTGTATATTAGTGTGATTGCTATTGTTGTAAGAAAATTTGGCTAGAGGTAAGTGAGTATCCCAACTACCTCCAAAGTCTATCACACAAGCTCACAACAAGTCCTCGAGCGTTTGTATAGTTCGCTCGCTTTGGCTGTCGATTTGCGGGTGGTAGGCGGTACTCATATCGAGTCGAGTACCCAATGCCTGTTGTAGTGTTTGCCAAAAGTGAGATGTAAATCGAGCATCTCTGTCAGAGATAATGGATAGTGGCACACCATGGCGGGAAACGATTTCCTTCAAGTAGATTCTAGTTAGTTTCTCCATTCTGTCTGTTTCCTTGATAGCAAGAAAGTGGGCTGATTTTGTCAGTTAATCGACAATCACCCATATAGTATCAGTTTCTGATGATGTTTTGGGTAACTTCATGATAAAGTCCATCGTTATTTGTTCCCATATCCATTTGGGCAATTCGGGTTGTTGCAAAAGCCCATACGGCTTTTGGTATTCAACCTTGACCTTTGAGCAGGTATTTACACACGTAGGTGACAATGTCTCGTTTCATGCCAGGCCACCAATAGAATCCCTTCAAGTCATGGTACATTTTATCTGCACCAGGGTGTATCGAATAGTTGGACTTATGAGCTTCATCCAAAAATAGCTTGCGTAACTCGTCTACGCACGGTACCTAAATTCGATTCATAAAGTACAACACTCTGTTGTCCTTTGTTTCAAATTGTTTTTCCATTCCCTTCAAGGATTCATCCTTAAAGCGTTCTGGAGTGTAAACAGTTTGTTGTGCATCACGAATTTGAGTAATGAGATTCGAATGTATATTCAATCCCAAGGCTCGAACTCTGCGGGGTTTGACTCATTCCTTACGACTTAGGGCATCTGCTACTACGTTTGCCTTGCCTGGGTGATATTTGATCTCACAGTCGTAATCATTCAGTAGTTCGACTCAGCATCGTTGTCTCATGTTTAGTTCCTTCTGGTCGAATATGTGTTGGAGACTCTTGTGATCGATAAATATAGTGCACTTAGTGCCGTACAGATAGTGTCTCCAAATCTTAAGTGCAAAAATGACTGCTCCAAATTCTAAGTCATGCTTCGTATAATTTTTCTCATGCACCTTCAGTTGATGAGATGCATAAGCAATTAATTTGTCGTTTTGCATTAGAACGCAACCCAATCCCTGATGCGAAGCATCGCAGTAGACAACAAAATTCTCTACTCCTTCAGGTAGTGATAGGATGGGCACAGTACTCAGCTTCTGTTTCAGTAGTTGGAAGGCGTTTTCTTGTTTTTCGCCCCAATCGAATTTCTTGTCTTTCTGAGTCAAAGCGGTAAGTGGTTGGGCTATCTTCGAAAAGTTCACGATGAATCGTTGGTAATAGCCAGCTAGACCAAGAAATTGTCGTATCTTAGATGGGGCTTTAGGGGCTTCCCAGTTCTTAATCATCTCAATTGTGGATGGGTCCACGTGAATTCCCTTGTCACTGATCACGTGACCAAGGAAATGAACCTCTCGCATCCAAAATTCACATTTAGAGAACTTTGCATAAAGTTTCTCTTTCTAAAGTAGTTCGAGGATAAGTTTCAAATGTTGTTCGTGATCCTCTTTCGTTCGTGAGTACACTAAGATGTCGTCAATAAACACAATGGCGAACTTATCAAGGTAAGGTTTGCATACTCTGTTCATGAGGTCCATGAACACTGCTGGTGCATTTGTCAAACCAAAACGCATGACTAGGAACTCATAATCACCGTAACGAGTCCTAAACGCAGTTTTCGGTACATCTTCTTCTTGTACCTTCAGTTGGTGGTAACCAGATCGTAGGTCAATTTTTGAATAGTAACTTGACCCTTGTAATTGATCAAACGGATCATCAATGCATGATAACGGGTATCGATTCTTGATAGTTACCTTGTTCAATTCTCGGTAATCGATGCACATCCCCATAGATCCATCCTTTTTCTTGATAAACAAAACTGGAGCTCCCCGAGGCGAAAAGCTCGGCCGGATGAATCCTAAGTCTAGGAGCTCTTGTAACTGTGTAGACAGCTCCTGCATCTCTGATGGAGCTAGACGATATGGTGCCTTAGCGATTGGTGCAACTCCTGGCACCAGATCGATATGGAACTCGACTTTTCGCGGAGGTGGCAATCCTGGTAAGTCGTCAGGAAACACTCCCGGATAGTCACGTATGATAGGTATATCATCTATGCGTTGCTCCTCGGATTTCTTTTCAACTACGTGTGCCAGGAATGCTTGGTATCCCTTTCAGAGATACTTACTGGCTTTCATGCAATTAATCATTTTTGTGGCACTTCTTCGTTTCTCCCCTTGTATCACTAAAGTTTCTCCTGTTGGTAATGGTAAGCGTACCAACTTATCGAAACATATGATCTTGGCGCAGTTCTTCGACAACCAGTCCACGCCAACTACAACGTCGAAACTTCCCAACTTAACCGGTAGCAAGTCTATTTCAGAGAGATGACCTTCTAATTCCAAGGTACATCCCGGTACTATTTCTCCTGATTCGATCAACTCACCATCGGCTAGTTCTATAGTATATATGTTATCTAACTTACGTGATTCAAGTTCTAATAGTGGTCTAAACTCAGTAGACACAAAACTTAAATCAGTACCCGAATCATTTAACACAGAGGCATAATGGTTGTTTACGAGAAACGTACCAGTGACGGTGTTAGGGTCCTGGTGTGCCTCTTGTGCTCCGATCACGAATGCTCTCCCTTGAGCCGGTTGATTGTTGATGTTGTTGGCTTGGTTGTTGTTACCATGGTTGTTGGTGTTTTGGTTGTTATTGTTGCGGTTTTGGTTGTTGTTGTTAAGTTTAGGGCATCGGTTCCGGTAGTGCCCTAAATCACCACACTCAAAACACCCTGGTTTTGCCGTTCATTGATTACTCGTGGGGGAGGGTTGGTTCTACAGTCCTAGGTTTTGTGACCCCACACTCTACAGTTGCCACAATACCCACATCTACCCTCGTGGTGTCAATTGCACTTTCCACACTTAGGCTTGTTACCTAGGTATGGTTTTGATTCAGTGGTGGTGGCAGCGTACGCTTTTGCGTTTCCTCCACTTTTCTTGTTTTGCTGACCCTGATGGTCAGTACCACCACCATTCCGCTTTCTCTTTGCACCACCGGAACTACCAGCATCAGTGTTACTTGATTCGCCTTTCCCTGATACAACCTTCTTAGTTAAGGTCCCCATTCTGACCGCCTCATCGGTCAACCTTTGTGCTAGAGTAACAGCACTCCTGAATGTGGTAGTTCTGATGATGTAACCAAACTCCTGATCTGAGGTGCCAATATCCAGATGTAACGCTCAATGCATTTAAACTCGGGTGTCACCATATGTTGCAATAATCGTGCTAGTTCCTGAAACTTAGTGGTGTACCCGGTGACATCAGCACTAATCATTTTGATATCCCACAAATCAGTTTCTACCTTTTGCATCTCACTACGGGGACAGAACTCTTCCTGCATCATGTTTTTCAGTACTCCCCATGACATGGAATGAGCAGTTTCCCGTCCAAGGGATTGAAGTTGACTGTTCCACCATGTTGGCGCCTTGTCAGCCAAGGTGTAGGTGGCATACTTCACCATACAGTCAGGTTAACAGTCACTGATGTCCAGCACAGACTCTATCTTTTCTATCCAATGGATAATACCAATTGCACCCTCTGTGCCGCGGAAAGTAGTTGGCTTACAAGCCAGAAATGTTTTGTATGAACACCCGCGTCGAGTATTCACAGTAGTCTCAGCGTTCACAGGGGTATACCCACTGTTATTTATCACATTCTCGCGATTACGACTTGCTTCATACTGAGCAATACCTTCAGCTATTCGTCTCGCGATCATTTACTCAGTAGTTTCCTCGTTGTTGGGTGGTGGAGTGGTTTCATAGACTGGAGGAGTAGTCATTCGTCGATTGTTCCTAGTAGTTCGTTGTTTTGGTGGCATGATTTCGTTCTGCGATGAATAAAATGCAGAAGTCAATGCCAAGTTAGTGAATGTGAAAAGAACAAGATTTCACATTGTTCAGTTAATGAATAGCATGAAAGATTGAAGTTATTCCATTATGTATCATACGACTTTGAAACGTCCACATGTACTTAGTATAATATAATCACATTGGTCAGACGTCATTATATGATGCTAACTACATATTTCTTTTCATTATCATATAACACAATCAGGTTCAAAGGATTTCAAGATAAGAATCAATAGTCAAGGTGTGATATTTTTCAAGGTTTACATAGAATGATTACAAGAGGCTATCAGTTGTTTTTCGTTCTAACACACGTATGTAAATGTAAGTAGAATACTCTAGTCGATAACAAATGTAACGAATATGAGATATATAAACCAAACATAAGTTATATTATATCAAAAGTTACAACGCTTATACATGAGTTTCGTACAAAACAGGATGGGATTTCCAATATACCCATCGGCGGTTAGCGCTATACAAAAGTAATGGGTTTCCTATCCATATACCCATCTAACATAATTTTTCACCTAATACATAGTGGCACATCTTGCTATTCATAGATCTAATAAAATAAGGTAAAAACTGTTGGGTTTTCTTTTTCCTAACTATATTAATATACATGCAGCAGAATTATAACAAAAAAATTAATCTAGGGCTATTAGGAAACAAAACCCTAAAGGATCTTAACTTGAATAAATAAAAGCAATAAAACAAATAGAT
This sequence comes from Pseudognaphalium luteoalbum, assembly GCA_963422505.1. NCBI lineage: Eukaryota > Viridiplantae > Streptophyta > Magnoliopsida > Asterales > Asteraceae > Pseudognaphalium > Pseudognaphalium luteoalbum. The sequence goes on from OY730193.1 coordinate 82,671,516, forward strand.
AAAGAGGAAAAATACTAACCTTTGAGAACACAATTTCTCACGCGGAGTCCACCAAGCAGAACCTTCTTACTTGGAGGCGAGTGCCCAAATTAGAACACCTCTAATGGCTCACACCCAAAAGAACTAGAGAATTCCCAAGTCTCCTAAGGTCACGACTCTAGGTCGCAAAACTCTTACAAGGAGAAGGAATAAAAAGAGAACTAGAATTGAAACTATTCAATTCAAAAGATACCAAGAAAACCTAAAGGGTATGCCCCTATTTATAGGGGAGGAGGAGACCTAAGGGTTTGTCATCTGGCCGATGTGGAACAGACATCCATCCGGCGGATGGATCTTCCATCCGGCGGATGCATGATGTTTCCATAAAACCCTTTTCTCAATCCATCCTTTATCGTTTCTGTTAATTTCTATTAGCTTCTAATTAATTTATCAACTTTGATGAATCAACAAACTAAATAATTAACTTAAAATATTAATTCTAATTAATATTATCTCTCATTTATTTCTCTTACTGTTCAATTGAGGCGACCCAAAAAGGACTCTACTTTTAATGATACACTTACCAATTAGTTATGATATTGGAAACTATTCCAACAGTCTCCCACTTGGACAATTCATCAACTATTATTGGTCTAAGCTTTATCACATTAACTAAGTAGAGAGTGTCATCCAATGCAACTGCCGAACTCTGATTTATATCTAGAGACAACCCTTTAGACAAGTGATAATATATTCCTCTGTTTCTGATATCATATGAAACTGGGACATGGATTTAATCAATCTCCAGATCCAAGATTATGTTTTCTAATTTCTGATCAATTTGACTATATAGGACTACAAAATTGTATACATCAATTTAGTCCTGGCTTGGCTAAGTGCTTTATTAGTCAACATCTAATCATCAGATGACCCATGATATCGCTTTTTCCATTAGGCAAAAAGGAACAAATAAATTTCGACTACATAGCACTAGTCAACTCATCATGTCATACCTAGCATACCCTTTATAACTGGCATTTACGCATAGCGTTTGAGTATACTAAAGTATAACAGACTTGAAAAACTAGAAACTCAATGTATCTCCATTTTAAGAATATAAGATATTATCATCTCAGAGTTACTTGTGATTTCAATCCATGAAGTAACTTCCATGAGTGCGGGTCTCTCCTATACTTAAATCCCCATTAAGTACCCATGAGTGTTGCAGCAATGTCCATGCAATGTCTAATCTCCATAAACAATCTACTAACACTCCATGACAGTCTTAATTCACCACATACTTCCTATAGTGTGATCGACTGAGGAGGTTTGAGTAAATCTTATTACTCTGGAAGTGGTGTCGAAACATGCTAAACTTGAAACACAATGACAAACAATAGCAAATGGTAGAACTCCTTCCAATAAATAAATCTCCATTATATAATCACCAAGTCTATTCATGTTTCAATCATTGTTTGTAACGTTAAAAAATAAAACTAACAACTAAAACTTTATGTTATCTCGTAACCTCATGCTCCTAGCAAGTTTACTGTGTTGGAATCAACCAATGACGTTGCGAACTGATTAGTTTGACTATCCTCTAATCCTCACAATCACATGTCCTTTATGCTCCTAGCGGTTTTCTTGTGTCTGGGCTTAGTCAGTGTCTTTGTGAACGGATCAACCGGACAATCCTCTGATCTTCACAATCACATGTCCTTTTATGCTCCCAGCATTCTCTTGTGTTCATAATTACTCAGTGTCTTTGTGAACGGATCAGCCGGACTATCCTCTAGATCTTCACAATCACTTGTTCCTTTCCGAACAAAAATGGTATTTCTTTTCAAAACGTTTTGAATCTCCATGTCTCCTCTTCTCCATTCAGTAAGATTCCCAAATCAGATTGTGAACGACTATCATCTCTATCTGTTTGGAAACTTACGTCACTATGACCTGTTACTCTGAATTCCTTTTCTCCACTAAAAACCTGTCTTCAGTATTTCTCAAATACTTGAGAATGTTCTTTACAGCTGTCAAATGACTTTCACCAGGATTGTGCCGATGTCGACTCACTTTTCTCCAAGCAAATGAGACATTAGTCTTTGTACACGTCATGGCATATATGATCGATCCTATAGCCGGAGCTTATGGGACTCGACTCCTTTCATCTAATTCTTGCTAAGTCTTTCGGACATAGATCCCTTATAATCTTTTATGCCCTGATGTAAGGGTAGATTCCTTTTTTTTAGAATTCTCCATTCTAAGACCTTCTATAATTTTATTGTAAGTACAAGTCATGGCTAAGTTCTATGAAACGTTTCGACCTATATCATTTAAATCTTTATACCAAGAATATATGTTGCATCTCCTTAATCTTTCATAGCGAAACTTTTCCCAACCAATCCTTTACACCTTATGTTGGGATTCCATTTCCTATGAAGTATTATATCATTCACATATAATACTAGGAAGACTACAACACTCCCACTGAACTTTACATATATACAGGACTCATCTTTGCTTCTAGAAAATTCAAATTTTTGGACTTTCTCATGGAAGCATAGATTCCAGCTATGAGAGGCTTTTTTAAGTCCATAAACTTTCTTATGAAGCTTATACGCTCTATTAGGATACTTTACACTTTCAAAACCATCTGATTGTGCCACAAACACATCCTCTGTTAGTTTTCCATTAAGGAAAGCGGTTTTGATATCCATTTGCCAAATTTCACAATAATGAAATGCAGCTATGGCTAGCATTATCCTAATTGACTTTCTCTTAGCTACTGGTGATAAGGTTTCCTCATAATCAATCCCGAGGGTTTGAGTATAGCCCTTTGCTACCAACTTAGCTTTTATAAGTGTGTACTTTCCCATCCATGTATGTCTTCTTCTTGAAGATCCACTTACAATCTACTGTCTTAAGACCAGGTGTAGCATCAACCAAAATTCCAAACTTGGTTGTCATACGTAGACTGAATTTCGCTTGCTTACTTCCACTTACCATCCTCAGGGCCTGCCATCGCTTCCTTGCAGTTAGCAAATTCATCTAATTCACTTAGTGTACTATCACTAATTTTAGCCTCTTCTTCTATATTGAGACCATAATAGAACTGAGGAGGATTGCTAACTCTACAATTGCGAGTGGGTAAGGATATGTCATCAAGTTCAATAGGCATCACCACCTCTTGTTGAACGTTAGTGTTTATCATAATTTCTTCATTGGTAGATCCTTGAATCTTTTCAATATAAATCATACTCCCACTGTCCTCTTTAGATATTGTTTCTCTTTTAAGGAACATTCCTCTTTGAGCTATAAACAAGTATCTAAACGACTCCTATGGATAACCGATTAGAAATACCTTTTAGATCTGGCTTTTATGCTAAGTTTCTCGTCTAATGATAACTTCACAACTCTAGATCTGGATGTGCCTAAGAGAAAACCTTTCCCTTCCACATCTCTTCTTGGTGAATACTAGATTTAAGATATGCGAGAATGTCTATAATTTCTAACCCCAAAAGTTTATTGGAGGTATTGCCCGACTCATCATAAATTGAACCATGTCTAACAAGGTTCTATTTCCCTTTTTAGCAACTCCATAAGGCTATGGTGTTCTAGGAGGAGACAACTGTGAAACTATTCCACAGTTTCTAAGATGATCAAGAAACTTGATACTAAGGTATTCTCTTCCCCTATAGGATTGGAGTACCTTTATCTTTCTGCCCAGTTGGTTCTCTACTTCGTTCTGATATCCTTTTGAACATTTCAAAATTATCGGACTTATTTTTAATCTGATAAACATATCCAAATCTATTGAGTAGTGATTTCCATCTTTGTAGCGCATCGGAATTGTCCACACACATCCATGTGCACTAAGTCTAATGTTCCTTCACCTCTTTCACACGATCTTGTGAATGGTGATTTAGTCATCTTGCCTGATAAACAAGATTCGCATACATCATCCGATTTATGGTCAAATGGTTCCAACACTCCATCCCTTTGGAGTTGGGTGATGTGTTTCTTATTTTGGTGCTCAAGACGAAAATTCCACAATTTAGATTTATTAATCTCATTAGACGAATGAACATTTAAATTACTCTGCTGACCTATTTAACATTTTCATACATGCCTTTGCTAGGAGAAGCTCTATCATCATTCTCATTATCAAATGAAAACTGATAACTATCCTTAAACTAGCATGAAATGAAACTATGTTTCGAATAACAACAATTATTTAAATGTATCATAACTCCGGATTTTAGCATGAACTCAAACTTTCCAATGGGCGTGACTATCTTGTCTCCCATGACTAAGTTGAGCTCTTCATGCTTCAAACTCCCACTTTCCTTTATACCTTGCAATACAGTGCAAATGTGAGTACCACACCCTGTATCCAAGACCCACGAATTAGAAGTTTTAATAATGCGGAGTTCGATTACTTATATACCTGAATCCTTTTTCGGCCATTCTGTCTTTAAGGTCCTTCAGATATTTTGGGCGGCAACGCTTCTAGTGTCCCACTATGTTGCAATAAAAGCACACTGCTTTCCATGGATTACTTGGTAGATGCAATCTCAAATTCAGTCTTTCTCTTAGCCCCACGATTGGACCTTCCATTCGTAGCTATTTTAGATCTCATCCTTTCTTTTCATCACGACCAATTTTACAACACAGGAGCTGCTGAGCCAGAGGGCAAATCCTTATTGATCCCTCGCTTAGCAGTTTGCAGTAATTTTGGAGTTACATTATTGAGGTGTCAATCTCATTCAAATCCATTTGACATGAGATTACAAACTGTTTGTATACATCTGGTAGACCGGACAGAACTATGGTGATGGAAAACTCTGTATCGGATATCATATCCAATGATTCCAACCTATCAATGTACCCTTTCATCTCCAAGATGAAAGCACAATTAGAAGTTCCAGGTTTGGGTATGCAAGCCATGAGGTATCTAACCACATTAAGGCGTTCTTTGCTTGCTCTTTTCCTGAACCATTTCTTTTGACTGCTGGTTCATTTCATAAGCCCAAGTATTCTCAAAAGTCTTTTGCAATTGAGGGCTCATGAAGATACTTTATTCGCATCATCATAATGTTTCCGGTGAGATTGAATATGCTCTTGGGTTGAATCATTATCATTTGTGGGAATTTGTTCATCGATAACATACTCCTTGTTCTCATACCTTAGGCTAAACCTAAGATTCGCATTAGTCCATACAGTTTGGACTGGTAAGTCTTTCCCTCCCTAAAACTGAGAGTAGTGAGGAATTCAAGTTGTTTGTTGAATTAGGAACATGAGGATTATTACCATTTTAAGCAAACATCTTTAAGATAACCTAGTTTTAGTTATTTTGAGTATTCCTTAATTAAATTACCCAATTTCAAATTAAGGCTAGGATCCATATTTTAGATTCATTTTATGAAGAGGTTTGCCATAATCATATCGCGAATTTATTTTAGGTAGACAATGCTCTTGTCAGTTTAATTCTCCATGAAATTCCTAGTTCTTTTAAGATTCATTGATTTCCATCAATGGCATGTTAATCTCGGATTATGCTCATCGACCATTCATGACTGGTGTGCCGAGGATCATGAACAAGACGGTAAACTTAACCATGCAAAACCCGCATGGTCCCCAGCTCGAGTACGCTCAAGAATCACGAGTTCCACATCATCTCTCAATATGTTCTCACATTAATGTGCCGGTAAACCACAAACGCTCCATTAACAGACCATACGAAAGATGTGCGGTTTTCATGGGTTAGAATACTATTCACGTTTTAGAGTATCTACAACGGGATTTTGTTTTATTACTTTTAGGTCATACTTTTGATCTTAACATCATCCTATCAAAGTCCTCGGCAGCTCTATTGAACGCACAAAGAAGCAGAGAATACCTCTCTTATAGTTTGTTCACTATGGGTGAGCCGATTCATCAATTGACTGACGATGTATTCAACTTTAATAATACATATACTTATAGCTCATAATATATGTAACGTCTCTCTTTAAACTCTTAAAGTCTACGGCTCTATTTTAAAACATTTTAAAATTTAGGGGTATATTTTAAACATTTCAAAATATAGGGTCTAAAGTGTAAATTCATTTTACCAATTTAGACAATTCCATTTCCAATTTATCTTTACCTACATACTATTGCAGATAATTAAATGCTAGTATTTATCAAGCTAAGGCTCTGATACAACTGTTGGGTTTTCTATTCCCTAACTAGATTAATATATACATGCAGCGGAATTATAACAAAACAATTAATCTAGGGCTATTAGGAAACTAAACCCTAAAGGATCTTAACTTGAATAAATAAAAGCAATAAAACAAATAGATAAAGAGGAAAAATACTAACCTTTGAGAAAACAATTTCTCACGCGGAGTCCACCTAGCAGAACCTTCTTACTTGGAGGCGAGTGCCCAAATTAGAATACCTCTAATGGCTCACACCCAAAAGAACTAGAGAATTCCCAAGTCTCCTAAGGTCACGACTCTAGGTCGCAAAACTCTTACAAGGAGAAGGAATAAAAAGAGAACTAGAATTGAAACTATTCAATTCAAAAGATACCAAGAAAACCTAAAGGGTATACCCCTATTTATAGGGGAGGAGGAGACCTAAGGGTTTGTCATCTGGCCGATGTGGGACAGACATCCATCCGGCGGATGGATCTTCCATCCGGCGGATGGATGATGTTTCCATAAAACCCTTTTCTCAATCCATCCTTTATCGTTTCTGTTAATTTCTTTTAGCTTCTAATTAATTTATCAACTTTGATGAATCAACAAACTAAATAATTAACTTATAATATTAATTCCAATTAATATTATCTCTCATTTATTTCTCTTACTGTTCAATTGAGAGAGACCCAAAAAGGACTCTACTTTTAATGATACACTTACCAATTAGTTATGATATTGGACATTATTCCAACAAAAACATCCCTACTGCCGTCCTAACCACGGCCATCATCACACAAACTTCAACCACAAATCCTGCGACCCTCGTGCGTCTCTCTAACACCCTCACACACGCATGTGCAGACTCAACAATCTCTCTGGCGGCAACCATGTTGCCCTGCAAGAAGTGGCAACGCTCATGCATGTCTGCCACGTCTCCATCTAAACGAGAGACATCGCTCTGCAACCCCATAAGATGAGTACCCCTTCCAGCAGAAAGGTGAAACAAGGTACGCATCACAGCAACAAGAGTAGGGAGGGTCAACTCTACAGGCTCTCCGATGGTAGGCAGTGGAGCTGGTGATCGCGAAGACTCTCCAGTCTCAAACGTAGAGGTAATCTCCACCGCCCTAGCATAGGAGTCATCCACTCCAAATGAGCTAACCCAGGTACTCTTTGTGGTGGCTCGGTAGGCTTGACCATCGGCGCCTTATCTCTCGGCGCTAAGGGTCCAATGGGGAAATCTCGGACACACATCCTCGGTGTCCTCCTCAATACCTGTCCTGTAGAAGGCTGTAACACTTCGCAATTTCAACATAATTATAAACAGTAATTGCACGCATTTCTAGGCTAATTCCCTAACTAAGAGTGAATTCACAACACATTTTAGAGGTAAGTCTAGCAGAGCCCAACTTGTTAATACGCGAAATATTACATATTTCGTAATTGTTATAATTGCGTACAAAACAATTAGAAATAAACGCGATAAAATAATACGACTGTTGGTGAACAAAACTATTTAATAATACGAAACTATTAAATAACGTTATTATTTATTAAATATTATGTCGATAATATTTACGAAGTAGTTTGTATTGTGCGAAATATAAATTGAATGACAAAACATATCCGTAAAACTGAGACAAAGCAAAGTTATATTTTATAACCCAAATATTTTCATAAAATATTTGATTTAAAAACGTATTCGAAAACCTTTTTAGAAATCTACCACTTAAAAGTATTATGCTATTTAACGATAGGGTAAACGAAATAACGTGAACACGAGACCCAAACGGGTCGGCCCAGACCCGCGGACTCAACCACAAACCGACCCGTGACCCACTCCTTTAAAAAACCATCTTACCCCTTTCATTTCTCATTTTCACCAACAACAACCAACCCGATTCTCTCTTTCTCTTCAAAATCGTAGCCACAAAACCACCCCAAAACATCACCAAAAACTCATCATCTTGCGGAGGAGATTCAAGAGGAAACGACCACCACATCACAAGCTTCATCTTCATCTTCTTCTTTTTCATTTTCGTGGTACGAGACTTTAAAACTCTTTTAAATTACTTATAAAGCTTTTATTTACATACTAGAACGTTTACTCAACAAGATTATATCCAAAAACTGACTAAAAATGCGTTTTTGAAGTTAAAAATATGATCAGTTTGTCCTGCGAACCGAAACTCACCTACCAAAAAAATTTGAACTCACGAAGTCAAACTGCGAAGCGAACTGACTTGCGAGTTGACCTGCGAACCGACCGCGAGTCGAGACTTGCGAGTCGAGGCTTGCGAGCCGAACCGAGTCACGAACTGAACTGGCTTGCGAGCTGAATTGAACTGCGAACCCACCTGCGAGTTGACTTTGCAAAACCGAAAATTTCGAGCTGAAACTAACGAATTTAAATTTTTTATGCGTTTATATTAAAACAATATATACATAGATAAAAAAATTCCAGCTGACCTGGCAGCTGACCCCAGCCAGGGGCTCTGCCCCTTGGACCCCGCTACCAGGGGCGCTGCCCCCGGACCCCCGTCACCCAAGTATACAACAACTCGAACATAATAACAATACTTTGAAAATTATTATTTCAACCGTCACCAACGGATCACACATGTTTTCTAAAACAAACGATTAAACAAACTTTGGACATAACTAGTTGTGTAGACAACTAGCCTAGATGGTCTTGCGAGAAATCTACTTATAGTAATATCTCTTGCGTTTAGGACGTTAAGGACTTTACCCGGGCTTAGGCTTTGCTAGCACTCGAACACATTTAGCTCACCATGTGAGTTCACAGCCCCTACTTTTACTATTTTACTACTTTTGAACAGGGGTGGAAAACATAGCACAACTTTTATTGTTGCCATAACTTACATTGTTTTAGCGATTGCTAACTTGTTGATTATTTCCAATTACCATTTATTAATGATGATTTCATGTTCTACTTTGGAGCTAAACTTACACACTTTATGAATGATTTCATACGTGCAAACTACTTATAAAACGTCTCCAACTTTTATACAAACTGTCTATTATGAAACAACATGTTCATAAACATTTGAAAAGTCCCTACGTCTTGGGAAAACATACAGAAAGTCCCTACGTCTTGGGCACACGCACAGAAAGTCCCTACTTCTTAGGCACGCATTGAAAAGTCTCTACGCCTTGGGCACACAGAAAGTCCCTACTTCTTGGGCAAGGTTTCATCCTACATCTTGGGTGAAGGCTCTACTTCTTGAGCAGTTGGGTCCTACGTCTTGGATGTCAGTCCTACTTCTTGGACACAACCTGAAAAGTCCCTACTTCTTGGGTAGACATTGTTAGGTACTACTTCTTGGACAAACGTTTTAGTCCCTACTTCTTGGGCAAACATTGTTAGGTCCTACTTCTTGGATAAACTTTTCAAACTATACTTTTGGGAAATCTTATAGGATTTGTCTTTCCTCTACAATCTAAACTATACTTTTGGGAGACATCCCAGCTAAACTACTTGTTTGATGAACATTATTTAAATTGTTATGGCAAAACATTACAAACACATTTGGTTACAAAAACTGTACACGTAAACTTAAAACCTGTGAATTCACTCAACCTTGTTGTTGAATTTTACTATGTTTTTCAGGGAATTAGTTGCACGTAAGACCTCCTGCACACATGGAATCTAGGCGACACGCGAAGCTTTAGGATGCCAATTTTTGACAATGGGATTTCTTTTATATAACTAAGCTGTTTAGTCATACTTACGAAATCTACTTTTGTAACTTAATTACTTTTTAACTTATACGATTCGATGAATCGTAAACTTTGTAACTATTACTCTTGGCATCTTAATATATATGTTCAGTTGTAATCATATGCTCTGATATGTATGCATGTACTTTGTATACGTCGACACCCCCACTCAATCTAATACTTCCGCAAACTTCTATTAAACTTAATTAACGATTTTGGTGGTGTGACAAAGGCCCAGCAGTCATATGACATGTCCCCATAAAAGTATATGCAAGCATGCGTGTGGTAGGATCAGTAGGAGCAGTAACAGGTGGGACCACAGGTGTAGTCAGTGGTGGTGCTACATATGCATCACTAGTGTCATCCGAAATAGCCTTAGGGTGAACAGTCGGGCTCTCAACTCCTGAACTCGCAAGGCTTTGGTAGGTGTCCTCAGTCGGCTCCTCGTCGGAGTCAGTCACGTAAATCAAAAATTGTCTCGACATGCTGAGACAAAAGAAATCATGGGTGACGTGTCAGTCATATGTTAGTTGTATGCAAAAGTATGTATGCGTGAATGTATGAAAGTTCTAGCCAAGGCTATAGTCTAGGTCTCTAAGGTTTTAGGTCACTTAAAGACTTCTAGTTCGCTATAACCAATAGCTCTGATACCAAGTCTGTCACACCCCCAAAATTGGTAATCGCATTTATTTAGTAATTAGCGGAAGCATTTTGAGTAAACAGCGGGGGTGCCAAAGTTTGTAGCAGAGCATATGATCATACAGAACATATTATTTAAGATGCCAAAGTTTGAAGTTATTATAAAAGGTACGACTTAGAAAGTCATACTAGTAGTAGTGTTGTCAAAACATCACATGTTATAATACATACAGTTTCAAAAGAGGGATTTCGTAAGTATAACTAATGAAATTAGTTATACAAAAGAAATTCAAGTGTCCTAAAGGTGGCATCCTAAATCGTCCAGGGTAGCTTACGTCCTTTATGCATGCAGAAGTACCTGAGTCCTAATTCCCTGAAAAACATAGTAAAACGTCAACATTGAATGTTGAGTGAATTCACAGGTTTAGTATATACGTAGTTAATCCAAGTTTAGTATAAATCATTCATGTACACAAACATAATGTTTATATGTATAGTAGGAAACCCAAGTTATTCTAGTAAAAGAAAACGTTTCCTATATAATGTAAGAATGTCATTCTTACTACAAGTAATAGTTGTGTAGGAAACACAGGTTTAACAATCAAGTAAATATTTCTATTTAAATAGTTGTAGGAAACACAGGTTTAACCACTCAAGGTAAACATTTCCTATAAAAGTAATCGTGAAGGAACACCAATCCTATTTGTTGTATAGTTTTGTGGGAAATATAGACGATGATCCCTCTAAGGTGAGCTAGACCTTTAGAGTTAAAGTAATGACACCTAGTGATATAACCAATCCACGACTAGTTTAGAGTTATTGCCTCGGTAACAGGGTAAGTATACACTCCTCATTACGACTGCCGTCGTGTGGTTGGAATGACCAACGAGTTATATCAGTGGGAGGGTTGGCAAATCGATAGTACTATCTGTATACTCAGTGGCTAGAGTAACCTAGCTAATGGTTATAGGTTGCAAGCACTGGGACTTATGTGCACTACAACTACCTCGCGTAAACCTAGGTTCGTACCAAGATTCGTTGTCTAATTCCCAAAATAGTTATAAAAAATCATTTCATACAAATAGTTGAGTATAAAAGCATGTAAAACAATTATATAAATACGTTGCATGTTATAGCAAAATAGTTCTATGTTTTCCACCCCAAGTTTAGAAAGCAGTAAAATAGTTAAAGGCGGGGCTGTGAACTCACTCGTAGCGATGAGCGATAACAGCTAGTAGTAGTAGTAGTAGAAATCCAATAGCGTCCTCAAAATCCTAGACGCAATAAATATACTAATATAAGTATAATAGATTATTTGTTGTGTTTAAGTGTTTGTACAATATAGTTGGTGATAAATGTGTTTGAAAAATAAATATTATTTTTCGAGTTATGTTTGTCGTTGAATCAAATGTTGCATGTAAGTATGTAAATACATACTTATTAGTTGAGTATATATATTCGTATATTTATTTTATCTGTTGTATATATATATATATATATATATATATATATATATATATATATATATATATATATTTATAATACACTTGTCAAAGTTCGTATATATATAAGTCGTAGTCGTTCGTAAATATATAATAGTTGTCGGGGTTTATATATATAAACATATATAAAATATAGTTTGTACCAATCATTTTACTCGTTCTAATATACTCCATTTGTTGAAATAGATAATTATTATTGTCCCAAAGTTTGTTACGTCCATTTTATAACATTATTCGAATAAATACTCGTATAAAATAATATCTCGTGATCGAGTACATTTTTAGTACCAAATTTTGGGTCGGGTATACGTACGAATGCGTAAGTTTTATTTATCCGAAAGTATATATATTTATACCCGTATTATTTGTCATTGTGTATATATATATATATAAATATATATATATATATATATATAATTAATTGTAATAATAGTAATATTAGTCATAGTTATAATATAATATATAAAATATATATAAAAATATAATAATAAAAACAAACAAAAAAGTCGGTCACAGGACTCGAACCTGTGACCTTCCTTTCCTCAACACATGACATAACCACAAGGATAAGGACTTCATGTTTGTATCTAAATGTAATGAAACATATTTATGTGTTTTGTGTGTGATCAAAATTAACAAGACATTCGACTGTCACTTGATCTACTATATTTGGTAGTTGCTATTCTTGGTAAGTGAGTGAGGTACAAACCAAATAAATCCATCCGTTCAGTTATAAGTCTCAAGCCATTCGGCTATCCATCACTAGCCGTTCGGCTGTTTCCTTTTTAGCCGATCGGCTATCTCCATCCAGCCGGTCGAGTATGGGTGTTTTTAGTTCCTGCTCTGTTCGTAGTTCAATCACACAACACAATTTATATATTCTTATTTTAACCAAGTTTTATTTTGTTTTTAGTTGTAATCACTCATAATATGATGTATAAACACAATCTTACAAGTTATACATATTATAACAATTTTAACCATCAATTTATATATGAAATCAAAGTATGTAAATAAAGTATAAAAAGTTTCTCACAATGGGTTTGTGATGAAAGTGATGATTCTGATACGAGGATGATGACTGATGATGATCGACTAATTATGATAACGATATGAGATGATTATGTGATCATTTTGTTTGGGTTTTGATGAGAGTATAAAGATGAAGGTGGGTGTTTGCTCCTGCTTGTTCTCTTCTGTTTCCACTTCTGCTGTTGTTGCTCGACCGAGACCCAGAGAAAAAGAAGAACAAGAGCAAAGTAGGTGGTGATGAATTATTGGTGATTTGTTGTGAATGATTTGAGCATATGGGAGGGAATAATATAAAATAGAGTTCAGTATTTGAACGTCAAAGGGAGTATGGATTGGTACCTTTTATGTCGAAAGTATTTTCATACGTGATTATTATTTGGGTTTTTAACCCATTAGCTTCGGATACGGGTCCAATTGTGTGCCAATTTACATTCAAGTTTCGTAATTATATTTTGAGGTAATTGTCCAAATACTTTATTATGAAGGAGGAAAATAATACTTTTATAATTTTTGACCTTTGGGTATGTTTTGTAATTGTTTTTGTTCGTACGACACGTTTTATATATAAAACGTATAAAAGTTCTTATATTACTGCAATAATATAATTTAAATAATATTCGTAATTAATAATTTTCATATTATTAATTATTTGTATCATAAACTATTGTATAGATGTTTATTTGTTGGGTTCGACACGTTCATTTCATACGTAATTATAAATAACTACGATTTTAAATAATACGTCGCGTATTAAATTAATATGTTTTGCCAAACTTATTTCATAAAAATAGTTTTGAATTCACTAATCAGGGAATTAACTCTAGGTAATGCATGCAGTTAGGTGAAAATTTTTACCCTAATTGGAGGATTGTCACAACTATAAACATGGCGTTTCTATTACTTGTGATGTTTGGACCGCACCACATGGTACGACAAATTCTTATTTAGCCGTTACGGCCCATTGGTTTCATACCGAGTCTTGGTTATTGATGAAACATACAATTGCTTTTAAATTGTTTGGTTATCCGCATACGGGATGTAACTTGCGAAAAATTTCAAATGACACTTTAATTGAATATAATTTAGATGATAAAGTTTTTACAATTTCACAAGATAATGCATCAAATAATACGAGAGCTATGAATTTACTAAAATTACGTTTAAAACCAATTTTAAATGGCGCTTTTTTCATTCTCATTGTGTTGCTCATATTTTAAATTTGGCCATGCAAGCGGCATTAAAAATATGTGATAACTTACGTCAAAAAATTTAAGAGTTTATTAGTAACTATATATAGTTCTAGTAACGAACGTCAAGCTAATTATAGACGTTTTCGTGTACAATGTGGTGAAACTCCCCTAGGACCATGCTATGATAATAATACTAGGTGGAATTCTACTCATACTATGTTTGAAAATATTTTAAGACAATGTACACTTTAAATGGTTTTAATACATTGTTAGTTGATAGAAATAAGTCTGTAGCTATAATCGATTTTGAATGGGACCAACTTTATGATTTAACTTCTTTTTTAGTAGTTTTTAAAGATGCTACTACTATCCTTTCGAGTGTATATTACCCAACTAGCTCCTTAGTTCTAAACCAACTTTTTATAATGACCAAAAAATTAAAAGAATTTGAACTTTCGTCATTTTCAATTTTTAGAAAAATGGTTAGAGCTATTAAAAAGACATTTAAAAAATATTTTGGTAGCATGTCTTTGGTTTTTTCTTGTGCTGCCGTACTAAATCCAACTATAAATGTTGGCGGCGTACAACGTATACTCACAATAATTTTGAAAATTTTAGACTTAAACTTAACCGACGACCCGAACTTTATTACAAATGAAATTACTAAATTTGACAATGGTTGTACACAATTATTTGAGATTTATGCAACAAAAATTGGTTACCAACCAAACCCAATTGTCGACTCCATGCGGGCGGGAACATCTCGAGCATCATCGAGTGACATAAGCATAAACCTTTATAATACTTTACTTGATGACGCTACAAAGCGTCAACGAACATCGGCTCCAACAAGCGAGTTGAAACACTATAAGTCTACAATCTTTTTAACCACTTTAAGTCCCGAGGCTTTTCGTAATTTTGACATTTTGAGTTGGTGGAAAGAAAGAGAAGTACAATTTCCAATGTTATCCGCTATGGCTAGGGCTTTATTAGCCGACCAAGCTTCGACGGTAGCTTCCGAATCGGCTTTTTCTACTAGCGGTAGAATCATATCAGAAAGAAGGTCAAGACTAACCGCTGAATCCATGGAAGTATGTGTATGTTTGAAAGATTACTTGGACGGGGTAGATAGGATACAAAATGTAACAACATTGGAAGGCCCACTATTAGGTAATGTTGAAGAGATTATCGAAGATTGTGACACCCGACGATTTAGGGTTACTGATTAACCTGCTAGAAACCCTAATTACGTGTGTTTAGTTTAGTATTAGGCTAAATACTTGTAATTACTTGTAACTATTTGTATATTTATGTGAATATACACCCCCGCAATGACACATTTCCCTATCATTTCTCACTTTACACTCAAAAATCCACCCACATATTCTCTCTCAAATTTCTGGAGGAAATCAGCCCATATCACCACCATAAACCACCAAGTCACCACCATCAACCACCAATAAATTCCTTAATTATTTGTAATAATAATAAGCTCAAGAACACTAACACCATCATCTCATCTCATCTCCATCAAATCCTTGTAAGAAAACTCATCTCTAATCTCATATATGTTTATTTACATGTTATATTGTTCATCTAACTAGATTATGTCCTAAAAACTTGTTATATTGTTCATCTAACCGCTGAATCCATGGAAGTATGTGTATGTTTGAAAGATTACTTGGACGGGGTAGATAGGATACAAAATGTAACAACATTGGAAGGCCCACTATTAGGTAATGTTGAAGAGATTATCGAAGATTGTGACACCCGACGATTTAGGGTTACTGATTAACCTGCTAGAAACCCTAATTACGTGTGTTTAGTTTAGTATTAGGCTAAATACTTGTAATTACTTGTAACTATTTGTATATTTATGTGAATATACACTCCCGCAATGACACATTTCCCTATCATTTCTCACTTTACACTCAAAAATCCACCCACATATTCTCTCTCAAATTTCTGGAGGAAATCAACCCATATCACCACCATAAACCACCAAGTCACCACCATCAACCACCAACAAATTCCTTAATTATTTGTAATAATAATAAGCTCAAGAACACTAACACCATCATCTCATCTCATCTCCATCAAATCCTTGTAAGAAAACTCATCTCTAATCTCATATATGTTTATTTACATGTTATATTGTTCATCTAACTAGATTATGTCCTAAAAACTTGTTAAAATACGTTTTTGAAGTTTTTATATAAAAGTGATGAATCGTTCCAGAATGTTACAGCTTACAAAATCAACCATAACTTGAGTTCTAAGAAGAGTTGGACAACGAATTGTTTTTTAAAAGTTGTGTATTGAAAAGATATACAAAAAGTTCTTCTTTGGCTCTTTCCAGAAATGTACAAATTTTTAGATATAACCGGATCTTTGAGCCTGGTCTGAAAGTCTTCGAAAACCGAGTTCGATTCCTTAGAAAAATTAGTTACCTATGTAAATGGACACTATAGTTGCTGTAAAAGTTACATGTTGGACTAGAAACCATGATGATCAGTTGGTAAAATTTGTGAGACCTGATTTGGACCAGAATTTAGTAAGAATTATGGCGAAACAAGCCGACAAAAAACCGAAAACATAACTAGGGGTTGTTTTGGAACTTTTATAAAAACCGACACTTTTGGTGAACTCCGACATGAACTGACAATTTATTTGGACTCTATGAACAGAAATATGGGTTGGGTGAAAGTTTCAGGTCAAACCGAGTAAGTTTGACCAAGTCAACAAAAGCGGCCCGATTTCTAAAAACTTACTATATTTAGAAAATGGTAACAAAAACGGGTTTGGGTGACTTAGTTAGTAACTTGGACCAAAAACTAATTTTAGAAAGTTTCCCGAATGAAAAACCGACACTTGATAACACTTGGGCTAAATATTGAAATCTGACCAGACCCTTAGTGTCGCATGACCTGCGACACTACCTAAGTGTCGCTAACAATGTCGCTACTTAATTGAAATTGATTTGAACCTGCGACACAAGGCTCAGTGTCGCTATCTTGCGACACTCACCTGCGACACTTAACCTAGTGTCGCATACACTGCGACACTTATCCTAGTGTCGCATGACCTGCGACACTGACCCTAGTGTCGCTACTATTGTCGCTAAAGACAGAAAACATGAAACTTGTTTTTCACTAAGTATTAAACTTGGATAACAACTTATAACCACACATGATGCATACTATAACAATGTTTACAATAACACAAACTCAATAATAATGTCTTAAAGAATTATTATTACAAACTTTCACCAACGGGTCGTACACGTTTTTTATAAACGAACTCGAACTACTTATTTGGACATACTAGTTGATGAACCAGCTTTAGGTGGACATAAACCCCCCACCTACCCGATTGGCTTAAGTGGACATTGACCCCCAGTTATACAATCGCTATAGATGGTCTTTTGAGACATCTACTTATACAACCTCATACGTTTAGGGCGTTAGGAGGTTGCACACGGGAACGAGAACACCAACTACTTGCTAATATTTGATATTGCTTGCTACCTGCTTAACTCTGGTGAGTTTGTCACACCCCCAAATTTGGTCAACGGTGGTTAGCGGAATCATTTGGACAGTAGGGGTGCTGACGTGAACGTAGGACAATCACGCATATCAGAGCATATGATTATTGCTGAACAGTAGTTAAGATGTCATCCTATTTTGTCGTGGGTCTCTTAGTTCCATATGCATGCAGTCTTACTTGTGCTGCTAGTTTCCTGAAAGACATAGCAAAAGTCAACAAAAATGTTGAGTGAATTCACAGGTTTTAAGTTTATGAGTATAGTTCGTTAAACCAGCTTGTTTGTAAGTTTGTTGACTCAAAAGTCAAATAATGTCAAATAAGGTTTCATTTTGTTGGAACGTTATCCAAAAGTGTCATTTTGTTGGGATGTCACCCAAAGTATAGTTTAGTTGAATCACTATCCAAAACGTAGTTTCGTTGGGATGTTACCCAAAATACAGTTTAGTTGGATCACTATCCAAAAGTATCATTTCATTTTCGTGATGTCAACACATGGTTTTGTATACGTTTGGAAAACCAATCCAGTTGTATAAATAGTAGGAACGCATTCCTATGTAGTCAATCGTAGGAAAATGTTATTTCCAAAGATGTTCATAATAGTTGGGAGATATAGACGGTGATCCCTCAAAGGTTAGCTAGACCTTATGATTTAAAGTAACGACCCCTAGTGCTATAACCAATCCACGACGTTTTTTGTTTTTGCCACAGTAACATTTTAAATATACGCTCCTCGTTACGACTGCCGTCGTGCGGTTGGTGCGACCAACAAGTTATAATAGTGGGAGGGCTGTCAACTTGATAGTACTATCCGTATATCTAGTGGCTAGAGTCACCTAGCTAATGGTTATAGGCTGCGTACACTGGGACTTTTGTGCACACAACTACCTCTCGTAAACCTAGGTCCGTACCAAGATTCGTTGTCATGTTCCCAAAATAGTGTGAAAAGTCATTTCGTAAACAGTTCAAGTAATAGTATGAAAGCATTTATAATAATCGTTGTACGTTTGTATCAAAACAATAAAGTAGTAGCTATGTCCTTCACCCCTGTTAGAGAAAAGTATTGAAAACAGTAAAAGTAGGGGCTGTGAACTCACCTTTGGTTGCTAGTGTCTCTAATGCAATTATGTTTCGAGTCAGTAATCTCCTAACGTCCTAAACGTATGAGATTACAAGTGTAAGTATGTGATGTCGTAGTTGACCATCCATGTTAGCGTTCATCAACTAATTACGTCCAAATAAGTTGTTCAAGCTCATTTATTAAAACATGTACGACCCGTTGGTGAAAGTTTGTAATACTAATTCATTTAGACATTATTATTAAGTTTGTTTTGTTGTATACCATTTATTAGTACATATCATATGTTGCAAACAGATTATTTAGTTTGTAAAAACCTTAAACCGTTGGTCAAAGTTGGTCAAACTGGTCAAAGTTGGTCAAACCTAGTCAAAGTTGGTCAAACTGGTCAAATATGGTCAAACTTGGTCAAAGTTACCAACTAAGTTACCCAAACCCATTTTTGTTACCATTTTTCCAAAAATAGTAAGTTTTTAGAAATCAAGCTACTTTTGTTGACTTGGTCAAACTTACTCGGTTTGACCCGAAACTTTCACCCAACCCATATATCAGTTTATAGAGTCCAAATAAATTGTTGGTTTATGTCGGAGTTCATCAAAACTGTCGGTTTTTACAATAGTTCCAAAACAGTCCCTAGTTATGTTTTCGGCTTTTGTCGGTTTGTTTCGCCATAGTTCTTACTAACTTCTGGTCCAAATCAAGCCTCAAAAATTTTACCAACTGATTATAATGGTTTCTATACTAACATATAACTTTTATAGCAACTATAGTGTCCATTTTCATAGGTAATTAATTTTGCTAAGGAATCGAACTCGGTTTTCGAAAACCTTCAAACTAGGCTCAAATATCTGGTTATATATAAACATCGGTACATTTATGGAAAGAGACAAAGAAGAACTTTTTGTAGATCTTTTCAATACGCAACTTTTAAAAAAAAAATCATTGTCTGACTCTTCCTAGAACTCCAGTTATGGTCGATTTTGTAAGCTGTAACATTCTAGACAGAATCATCACTTTTATATAAAAACTTCAAAAACGTATTTTAACATATATCTTGGACATAATCTAGTTAGATGAGCTAATAAACATTAAAATAAGTAGTATTTAACTAAATAAGTGAGGGGTTCAAGTGGTCCATACAAAGAAATGATGAAGATGAAGAAGAGATGATGAAGGAGATGGTGTTCTTGAGCTTGTTCTTGATCTTCCTCCTAAATTGGTGATGATGAAAGGTGATTTTGTTGATGTTTAGGGCTGGTTTTTCTCATTATTTTTGAGAGGATTTTTGTGAGAAATGTGAAGAGGAAAGATGAAAATGAAAGGAGGTTGGAAGTAGTGAGTGTGGGTAAGTGTAAAAGGTGTAATTGCATGAAATTTGATAGGGTGGGAGTGGAGGTGGCACATGGGGTGGCATGTGATGAGAAATCAGCAGATTTCTCATGGGTCCTACACAAGATTTGGTCAAATTTTAATTCCCCAAAGTTACGTTAAGTCCCGTGGTCGTTTACCCGATCGTTTCGACGTTAATTTAGACGTTAAATGTTTAATATGCGCGTTTATGTAACGATTTAAATTTCGAAATTTTTATGTGATATCTTTATTCTAAATACTTGAAAACATTTATAAAAAGGTTCCGTTAATTTATCTATCTCGATTTGCGCGTTCATTTTACGGAGGTTAAATCACGTAACGTTTTAATCAGACCTTTTTCGTTATCGATTCAAAGTACGATATTTTAAGTAAAAGTTTTACTTGAAATAATATATTATAAATTCATAATATATATTTGGGTTCTCATTCGATTGTCGGGCGCGTTCATCGCATTTTCGTCGCGTTTGAGTTATTTTATATGATGCGAATGATTCGTTAGATATTATCAGCATAATATTTATAAGTTTTTGAGTTTATTAAATAATTTCGTATTATTTAATATTTTGTTCACCAACGGTTGTGTACTTTTGTCGGGTTCGTCCCGAATGTTTTATACGTAATTATAACTGATTACGAAGTAAGTAATACTAAGCGTATTAAATTTTTTTAAGGGGTGTCACAGAGTTTCATAGCCCCTTTTTACTGTTTTTCACTGGGGTGAGAATACATACAACTGTTTTATAAACTGCTTTATGATCACAAGTATTGGCAACAACTTTTCGTACGGATTGCATGAGACCTTATGATAATCCACTAAAGTCCTCTACTTATCATAGTTCGTTAATATATGCGTGAATATTATTGGATAGTACTATCAGGGTTTGACAAACCTCGTCCGGGCTAGTCGCGCTAGCCAACCCACGGGCGCAATATTATTTGTGAATTAGAAGTGTATCGGATTAGTACACTTATCGGGGGCAAACAACGTTAAGCTCGAACTATGAGACTCATGCAAATGGTATACTTATATTGCAATATGCAATACTTTTACTTGTCATTGGCTAACGATACTTTTACTTATCATTGATGAATGATGCAATCTTGTGAAATCTTGTGGATCATTTTAGCAACTGATTACTTAAAAAACCTATGAACTCAACAACTTTTTGTTGACCTTTTAGTATGTATTTATCAGGTAACCCACCGCAGTAGGAAGCTTTTGGAAAGCTTAGCTCGAGTCGCATTGTTTTCAAAACATCAAGATATTAGATTGCATGTAGCTGTATTTTGTAGATTCAGTAATGTATTAGAAATCTCTAAACGGTTTATGCGAACTCCGGATATATTTTGTAAATATTTGAATTATTGTAATGTAACTATTTTTCAAACGTCTCATATAGAGGTCGTTTTCTTTAATTTTTGTGTTGTGATATTTAATTTGGTCGGCGCCCCCATGACACCTCCTACTTCCGCTGCCACGTGTTTTGGGGGTGCGACAGATTGGTATCAGAGCCAAAGGTTATAGCGAACTATTATTGCATTAGTGACCTAGACTATAACCATTAGGTTAGTATTCCTTGTTTAGTATGACTGGTTCAGTGATTGCATCATTTGAATTTAATTTAACATAGTCTAATCAACTATGTACAATTAAAGGAGAATTGATGCAAGACCTGAAATGGTTATAGTGAATGGGAATGCATTAGAAGACTTTGACCAAGGATAGAAATGGGACCAAACCTGTACGTGCTTATGTGCTAGGTTATTATATTTCTATATATATAACCTTAACTTCTCGTATACTAAACTCCTTGCCACAGAAATGGCAGACTCCTCTAACGTATCATCAACCGGCTTGAACAACGAAACTCAAACGCTATCTACTACTGGGGGTACCACTCCCTTACCTATCTCTACGACACCAAACTCTCCCGAACCTCTTTACTACATGACCGGCGAAGCTCGAGTAGTACGAAAACGCCGATGGAATGCCAGATCATCCCGAGCAAACCCTTACTCAAACTCCATTGCTAACACCACAACTAATACCCGTCGTCCGGCATACGCCCGTAGGTGGAACTGGCTACCCACAACCCTAAACACTTGGAGGTCTGAGGAAGCAATACAGATTCCTGCTGACCCCATGGACATCTCCCCGTACACACACGAACCAACGCACCATACGGTGCCGGTGTTAGCAGCCTAACTTCATCGTCACGAAGAAAGGCTCGAAATCCTAGATCGGGGTCATCATATAGTATAGAATTACCTGCTACGCCGAACCAATGATTGCATAGCACAACTTCTTCAAGAACAGGAAGGCACAAACCGTACTCTGGATATGATTCATCAACAAGTTATAGACAACAGGAGCGCTACTAACATCCTACAAGCAAGGTTGAAAGAATGTGAACAACGTTCACGGGAAGCTGAGGAGTATGCTCGTGCGCTCGAGCAATGACTAACCTTGGCTGAAGAAGGTGCCAGGCAAACAAGCATACTTGTGGATACTATAAATCACCTCGTCACTCTAATGTCACGAGTAAACCTGCGTCAGAACTAGGTCTATTTCTCTTATTGTAACTTATTGTGGCGGGATGTGCTCAACTTATTATCTTTTATTATGTTCTGTAAACTTTCGAATTCAGACCGGATGTAACATTCCCGACATCTTTTGTAATCCTTATGATTGTTGTCTTTTGAAACTCGTACACTGTATTCAACCTTTCTATCTAATGAATTATGGTTATCATTATGTGCTGTTGTATATTACCTCATTATATATACGCATGTGATATATCATAACCTCGTGCAAACCTCTTATATGTCTCATTTCATTGTTGTTCAGCATCATGCCTCCAAGATGACATACTTACACCGACACCGAAATCGCTCAAGTCATTGCACAGAGCATAGCCCAAGTCCTTGCTGCTCGACAAAATCTGAGCGGCGGAGGCGCACCTGCTAACACATCTACTCCAAAACCATGTACCTACAAAGACTTCTTGAATTGTAAACCCCTGTATTTCAAAGGATCTGAAGGAGCTATCGGTCTGATGCGTTGGATCGAAAAGACAGAATCTGTTTTCCAGAATCTGCAACTGCACTGAGGAAGACAAGGTTAAATTCTCCACATGCACACTTTCTGACGGGGCTCTCACCTGGTGGAACTCTTATGCCCAAACTGTGGGTATTGATACCGCATATCAGCTTCCCTGGGAAGACCTCAAGAAGATGCTCAGGGAAGAGTACTGCCTGCATGAGCAACTGCAACAACTTGAAGAAGAATTCTGGAAACTTAATATTCAGGGAAACGACATTACCACTTACACCACTCGGTTCCACCAACTAGCTGTCCTATGTCCCTCTATGGTGGACCCCGAATACAAACGTATCGAAAGATACATTTGGGGGCTACCAAAGTCAATCCAAGGGAACGTCATCTCATCAGAGCCCGGAACCATCTAAAGTGTTGTCCGCATGGCACATAAACTCATGGCCCAGATTGTCCGCCGAGAGACAACCACTGAGAAAGCCATCGGGGACAACAAAGGGAAATGGTCCGGAAACAACAACAACCAACAACTGCAGCAACCAAACAAAAAGGCCGAGTCTGTTAAGGCCTACACCTCCAGTTCAGGGTCAGGGAATAAGAAAGGGTACGTTGGGAACAAACCTTACTGTTCCAAGTGTACACGACACCATGATGGCACTTGTACCTGTACCAAGTGCAAACGACAGGGACATCTAGCCAAAGATTGCAGAACCCCCAACCCAAACACCAACTCTAACGCACTAAAGGCTTGTTTAGAGTGCGGCGACACTAGCCATTTTAGAAACAACTGCCCGAAACGAAACAACCACAACAACAACAACAACAGGAACAACAATAATAACAACAACAACCCTCGCGGTTGAGCTTTCATGCTCAATGCTGGAGAAGCTCGCCAGGATCCTAACATTGTTACGGGTATGTTTCTCCTCAATGATTTAACCACTTCTGTTTTGTTCGAAACCGGAGCTGATAAAAGTTTCATATCCGATAAATTCTGTCCATTACTAAACATCACACCCCCTGCCTTAGATGCTAAGTACACTGTAGAATTAGCAAATGGCAAACTAATTGAGGTCGATAGTGTAATACTAAATTGCACTTTAAACCTCGCCAACGAACTGTTCCCTATAGACCTCATCCCCGTGGAAATCGTGAGCTTCGATATCATCGTAGGCATGGAATGGTTGTCTAAACACCGTGCCGAAATCGTTTGTTTCGAGAAGATCATGCGTATACCTATCACTACCGGTGGAACCTTGATCATACAGGGGGAGACTGGTAGGCGAAACCTGAACATCATATCTTGTATGAAAACTCAAAAGTACCTGAGGAAAGGGTACTCGGCAATCCTCGCTCATGTAACCGAAAAGAAGTCGGCTGAAAAGCGACTTGGGGATGTGCCCATCGTTTGAGACTATCCAGAAGTCTTTCCCGAAGACTTGATGACACGCAAAAAGTCATGTTTTTGTGTGCCATTATCTCACCATTTTGGCCCAATTATTAATGAAAATACTTAAAATATGAACTTGAACATCACATTTCATCATAAGGGCTAAAATATAGACGATGTTTCAAGAATCGACAAAAATAACCTAAAAATGAGTAAAACAGAGCACAAACGATCACTGAATCTTCTGTTCACGTATTTTAGCACTTTTTGAGCTACACAAAGAATTATGACCTCTAACTTATGTCATTTTCTTCGTTAGGAAAATACAAACGCGTGGATATAAAGAACGCTCAAAACGGATAAATGACGAAGAAGTTACGCCCGAACGAAGAAACGAAGAACCGAAGGAGCAGGATACGGCTGAGCACAGCCGTATATGGCTGAGCCAAACCGTATACGGCTGGAAACAGACCGTATACGGCCTGTGCTCAGCCGTATACGGACTAGTTCAGCCGTATTCACCCTATGCTCAGCCGTATACGGTCCAGTTCAGCCGTATACGGTCCAGCTCAGCCGTATTGTGCGTTTGGGTGATAAAAATCTGATTTTTATTCGCCTTTGCGATACGGTTGTGCGTTTGAAGGTTTGGATACGGTCTGCAGATACGGTTGTGCGATCTCTATAAATACAAGCCTCATTTCATCATTTCATACCACCAAGAAACACACAACACTACACACACACTTTCTCTCACTACTCTCTCTCTAGGTTTATGTTATAATTAGTAGTAGATTAGTAGTTAGTTAGTAGAGGGGAAATCTTGTAATATCGCTTGGCGCATACTAGGAGTTCTGCTCGTGTAACGTTCAAGTTGTATTCAGCTACGCTCTTATTACGGTTATATCTATCCTTTATCTATTTTATTATGATGATTGTTATTACTGTTGTCATGCTAGATTTAGGATTGATTGCCATGATTAGCGAGTAGTAATATTGCGTGTTTGCTATGATGTAGTTAGTCATAAATTGGTTGGAATGATATTATAGTGCTTTGATTTACTTTCTACCTATGATTTTAAACCTATTAAACTAATCGCCTTTCAACCAGTAAACGTGATTACGGCCTAAATGATGGGACGTCACGAACCCCATCAAAGGTGCTTAGTTATCAGTGTCAAACATTAACATGGTCTGATTTGTTAGTCGTGTACACATCGCTTTCTAAATGAACGCTAAGTACATCGTCATCGAGGAAATACTGTTTTCTAATTTGAACACAAAGTACTCTGTGGCTATGGAAATATGGTTTTCAAACTGAACACTAAGTACACTGGAGCCGTGGAAATACTGCTTTCTACTTTGAACGCAAAGTACACTGTGCCCGTGGAAATATGGTTTTCTAACTGAACGTGAATATTACACTGTTGGCAAATTAGGGATTTATTGGGACTTAAAAGTAAGGGCTGGTTTATATCATAGATGGATAATATTATGCTTAAATACAAACTTAGTTAAGTAGTCTGGGTTAGCCTTTTTGAAGCAATGTAAGGTACCGTAAGTCGGGTGATTACTCGGTATAGCGTCGACAACACCTCCGGTGTAGTTAACACGTGGAAGCCGAGGAAAAGCCGCAGTTACTAAGCCTTGTGGAATAACGGCAACTCTGTGATCAGCAGAGCTGGTACCGACTAGGTCCTTGGTTCAGCAATGGAAACACCTCCGGTGGAGTACAGTGTAGTAGTCACGGAAAGAGTCATTGTTATCGGTCTATGTGAATCACGAGTCATGACTCAACACCCAGACTCACAAAACCATCGATAGAAAGTAATCAAGCATACTCTATAAACTTGGTCTTAAATGTTTTATTTAGATTAGATATTATTGTGGGGTTAAGAAAGGTCGGACATCGAGTTGGTTTGTCGCCTTATTCATGCACCCAGGGTTTCATCCCAGATAAGGGTCACTATACCTTCACCGGTTAGTGTTGTGGGATCGATAAACTACTCCGATCAGAATCAGGATAGCCTAGATGCCCAGTGACATACTGATCGAGAACTCTATCAGTAGGGGGCTAGTGCTCACTCCACAAATACCTGAAATAAATAAAATACAAACCTTTAGAACACGTTCTCATTCCAACCAATAAGGCTACCAAAATCATAGCAAACACCCCTCTCTTGATTATCTGCTATTTACATTTATTTTATTCCGCTTTAGTTTAAATTTTCTGCCTAAATATAAAACAAAACCCCAATCAAATCTTTTAAAACCCACTAGATTGATAAGTACGCATGTTTCATCCACGATCCACAATACACTGACTCAAAGAATGACCCTAGGTCATCCTTATTGCTATACACCAATAGTAACTAGGTATACTTAGGCCCCGAAAATATAAATTTTAAAACTCCACTTACGCCGCCGCTGACGGACGGTCCGACGACAGGGTAAAAAACCTGATCGACCGTTGGTGGCGCGTCAAGTTTTTGGCGCCGCTGCCGGGGAGTCAGCCATAAGATCTGAAGACGTTCCAGACGAATTTTTTTCTTTCTAGTATCCCGTAGTTTAGTTTAGGTTTTTCCTTTTTCCTTGTTCCATTCGAAAATTCCTTCCCACAACACACAACGATATTTGACCCGATCATCCGGATTCGAATCTCTCACTTTCGTCCCCGATCCTGAGAAGATCATCCGAACGATCCGCAAGGAGAAATGCATCCGCAACTGACAACCGATGGCTGCATGTGTCACGCTTGCCGACAGCACCAAACCATCAATTGAAGGTCGAGGTGGACCCATCAGCTATCCGGTCATCGACGGCGCGTCCTTCGAGCTTAAACATCATATCGTTCAGCTTATCAAGGAATTCTGCCAATTCCATGGTTTACCCCATGACGATCCTAACGCCCACATCAACCGATTCATTCAGACTACCAACTCGTACAAGCAGAACGGGGTTGATCAGGATATAGTCCGTCTATACCTATTCCCCTATTCGCTTACTCACCACGCTTTAACTTGGTTTGAGGGATTAGAGACCGGCTCTATCACCTCCTGGACGGATATGGCTATAAAATTCCTTACTAAGTACTTTCCTCTGGCTAAGCAAACCAAGTACAAGAATGACATCATGAACTTCCACCAAGCTCATGATGAATCTATCTACACAACATGGGAGAGATACAAGAGTCTGTTGAACAAATGCCCTAACCACCTTATAGAGAAAACCAGTCAGCTATGCACGTTTTACAACGGTCTCGCTCCGAACCATCGCATTACCCTTGATGCCGCTGCTCAGGGCAATTTCATGCAACTCACCGATGAGGAAGCTTGGAACTTGATCGAGAATATGACGATGCACCATCACGACTGGAACTCTGGTGAGCATTCCTCATCATCAGCACCGATTGCTGCACCCAATCCATTTCAGACCGAAGCTATCAAGTCTCTGACAGAGAAGATCGAGCACCTGACGAAGCAGATCGGCAAAATAAAGAAACCATCCCAGCATCAAATTCATGCATGCCAGAACTGTGCCAACCTCCCAACAGAAAGTTATCAGGTTGAGTACGAGGATCCTGCTGACGGAACAGTTTACTATGCTCAATTTCTAGCTCGCCAACAAAATCCACCTGGCTTCGCTCGAACCTCTCCACCTAGGACTAGAGGCACCCAATACCCACCTAGGAACCAACCACCCTTTCAGCCCAACTACCAACCTAGGTACCTATCTTACCAACAATAACCCCAACTCACCTATAACCAACCGCTATCATTGACTGCACCCAACGCAGATCAATCGACCGAACCATCTAAGACCATAGTGCCCATTACTAGTACGGATGATACCCTCACTAAGTTCATCCAAGGCCAGCACCAAATTAACCAAAAGACTAGCGCTAGGCAGGACCAAACTGACCTATTCATTAGGAACCAACTGGTCGTTCTCAAAAATCTTGAGACCCAGATAGGACAGCTAGCCCAACGTCTTGACTCTAGGCCCCAGGGTAATCTCCCTAGTAACACGGTACAGAACCCACACGTAGAAGAGGCCAAACAGATGAGTACTACAGACAAGAAGGTGGCACCGAGCCAACCTCCCACTCCTTCTCCGATGAAGAGAGATACTCCTATCCCGCCGACAGTTGAGTCCCCGTCTGTCCCTACACCACAAAGGGAAGTACGCATCCCGTTTCCCGGCCGTCTTAAGAAAGCCTATAAGGTTAACGACTTCCATCTCGATGGAAAGTTTGTGGACACCGTGTCCCGAACCCCTTCCAGTTCAAAATACATCCTAAAACTCTTGTCGACCAAGGATAAGGTACCCAAAGTACCCAATATCCCACTGAACGCGAAATGTTCAGCTCTTATATAGAACTCTATCCCTGAGAAATTAGGAGATACTGGACGCTTTACCCTTCCCTGTTCGATCTATCACTCGGGCATGATACACTCTCTAGCCGACCTAGGAGCCAGTATCAACCTGATGCCCTATTCGCTTTACACTAGATTGGAATTAGGACCCCTTAAACCGACCAAAATGAGTGTCCAGCTAGCTGACCAATCCATTAGATACCCTAAGGGAATAGCTGAGAACATCATGGTTCAAGTTGATAAGTTCCTATTTCCCACAGACTTTGTAGTGATGGACATTCAGGAAGATGTCCATATCCCTATCATCTTAGGTATACCATTCTTGAACACCGCACGCACTATCATAGATGTTTACTCTCAGACTATCAGTCTTAGATCTCATGGAGAGACTATCACCTTCAAGATCGATCAAGCTGATTAGTCTGTCACAGAGCATGCAGAGATATGTGCGATTTCAACATGAAGAGTTACCACGGATGATGACACTGAACCAGACACCCCTATGTTTGACGAGCTCATCACGATTACTTCCGACACTGAGGTAGAAGAGATAGAAGAAGAAACTGAGGAAGAAGAAGAGGAAGAGCCAGTGGAAGTTACACCGCCACACATCCCTGAGACACACCCTCCGATCGCAGAGATCATGCAGATAGACTATGCTTTGAACTTCATCCCTCTGCCGGAGAGCGACTCAGAGGAACCTTCGATTGACCACTCCCTGGATAATGAATCTCTACTTAAGCCACATATACCTCCTCGAAGGATTCCACCCTTTGACTCATCCGAGCCTCGATCACATTTTGAGCTTGGAGGTACATCTGGATCAAGCGATGATTCTGATTCCCAGGATGAGAGGGATATCGAGATGGACTCTTCCCAGCCAGTATCACAGATCACCGACGAGTCTCAACCACTCACCAACGTTGTTGAGTTTCCAGACACTTCAGAAATCGGGAGTGAGGAGGACGATATCATTTTCATTGTTGTTCCGGTCGATACCCGCTCCATTCGCCTTCACCTCACTCAAATCATTCCCCCTCCAGTCATTATCCCTCCTCCTACTATAGGAGATACCGAAATCCCGATCATGACTGAACCAGAAGAAATGCTTAGTGCTATTAAAGAACACGGGGAGGATTTCCGAACTCTGATTGCGATTATACGAGATTCTACTATTGAATACACGCAACGTCAAAGGGATATTATTGAGGACATTGAGACTGAATATGAGGTCTATCAAGCCAACTCCTACCTGAGTCCTTAAGTCGTTCAGAGACGAAATCTGCAACGTTAACCGTCAAACCTTCTGGAACAGAAGAAGGGATGGCACGTGCCATCCCTTCTTCTGTTCCAGAAGGTTCTATCCTATGGGAGCAGCCCAGACAGCTATTCCACAATGGGTTACGTGAGGTTTACAACAGGATGATTAACATCTTCCTGAAACCAGAGCTCACGTATACTGACCATCAGAAACAGCTGATCCAAGGCATATTCAAATCCACTGAAGAACTAGGGAGGGACATCAGCAATGCCACTCATGAAGACATCCACCTACGCTTCTTCGGATTTATGGACACCCTGCGGACAGATCGACCAGTGCGTGAGACGCTTGAGCATGATGGAGCCACCCTTGTGGACACTAATGGACCAATCTCCAAGGCAGTCCAAGATGCTATAATGGATCTTTTATACTTGCAAAGGACTGCTGAGGAGCATTTCCATACCTATCCTCTTCATGTGGCGAGAATCCCAAACATCACAGAAGTCGTCGCACGACATTTTATGAGATTCTACCCACCAAACCCCAGGACACTTCCATTCCGCATCCCAAGTCCTGGGAATTCCTCTTCTGGCTGATCCATGAGGAAAAGTCGAGCCCTCGACTCTAAATAGAAGTGCTTCTCGGGAGTCAACCCGTGCAATAAGTATCCTTAGTATTAGTCTTAGTTTTTAAATTCCAAGAAGTGATATATCTCTGACTATATTTCACAATTGGGTATCAAAATGCTTTCAAATTACCACTTCAGCTTTTACCACCTAATCCAGGAAAATAGGAATTAAATTTTAACAAGACATGTGTTTCGAGCATTTGAGGTACTTGCGTGCTACTTTCACGCATTATGCTCGAACTCGTTTAAAAACACATGACTTAAAACTCGTTTTGAATTAAAACATCTTTTCGCATTCTGGATTTAGGCACTTTCGGTAAAAAGCTATAATAAGAAGTCGGTAAAAATATACCCAACGTGTTCACACTTACGAGATATCTTCACAAGAGAGTGAAAGAAGTGTAAAGATGGAAGACAAAGCTGTTATTTGTAAGCTGCGCACGCTAATGCCGGAAGAACTTCATGGAGCCACCGCTAAAGAAGAATTCCTGTCAAGATCTCCTCTTTAGCGCATCTTCCAGAATTCCATCCTTCCACCTTCGCATCGATAGGGGAGTTCTCTCGTTCTCACTCTCATTTTTGATATGATTGTTAGCTTTAAATTCTCATTAAAGTAGTCTATACCATATCCCAAGCTTATCACTAAGTGTGGGATTCCAGCCCAAAATAAACACTTGAGTAACATTTTCCGATTTGTTCAAACTCTAAGTGTGGGATTTTTCTCAAATCCCAACTCAAGAGAACATTAGGGACAATGTTCCTCTAAGTGTGGGATAGCGGTATAGAATACCTTAGGTTTGCTTGTTAGATTCTTATTTCCAAAAGCAAACTCAGAAAATGTTTCCTCAAAATCATAAGCTTAACTTCGACAGTGGAGATGCCACTCATTCAGTTGGCTTAATTTTCATAAAAACTCACTTTTGCTCAAAATCATAAGCTTAACTTCGACAGTGGAGATGTCACTCATTCAGTTGGCTTAATTTTCATAAAAACTCACTTTTGCTAAAAAAAATTCAAAATTTTTTGAGTTAAAATGTCGTAAGAAGGAACATTTTCGTATATGAGTAGGGTGTTTTGGAAATTAAGAGTAAATAAGATAGGAATTTCTTAGGTCTAAAATGATAATCTAAGAGGGGCATCGCATGGCTAGGCACAAACAAACCCAAAAACTTGCGGTGAGGTATCTTGAGCCAATACAAGCATTCATCTTTAATGTTTCACTATTCGTTTGTTTGAGTATGCCGATGCATGCATCCGGAATTAGAACTTGCTCCTGGTATGCACTTCAAGACCACATTGGTAGAGTACCATACGCGGTATAGGTGCAGTTAAATGACCTTGACATTCCTTAGGATTTAACCCCCTTTTCATCATATCTCTTCAAGCCCAAAACCCGTCCAACACTCATCTTTAGTGTTGATGATCCGCTTAGATAACCCTGTTGAGCCTTAGCCTGTTCATTTCTTTCAAAACCCTTTAAATCTTAAACCATTTATTCCACACCCACCAAAACTTATCTTAGAAATTTTAAACTTGTGGGAAATGTCATTTAAATATCCTTTTTGCTATCACTCCAAATCACAAATACTGGTGTTTACTCAAAATCTCTCGCGTGCGTTTCCTTGATAAAAATCAAAAGTTGAGAGTTTACGGTGTGAAAAATTGACACCAAGTAATGCAAAGTCATCAGAAGGATGAAAGAGATGAAAGAAAGAAAAGGATTTCAAAAAGGGCAAAAGAAAGAAACAAAATAAAAATCCCTAGAAAAGTCCAAAAATAGAAGCAAAAGAAAAATAAAAGAGAATAGAATAAAGCTAAGTGCTTCGAATCTCTCAAAATATTCCCGCTCTAAAAAAAAAAAAAAAAAAGACATAAATTCCCTCGTGTATTTTCAAAAGATAAAAGTCAAAATAGCTATCTTCTTCCCGTACTGTTATCCGTTTCCGTTTTCATTAAAACGGTTGTTTAAATAATGTTTTTCAAAAGTTTAGAAGCCCTAAGATAAGCAAAACCCTTTACAACAATTTTCCCACTTATCCATAACCTGTAACCCTCACCTACCATTACAACCCACTCTGAATGTCCTGGATAGCTAGCACCGTCCTCACCTAAGTGGTGGAGATATGATTCTCGAGCAAGCCTATGACGATGGATGTTGCATGACTGGCTTATGAGCGATTTCGTTTGATTAGATTGATAGGTAACCCGAAACACTTTTGAGTGAATTAAGTGACCACCTGGTGAGATCGCCTAGTCATGTATATTCCAAGATCGCGAGAATTGAAAGCATGCCTAAGAGAATCATTTCAGGCCTCTGAAAGGAATACCTTACTTTCGCTTATTTCCAGGATATGTTACTTGTATATGAGGATGGTTGTTTTTGATATATTTTGATTCACCCCAAAAATAAACTCGTGTTTTCAAAAAAAAATTCCTAAAAGCAAGTGAGAATTTTGAGTTTTGCTTGAGGACAAGCAAAGTCTAAGTGTGGGATATTTGATGACACGCAAAAAGTCATGTTTTTGTGTGCCATTATCTCACCATTTTGGCCCAATTATTAATGAAAATACTTAAAATATGAACTTAAACATCACATTTCATCATAAGGGCTAAAATATAGACGATGTTTCAAGAATCGACAAAAACAACCTAAAAATGAGTAAAACAGAGCACAAACGATCACTGAATCTTCTGTTCATGTATTTTAGCACTTTTTGAGCTACACAAAGAA
This sequence comes from Pseudognaphalium luteoalbum, assembly GCA_963422505.1. NCBI lineage: Eukaryota > Viridiplantae > Streptophyta > Magnoliopsida > Asterales > Asteraceae > Pseudognaphalium > Pseudognaphalium luteoalbum. The sequence goes on from OY730193.1 coordinate 82,705,220, forward strand.
TTATAACCTCTAACTTATGTCATTTTCTTCATTAGAAAAATACGAACGCGTGGATATAAAGAACGCTCAAAACGGATAAATGACGAAGAAGTTACGCCCGAACGAAGAACCGAAGGAGCAGGATACGGCTGAGCACAGCCGTATACGGCTGAGCCAGACTGTATACGGCTGGACACAGACCGTATACGGCCTGTGCTCAGCCCAGTTCAGCCGTATTCACCCTATGCTCAGCTGTATATGGTCCAGCTCAGCCGTATTGTGCGTTTGGGTGATAAAAATCTTATTTTTATTCGCCTTTGCGATACGGTTGTGCGTTTGAAGGATTGGATACGGTCTACGGATACGGTTGTGCGATCTCTATAAATACAAGCCTCATTTCATCATTTCACACCACCAAGAAACACACAACACTATACACACACTTTCTCTCACTACTCTCTCTCTAGGTTTATGTTATAATTAGTAGTAGATTAGTAGTTAGTTAGTAGAGGGGAAATCTTGTAATATTGCTTGGCGCATACTAGGAGTTCTGCTCATGTAACGTTCAAGTTGTATTCAGCTACGCTCTTATTACGGTTATATCTATCTTTTATCTATTTTATTATGATGATTGTTATTACTGTTGTCATGCTAGATTTAGGATTGATTGCCATGATTAGCGAGTAGTAATATTGCGTGTCTGCTATGATGTAGTTAGTCGTAAATTGGTTTGAATGATATTATAGTGCTTTGATTTACTTTCTACCTATGATTTTAAACCTATTAAACTAATCGCCTTTCAACCAGTAAATGTGATTACGGCCTTAATGATGGGACGTCGCGAACCCTATCAAAGGTGCTTAGTTATCTGTGTCAAACATTAACATGGTCTGATTTGTTAGTCGTGTACACATCGCTTTCTAAATGAACGCTAAGTACATCGTCATCGAGGAAATACTGTTTTCTAATTTGAACGCAAAGTACTCTGTGGCTATGGAAATATGGTTTTCAAACTGAACACTAAGTACACTGGAGCCGTGGAAATATTGCTTTCTACTTTGAACGCAAAGTACATTGTGCCCGTGGAAATATGGTTTTCTAACTGAACGTGAATATTACACTGTTGGCAAATTAGGGATTTATTGGGACTTAAAAGTAAGGGCTGGTTTATATCATAGATGGATAATATTATGCTTAAATACAAACTTAGTTAAGTAGTCTGGGTTAGCCTTTTTGAAGCAATGTAAGGTACCGTAAGTCGGGTGATTACTCGGTATAGCGTTGACAACACCTCCGGTGTAGTTAACACGTGGAAGCCGAGGAAAAGCCGCAGTTACTAAGCCTTGTGGAATAACAGCAACTCTGTGATCAGCAGAGATGGTACCGACTAGGTCCTTGGTTCAGCAATGGAAACACCTCCGGTGGAGTACAGTGTAGTAGTCACGGAAAGAGTCATTGTTATCGGTCTATGTGAATCACGAGTCATGACTCAACACCCAGACTCACAAAACCATCGATAGAAAGTAATCAAGCATACTCTATAAACTTGGTCTTAAATGTTTTATTTAGATTAGATATTATTGTGGGGTTAAGAAAGGTCGAACATCGAGTTGGTTTGTCGCCTTATTCATGCACCCAGGGTTTCATCCCAGATAAGGGTCACTATACCTTCACCGGTTAGTGTTGTGGGATGGATAAACTACTCCGATCAGAATCAGGATAGCCTAGTTGCCCAGTGACATACTGGTCGAGAACTCTATCAGTAGGGGGCTAGTGCTCACTCCACAAATACCTGAAATAAATAAAATACAAACCTTTAGAACACGTTCTCATTCCAACCAATAAGGCTACCGAAATCATAGCAAACACCCCTCTCTTGATTATCTGCTATTTACATTTATTTTATTCCGCTTTAGTTTAAATTTTCTGCCTAAGTATAAAACAAAACCCCAATCAAATCTTTTAAAACCCACTAGATTGATAAGTACGCCTGTTTCATCCACGATCCATAATACACTGACTCAGTGAACGACCCTAGGTCATCCTTATTGCTATACACCAATAGTAACTAGGTATACTTAGGCCCTGCAAATATAAATTTTAAAACTCCACTGACGCCGCCGCTGACGGATGGTCCGACGACAGGGTAAAAAACCTGATCGACCGTTGGTGGCGCGTCAGACTTGTCAGGCCTACCTCCGCCTAGACAAGTCGAATTCCAAATCGAACTTGTGCACGGTGCTGCACCCGTGGCACGAGCCCCGTATAGATTAGCCACATCCGAGTTGCAGGAGTTATCTACCCAATTACAGGAACTCTTGAACAAGGGATTTATTCAACCGAGTTCTTCACCCTGGGGAGCTCCAGTCCTATTCGTTAAAAAGAAGGATGAATACTTCAGAATGTGTATTGACTACCGCGAACTAAACAAACTTACCATTAAGAACCGATACCCACTTCCAAGAATTGATGACCTGTTTGACCAACTTCAAGGTTCGAGCTTCTACTCGAAAATCGACCTACGGTCAGGTTATCATCAACTTCGAGTTTGAGACTCCGACATCCCAAAAACAGCTTTCAGAACCCGCTATGGGCATTACGAATTCTAAGTGATGCCTTTTGGCTTAACCAACGCACTAGCTGTATTCATGGACCTTATGAATCGGGTGTGCAAGCCATATCTTGATAAATTCGTTATCGTGTTCATCGACGACATCTTGATATACTCTCGCAACAAAACGGAACATGGCTAACATCAAAAAATCATTCTGGAATTACTCAGACACGAGGAGTTATACGCCAAGTTCTCCAAGTGTGAGTTCTGGATGCAAACAGTACAATTCCTAGGGCATGTCGTTGACAGTCAAGGGATACGTGTTGATCCATCCAAGATCGAGGCCATTAAGTGTTGGGAAGCACCAACCACACCAACTTAGGTACGACAATTCTTAGGTCTCGCCGGATATTATCGATGATTCATTGAGAATTTCTCCAAAATAGCCCTACCTTTAACCACCCTAACTCAGAAAGATAAGAAATTCGAATGGACTGACAAACAAGAGGCAGCATTTCAACTTCTGAAATAGAAACTATGCACTACACCAATCCTGTCCTTACCCGAAGGCACCGACGATTTCGTAGTTTACTGCGATGCCTCATGCTAGGGACTAGGTTGTGTGTTAATACAACGTGATAAAGTCATTGCTTACGCCTCTCGACAGCTCAAAATCCACAAAAAGAATTATACCATTCATGACCTTGAACTCGGAGCTGTCGTATTTGCTCTCAAAATCTGGAGACATTACCTTTATGGCACTAAGTGCACCATCTTTACCGATCACAAAAGTCTCCAACACATATTTGATCAAAAGGATCTCAACATGAGGCAACGTCGATGGGTCGAGTTGCTTACCGATTATGACTGCGAAATCAAATACCATCCTGGCAAAGCAAATGTGGTTGCTGATGCCCTCAGCTGGAAGGAACGTTCAAAACCCCTTCATGTTCGAGCCCTTGGTTTAACCATTCACAATGATCTCATCACTCAAATCCACACCGCTTAACTTGAAGCACTCAAAAACGAAAACATCAAAAACGAGGCCTTGCAAGGCATGGAAAAACAATTAGAAATCAAACCCAACGGAACCCGATACTTCTCCAACCGAATCTGGTTACCAAACTTTGGAAACCTACGAAATTTGGTGATGGATAAAGCTCACAAATCTCAATACTCTATACATCCTAGTTCCGACAAGATGTATCACGACATTAAACAATTTTATTGGTGGCCCAACATGAAAGTTGACGTCGCCACATATGTTAGCAAATGTTTAACCTGCGCTAAGGTTAAGGCCGAATACCAGAAACACTCGGGGTTGCTGCAACAGCCCGAAATACCTCAATGGAAATGGGAAAACGTAACCATGGACTTCATCACCAAACTACCGAAAACATCGAGCGGTTGCGATACCATTTGGGTGATCGTTGATCGTCTCACGAAATCTGCCCATTTCGTAGCTATCAAAGAAAATGACAAGATGGAGCGTCTGGCTTGCATCTACATCAAAGAGGTTGTGGCACGACATGGCATTCCCATTTCAATCATCTCAGATAGAGATAGCCGCTTCACCTCTCGATTCTGGCAAACACTTCAACGAGCCCTCGGTACTCGCCTCGATTTGAGTACTGCTTATCATCCGCAAACCGATGGTCAGAGTGAACGGACCATTCAGACCCTAGAAGACATGCTACGAGCTTGCGTAGTTGACTTCGGAAACACTTGGGAAAACCACCTACCCCTATGTGAATTTTCCTACAACAACAGTTACCACACCAGCGTTGATGTTGCACCTTTTGAGGCACTTTATGGGAGAAAGTGCCGATCACCCATTTGTTGGACCGAAATCGGCGATAGCCAACTCATTGGTCATGAAATCATACATGAAACAACCGAGAAAATCATGTCCATTCAAAACCGGCTGAAAGCCGCACGTGATCGTCAGAAAAGCTATGCTGATGTGAGACACAAACCACTCGAGTTCCAGGTTGGGGACCGAGTACTCTTAAAAGTGTCACCTTGGAAAGGTGTCATTCGTTTTGGCAAACGCGAAAAACTAAACCCTAGGTACATCGGACCTTTTAAGATTCTTGAAAGAATTGGTTCGGTGGCATATCGACTGCAGCTACCACCACAACTCAGAAGCGTGCACAACACATTCCACATTTGTAACCTGAAGAAATGTCTGTCTGATGAGACACTTGTAATCCCACTTGACGAAATCCATATCGATGATAAACTTCACTTCGTCGAAGAACCTATTGAAATCATGGACCGTGAGGTCAAACGCTTAAAACAGAGCCGTATTCCCATCGTTAAAGTCCGGTGGAATTCTAGACGCGGTCCTGAATTCACCTGGGAACGGGAAGACCAAATGCGGATGAAACATCCACATCTATTCTTAACATGGGGAGAATGTGACATCCGACGATTTAGGGTTACTGATTAACCTGCTAGAAACCCTAATTACGTGTGTTTGGTTTAGTATTAGGCTAAATACTTGTAATTACTTGTAACTATTTGTATATTTATGTGAATATACACCCCCGTAATTGATTTATATTACGCTACGTAATTAGTTGTAATTACGCTTACGCAATTTGGTAGAATTGTGCAAAACAACCGGACGGAGTACGACACAATATAAATACGGACGTTAGTGAACAAAATATTAAATAATATGAAATTATTTAATAAACTCAAAAACTCGTAAATACTATGTTGATAATATTTAACACGTTAGTTATATCGTATAAAGTAACAAAAATGCGACGAAAACGCGCAGAACGCCCCGACAATTGAACGAAAACCAAAATATATTTTAAGAATTTAAAATATATCATTTAGTATAAAACTATCAATTAAAATATCGTGTCTTTAAACAATAACGAAAAACCTCCAAATAAAACGTCACGCGATTTAGAATCCGTAAAACGCTAATGCAAATCGAGGCCGATAGATAAACGGAACGTTTTATAAGTATTTGGAATCAATATTACAAGTGAAATTATCAATATTTAATCTTTATTAAAAATGTGTGCTTAAAACGACTAACGTATATATAAACGTCGAAACAATCGAGTAAACGAACGAAAAACGTAACAAATTAAATTAGGAACAAGAAAAATTACACACTTCCCTTTCATTTCTCACTTTACACTCAAAAATCCAACCACATATTCTCTCTCAAATTTCTGGAGGAAATCAGCCCATATCACCAACACAATCACCACCATAAACCACCAAGTCACCACCATCAACCACCAACAAATTCCTTAACTATTTGTAATAATAATAAGCTCAAGAACACTAACACCATCATCTCATCTCATCTCCATCAAATCCTTGTAAGAAAACTCATCTCTAATCTCATATATGTTTATTTACATGTTATATTGTTCATCTAGTTAGATTATGTCCTAAAAACTTGTTAAAATACGTTTTTGAAGTTTTTATATAAAAGTGATGAATCGTTCCAGAATGTTACAGCTTACAAAATCGATCATAACTTGAGTTCTAGGAAGAGTTAGACAACGAATTGTTTTTTAAAAGTTGCGTATTGAAAAGATCTACAAAAAGTTCTTCTTTGGCTCTTTACAGAAATGTACGGATTTTTAGATATAACCGGATCTTTGAGCCTGGTCTGAAAGTCTTCGAAAACCGAGTTCGATTCCTTAAAAAATTAGTTACCGATGTAAATGGACACTATTGTTGCTGTAAAAGTTATATGTTGGACTAGAAACCATGATGATCAGTTGGTAAAATTTGTGAGACCTGATTTGGACCAGAATTTAGTAAGAATTATGGCGAAACAAACCGACAAAAAACCGAAAACATAACTAGGGGTTGTTTTAGAACTTTTATAAAAACCGACACTTTTGGTGAACTCCGACATGAACTGACAATTTATTTGGACTCTATGAACAGAAATATGGGTTGGGTGAAAGTTTCAGGTCAAACCGAGTAAGTTTGACCAAGTCAACAAAAGCGGCCCGATTTCTAAAAACTTACTATATTTAGAAAATGGTAACAAAAACGGGTATGGGTGACTTAGTTAGTAACTTGGACCAAAAACTAATTTTAGAAAGTTTCCCGAATGAAAAATCGACACTTGATAACACTTGGGCTAAATATTGAAATCTGACCAGACCCTTAGTGTCGCATGACCTGCGACACTACCTAAGTGTCGCTAACAATGTCGCTACTTAATTGAAATTGATTTGAACCTGCGACACAAGGCTCAGTGTCGCTATCTTGCGACACTCACCTGCGACACTTAACCTAGTGTCGCATACACTGCGACACTTATCCATGCGACACTGACCCTAGTGTCGCTACTATTGTCGCTAAAACATGAAACTTGTTTTTCACTAAGTATTAAACTTGGATAACAACTTATAACCACACATGATGCATACTATAACAATGTTTACAATAACACAAACTCAATAATAATGTCTTAAAGAATTATTATTACAAACTTTCACCAACGGGTCGTACACGTTTTTGATAAACGAACTCGAACTACTTATTTGGACATACTAGTTGATGAACCAGCTTTAGGTGGACATAAACCCCCCACCTACCCGATTGGCTTAAGTGGACATTGACCCCCAGTTATACAATCGCTATAGATGGTCTTTTGAGACATCTACTTATACAACCTCATACGTTTAGGGTGTTAGGAGGTTGCACACGGGAACGAGAACACCCACTACTTGCTAATATTTGATATTGCTTGCTACCTGCTTAACTCTGGTGAGTTTCATAGCCCCTTTTTACTGTTTTTCACTGGGGTGAGAATACATACAACTATTTTATAAACTGCTTTATGATCACAAGTACTGGCAACAACTTTTCGTACGGATTGCATGAGACCTTATGATAATCCACTAAAGTCCTCTACTTATCATAGTTCATTAATATATGCGTGAATATTATTGGATAGTACTATCAGGGTTTGACAAACCTTGTCCGGCCTAGTCGCGCTAGCCAACCCACGGGCACAATATTATTTGTGAATTAGAAGTGTATCGGATTAGTACACTTACCGGGGGCAAACAACGTTAAGCTCGAACTATGAGACTCATGCAAATGGTATACTTATATTGCAATATTCAATACTTTTAATTGTCGTTAGCTAACGATACTTTTACTTATCATTGATGAATGATGCAATCTTGTGAAATCTTGTGGATCATTTTAGCAACTGATTACTTAAGAAACCTATGAACTCACCAACTTTATGTTGACCTTTTAGTATGTATTTCTCAGGTAACCCGCCGCAGTAGGAAGCTTTTGGAAAGCTTAGCTCGAGTCGCATTGTTTTCAAAACATCAAGAGATTAGATTGCATGTAGCTGTATTTTGTAGATTCGGTAATGTATTAGAAATCTCTAAACGGTTTATGCGAACTCCAGATATATTTTGTAAACATTTGAATTATTGTAATGTAACTATTTTTCAAACGTCTCATATAGAGGTCATTTGCTTTAATTTTTGTGTTGTGATATTTAATTTAGTCGGCGCCCCCATGACACCTCCTACTTCCGCTGCCACGTGTTTTACGGGTGCGACAAAGATGAAGAAGTCGCATTAGGGATATCACCTCCAACGATCGAATTAGATGAAGGTGAATTTCCGGGTGATGGCCATTCCGAAGCTCGAAATGTATTCGTATTTGTATTTTATATTTTTAGATGTAATTATATTATTCAAATAAAAGTTATGTTTGTATTTTATATTTTTAGTTGTAATTGCATTATTTAAATAAAAGTTATGAAGACTTTTTCGATTCAATAATATTTAGAAGAAGACTTAGAAGACTTTTGTTTAAGTTATTGTTCAATTATGTTTCCCTTACTAATGTTCTACGAATTCAATAAAAGAAATTGACCCAAACATTGTTTTTCCTTAAAAAGATTAACGCTCGAACCACTTGGAATTGGGAGCTGGTAAATGCAAGTAATTTTTTACTAAATTCACGGAAAAGTACAACTCTTTGTGCTTACAGTACCACTATTTATGCATATGTTTCCTTGAATTTAGTAAAAATTTCCTTAAATGTAACAGCTCACTTTGAATTATATAGACTTTTTAGATTCAATAATGTTTTTAGGAAGATTTACAAGACTTTTGGTTATGTTAGTGATCAATTATGTTTCCATTACTAATGTTCTACGAAGTTAATGAAAAACATTTGACCCAAACATTGATTTTTCTTAAAACGCTTAAAGCTCGAACGTGTTTGAATTATATAGACTTTTTAGATTCAATAATATTTTTAGGAAGATTTACAAGCCTTTTGGTTATGTTATTGATCAATTATTTTTCCATTACTAATGTTCTACGAAGTTAATGAAAAAAATTTGACCCAAATGTTGATTTTCCTTAAAACGCTTAACGCTCAAACGTGTTTGAATTATATAGACTTTTTGGATTCAATAATATTTTTAGGCAGATGTACAAGCCTTTTGGTTATGTTATTGATCAATTATGTTTCCATTACTAATGTTCTATGAAGTTAATGAAATTTTTTTGACCCAAACGTTGATTTTTCTTAAAACGCTTAACGCTCGAACGTGTTTGAATTATATAGACTTTTTGGATAAAAGTTATGTTTGTATTTTATTTATTTTTCATTTGTATTACTTAAATTTTGTTATACAATTATACTGAATTCGAATCCGAAAAAAAAAGAAAAAAATAACCGATTAAAACCGGTTCAAAACCGAAAAAAACCGATTCTAAACATTTAAAACCGAAAAAAACCGATTCCGAAAAACCGAAACCCAAAAAAACCGAAACTGATAAAAAAAAACCGATTTTTTTAAATACAACTTTTAAAAAACCGAAAACCAAAAAAAAACGATTTTTTCGCACCTCTAGGCCATCTGGAGTCTAGTTATAGACTTCTGTGTGATTAACTGACCAGGCCGGCCCAGTGATATGTGACACCCGGTCAAAAATGACCCAAAATTTGATCCAAATTTAAACTTTAATATTCATACTCGGTATGAACTAAAACAAAAGTATTTGAATAATATATATATAGATAGTTAAATGATTATTTAAAAATCATTTCGCAAACAATCTGAAAGAACACGTAATCTAAAAGTGCGGACGTTGGTGCAAAACCTTTTCTAAATAATGTATTATTGTTCGGAATAATAATTATTTACCCGGATAAAATTTTACTTAATTTAATACGCTTAAAACTATCCGTATGTTCAAAGTAAAACAAAGATATAATTTTATATCTCATTAAAAGTATTTTTATGAAATACTTCGATTACAAATATATACGATTTTATTTTTAGAAATTTATCATATTAAAATATTATACTACTTTTTAATCAGGTACAAAAACACGGGCGTTTTATACTACAAAATGGAGACAACTGACTCCAATTATTGGAGCCAGTTCCTTCCTTCCTGTATAAGCTAAAACCGATCCCAAACTCACCTTCATTTCTTCTTCTTCATCAAAATCTATCTATCTCTCATTTCAATCTCTTAAGTCTCTAGAAATTAACAAGATCAACACCACCATCAACCATTATCATCATCATGGTATCAAAATCATTATCATCTTTGTCTTCCTTTTCTCGGTTCATCACCACCGTTTGCCTATCGCCACCACCGAGCAACCACTACGAAGAAGAACAGTAGCAATTGAACGTCATCATCATCGTCACCATCTCCAACTTCTTCAGTTCCTCACCATCATCATCTTCACCTCCGATTAACCATTTTTGGTGTGGTGAAAATCTTCACTTTTCCTTTTTACTTTGAGTTTAAATTACATACATGATCAAGTATTATTGTTATATAAACGTATTATTCCAAAAGAATAAAAGATAGAAAACTTGTTTGTGAAACTGATCGAGTGGAAATTTATACCAAATGAGTGTCAAGTTGTTGACACCATACTGTAAATACTTAAATGAAAACAAATGAGCAAATAGGTCTTACTTGGATCACGTTTGGGAGTAAACAGGTGACACAAACTTTGGTTAGTTAATAACATATAAATACAGTTACTAAGCACTCTATATACAAAGTTAGGTGATAGCCTACTGGTTGGGTCATTCAGTTTGAAGCCAAATGTCATGGGTTCGAGCCCCATGACCTGTTTTGATTTCCTTTCATTTTTCTGTGATTGACTTATTATAAATACACATATATATAAACACTAAGCAACATTTAAACAAAAGAAGGAAATTGCCCACTGGTTCGAACGTATGATTATGAAACCGAAGGTCACAGGGTCAAGCCCCACCTTTGACTTATTTTGATTAAATTTCCATTTTTGAACAACTTGTTTTTAAACACATGTTGCGGAAATCAGTCACAATCTGTCCAGCTTCGTCTAGTGACCTGTTTGACCTATTTCGATTCCAAATCACCAAAAAGTTAAAACATGAAAGTTGTAGAAAACATAGGTTCTTATGCAGCTACCAAATTTCAAGTCAATCGGAATTATTTTCTATTTTATACGAATATTTTAGTAAACTAGATTCAGGTTACAAGCTAACCACACAATATCACCAATTCTTCTTTTTATCTACATCAGAATCCTAGAACAAAAATCGCACGTTTTACACTACGAAATAGACCATCAAATTTACGAATGGCAAACATATACAATACGATACTCAAACATACAAAGTATATTTATACGAAACCAACTAAATTATATTTTTGGAATATAATTTAATTTAGTCACCAATGGATAGTACCTATTTCAACTCAAACGATATGTCAAAACAATCACTTCATTTTGCATGATTTGACAAACCGTCAAATACTCATGTAATATATCTCTTACGTTTAGGATGTTAGAGGATTACGGATTGGATATTACTTGCTGTTAGGAACGCTAGCACCCACAGGTGAGTCTCATAACCCCTTTTTACTATCTTTACTTTCGGGGAGATGCATTGCTTGTTTTACTTGTATACATATATGTATGTATGATTTTATCGACTTGTATACTTACTATTTTACCAACTTATATATCTACTGCATGACCGACTTACAAATTTACTATTTTACAAACTATACCGACTTACAGACTTACCGATTTACTAAATTGCATGAGTTACATATTTTAATCCAATGAAGGCCTCTGAATCATAGTTGTTTGTTATAAGATAAGCGCGAGTTTTAGTATATGGATCCATATGGGACTGACAATCACCGCCCGGGGTGGTTGCGCCACCATGAACCGTACTGTATAAACGGGCGTTTCTTACTCGTTTCATATGAGTGTTTTTGGATTAGCACTCACGGGGGAAAATTACAGACTTGTTAAGCTTCGACTATGATGGCTCATGGCAAGATAGACCGACCTTACTACAATTGTACAATTATACTTTACCGTCTTACTTATTTGTGAAATAATTTACTTATTGATTTACGTTAATCTTTTTATTACTGTTTATTACAAACCTGTGAGATTCACCAACCTTTTGGTTGACGCTTTTAATGATGCATTCTCAGGTACTCAGCAACAATAGGATGGCCCGCAGGGTATGCTAAGCTAGTACGAGTCGCATGCATAAACATTTATGAAGATTTTATTGGCATTATCTTTTGTACTTTGATTATGTATTTAAAATCTTCAGAATCATTTTGCGAACTCGCTAATGATGTATACTTATGACTTAAAACTCTGTAATACTTTTGTAATGTATTTTCTAAAATATCTCATTTAGAGTCATTTGCTTGTACTTTGGTGTTTTGATATTTGATTAGTCACGCCCCAAAATAGTCACTTCCTCAAATCACGAAATTGGGGGTGTGACAGATTGGCATCAGAGCCTAAGGTTATAGTGAACTAGGTTGCATTTAATGGGCCTAGACTATGACCGTTAGGCAGTATTCCCTATTAGGCATGACTGGTTCGGTGATCACATCATACGCATTTAATTTAACATAGCTTGATCAACTATGTATAATTAAATGAAGATTGTGCGAGATCTGAAAGGGGTTATGGCTGAACAGGATACACTAGTTGACTCTGACCACGAGAAAACCGAGACTTCTACTTGTTTTGTGCTAGACACAACTAGGTGGATAATATGTATATATGGTTAATACATATATGGTTAGGCCTATTAATATCTTCAGATACTAGGTAACACACTTATGGTTCGGATACGCCTTAGAACTCGCCAACGGTAAGTTGATCGAGTCAGGAAAATAGTACCGAGATAAGCCCTGGCTTCGAGGGTCATCTCTTCGAAATAAGCTTACCCTGGTGGAGTTAAGAACTTCGACATTCCATTCGGTACGGACCGATTAACAATCAGGATTGACATACACCTAAAGACTAAAAATCTATTCTTTCCTCTCTATCACGTTTTGTATGACTATTGATATCTGTTCGGATGTAATATCCCCTTCACTTTTGTAAACCTCAATCCTTGTAGTCATTTGAACTTGCAAGTTAAATGATTACAACCACTATTATTCTACACTAATGATTGTCACTTGTGTTGTGATATATTACCATTATATATACAACTACGATGATCATATTCTTATACGAAACTCATATGTTCTCTATCTTCATTGAAGGAATATGCCTCCACGATGCCAAATGTACACTCAAGCTCAGGTTGATCAACTAGTTTCTGATGCACTAATTGCTGAGTGACGACGATCTGAAAGTGCTGAAACACCACCAAGTACCACAGTGGTAAAACCTTGCACCTACAAGGATTTCCTTAGCTGCAAGCCTCTGAACTTCAACGGCACTGAAGGTGCTATTGGGTTGTTGCGCTGGCTGGAAAAGACAGAGTCAGTCTTTCGCATCTGCAACTGCTCTGAGGACTGTAAGGTCAAGTTCTCCACCTATACTTTTATGGATGATGCTCTGACATGGTGGAACACTTATGCTGACTCTGTGGGCCAAGACATTGCTTTGAAAACTCCTTGGAATGAGCTGAAGAAAGTGCTCAAGGATGAGTATTGTCCTAGGGATGAAATCCAATAGCTCGAGGCGGAATTCTGGAATCTCACCACTCAAGGGAATGACATTGCTAGCTACACTTCTCGGTTCAATCAGTTAGCACACCTGTGCCCCTCTATGGTTGATCAGGAATTCAAGCGTATTGAGCGCTATCTCTGGGGACTTCCTCCACAAATTTAGGGATGGTTACTTCATCAAATTCTCCTACATTTCATGGTACTGTGCGTATGGCACACAAGCTAATGGCACAAATGGTTCGCCAAGGAACATTTGTTGACAAAAACGCTGGTAACAATTCTAGAGATAACAAAAGGAAAGCTGATGGAAACCCTGACAACCAAAGTCAAGCCAACAAAAAGACTGCAACTACTAAGTCCAACGCCTCTGAATCTGATGATAAGATAGGGTATAAAGGAAGCAAGCCCTATTGCTCAAAATGCAGCCTTCATCATGATGGTTCGTGTCCTTGCACCAAATGCAAGCGATTCGGACATGTGGCCAAAGACTGTAAAACAGTCATAACTGGTACCAACACCTCTGCACCCAAAACCTGCTATGAGTGCAACGGTACTGGGCACTTCAGGAAGGATTGCCCACAGCTGAAAAACAAAAATAACAACACAGCTCGAGGAAGATCCTACGTACTTAAGACTAGGGAGGACCCTCAAGACTCGAGACTTATTGACTTACTCAACACGAGTATGATCATTTACAGATAACCCGACTGCCTTTATACTATTTACTTTGTTAGATCTTACTTGCTGCTTAATAACTTCTATGTTTTCCCTAGATTCTAAGTACTTGATAGAATTAGGAAAACGACAACTTAGTTACTACACGATACTGATATAGTTTAGTTTACTCTACAACCCTATCGACTATCACAAACTTTATGAATACAATAAAACTTACATGGTTACTTTAGGCTACTAGTACACATTGTTGCTACCCTCTAGTGACCGAGTGGCCTTGTCATGCTGACATAATGGTCAACACACCTCGAAACTTACCTTTCAAATTCTTTTAGTCGCCGATAGGGCACTAGTCCAACAAGGGGAGGAAGACAACGCTAGATAAGTGTTGTGTCACTTCCACACTTTCTTAGATAATGCACAGACCATAACCTAAACACAATGACAATTACTACAAATAAATTTCAGGATGAAATTCTCCTAACAAGGGGAAAATGTGACACCCGGTCAAAAATGACCCAAAATTTGATCCAAATTTAAACTTTAATATTCATACTCGGTATGAACTAAAACAAAAGTATTTGAATAAAATATATATATATATAGAACGTTAGATGATTATTTAAAAATCATTTCGCAAACAATTTGAAAGAACACGTAATCTAAAAATGCGGACGTTGGTGCAAAACCTTTTCTAAATAATGTATTATTGTTCGGAATAATAATTATTTACCCGGATAAAATTTTACTTAATTTAATACGCTTAAAACTATCCGTATGTTCAAAGTAAAACAAAGATATAATTTTATATCTCATTAAAAGTATTTTTATGAAATACTTCGATTACAAATATATACGATTTTATTTTTAGAAATTTATCATATTAAAATATTATACTACTTTTTAATCGGGTACAAAAACATGGGCATTTTACACTACAAAATGGAGACAACTGACTCCAATTATTGGAGCCAGTTCCTTCCTTCCTGTATAAGCTAAAGCCGATCCCAAACTCACCTTCATTTCTTCTTCTTCATCAAAATCTATCTATCTCTCATTTCAATCTCTTAAGTCTCTAGAAATTAACAAGATCAACACCACCATCAACCATTATCATCATCATGGTATCAAAATCATTATCATCTTTGTCTTCCTTTTCTCGGTTCATCACCATCGTTTGCCTATCGCCACCACCGAGCAACCACTACGAAGAACAACAGTAGCAATTGAACATCATCATCATCATCGTCACCATCTCCAACTTCTTCGGTTCCTCACCATCATCATCTTTACCTCCGATTAACCATTTTTGGTGTGGTAAAAATATTCACTTTTCCTTTTTACTTTGAGTTTAAATTACATACATGATCAAGTATTATTGTTATATAAACGTATTATGCCAAAAGAATAAAAGATAGAAAACTTGTTTGTGAAACTGATCGAGTGGAAATTTATACCAAATGAGTGTCAAGTTGTTGACACCATACTGTAAATACTTACATGAAAACAAATGAGCAAATGGGTCTTACTTGGATCACGTTTGGGAGTAAACGGGTGACACAAACTTTGGTTAGTTAATAACATATAAATACAGTTACTAAGCACTCTATATACGAAGTTAGGCGATAGCCTACTGGTTGGGTCATTCAGTCTGAAGCCAAAGGTCATGGGTTCGAGCCCCATGACCTGTTTTGATTTCCTTTCATTTTTCTGTGACTAACTTATTATAAATACACATATATATAAACACTAAGCAACATTTAAACAATAGAAGGCAATTGTCCACTGGTTCGAACGTATGATTATGAAACCAAAGATCACATGGTTGAGCCCCACCTGTGACCTATTTTGATTAAATTTCCATTTTTGACCAACCCGTTTTTAAACACATGTTGCTGAAATCTGTCACAATCTGTCCAGCTTCGTCTAGTGACCTGTTAGACCTATTTCGAGTCCAAATCACCAAAAAGTTAAAACATAAAAGTTGTAGAAAACATAGGTTTTTACGCAGCTACCAAATTTCGAGTCAATCGGAATTATTTTCTATTTTATACGAATATTTTAGTAAACTGGATTCAGGTTACAAGTTAACCACATAATATCACCAATTCTTCTTTTTATCTACATCAAAATCCTAGAACAAAAATCGCATGTTTTACACTACGAAATAGACCATCAAATTTACGAATGGCAAACATATACAATACGATACTCAAACATACAAAGTATATTTATACAAGTTATATTTATACGAAACCAACTAAATTATATTTTTGGAATATAATTTAATTTAGTCACCAATGGATAGTACATATTTCAACTCAAACGATATGTCAAAACAATCACTTCATTTTGCATGATTTGACAAACCGTCAAATACTCATGTAATATATCTCTTACGTTTAGGACGTTATAGGATTACGGATTGGATATTACTTGTTGTTAGGAACGCTAGCACCCACAGGTGAGTCTCACAACCCCTTTTTACTGTCTTTACTTTGGGGGAGATGCATTGCTTGTTTTACTTGTATACATATATGTATGTATGATTTTATCGACTTGTATACTTACTGTTTTACCAACTTATATATCTACTGCATGACCGACTTACAAATTTACTATTTTACAAACTATACCGACTTACAAATCTACAGACTTACCGATTTACTAAATTGCATGAGTTACGTTTTAATCCAATGAAGGCCTCTGAATCATAGTTGTTTGTTATAAGATAAGCGCGAGTTTTAGTATATGGATTCATATGGGACTGACAATCACCGCCCGGGGTGATAGCGCCACCATGAACCGTACTGTATAAACGGGCGTTTCTTACTCGTTTCATATGAGTGTTTTTGGATTAGCACTCACGGGGGCAAATTACAAACTTGTTAAGCTTCGACTATGATGGCTCATGGCAAGATAGACCGACCTTACTACAATTGTACAATTATACTTTACCGTCTTACTTATTTGTGAAATAATTTACTTATTGATTTACGTTAATCTTTTTATTACTGTTTATTACAAACCTGTGAGATTCACCAACCTTTTGGTTGACGCTTTTAGTGATGCATTCTCAGGTACTCAGCAACAGTAGGATGGCCCGCAGGGTATGCTAAGCTAGTACGAGTCGCATGCATAAACATTTATGAAGATTTTATTGGCATTATCTTTTGTACTTTGATTATGTATTTAAAATCATCAGAATCATTTTGCGAACTCGCTAATGATGTATACTTATGACTTAAAACTCTGTAAAACTTTTGTAATGTACTGTTTTGTAATGTATTTTCTAAAACGTCTCATTTAAGGTCGTTTGCTTGTACTTTGGTGTTTTGATATTTGATTAGTCACGCCGCAAAATAGTCGCTTCCGCAAATCACGAAATTGAGGGTGTGACATGATATCGTTGTAATTTTAATCTTTGTATTACCGTGTAGGCATGAACAAAAACCTGGGTTGTACACAACCCAACCCGACCCGCAACCCAACCCGGGTTGTAGTCAACAAGTGAGAAACCGGGTATTTGACTAACCCAACCCGAACTCGACCCGGGTTTTTAAATAATTCAACCGGGTTTTTGACCGGTTTTTCCGGGTTTTCAACCGGGTTTTTGATCGGTTTTCCAACCCGATCCGGTTTCAATTCGGGTTCAACCCGGTTTTGAAGGCAAAAAACCCAACTCGGGTCCCTACCCGCCGGGTACTCAAAAACCCGAACCGGGTTAAAAAAAACCAGTTTTTCGAAAACCCGGTTTCGAGTTTTTTTTCGGGTTTGGTTTCGAGTTTTTTGTTCACGCCTATTACCGTGGTCCGAAGAAAATTTGTACAGAAATTGTTTAACATTTCAATTATTCTTTTAGTATGTATTTATTTTTGCATAAAGAATGACTTTTTGGCGAATCTAGATGAAATTTTTATCTCTATCTATAACTACTTATAAAGCATGTTGCTATTTTTTATTTAGAAACTTTTAAAAATTTAAGACTCAACATTGTCATATATAAACTTATATTTTTTTTCTTCCATTTTTCACTTTTTTTCACTCTTCACTAATATTGTATCAAGAATAGGAAAAAACTATCGTCATTTTGAGTCGCCACAATAGATAATTCATCAGCGAATAGCAACCGATTGAATCACTATTTATAACAAACTTCGTATTCCGCTGCATAACGCGAGTATTGTGCTAGTCTCTATAATGCATCTCCACAATGTGTTAAAAATAGTCTTAACTAATAGAAATGTCAAATATGCCCTTAACACATTCACAACAATTCTATTAATAAAACCTTATTAATTAATAATCTATAAATAATTAAATATTACTAATTTACTATATATAAATTCAATTTGTCTTTATCAACCAAATATGTAAATTAATAATAATGCATACATTAATATCATACAACCATCTACAATAATTATTTTTTACCGCAACATTACGGAATAATGCATACATTAATATCATACAACCATCTACAATAATTATTTTTTACCGCAACATTACGGAGGTATTATGCTAGTTATATATAACATATATTAATTAATATTAATATATTATTTGCAGATGTTAAAAATGTACATATGAAAGCCAAATATAAATTTACAGATTTACAATAGCTGCCTCATTCTCCAAATAACAATATATTAAAGTTAAGCACTTAAGACACTAAAGATCTAAAACATTAATGCACCTTTAAAGGAAGGGTTGCTCATTTACAGACTAGCATTCCATAAAGACAACCAATTAACCGTCTGAGCACCAGACATGAGCCACTGATCCTAAGCAATCGCATAGTTTAAACTTCGGGTCCTCATGGCTTAAACCGCATCCAAGACGCATCAGTGCACACGTCCGTTGGGTGGCTGATTCTGAGTAGATGTTAAACTGTCTTCTCCCTCATCAGAAGAAGTAATAGATGATGTTGATGCATTAGAAGCCTAAAAAAAGGTCACATCCAAAATCATATTAGTTACATGGCTTCACGGTTAATTAGCAAATAAGTACTTGTGGGAATACCCAATATGACAAAACTGCTCACCAGTAGGCGTCGCCATTGTATCAAAGCTGTCATGGCTCTCATCATGATATAGATTGGTAGGACAATTGCAAATGTTCGTAAGAACCATAACTGACAAAGAATAGAAAACCAGTGAACATGTAATATGGTCGGCAACTCGGCATTTATGCTGAGTTTGAATTTCACAAGTAAATTTAAAAAGTGAAGTGTTAAATATGGCTGATTGGAACAGTTTACGGAAAAATGGATGTTGTCTAAAGTTATGAAAAGATCACTTGCTCTTGACATTGAATCATCCTAATATACAAGTATAACACGCCAGGTATGCTTGTGTGTGTTTATATTCCTAGTAATAGATTATCTCAATCATTCAAGCCATTTATTTAGTTGTTGACTATGATTGTAAGCTATGAGGCTCAAGGTCCTTCTTAGTATGCTTAATGATTCCAATTTAATTTGAACTTCCACATCAAAAAAGACTTCCATTAGATTACTTGTCATCTGCAGTGATAAATTGTGCTATTACATTACAAGAATATTATGTTTCTAGTGTGACTTATATGTCGATTATTCACACTCTATTTACCTTATTAGTGGTTTATTATCAAAATTTCCATATCAAGAATCACAGTTTATCTTTTTACCATGAACTTCGGAAAAGAGTCACTCTCTACTCCATTTGCAATGACAGGAAGAGCATGTCGCAAGAACAAGAGAACCACAAACTGCATGTAAAGTTAGGATATTATTAAGTTACCTTTGCCAACAAAAGAGAGATTGAGGAGGGTGAAAAGAGAGATCATACAAGGGCGGCGACTGAGCGGAAGCAAAAGACACTTCTAGAAGTGGAATCTGCATATTCGTCATAATCCTGTTCAAGAACACTACGATCAGGTGAAACAACTGCGACTATCCGAGGACTATTGGTCACTTCCCTCCTAGATATCTGCCAATGCCCCCTGAAAATCGCACATTACAATAATGATGCACATATTCCATATCATTTGACTTTTCTATGGATTGTGAGACTTGATTACATTAAATGGAAATTTTAAATAACCACTTAAGGATCTTCCAGCAAGTTCTACAAACTGGAAATTTTTTATGTGTTGATTAGAAAATTTCATTCTTTTTGAAATAGAAATGAAACAGATTTGACTCTAAAATTTCAACTTGTGGCATTTTTTTTTGAAAATGTGTACCTCAAATTCAACGGAATACCCCCTAACCGGAAAACAGGGGATGGTGCTGTGTAGCCTGGCTTGAATTGCTGCAGTTAAGCCATTTTCAATTATATATTACGTTACATTCGAGTCTCTAAAACTAATTTTGAACATTATGAGCAAGACCACTAAATAGATTTAGCAAAAACCAGATGGTCTTAAAAGTGAGAACAAGCAATAATAAATGCACCTGGTGGCATATTTCGCAAATCGTGTCACCCTTCTCATTACACCATCTCTGAACACATCTGCGATGAGCATACTACAAAAAGTAAAATGAGTATGAACACCAGAGATAAATAAATAAATAAAAATATAGCAATTTACTCATAATGAAACACCAGACTACATAATAGTGTTCCACTCGGTTATTTCATTGGACCCCAAATAGATTGGACCAACAACCTACATCTTTTTGAATATAAAGGACAAGGCATCAAATGTTAAAATATGATAGCTTCTGTTATGTTTGAAATCTCGAGCTCATTGTTTCTGATGAATTTGAAAACTTTGTTAAACTTGTGCAAGTCATCCAAAGTGTAATCAAAATTTCTAATACATTCAACTTACAACCTTCAAATTGAATTTATTAAGAAAACAGTCACAGAACATGCTTATTATTTACTTTACTTATCTTTAACGCTCAAAAAACTAATAGCGAATTAACATGCCCCTTTTGACCCCTATCATGAACTACACATTTGACCCGTTACCTAACTCGCCCAGTTTGCCACCTCTACGATTATTCCAAATCATTTTGTAAAACAGCCCTTAGAGGTTAGAGCTGACTTCACTAAAAATAAATACATAAACGATAGCATCGAGCAAAACAAAGTATCACAATCTTGCATTCAAGAATTTAAAATGCTGCCTCTTTTTTATTAATTTGATAGGGCAAATCTCAATAGTCTGACAGAGAATACAATAATTCCACATACTGATGAAATTAATTTTTAACATCACCGGAAATCAATCAATACAGAATAATATAATAATGCCTGTAGATTTATAAAGGTACATATGTGTTCAATATTACTGTAAGATAAAAAAATCCATGCAAAATTAGAATTAATAGGAAGAGTCAGATTAATGCTAATAAATAACCAACCTTCAAGCTACCACAGCAAGAGCAAGGTGTCTCCATATTCGAATCAATATCCTCATCCTGACATATCCTACATTCAACCAACTTCTTTGGAGTGAATACACCATTAGAAGAACAATCGATAACGGTATCATCATTTCCCAATGGATCCAACTGCTTTAAAGGTTTCCTGCTTTCAATTGCAGCCTCCAATGTGGATTCGGTCAGCAACCGATCAACCAAAAACACGAAATGATCCCCCATAAGAACACTACTAGATATTTCACTATCCTGAAGTCAAATAATAACATAAATTAGAAACATTCATATACCACAAATAGAATAATGCAGCAAACGATTCCTAACATTAGAAGTTGATGAATTACCAATGATATAACATACTCTCTATGTCTCATAATAGGCAGCAATTCACATATGGAATGTCCCAGAAAGAAAAGCAATGTTTCCTTTAATCAGACGATTCAAAGAAATACATAGGAATTATTATTTTAGGACAAAGATGACACAGATTTTGATCCATAAGTTTTGTTGGGTTTGTTACTATTAAAGGCATTATATATTTGATTGTTACTGAAATATTGTCCGCAAACTACATGTCAAGTCAAATATAGCATGTTTTGGGAGCAACAAACAGGCTAAGACTACAATGTACAAATAGTTTAAACACTAATAGAACATATATCATTAAGGATTTACACAATCACTTTCCTGATTGACAAAAGTGAAGTCAAACAATTTTTCACATTTCAAGCTAAAATTAAATACTTGACTGCCAGTATTCTTTACAGAATATCGATGTCATTACTTAACTTCTTTTTAGCCATGGCAAGTAAGCTGCAGAAAAATTTCTGGCTACTACTACCTATTTGCCTATAAACAGTCATCATAAGATATGATACCACTGATTTTAATTTTCAGGATATCCATCATTTTGTCATTGATTTATGGGCAAATTTCAAAAAAAAAAAAAAAGGATAGTGGAAATTCCAAAGAAGCTCGATATAGGCAAAGTAAGTTCATTTGCACATTTAGGAGGGTGAACTCAATGTAGGTAACCTAATTTCTGATTCCATTTTATGAGCATACGCAAATAACCATACAATACCTATAGGTAGCTTTTGTGGAACTTCCGTTACCACATTCTGAGATTTGGCCTTGATTTATTGTTATTGAGGAATAGTTTAGCCATATGAAATAAGTGATCTTTTGATCAATACAAGGATATTCTCAAAAGAAGGGGATGGTGAAACATCATAGCTCAAGCAATAATCTAAGAAAGTGGATTGCTTTGTAACCAATATATTTGCCATTTTGCATTAACTAAAGCCAGTGTCATATAGAAAGATTTAAATTAGCATAACCCCATTTAGAGAAATGAAGATTTGGTGTCATAAAAGATTCAAAACAACAAAACCCAACTTCTATAAATTTTTTAAAAAGGGCCAAGATTAGTAAATAAAAAAAAAAGAATGAAATTTAGATTAAAAAAAACAATGAGAAAAGGAGCCCAAGTGATGAAAAACAAAAGGTGAACTTTTGATCAAGACAAATTGAATCGTTTAAAAAAGTTTAAAGATGACTAAACTTATTTTTAAGAAGAATAAAAAAAAAAAAAAAAAATGACTTTGCCTCAGATGAAACAAATAGAAAGGCATTCAAAAGTACTAATCAAGGGCAAGAAGATGAGTACCTGCAGATGGGTACAAAGGTGTGTATCTTTCTGTGAATGAATGAATAAAACACCTAAAGGCATGAACACACAAATAGATTACAAGAAAGAATCCTATACGATATCTTTTTTATAGTGATGGGATCAAAGGAAAGTGAAAGAAACAAGAAAGATAAAACTTACAAGGAGGGGATCGGATATGTTGAAAGCCAAGTAACAAAGTTGATGAATCTTTGACAAAATGTTTAGTAGTATTAGGGTTTTGCTTTCACTTTTGGAAATCTCTATTCGTAATTGTACGAACTCAGTTTGCTCAATCTATTTATTATGTCTAATTTTATCCAAAAAAATTTCGTTAGTGTTAATGATCAATCTATATCTATTCTATATGTATATAATACTCCTTCCGTGTACATTACTATTTTGAGAGCTGAAATATACAACAAATAAAAGTGATTTATGCGACTCTAGAGTCCGCGTGTAAAGCGGGAGATTCTATTACATAATCATAATAAATACAAAAAATAATACTAAGAATCTCCGTTAAATGCAGTTGTAGAAATCATGCGACTCTATCTAGTATCATGAGGAAATCCTACTCCGTCTGTGTACCTGAGATACAGAGCTAAAAAGGTCAACATGAATGTTGGTGAATCTCACAGGTTTGTAAATAATATAAGTATTTGAACACAAGATTTCATCAGTAATGCCCGCAGGCGTAAATCAGGTATTTGCAATCCCGTAATGTAAAGTAAGTAAGTTATACCGTTGTCATGAGGCTCATAATCGAAGCTTAACCCGTAAATAATAAGTTGCTCCCGTGACATGCTCGTAACTGAGCAAGCATAAGTAACGAATAATAGTCGCTCGTTTATACAGAACGGTTCGTGGTAGCGCTACTACCCCGGGCAGGGAGGGTCATTTCCCTAATAGATCCATTAAGTAGTGTTCGCGCTTAAGTCCATAACTAACGATATATGATGGAGAGACTTCAGTAAAAGTAAGTAACTCATGCAATCCCGTATAGTAAAATAAGCTGTTCGTACTTGTGTTCAATAAAAGTAAGCAATGTATCTCACCCCGTAAGTAAAATAGTAAAAGTGGGGCTGTAAGACTCACCTGAGCCTGAAGAGTTTATCTAAATAAACTGGAATGGATTTTCCAAGAATTGAAGTTCAACGACTTGTAACCTGAGGGTGTCCATGACACACGATGGTTATAACATGGTTGGGTATCTCAAAGATCACCCTTGTAGTTGTTTGTTCAACTAGTAAATGTCTAAGTGTTTGTTTAGTAATCCGTTGGTAATTTGAAAACAAATAAGGGCCGTTAGTGACGGTTTGTAATAATAATCCAAAGTGTTATTATTATATGTATCGTTGTATCAGGTTTCATTATTTGTAAGTGTTCGACACTTAGTGTGAAAGGTATTTACAAGTTTCTGGATGACGGGGGTCCGGGGGCAGCGCCCTTGGTAGCGGGGTCCAAGGGGCGGCAGCCCCTGGCGGGGTCCAAGGGGCAGAGCCCCTGGCTGGGGTCGAGCTGACTTGAATTTGGGTGAAATCGAGTGATAAAATTTAAGATCTCGACACTTAGTAAAATTTGTGTTTTCTTGGTTCTGTTTCATGCGACATAGCGTGCGACATAGTCTGTTGTGTCGCAAATCACCTCTGCGACGTAAGGGCTTGTGTCGCTAAGTGCGACATCCGCAATTTATGCGACTTAAAATGTTGTGTCGCTATATGCGACGGAATTAGGTTTTTGCGACATAGTCACTTGTGTCGCTATATGCGACATAAGTGAGGGTTTAGCAACATAATTCAATTTATGCGACACAAAGGCTTGTGTCGCAGGTGGCCTAGAGCCTCTGCGACACAACAAGCTGTTGGCCGGAAAATGAGCCGAAAAGGTGTTTTCCGACCTCCGTTCGACCTGAGACTTTTACCCAACCCATATTTGGACATTTTAAGCTTAAAGAAACAACTAGAACTTAAAAACACTTGAAATCGAAAGGTTTCGAGTTTTGTCGGAAACTTACAAAGTGATGAATTGAAATTCCGGAAAGGTAGGAGTGTAGATCGTTGCGTGGTGATCGTTTTTCTCCAGATGAGTGTGACGATTTATGGTGGTTTGTTGATGTTATTTGGCGGTTTTAGATGATGGTGGTGGTGGTGAAAGTTGAGAGGAAAAGGAAGAAGAAAGAAGAGAAGGAGAGAGAGTGAGAATGGAAAAGTGAGGGTGAGGGAGGTGGTGACCCTCACCTTGGCTGATTTTCGGTGGGGGCCCACCGGGTGTGGGGCTCCACTTTACTCCCGTGCAATCGCGCTCCGTGCGGTGTTCGTTTCCTCATTCATTTAAACGTTAAATAACTGTCTTATACGTTTAATTATATGTTTTAAAATACAAATGTTTATTTAATATTTTTGTTGAAGTATTTTACCAATTACTTAATAATTTAAATAGTTTCGTTCGTTTGTATGTTAAATGTGTAAATCGCGTAGACGTTTGTTATATGACACAAAATTTAATTGAAATATTATTAAAATAATATTTGTGACATAAAAGTGTCCTTAATTAATATTAAATTATTTGATATAAATTTTCACCAACGCCCGTATGATTTGAATCGAATTACATTCGATTTGAAATTCGTACGATTTAAACCAAATCGCATATTAGTATATATTCAACAATATATATTTTGATACATTAATTAGCCTAGTACTACACTAATTACATGTATTAATAGTTGAGTAGGAACTAATTACTATTCCTAGCTTGGCAGGTGTCACAAGCGAGTAGATTACTATTGTGTTTGTTGTGATGTAATTAGCATATATAATTGTGGGATGACTTTAAATATGTCGTGAAATAATATGACGGCCCCTATTCGACTGTTTACTCGGTATAGTGCTGGAAATGCTTTTAAGCAAAGTACATACGTATGGAAGCCGGTAACGACAGAAGGTAGTTGTATTATGGATCGACATTATAAAACGGAAACTTTATGAACGGACTTATCTTATGATTTTAAACCTAAAACTTACATTCGCCTTTCGATTAACAACCGTGATTGTAACCTTGTAAAAAGGAGTCGCGAACCTTACTACTTGGTCAATAGTTATCTGTGTAAAACTATGGTTTCAATTGTAACGTCATGCGAGCATCATAAAATGCAATGTGATTACGTAGAATTGCCATGAGTATTGTACACTTGAAATCACAATGTACTTATCACGTAAACATCGCGAAGCAATTGAATTCGTAATGGAAACATCGGTAACGATTAAATACATTGTGGACTACCATAGCATTTTCCGACATGGTCTGGGTTTAACTTTATGCAAAAAGCCGTCAGCATTTTAGTTACGTTTTAATTAGATTAGTTAGTTTAGATTAGATTAGGTAGGCTATAGGCTAAATAACCATTTACGAAAACCTAGGGATTTGTTAATTGTATTGAGAAAGGCAAGTTTAAAATTCAATTTAAATCGATATTTTTCCTTAACCTATGAAATATAAAGTAAGGTACGCAAGAAACCTCAACACTTTCCTTTGCTTACCATGCTTAAACTTCATTAATGGGAATTGATCAACTAAGTCCGAACATATTTGCTAAGTTAGTTGTTTGCTAAATTTATAGTCTTTATGGTATTAAGAACGGTTAGACTTGTTGTAGACTTGCTACTCTATTCCTTCGCCCACGAGCAAATGTGCTCAATAACAAGGGCCACTGACTCCCTCACAGGAGAATGTGGAGAGTTGAACATTGTCTGTCTGATCAGAATCATGACACCGTGGTTCCTCGTGACATATTAGTTGATAACCGACTAATAGGGAATCTATCGGTTATACCATAAACTACCAAGTCTAGCGAACATTCCAAATTTAGTAAACGTTTTCCCTACAAGTCATCGTCCCACATTATAAGCTAATGAACTCACAACAAATACTCCTCTTATTATCTAATTTATCATTATCTTTTATACGCTTTATTTAGTTTACTTAATTAACTAAACCAAAAACCCCAACACACTCTTTTAAAACATTTACTAGAAAAGAAAGGTTGATTGGATCACCTCTGTTTCAATTCAGTTTCTCTTTAAGAATGACTCTAGATAATACTTACCATCTACTAGCCTTTGGTTCAGTATTAGTAAGTCACATTTAGACCCCAGCAAATACAAATTTAAAACAAACCGATTGCGGTCCGAGCACCATCTTCATACGACGCTTCGGCACCCCATCAAGTTTTTGGCGCCGTTGCCGGGGAGACTAACTGTCCGATACAGAGGTCCAACCAATCCCAATTCTAGTAAACCCTTAGGATAAAACCTTATAAAAAACAAATTATATTTTCTTTATTATTAGTTTCACTCTATTTTCTGTTTCTCTTTAGTGTATGATCTGTTCCCCTAGATCTGCACCACTGTTTAATTTCCCTTATCCAGAACTTATAATACGTACCATTCGACGAGAAAAGAAGCAATGCGCACTTAGACAAGTAATGGCTGAACGCATCACTCTCGCTGACAACAGTAAACCCTCTATCGAAGGAAGAGGAGGACCAATTCTCTACCTTGAAACCCCTGGTCAATCTTTCGAGCTTAAACACCACATCATCCAACTAATCCAAAACCACTGTCAATTCCATGGATTACCAAGTGATGATCCCAACTCTCACCTCGACAAGTTCATATCTCTTTCAAATTCCTACAAACAAAACGGAATTAGTCAAGACACGATCCGCTTGTATCTTTTCCCTTATTCGCTCACTCATCATGCGCAAACATGGTTTGAAGGTTTAGAGACCGGCTCTATCTCTTCATGGACGGTAATGGCGACAAAGTTTCTAACCAAATACTTTCCGCCTTCTAAACAAACCAAACTTCGAAATGACATCATGAATTTCCGACAAGCTTTTGATGAGTCATTATATACCGCATGGGAACGATTCAAAGGAGCCTTGAAGAAGTGCCCCAATCACCGTCTTGACAAATCCGTGCAATTGTGTACCTTCTACAATGGTTTAGATCCTAACCACCGAACCACCCTCGATGCTGCTACACAAGGAAGCTTCATGGCAAAGACCGACGAAGAAGGATGGAACCTGATAGAGAATATGACTATGCATCACCATGATTGGAACTCTGGAGATCACTCAACATCTTCAGCACCTATCGCTGCATCAAATCCAGTTCCAGTTGAAGCACTTAAAGTATTAACGGAGAAAATGGACTCACTTGTCAAACAGTTTGGAGAACATAAGAAACAATAGCACCAAGTACACCAAGTGCAAGTCTGTCAACATTGCACCAACCCACAACCATCTGGTGAATACCAAGTGGAATACGAAGAAGCAGATGACATAGTCTACTATGCTCAGTTTCCCGCTCGACCACATAGTTTTTCACCCGGTTTCAACCAAAACAATAACCAACCTAGAGGACCTCCATTCCGACAAAGAACTAACCAACCATACCAACCCCGATACCCACCTAGATACCCACCTTACCCACAACAATCACAACCTTCTTATAACCAACCACTCGCACTTCCTGCACCCACTTCCGATACAAACCAAACCGCTGAACAATCTACAAAGACAAATGCCCCAGCTTCAAGTTCAGATGACGCCTTCACCCAATTCATGCAAGGTCAACACCTACTCAACCAAAAGACGTCCGATAGACAAGATCAAGATGACCTCTTTATGAGAAACCAATTGGCCGTGCTAAAGAATTTGGAAGCCCAAATTGGACAATTGGCACAACGTCTTGATAACAGACCCAGAGGAAGTTTGCCTAGCAACACGGTTCACAACCCACATGTTGAGGAAGCAAAGCAACTCACTACCACAAATGAAGCAGCCACTCCACCTCCTGCTGCTGTACCAGTAAAGGAAGAACCAAAGATCAAGACACCAGCTGTGGAAACCACTCCGACCATGAACAAAGAGGTTAGGATCCCTTATCCCGCTAGACTTAAAGCCCAACCTAAGAAATTATCATCCTTTAAGCTAGATGGAAAATTCCTTGATACCATGTCTAGAGTTCCCGGTCGAAATAAATATATGAGGAAATTGCTATCCACTAAGGATAAACTGCCCAAAGTAAACAACATTTCCCTTAGTTCTGAAACATCAGCCCTACTTAAGAATAGCCTTCCTGAAAAACTAGGAGATACCGGTAGATTCACACTCCCTTGTTCTATTTATCAATCCGGAGATATCGGCGCTTTAGCCGACCTAGGAGCTAGCATTAACCTTATGCCCTACTCCCTGTTTAAGAGCCTAGAACTTGAAAATTTGAAACCCACTAAGATGACTGTCCAGCTAGCTGACCAATCTGTTAGATACCCAAAAGGAATAGCTGAGAACGTCTTAGTTCAAGTTAACAAATTCTTCTTTCCGACGGATTTCGTGGTAATGGATATCCACGAAGACATAAACATCCAGATTATCCTTGGAAGACCATTTATGAACATAGCCAGAGCAGTGATTGATGTGTATAACCATACGATTGTTCTAAGAGCACATTGTGAAAGCATCACTTACAAGATCGACCAACCAGACTGTATACCAGAACAAGAAGAATGCCACGCTATATCAACAGGCAGAATTTGTTCCGATGACGAATCAGACCCCGAAGAAGAACGATGCTTCACTCGACCAACAACCTTAATCTACGACACTGAAACAGACCGAGACGAGGACGAGGAGTACCAAGACGCTGAGGAAGAAAAAGAATCCGAGGAGGACGAATCAGAACCTAGGAAGAAGAGGAAGAACCCGATGAGGAAGATGAAAGAA
Source organism: Pseudognaphalium luteoalbum (assembly GCA_963422505.1). NCBI lineage: Eukaryota > Viridiplantae > Streptophyta > Magnoliopsida > Asterales > Asteraceae > Pseudognaphalium > Pseudognaphalium luteoalbum. The sequence continues at coordinate 82,735,256 of OY730193.1, forward strand.
CGGAAGAAGAAGAACCTGAAGAAGAGGAAGAAATGGAGGAAGATGAAGATCAAACTGATTCACCACAGATGGCTGAAGTCAAGAGAACACAAGACTGCAAAGACTACACTTCATCAGAAGAATCCTTTGATTATGGAGCCATCCACCAAGAGCTTAGATCCACTCATCTCAAAAGAATGGGAAACATTCTCGACTCTTATCTCGATCCATCGAAACCCTTTACCAGAACCCGACTCCGAGACATAGATACTTTTGAAGAAGAACTCCGAACATCACAGCACCCTGACCTGTATGCTAAACTCCTACAAAGAATTTATGCATATAAGGCACGACAACCAGGAAGCTTTGCTAAAGAAAACCTTCAAAACACCATCACGGAAGTCAGAACCATCAAAGTCGAAAATACTCAACCTTTCAACAATGCACCCTCAGACGAAGAACTCCACCAATTCCCAGACTCGCAAGACGAAGATTCCGACTACCAGAGTGTCGAATTTGACGGTGATTTTATTGACGTCACTATCGATGAACGCTCTATTCCAAAAACTCCTCTTGCTCCACCAAATTCACTCGTCATCACAGCTGAAAGACTAGAGATTCCCCTCATCGACACTCACGAGGACATGATCGAACTAATTGATGAATACACCGATGTGTGCATCATTGTGGAGGCTATCAAAGAATCAACCAATGAATACAACACCACTCAGAGACACATGATCAGGCAGATTGAACGAGAATACGATTCATATCTCGCCAATTATGGAGAACCAGTACCCCAGACTTTGCTCAGACATATCCAAGAATTCTCCGATTCCCTTCAAGAACAAGTCACCGGAGAAGCTCAACAGCTAGAAAGACCATACTACCCAATGGGAGAAATCGAGTTCTGCAGCAACCAAAGGCAAATATACCAAAAAGTATATTGTGCCTTAGCCGGATCAGCTTTTCCCTACTCATCAAGTCAAAAGGCTACGCTAGCATCCATGAAGACCCATCTTGAAAGAGCTACTAGAAATCCACAGAATTATGCTGACATAAGAATGGTGGGAGATCTTAGAACTCTTCTAGATCTCATCGAAACTGGAGAACATCTCACAACTCCAGAAAACTTCAGGATCGTCATTCACTCAACTATAGGTCATCACGTTGAACTAATAGTTGATGAACTGAATCAAGCATCATTCGAACAAAACACTCGTGACATTCCAACACGTTATTGGCACATGTCACCAGTCAACTTAGCATCCTATGTAATAGATCGAATGCGTGGAATGTACGAGGAAGAAGACATAGAAATTGACGCTTATCGCAACGGATATCGTGAAATATTCAGCAAGTTAATCTACATCTTCACAGACTCAGATTTTCCCTTCGACCGTGAGCAACCTCAACTCATCAGACAAGTATGCCAAGCAACCCAATCTTTTGGAGGAGACGCTTTAGCTAAAGACTTTCAAGAAGTGAAGACTCAATTCATGGCTTTAATCACCTCAATAGGCAGAAACCACCCCCAACGTGAAATTGTTCGAACTCACACCTGCACTCGAATCGATCCTAACAGACCGGTCACAAGGGCAGTTCGATACATCAGCTATGGGATGGCAATCCTCGACCGACTGGCCACTGATCACTTTAAGAGCTTCAGGATGGAATCTACCACTCCACCAACTCTCATTGCCGACATGATAGAGCAATTCTTGTGATACTTCCCTCCACGCTACAGCTTACCTAGGAACCACAGTGACCACTCTAGCACCACAGACACATCCAGCATCATCTGAGAAGAAAGGACTAAGTCAAGCTCTCGACTTTAAAAGAGCGCTTCTCGGGAGGCAACCCGTGTTTTTACATTTCTGCAATTTAACTTTCCAAGAAGTGATGAAATCTCCGACTATCTTTCACACTCGGATCATACGAAGCATGCTTCAGCCTGCAAGAAAGCATCAACACCCGAAGAATCATAGATCTGAAGTGTTTACACTTACGAGACCAATCACAAGAAGACTTGATCAAGAATGCACCCAAGGAAGACGGAATCCGGCACATGCAACCAAAGGAACACTGCAACCACCGGGGAGTACTTCTATACCGTCTCTTTCATTCGTTTTAAATATACCATATCCAATATGCTTATCACTAAGTGTGGGATTCAAACCCAACACACACTGAAAGAATGCGACTTAGATGTTTAAAACCCTAAGTGTGGGATTTTACCCCATTCAGAGCTTAGTATAACATCGAGGATGATGTTTCTTTAAGTGTGGGATAGCAATAGTTGCACTACTGTAAAATGGATAATGGTATATGCTTGATTCTAAAATCGTTGCTCTTTATAAGACCATCCTTCTCCAAAAAGTAAACAAAAATTTTTAAAATGTGTTGAAAATGAAAAATTTTAGACGAAGAATGATTTACTTTGGGAAAAAGGATAAATAAAATACAACTTCTTTTGAAAAATTAGTTTAGTAATCCCATAAAGAGCATCGCATGACTAAGCACACAACAACCCAACTTTCCATTCGTGAGGTATCTTGAGCCATATGAAAAGCATTCACTTTTAATGCTTCACTTTTTCGATTCTTGAGTGTGCCGATGTATGCGTTTAGAATCAGAACTTTCTCTTATTATGCATTTCGAATCCGAACTGGTGATCAAAAAGGAGATCGAATCACATCATTCTTAAACCCATCCGTACACCCATACTCCCAAAGAAAAAATAGATACGTTACCCCTACTTTCTCAAAAGCATCCCCCAAACTCTGAAACAAAGTTTCAAAGATGAACAAAGAGAAATCGCAAAGAGATGACGTCAAAAAAAGAAAGAAAAAAAAATCCAAGAAAGAAAAATCAGAAGAAAAAGGAAATCAATAGGAGAAAAAGACTCCTTACGCGAATATCAAAAAGGTGTCAATCCCCCAAAAATTCCAACTTCAACAAAAAAGGAAAACCCATCAAAAAACCCCCTCTTATACCACCAACCTTTCACTCCAAAAACCTTACATCTCCTCTCCTTGAATGATTGTGGCTAGATCGACTTCGCACTCACCAAAAAGGTAACGATTTGATTCTCGATCAAGCCTATGATGATAAACGATACATAATTGGCGTTCTGAGTGATTGATAATATTAGAATAGGAAACCCGAAACACTTTGAGTGATTTGAGTGACCACCTTGAGAGGATCGCCTAGTCATGTATCCAAGATCAAAGATCAAAAGCATGCTCCTAAAGATTACAATCCTTCCTTTTCCAAGAACAAGTACTTTACTTTCCCAAGACCCCCTTAGTAAAAAGTTTCGCCTTAAAATTATTTTATCTTTAACCATGTTGAAAATCGAGTTTGCTTGAGGACAAGCAAAGTTCTAAGTGTGGGATACTTGATATCGCGTAAAAAGTCACGTTTTTACTACCGATATCTCTCTCATTTTGGAACGATTCTTGACACTTTAACTCAAAAACATTACAAATCAATAGTATTATGCCAAGATGGTCAAAACAAGGTTGCACGATAAAAATCAAGCGAAACGGATGAAAAGCGAAGATTTCACACACGTTTGAAGATTCAAGTCATCAAAACGAGATTTCAAGACAAAAGTGCCCATCACCAACATCCACCTAACCCAAGATGTTCGTTTTCAAATTACGAATCCAACAGAAGAAGAATCAACAAAAACGGATGAAGAATGAAGATTCTACGCACTCCGAAAGATCCAAACGATTCGTATGACACATCTAAAGTTCAGAGACATATTCTTGGGATTTCTTTTCATCAAAAGCTTCGTTTTTGAATTACGAATCCAACGCAAAAAGAATCAATACAAATGGACGCATAACGAAGATAACACGCACGAATCGAGAAACGAAGCAACAGGCAGCGGGCTGGTGCAGGTAGCAGCCAGCCGCCGCCGGCCTGCCACCAGGCCACCGCTGGCTGCCACCTGGCCGCCGCCGGCTGCCACCCTCCTGCACGGATCACACTTTTTTGTCCTTTTCGTACCTAGTGCCACCACCTTTTCCACCTTTTCGTACCTGGTGCCACCACCTTTTTCACCTTTTCGTACCTGGTGCCACCACCTTTTTCACCTTTTACTATTGTGTGCTTTCACTTGCTAAAATTCACCAAAACTCTCCTATAAATAGGAGGCATGAGGCTCATTAGCAAAAAAGACACCAAGGGCACTAGGATACCAATATACCTAGGCACTTTCACACTTTCTTTCTCTAGCTTCTAGCTTTTCTTTCTTTCTTTATTTCAAATTAGTATTAGGCAAGTTAAAATAGAAACAAGGAACGTGCTTGTAGTCCTTGGTGAGGAACGTATTTGTAATCGTTGGTGTACGCTTGGAGCAACTCTTATTAATTCAAGTCTACTCCTTCTCGCATATTAATCTCGGTTATTTCTATCCTTATCTATCTTGATTAAATATGTATACTTTAATTATGCTAGAGATAGTTTGTGCCATGATTAGCGAGTAGATTACTATTGTGTTTGTTGTGATGTAGTTAGCATATATAATTGTGGGATGACATTAAAATGTCGTGAAATAATATGACGGCCCCTATTCGACTGTTTACTCGGTATAGTGCTGGAAATGCTTTTAAGCAAAGTACATACGTATGGAAGCCGGTAACGACCGAAGGTAGTTGTATTATGGATCGACATTATAAAACGGAAACTTTATGAACGGACTTATCTTAAGATTTTAAACCTAAAACTTACATTCGCCTTTCGATTAACAACCGTGATTGTAACCTTGTAAAAAGGAGTCACGAACCTTACTACTTGGTCAATAGTTATTTGTGTAAAACTATGGTTTCAATTGTAACGTCATGCGAGCATCATAAAATGCAATGTGATTACGTGAAATTGCCATGAGTATTGTACACTTGAAATCACAATGTACTTATCACGTAAACATCGCGAAGCAATTGAATTCGCAATGGAAACATCGGTAAACGATTAAATACATTGTGGACTACCATAGCATTTTCCGACATAGTCTGGGTTTAACTTTATGCAAAAAACCGTCAGCATTTTAATTAGATTAGTTAGTTTAGATTAGATTAGGTAGGCTATAGGCTAAATAACCATTTACGAAAACCTAGGAATTTGTTAATTATATTGAGAAAGGCAAGTTTAAAATCCAATTTAAATCGATACTTTTCCTTAACCTATGAAATATAAAGTAAGGTACGCAAGAAACCTCAACACTTTCCTTTGCTTACCATGCCTAAACTTCATTAATGGTAATTGATCAACTAAGTCCGAACATATTTTCTAAGTTAGTTGTTTGCTAAATTAATAGTCTTTATGGTATTAAGAACGGTTGTTGAGTCACTGATCGCTGAACTCAAGTGGTCACTGAGCTCAAAGATTAAGGGGGAGATTATATAAGAGATTGTAAAGTCATTGTTCGTTGATAAGTGAAGTCACTGATCATGCTATCTGCTCACAGTCTCTGATCTTCTCAATAATGCTCCATGAAGAAAATGATTCAAGTCAAGCTCCTGTTGCTGAAAATCTCTAAGTCGCTGATCATATGATAAGCCAGTAGATGAAGATCTTATCAAGATAAAAGACTCAACTATGTGTGTCGCTGATACTCATCTATCAGCGAGAGTCTCCAAGTCTTCTTGAGTTCTCTCTTCTGCTGAATAAAAGAAGTCACTGAAGATTAGCTGTTCAAGTCATTCTTTAGAGCATGTTAGCTCGCATCGAGAATGAGGAGGATTGTTGTTTCTATCAGTGACTGCAGCATTAAATGCCGCATTAAATAAGAAGTTGACATTCGGCGTTATTACGGCGCAGCACGTGTTCCTCGAAACTTGAAAAGAGTAACGTGGAAGCATTTGATTGGTCTATGGTACAAGGTGATATTTTCCAAGACAGAATGTCGTGCCATGATACATCACATCTCAACTACCTCTCCAATCAAGCAGCGACACGTGTCCTTCAGATCCGGAAATTAAGGATTTCAGCGTCTATAAATAGCGTAGTATGTTGTACTTCATTTTGTGTCGAGTACTTGTATTGTCACTTGTTTGTCAGTGACTAGTTTGTCTAAGATACAAGTAACACCAACGAGTGAACTAGTAGCGTGTTTGTCCACTACTAGTTTACTTCAGCGAGTGAGCAGTTAGCGTGTTTGTCCACTACTGCTCATCTCCTTTGTAAACAGCTGTATTGTTTGATTTAGATTAGCTTTGGCTAATCTATTCCGCAATCAACAAGAGATAAATTTTATCAATAAAAGAATTTATCTTTCAGCTACAATTGCATCAGCAACTGAACTGCTTATCTTATATATATATATTTGTGTTCATAATGCTGCTACTTTAATACGGTTAAAAACTTGCTAAACAAGATAACGCTATAACAAAGAAAAGTTTTTAATTGTATTCAACCCCCCATTCTACAACTAACTCACTGTTAACGATTCACAATCACTAACATAATAGTGATTAGGGACTCACAATTGGTATCAGAGCAGAGTTGGTTTAAAATATAATTTAACCAGATCTGCAATGGAATCCGTTAAATACAGTTGTGTTGATTCTGAGTACCAGAAGGGAAATGGCTCCACTACAAAACCTCCAGCTTTTGACCCATCAAGAATTGAAACCTGGATGTCCAGGATGATGATGTTCTTAGACCTTGTTGATGATCGTCTTTGTTCTATAATAACTGACGGTCCTCACACCCCCACTGTCATTATTCCTGCTGTTGCAGCCACTGCAACCACTCCTGCATTACCAGAAATGGTTATGGCAAAAAGGGAGGAACAATGGACAGATGAGGACAGGCGCATGGTCAGACTGGATAAACAAGCTAAAATATACATAAGCATATCACTTCCTGATGAAGTGTTTGAGTCCATTAGATTGTGCAGTACAGCGAAACACATGTGGGACACTCTGAGAAATATATATATTGGAACCCCCGACATTATTCGCTGTAGAGAAGTAAATCTGACTCGTCAGTATGAACTGTTTGCCATGGAACCCAATGAGTCACTGGCCTCCACCTATACTAGATATCAAGCTTTAATAAATAAAATGGAAAAGGCTAATATAGGAAAGGACCAAAGATCTGTTGTCGAAAAATTTCTAGAACTGTTGCCTAGAAAAGTTTGGGGAACCATTGCAACATGTACTCGACAACGTAATGATTATACTTCTCTCAATCTAACTCAAGTTTATGGTATATTGTTAAATTGGGAACAATCTGAGAAACAAGCTGATCAAAGTGAGCACATTCGTGCTGCTCTAGGCAGTCAAAAGATTTCTAATGCCCTTGTAGCTGAGCTAGAAGAGATTGATCAAAAGCAGAAAGTTAAGATCACCAAGTTGAGTTCCAAGTCACTGATTGCAGATGAGGAAGGTTGTGCTGCTGACAGTCAGTCTGAAGTCAGCTATGAAGAAGGACTAGAGAAGCTGGAAAGAGATATGGCCATGATGGTTGCAAATTTCAGAAAGAACACAAGGTTCAACAAATTTGCTGGTGCACCATCAAGTGACATCCCAAAGTCAAAAGGTGACTGCTACAAATGTGGCAAACCTGGTCACTTTGCAGCTGACTGTAGATCCAAAGCTGTCAATCCTTTCCCTGAGCAAAGGCCCAGCTTCAGAAATGACAAGTACAACAAGTACAAGTCAAAGTACAAGAAGCTGAAAGCTCTGTCCAAAGCTGGCAAGAAGAAAGGAAAAGGGTTCGTCGCTGAAGAAGGATCATTCAGCGACTCAGACTCAACCTCATCATCTGATGAAGAAGAAGCTATGATTTGTTTAGATAGGGATTACTGCCTGATGGCTGATGATGCTAACTTCCATGAAGACATCAAGGAAGTAGCTAAGAAATGTTCAGCATCCGGTTGGGATCCAGAGACTCTTTACAAGGTACATTGCTTTAAATCAGCTTCTGTGACTGAAAAGGAGAATATCTTTGAGACTTTGATAGTTGACTTATCAAATGCTCATGATATTCAGAAAAGGCAAGAATGCATGATCAATGACTTAACATCAAAACTTAAACTTCAAGAAGAAAATTTGTTGAAAATGAAAGACCTAAAACTTGAACTTGATGCACAGATACATGCAAATCAAATGTGCATTCAAGAGAAAGTAGATTTTGAAACCAAATTTTCTCAACTAAATGAAGTTATAAAGTCATGGTGCAAATCTGCATTAAACGTAAATCAGTGTGTCAATAATCAAATTCCAAAACAAGTGAAAGCTATTTTGGGAGGTGATTATGATACAGCTGCTTCTCTGGCTGATGCAACAAGCATTGATCAAATATTCAAGCCTGATCAATCCTTTTCAAACTTCGTTTTTGAGCCAATGACAGTTTTCAGTGAGACTAAACCAAATCACTTTGTTAAAAGCTCGCTGGTCACTGACAATTGTGATATAGCTGCAAGTATTGATGAACTGAAAGACTTGAGCATAAATAAGTCAACAACTAATCCAGTTTCCATCAGTTTTACTGCTATTAATCAAAAGTTATTCAGCAACCTCACTTCTGACACCCCAGTGACTGATGATCTTGTCATCAGCGACTTGGAGTCAAAGAAACAAACTAGGATAGTAAGTCTGAACTCTTTTAAATCTCAATCAAATCAGCATACTGAGTAAAAGAAGTCTAAAGCCACAAATAAAAAATGCTATAAGTGTGGAAATAGACAACATGTGTCAACAGATTGTTCATCAGTACAAGCTTGTGTCCAACCAACCACCAGCAGTGAGTCAAATGTCTTGCTGGTCAGTGGAAGCCAAGTTCAAGGCTTGTCCACTATGAACCCATCTCAGGATGGGTTCATAAATTGAACTAACATTTTACTTCTGATGTAGGGCATTCTTAGAGAAACAATCTGGTATCTGGACAGTGGGTGTTCCAGACATATGACCGGATGTAAGTCCCTGCTCAGCGACTACCAGGATGAAAGAGGTCCTGATGTAGTTTTTGGTGATAACAACATTGGTAAGACCAGAGGGTATGGGGTCTTGACCAATGGAAATGTGATGTTTAAAAGGGTAGCATATGTTGAAGGACTGAAGCATAATCTATTAAGCATCAGTCAGTTCTGCGATGCCAAAAATAAGGTGCTATTTGATCATGAAGCTGGAGTTATTTACAACAAGAATGGAAGCGCTGTCCTGGCTGCTCAAAGAAAAGGCAATACATATGTAGTCAATATGGACTCAGCACAATCAGGAACATGCTTTTATTCCAGAACCGTTTCAGAAGAAAAATGGTTATGGCATAAGCGTCTGTCTCACCTGAACTTCAAGGCCATCAGCAAGCTCAGCAAGAATGACTTGGTAAATGGTCTTCCAAAGCTTACTTATGACAAAGACAAGCTTTGTTCAGCGTGTGAGAAGGGAAAGCATCACAGCTCTTCTTTCAAAAGCAAACAAACATCTTCAGTGACAGAATGTTTTCAACTGATGCATATGGATCTGTTTGGTCCAGTGAGTTCTCCCAGTCTTGGTGGTAAAAGGTATTGCTTGGTAATTGTGGATGAATATTCCAGATATACTTGGGTATTCTTCCTCAAAGCCAAAAGTGATGCAACACAGGAAATCATATCCTTTATCAAAAAGATGGAAAACTTAAATGATTGTTCAGTTAAACATTTAAGAAGTGATAATGGCACTGAATTTAGAAATGTTGACCTTGAAAGTTTCTGTGATTCGAGGTATTTCTCAAAACTTCTCTGCACCAAGAACACCTCAACAAAATGGTGTTGCAGAGAGGAGAAATAGAACCTTGATTGAATCAGCAAGGTCAATGCTCATAGATGCTGGTCTTAAGACCCATTTCTGGGCTGAAGCAGTTAACACTGCCTGCTACACTCAGAATAGGTCTCTGATTGTCAAGAGACATGATAAGACAGCATATGAGGTGTTAAGGGGGAGAAAACCTGACATAAGTTTTCTTCATGTTTTTGGCAGTACTTGCTATGTCTTAAACAAAAGAGATCACTTAGGAAAGTTTGATCCCAAAGCTGATGAAGGTATATTTGTTGGTTACTCAATCATTTCAAAAGCTTTCAGAGTTTATAATAAAAGAAGGGAATGTATTGAAGAATCAATGGATGTTACCTTTGATGAATCTTATGATGAATCACTCACTGATCCAAAAGACTATGAAAATCTTATTTTTAATACAATCAGTGATGACAAGCATGAGGTTCATCCATCAGATTCTGAAAGGGAAGATGATGTCCCTGAAGATACTTCTGGCTCTACTTTAGCTAAGAATGATTTAGGAATGTAACACCCGTTTTTGTGGTTTGAGGATAACTCGGTAATTTCCTTTACTTATATGTTATTATTTGTTATATTTTAAATATTGAGCATTTATACGTTTTGGTTTATAATTTAGGAATTTAGTTAATTGAATAATTGTGACTAGTAAATTACAACTCGTTTTAAATAGTTAAGTTTACAGTAAAATAAAATAGTTTCTCTCGCGAATGTTTTTTTTAGGTTCCCGACAATAGGTCTAGAAGGAATTAAAAAAAATAAAAATTGATTATAACAAATATGTTAAGTCGGTTGAGTTATGAACCGACCTTCATTTCCCTAACCTTCCTATCCTTTCTAAATTGTTAAAACCCTTATTCCTTTCATAAAAAAAACAAAAAAAAATCAAGCATTCCAATAAGGACTTAAATCACTTCTACGTGTTGGATTCAAGAGCATCAAAAGTCAGACTACTAACATAATCTTGTTTCTCTATTTTAGAGTGTAAGAGTTCTTGTGTTCCTTGTTATTAATTTGTTTGATGAACTTGATTAAATTGTGAAATTGAAGCATGAAAGGTTAATATATATATTTATAAGTTATTTCTTGATGTTAGTAATCCAAGTCAATTAATGTTCTCTGACTTTGATTTTGGGTTTTTAACCATTAGAATGAATAATTAGAATTGTTGCTTGATTTGAGTTTGTATGATAAGGTGAGGTAGAAACTATGTTGTTGGTGATATAGAATGGTTACTTGATGTTAAATTAGCTAGTAGTCACAACCGAAAATGGGTTTGTGATTGTTATTTGAGATTGAATCGGACTTGAGTTACAGTAGGTTCAGGTCTTTCAAAATCGGTAAAGATCGCGAAGCGACCTACTATATATAGCGACGCGATTATTAAGTTTACTAGTCCAGTTTCTTATTTTCGGCATTCAACTATATATGTAATAAAACGAAAGTATATTTACAATGGTAACGATTTATACAGAGAACTTAGAAATTATATGCTACTTGATTCTATGATAATAAATTGAAAGGAGGTTAACGATTACAAACTTAGTACATATGGATACTTGTGGTCTATTATAATTAATGCTTAGAACCTTGGTTATTATTTATACAATGACTTGTAAAATGTTTAACATGTGATGTGGCGACCTTGATATAATTCTAGTACTTGCAATAATAAAATTGTAGTGTTTAGATCATGAAATGGTCACTTGTTAATATTAAGTAATTATGTTAAAGTAAGTTATATAAAAATTTGAATTGAGTTACTAACTCAAGTGCTTTGTTGTGTTTCCAGATAAGCAGAAGACTCAGTAATTAGACAGCTGAGTGGTTGGATTGAAAGTTGACAGGTGAATTGACTTGGGACTTCAGTATGATTTGGTTGTGACGTATTAGTTACAACAAATTAAACATAGTAGTGTTAAATGTTGATTGTTGCTGTGATATATATATATATATATATATATATATAAACTGCTTTAAGCAATTTGGGGTATCGGAGGTCAACAATTGTTGGACTGGGTTGCTACAGGTTAACCAATATAGGAATTGTGAACATGTGTTGTGAATGGAACTTATGTTGGTTAAAGGTAGCAAACAGTTATCGGTAAATCACTGTAATGGCCTGCACTGATTATAAGTGTTGCTTGGTGGGCCACCGCGGTCTGAGGGCGCCACAAGGACCACCGATCCTCTTGGTGATGTTTAGTCTATGTATTAATTGTTGATAATTAATTATGTTGAGCTAAGTCAAACTGTTTGTAACAGGTTTATTCACTTAGCTTCGTGCTAATCCCTTTGTTTACTCCTTGCAGGTTTGACTTGAATGGGACTGGGCAAGGAGTGCTTGGAAGTGGTTGACCATGGCTACTCTGATATTATTTTGATACCTTATATTGCCCAGATACATTTTAATAGTTTGTAATTTAACAGATAATACTTATAACATGTATAATGTTTTGGTAAATGACGTCATGTTATCTATTATATAATATGAATGAGATTGCGCTTCCGACCTTGTTTAAAAAAAAAAAAAACGTGCGTAATAAGGAACTTCATCTTTGCCTATTGACATCCCATCATCATCATCTCATCATGTGCATCAAAATAATAACACTCTCTGTCCAAATCAAAGCTTAAATATTAATCATGCTTCTAATACTGATGTGTCTGGTGGATCATCTATGAATAATCAAGTCACTGCTGAACCTCAGCGAATGACTAAATGGACTAGACATATTGATAATCAATTGATTATTGGTGATCCTCAATCCAAGGTCCAGACCAGATCAGCATCTGCTAACTTTTGTTTGTTTGTAAGCTTTGTGTCACTAATTGAGCCCAAGAAAATTGATGAGGCACTCACTGATCATCACTGGATAGCTGCCATGCAAGATGAGCTATCTCAGTTTGAAAGGAATAAAGTGTGGAAATTAGTACCTCAAGTAGCTGAGAAATCTGTGATTGGAACAAGATGGGTGTTCAGAAACAAGATGGATGCTGATGGTGTTGTAATAAGGAATAAGGCTAGAGTGGTTGCACAAGGAAACTGTCAGCAAGATGGAATTGATTATGATGAAACCTTTGCACCAGTTGCTAGGCTTAAAGCAATCAGGTTGTTCTTAGCATATGCAGCTCACAAGAAGTTCAAGGTATATCAAATGGATGTGAAAAGTGCCTTCTTGAATGGAAAGCTGCAGGAAGAAGTGTATGTGAAGCAACCACCTGGATTCACTGATCCCAAGCATCCAGGTTATGTCTATAAGCTGGAAAAAGCTTTATATGGACTAAAACAAGCTCCTAGAGCTTGGTATGACACTCTCTCTACCTTCTTAACTAATTGTTGGTATGTCAGAGGTAAAATTGACAGCACACTCTTTATTAAAAAGGATAAGAGAGATGTTATATTGGTCCAAATTTATGTTGATGATATTATTTTTGGGTCTACTAACAATGACATGTGCAAGGAATTCAGTAACCTCATGACTAAAAGTTATGAAATGAGCATGATGGGTGAACTAACATTTTTCCTTGGTCTGCAAATAAAGCAAACCAAGACTGGTATTTTTATAAATCAAGGAAAATATGTTAAAGATTTATTAAAGAAATTTGAATTCACCAACTGCTCATCCCTTGCTACACCAATGTCATCTGCAGTAAAATTACATGCTGATCCTGATGGTAAATCTGTAAACATCACTGCTTACAGAGGAATGATCGGGTCACTGCTGTATTTAACTGCTAGTAGACCAGACATTATGTTTGCTACTTGTCTATGTGCTAGATATCAGGCTGATCAAAAGGAATCCCATTTGCTCGCTGTCAAAAGAATATTCAGATATCTGAAGGGTACACCAAATCTTGGTCTCTGGTACCCATCTGGTTCAGATTTCTCACTGAAGGGATATTCAGATTCTGATCATGCTGGATGCAAAATGGACAGAAAGAGTACCTCTGGTAGCTGTCAGTTTCTTGGAGAAAAGCTTGTAAGCTGGTCAAGCAAGAAACAAAATTCTGGCTCAACTTCTACTGCTGAGGCTGAATATGTCGCTGCTGGAGCTTGCACTGCTCAAATTCTGTGGATGAGAAATCAGCTCGCTGACTATGGCTTTGACTTTGGCAATGTTCCAATTTACTGTGACGGTCAAAGTGCCATTGCCATAGCAAATAATCCTGTGATGCACTCAAGAACAAAGCACATTGATATCAGATATCACTTCATCAGGGACCATGTCATGAAAGGTGACATTGAATTGCATTTCATTCCAACTGACTACCAACTCGCTGACATATTTACAAAACCTTTAGAAGAGAAAAGATTCACCTTTCTCATCAGCGAGTTGGGAATGTTGAACTTAAATGATTAAAACCTGATTGTTTAATAAAAGACAATTACAGCATATATAGTTTATAATTTTAACTCGCTGGCTTATTATTCTCACTGATGTAATCAGCAAGAACAATAAGTTAGCATAGTTATAATCAATAAATTATATACTTTGTAACTGTACATGAGAATTCTTTATATCACATAAATTATTTTCATCTCGCTGAGACATATTGTATCAGCGAAAGTTTGTTATTATTTAATATAGCATTTATTTCGACATATATTACTTATAATTAATACATTTTGTATTTAATTTTTAACGATTTATATTCCTAATAAATGCCTTATTAAAATATCTCATGGGAACTCGAAAAGGTACACTTTTTCTGACACCTCGTATACCTTTCCGGCGCACCATTCCCATCACCATTTAATGTTACCACTTATCACCATCATCACCCTACTCCCCTACCACCAACCACATTTTTTTTTACTTTTTGACCACGTACATACTCGTTTTGACCACACATTTTTCACATCAGTAACCGTATATAAGCAGCGAAACCCTTACCTTTTCATTCTTTACGCTTTCTAATTTTTCAAAATTCATCTTCTTCATTTTCTCTGCAAATATCTCACTTTTAAATCTTTTACTTTCATTTCTTAAAAATGGCAAGAACAAAAATTTTCAACAATGCTTACACACCGACTCCAGAGATTAAAGCTCTTCGAGCCTCTGCGGTCAGTGAGACCCTTGTCATTACAGTTCCCAAATCTAACTATTTGGGAAATGTAACTTGCCCTAAACCTGAGTATGCGGAGGTGATAAATTTTCTGAAAAATCACTTTATCCTCCCTGCTCTTACCTTGTCTCCTGGGGAAATGAACCCAGAATGGCTCAGTGAGTTCTGGTACACCTGCACTCACTCTGTCGTCTCTGGTGTTTCACAACTCCAGGGTTTTATAGACAATGGTACCCAACCCATCACCATAACTGCCAACACCATCCGCTCCATTTTACAACTGCCGACCTATGAGTCATACGAGTCGCTGCCAGAAAGCGACGTTGCCAAACAAGGCCTCGTCGGTCTTACTGAGATTGAGTGTAAATACTCAGTCGATGGCAGTGGCAACCGTAAGTACTCTACGGTCCACAAAACTAAAATGGATGGTGTTTGGAATGCTATTTTTACAAACTTTATCCAATCTTTGGGTACAAAATCAGGGAGCTATGATCAATTCAGCTCCCTGGAGGCCTAGATCAGTTGGTCACTGGTCAACTCTCTACGAGTTGACTATGCAAGTGTGATCTTTAACGAACTGATCACCAAAGTCGCTGAGCCTGCCAGGGCAAAATATGTACCTTACCCTAGGTATCTCTCACTGATCTTTAGAGATCAGTTTGCTGCCTATGATAGGGTATCTTTTCAGGGATTTGAGCCCACTCTGGTAGGATCTCAAATTTTCGCTAAACCAGCGACTGCGATGTTACCCGCTTTTATGAAACACCCGGGGATCCTTGCACCCCAGCCTGTAACTTCTGTACAAATGTCAGTTGCTGCCCCCCTCCCATCGACCACGTCACTGACCACACCCCCAGTGACTACTGTTGGTCAACCACCAGTCAAGAAACCACCCACTGCTCCCAAGAAAAAATCCAAATTAGGGTCCCTGACATTAAAGGATCAGGGACATAGCAAAAAGAAGACATCTACGGATGCCAGTGGTGAATCAGTGACTGTACATTCAGTTACTGAGGGCACCACTGCTGAACCCTCAACTTTACCTGCTTCACTGGACTCCCGAAAGTCCAGTGACTCTAAAAAGGGACAACTACAGACAGCTGCAGTGGATCAAACCACTGTTAGCAGTGATTCGGGTGCACCCCACACCCTCAGATCGAGTCAACCCAGCCACTTTTCATCCTCACAAAAGGGTGACATTTCATTAAAAGGGCAAGTGACATCAGTGGGTGATAACACACTCATAGCTGATGCCACACCACTGGCTACAGACCCGGGCCACCTCTCATCTATCACTGCACCGGCTGTCAATGTCTCACCACTGACCCATGGTGAGATACAGGTCGCTACTTCTATTTCCAATGAACCACCAGCTAAATCACAAGCTGATGATGAGGAAATCATTCCCATGGACACCTCTGAGGACACCCAACCCATTCCTCCACCCACATCCAACTCTCCCATCAGAGAGCTTACCCCCACCTCTTTCTCCAGTGATAACATCCAAGTCGCTGCTGATCAGACCACACCCCCTGATCATGTAGCCCAATCTACACCAACCCCCATTATTATTACCCAAACTACTCCCCCAAACACCTCCACTCACTCCACATCAGATCAGCTACTGATGGAGTACATTGCCAAATCCCAAACCCAAATTAAGATGCTCACTGAAGACCGTGAGGCACTTATTGGCAATGTCTCTGTCCTACAAAAAGCTGTTACTGCTCTCACTGATGTCTACAACTCCATTGAACCATGGAGCACATCTGTTAGTGAGAGAGTTCAAACAGTAGCTGATGCTAGTGCTGCAATAAACCATGCAGTTACTGAGCTAGCCTCCACCTCCACCACCAACTTTACCAATCATGTCACTGCCATTGCCCAGCTCACCACCAACCAAAATGATTTAGCCATTTCTGTATCTAACTACCTGTATAACACTGACAAAGTTATTAAGGTACTTCCACAGGTTGTCTCACAGCTTACAAAGACAAGAACTGAGGTCGCTGCCCTGCGCGAGGAAAATGCTGATTTCACTGATCAGATACTTAGGGCAGTTGATCAGTTTGAGCGAACCAGTCAGGGGGAGAGTGAAGAAGAGGACTTTGTCTCTGATCCTGAGATGCCTCGAAAGATGACTGATCCGCTATCAAACAAAGCTCACAGGGACATTGTGCTCAACACTTATGCACTTCGTCCGATCGCTGAGCAACCTGAATTTGAGGCCCTTGCAGTTGCTGAACTGTATTGGGTAGATATGGAGATAGCCACTGATATGGTGGACATCACTGAGAGCTTTCCTGAGTTCAGTGCTGAAGAGCTATGAATTGGCTAGTGCAACAATGGGCAGTGGATGATGCTGCTAGGTTAGAGGGTACCTCAGTGAGCTATGAATTGGCTCGCTGGGAATGGATGAATAGGGAGGTGGTAGATGATGTATCTGATGATGAGGAAGATGATACCATCATGCATGATGCTGATGATAATGATGATGATAACAATGATGATGGCCAGGGAGGTGGTCATGGAAATGGTTAGGGTTCAGAAGATGAAGATGATGTAAATATGGAGGATCAGCAACCCATATCATCTGTCATAAAGAGAAAAAGGGCCAGTGACACCTCTCCTGCATCTACTCCTCCATCAAAGAAACAACAGGTCAGTGACCCTCAATTACATATTATCATATCTGAGGTAGCTGTACCTTCATCTCCACCAGCAACCCTAAACCTACCCTCACCCACAGCAACTACAACTACAACAACCCAAACAACCCAAATAACCTCACCTACCCCAGCAACAATAATACCAATCTCCACAGCAACTCCTTCCAACACAACCACTTCAGATACCTCCCCTACAGCATGCCTTTCCTCTTACTCAGCCTCAGATACCCCTTGTCCTGATGAAATAAAAGAACAGAGAGTTGCCAGAAAGATAAAGGCAAGACAGGACAGGGAGCAAGAGATGATAATGCAAATAACCTTTCAGGCTGAGTTAAGAGAGGAACAAGAAAGGAAAAGGTTGCTGAAAGAGCAATCAGATGCTAACAGAGCATACCTACTGGAATTGAGCTCTAAAGATGCCAATGAAAGGGCCAGACTTCTTAAACAAAAGAAAGATCAAGAAGAGTCTGATGCTGCAATTGCCAGGGTACTTGCTGAGATAGAAGAGAGTGAGCTAGAGCAACAAAAACTGAAAACATCAGCTAGCAAGAGCTCTAAAAAGAAAGGGGGAGCTGTCAAAACAGCAGTGGATAGGAAATGGGATGAAATTGATAGAAAAAGGTTTGCTGCCCGAATGACAGGGAGATCAAACCCTGCACCTATTACCAAGGTTAAACTGAAGAAGTCTAAGAATCAATCTCAACCTCAGCTGCTTATTCAAAGAGGTTCAGAGACTCAAGCCATGCTACTTGATCAAGTATGCAAGCTGCACAGAGAAGAATGGAATGAGATCAGGCTTGCTATCAGCCACTCAACAAGTGCAGCTAAAGCTGAGGTCCTGAAAGAGATTGATAGACTATATCAAAAGATGGTGTCACTGCAACTTCTCAGACCAGAAGATACTGTCACATTTAGTGAAGAGATTGTTCAGCCACCAAGCCCAAGGTACAGGTCAGGCACAAGCAGCATCTATCGAATCCCCAACACTTCAAGGTTAAATCTATCTATCCCTGCTGGTGTGCCAAAGCTTGAAGGACATGAAGTCACTGAGGGGGAGAAGGGTCTGGTATATAGGGACCTAAATGGTGCCCTTAGGTTTCAGAGAGAAGCTGAACTTGAGAAGGTTGATCAAGAACAACTCATACACCTAATCAGGTCAGCTAGCATGCTTCCTACAAATTCAAAGATCAGAAAAGCTATTCTCGATGAAGCCTTAGCAAGAAAATTCAGATACCTGCCCTCCAAAGACAAATATGAACTTGAAGCTGAGCTTGACATAGTGAAAGAGGAGGAGATGTGGAGAGATAAATAACTTAGATATTTTGTAATAGTTAGCTTCTGTAAATATTTGTTTTATGATATAAATGAGGCTTTGCACAGAAAATCTACAAGTACAAGTCACTGGGCGATCCACCTACTGTCAGAGACTTAAAACTTTTCAACAACAAAAATCTACAAGTACAAGTCTCTGTGCAACCAACTTATCTTCAGAGACTAAAACTTTCCTGCAACTAGTTTGTCTAAGGGAGCTTTGACTTAAACCATTTAGGGGGAGATTGTTGAGTCACTGATCGCTGAACTCAAGTGGTCACTGAGCTCAAAGATTAAGGGGGAGATTATATAAGAGATTGTAAAGTCATTGTTCGTTGATAAGTGAAGTCACTGATCATGCTATCTGCTCACAGTCTCTGATCTTCTCAATAATGCTCCATGAAGAAAATGATTCAAGTCAAGCTCCTGTTGCTGAAAATCTCTAAGTCGCTGATCATATGATAAGCCAGTAGATGAAGATCTTATCAAGATAAAAGACTCAACTATGTGTGTCGCTGATACTCATCTATCAGCGAGAGTCTCCAAGTCTTCTTGAGTTCTCTCTTCTGCTGAATAAAAGAAGTCACTGAAGATTAGCTGTTCAAGTCATTCTTTAGAGCATGTTAGCTCGCATCGAGAATGAGGAGGATTGTTGTTTCTATCAGTGACTGCAGCATTAAATGCCGCATTAAATAAGAAGTTGACATTCGGCGTTATTACGGCGCAGCACGTGTTCCTCGAAACTTGAAAAGAGTAACGTGGAAGCATTTGATTGGTCTATGGTACAAGGTGATATTTTCCAAGACAGAATGTCGTGCCATGATACATCACATCTCAACTACCTCTCCAATCAAGCAGCGACACGTGTCCTTCAGATCCGGAAATTAAGGATTTCAGCGTCTATAAATAGCGTAGTATGTTGTACTTCATTTTGTGTCGAGTACTTGTATTGTCACTTGTTTGTCAGTGACTAGTTTGTCTAAGATACAAGTAACACCAACGAGTGAACTAGTAGCGTGTTTGTCCACTACTAGTTTACTTCAGCGAGTGAGCAGTTAGCGTGTTTGTCCACTACTGCTCATCTCCTTTGTAAACAGCTGTATTGTTTGATTTAGATTAGCTTTGGCTAATCTATTCCGCAATCAACAAGAGATAAATTTTATCAATAAAAGAATTTATCTTTCAGCTACAATTGCATCAGCAACTGAACTGCTTATCTTATATATATATATTTGTGTTCATAATGCTGCTACTTTAATACGGTTAAAAACTTGCTAAACAAGATAACGCTATAACAAAGAAAAGTTTTTAATTGTATTCAACCCCCCTTCTACAATTAACTCACTGTTAACGATTCACAATCACTAACATAATAGTGATTAGGGACTCACAACGGTTAGACTTGTAGTAGACTTGCTACTCTATTCCTTCGCCCACGAGCAAATGTGCTCAATAACAAGGGCCACTGACTCCCTCACATGAGAGTGTGGAGAGTTGAGCATTGTCTGTCTGATCAGAATCATGACACCGTGGTTCCTCGTGACATATTAGTTGATAACCGACTAATAGGGAATCTATCGGTTATACCATAAACTACCAAGTCTAGCGAACATTCCAAATTTAGTAAACGTTTTCCCTACAAGTCATCGTCCCACATTATAAGCTAATGAACTCACAAAAAATACTCCTCTTATTATCCGATTTATCATTATCTTTTATTCGCTTTATTTAGTTTACTTAATTAACTGAACCAAAAATCCCAACGCACTCTTTTAAAACATTTACTAGAAAAGAAAGGTTGATTGGATCACCTCTCTTTCAATTCAGTTTCTCTTTAAGAACGACTCTAGGTCATACTTACCATCTACTAGCCTTTGGTTCAGTATTAGTAAGTCACACTTGGACCCCAGCAAATATAAATTTAAAACAAACCGATTACGGTCCGAGCACCGTCTTCATACGACGCTTCGGCACCCCATCAGTCACCCCAATTGTTTAGTTGAGCTTGACTATAACATAAATGTATGCATATAAACTCCTAAATAAAGTTATTGAAAGAAAGTTACCATCGATTAATTAAACATGCAAAGTGAACAAAACCCCCTAACTAATATGGTGTAACAAATTTAAATAAACATCAAGTTCCGCAAATAAACAAATCGCATAGGATGAACAAAAACATTATAAGAAAGTAATTAATTCTATATTAAAACAATAAGATTTGGAAAATAACACTTACCGAGTGAAAAGATATCAAGTAGATGGTTAATATTGATTTCAACAATTATAAATAGGAGGTGATGGTTAAATGCATTCTCGCTCTGTTTATGTTAACATAATAACAAAATAACTATGCAGGCCCTCGATATGCTCATTATGTTAGATTGAATGGAAGGAATGGTTTGCTACTTCCACAAAGATCCGATAGGATCATCAATTTTAGAAGAATCACATGGATTTTGAGAGGGAATGTAGGTGGAGATTAGAAAACGAAGAAATTGAGTTGATTGCCTTTGGTAGTTGCAGTTAATATGCGAAGGATTTTTTGGTGAAGGAATATGGCGTAGACAAGATGACAACCCCAATGTAACTGCAAAATGCTTAATCGTTTTTTAACTGTGGAATGTACATTAGAGGGCTAGGATTAAAAGTGAGTGCATTTTGGACGGATGAGATTTGAAGGGTAGTTCACTTAGCTCTATCAATGTATAAGAATAATTAATACAAATTTCTTTGACAAGGGATTATACCTTGTAAAAAATTCATAGGACCCTCATTCTTGACACACAACATCTATCTAATCTATCTTATATAATAAAGTATTAAAAATATTAATATATTACAAGTTTACAACTAATATAAACAGAGTATTTCATATGTAAAACACCTAGAATCATTTACGTATTAATTTTTTATATATATGATTTATTATGATTTCTCACATGTTGATCTTTCATTAGGAATTTGAGTTAATAAAGCTAATTATCTCCCATATATATTAGTGACTTTAAGGAATATATTACAACTTTACAACTAATAAATCAACAAAATAAATAACAAATAATATATTAAATTTCACCGTATCTACACAATAGTATTTCAACTGTTTTACAAATCACATTCGTAAAGAAACAACGGAATTGAAGTAGTAGTGTTTAATGGGCTAGCTTGTTTTATAATATCAAAGGGTCCAAGGGTGGTCCAGACAATAATTTAAGGGGGACCATGAGAAAGATTAGTATATGGGCTCAAGTACTAACGAGTTTCTAAGGGTGGTCCAATGACCACCATAGGATATAGGATAGATACAGATTCGCCTCTATGCAAGTTAGGGGTGCAAAAAAATCGGTTTTTTTCGGTTTTCGGTTTTTTAAAAACTGGTTTTTAAAAAACCGGTTTCTTATTGAATTCGGTTTTTTTCGGTTTCGGTTTTTCGGAATCGGTTTTTTTCGGTTTTAAATGTTCGAAATCGGTTTTTTTCGGTTTTGACCCGGTTTTCCGAGCGTTGAGCGTTTTCGGATTCGGTTTTTTCCGGATTCGAATTCGGTATAAATGTTTCCAACCGGTTCGGGTTGAGCGTTTTCCGAGCGTTGAGCGTTTTCGGAAAAACCAACGTTTGGGCCAAATCTTTTTGATTGGAATGTTAGTACATTAGTAATGGAAACATAATTGATCAAGAATTACTCCAAAAGTCTTACCAATCTTCCTAAAAAAATGTTTTGTCAGAAAAGTCTATAATAGAATTTACCGAAATAGCGTAAGGCGTTTTCATGAAAATCAACGTTTGGGCCAAATATTTTTGATTGGAATGTTAGTACATTAGTAATGGAAACATAATTGATCAAGAACTACTCCAAAAGTCTTACCAATCTTCCTAAAAAAAATGTTTTGTCAGAAAAGTCTATAATAGAATTTACCGAAATAGCGTAAGGCGTTTTCATGAAAACCAACGTTTGGGCCAAATCTTTTTGATTGGAATGTTAGTAAATTAGTAATGGAAACATAATTGATCAAGAACTACTCCAAAAGTCTTACCAATCTTCCTAAAAAAAATGTTTTGTCAGAAAAGTCTATAATAGAATTTACCGAAATAGCGTAAGGCGTTTTCAAGAAAACCAACGTTTGGGCCAAATCTTTTTGATTGGAATGTTAGTACATTAGTAATGGAAACATAATTGATCAAGAACTACTCCAAAAGTCTTACCAATCTTCCTAAAAAAAATGTTTTGTCAGAAAAGTCTATAATAGAATTTACCGAAATAGCGTAAGGCGTTTTCATGAAAACCAACGTTTGGGCCAAATCTTTTTGATTGTAATGTTAGTACATTAGTAATGGAAACATAATTGATCAAGAACTACTCCAAAAGTCTTACCAATCTTCCTAAAAAAAATGTTTTGTCAGAAAAGTCTATAATAGAATTTACCGAAATAGCGTAAGGCGTTTTCAAGAAAACCAACATTTGGGCCAAATCTTTTTGATTGTAACGTTAGTACATTAGTAATGAAAACATAATTGATCAAGAACTACTCCAAAAGTCTTACCAATCTTCCTAAAAAAAATGTTTTGTCAGAAAAGTCTATAATAGAATTTACCGAAATAGCGTAAGGCGTTTTCAAGAAAACCAACGTTTGGGCCAAATCTTTTTGATTGGAATGTTAGTACATTAGTAATGGAAACATAATTGATCAAGAACTACTCCAAAAGTCTTACCAATCTTCCTAAAAAAAATGTTTTGTCAGAAAAGTCTATAATAGAATTTACCGAAATAGCGTAAGGCGTTTTCAAGAAAACCAACGTTTGGGTCAAATCTTTTTGATTGGAATGTTAGTACATTAGTAATGGAAACATAATTGATCAAGAACTACTCCAAAAGTCTTATATAAGTCTTCTTAAAAAACAATTGAATCGAAAAAGTCTTCATAACTTGGAAATGTAAATAATGCAATTACAACTAAAAATGGAAACATACAAACATAACTTTTATTTGAATGATACAATTACAACTAAAAATGGTAAAGTATATCGAGCTTCGGCATGGCCATCACCCGGATACACTTAACCACTTATGTCATCCCAAACTTCATCTTCATCGACGGATTCAACTTCAAGTTCTTCAAATTCACCTTCATCTAATTCGGTCGTTGGAGGTGATATCCCTAATGCGACTTCTTCATCTTCGATAATCTCTTCAACGTTACCTAATAGTGGGCCTTCTAACGTTGTTACATTTTGTATCCTATCTACCCCGTCCAAGTAATCCTTCAAACACACGCATACTTCAACGGATTCAGCGGTTAGTCTTGACCTTCTTTCCGATAAAATTCTACCGCTATTAGAAAATGCCGATTCTGAAGCTACCGTCGAAGCTTGGACGGCTAATAAATCTCGAGCCATTGCGGATAAAATTGGAAATTGTACTTCTCTTTCTTTCCACCAACTCAAAATATCAAAATTACGGAAATCCTCAACACTTAAAGTGGTTAAAAAGTTTGTAGACTTATAGTGTCCCAACTCGCTTGTTGGAGCCGATGTACGTTGACGCTTTGTAGCGTCTTCAAGTAAAGCATTATAAAGGTTTATGCTTATGTCACTCGATGATGCTCGAGATGTTCCCGCCCGCATGGAGTCCACAAGTGAGTTTGGTTGGTAACCAATTTTTGTTGCATAAATCTCAAACAATTGTGTAAAACCATTTTCAAATCTAATAAGTTCATTTGTAATATAGTTGGGGTTGTCGGTTAAGTTTAAGTCCAAATTTTCCATTATTGTTGTGAGTATACGTTGTACGCCGCCAACATTTATAGTTGGATTTAGTGCGGCGGCACAAGTAAAAACCAAAGGCATGTTACCAAAATATTTTATAAATTTCTTTTTTATAACTCTAACCATTTTTCTAAACATTGGAAATGACGAAAGTTCAAATTCTTTTAATTTTTCAGTCATTATAAAAATTTGGTTTAGAACTAAAGGGCTAGTTGGGTAATATACACCCGATAATATAGTAGTAGCATCTTTAAAAACTACTAAAAAAGACGTTAAATCATAAAGTTGATCCCATTCGTAATCGGTTATAGCTACCGACTTATTTCTATCAACTAACAACGTATTAAAAGCATTTAAAGTATCACGTTGTCTTAAAATATTTTCAAACATAATGTGAGTAGAATTCCACCTAGTATTATTATCATAGCATGGTCCTAGGGGAGTTTCACCACATTGTACACGAAAACGTCTATAATTAATTTGACGTTCGTTACTAGAACTATATATAGTTACTAATAAACCCTTAAATTTTTGACGTAAAGTATCACATATTTTTAATGCCGCTTGCACGGACAAATTTATAATATGAGCAACACAACGAGAATGAAAAAAAGCGCCATTTAAAATTGGTTTTACACGTAATTTTAGTAAATTCATAGCTCTCGTATTATTTGACGCATTATCTAGTGAAATTGTAAAAACTTTATCGTGTAAATTATATTCAATTAAAGTGTCATTTAAAATTTTCCGCAAGTTACATCCCGTATGCGGATAACCAAACAATTTAAAAGCAATTGTACGTTTCATTAACAACCAAGACTCGGGATGAAACCAATGGGCCGTAACGGCTAAATAAGAATTTGCCGTACCATGTGGTGCGGTCCAAACATCACAAGTAATAGAAACGCCATGTTTATAGTTTAGAAAACCATCAATTATATCTTTTTTAGCATTTTTCCACAATTTAAACGCATCGTTTCTAAGGGTAGTACGACTTACTTGTTGGTATCGCGGTTGTAGTCTCGTTTTGATGATACTCGTAAGCCGTTGGTTGTCAAAGTGGTTGAATGGAAGCGCCTCTTGGATGACAAACTTGGTAAAATCTTCTCGAAGAGCTTCGGCATCGTATATAAATACCCCACCATCCGAACCGAGTGTCGTTTGTGAGGCATCTTGACTAGCGGCTCTACAAGCCGAGGTCATGTGACTTCTTAATGTTGAGTTTGATGTGGGGTTATAGAACTTCCCACATCTTTTGCAACGAGCCTTACTAAACCCATCACTCATAACGCACAAATCGTAATTCACCCAAATTTCCGGGTTCCGGGTCGTTGATCTAACTTGCACGACATCAACATTTGTGTAAACTTTATTTCGTACAGTGCTACCAACGGAAGCGGAACCGGAAGCGGAAGCTTGAGAATGTATGTTTTCCATTTTCGCAAAAAAAAAAGTATGTATATATATATATATAGAGTTTTTGAGAGAATAATAGAATATGAAATAATATGTAAGAATATGAGAGAATATAAGAGAATATGAGAGATTTTGGTGTGTTTTCAATCCCAAACCATCCAAGTGTATTTATAGAGGGTTTAGGGGGGCAAAGGCACCCAAATAGGGCCAAAAAAACGGATAAAATGGGCTGCTAACGGCTATATAGCCGTTTGGCTAATTTTTCGAAAAAACCGGTTTTTAACCGGTTTCTGGAAAAAACCGGTTATAACCGGTTAAAAAACCGGTAAAAAACCGATGCACCAAAAACCTCAAAACCGGTCTAACCGGTTCGGTTTTTTTAAAACCGGTTCGGTTTTTTAAAACCGGTTCGGTTTTTTAAAACCGGTTAGTGTGAAAACCGATTTCCGGTTAACCGATCGGTTTAAAAAATTCGATTTTTTTTTTTGCACCTCTAATGCAAGTGCATGATTCAACCAGTCCAGTGATAAATATGTTATTTGATTAGTTAAAATGTAATCAGTTGAGAATCTTAAAATTCTGTGCAAAGTTAAGGTACACACTTTGACTAGGACGGAGGGAGTATAATATATTATAACTTAAGAAATGGTTGCCTAAATGTTGGGTGTTCCGTCGGTGTTCAATTGAACATCCGAGTTTAACACACATACCATTCTGAGAGGAATAGTTTATTGTTCGAATCAGCCTATAAAGTTAGTTTAAACCAATCAAATAAAAGGAAAAAAGAAAAAAAAGTTTGAACACGACGTATTTTAAATGCCGACCCTTTATGGTGAATGCCAAATCCGACGTTTAAGTTGTTGAAAGTTGATGAAGATGCCCGTCCATTCCCTTTGCTCTTTGGGGAGCTGATTTTTGCAAGGAGTATTTTACTTCTCACAAGAAAGATAAATGTTGATTGACTATGCTACCCCTCAATTTCCCTATATACATTTCCATTTTATCTTTCTTATTCGGCTTTTTTTTTTATCTTCTTCCTCAACAACTTCGAAACCCATTGAGCATTTAAAATTTATTACCATTCTCTCTTTACCCTGCTCCATTTCAGGCCTCATCTCACGGGCATTTTTGACATTGTTTATCGATTGTCTAAACGTCTACAAGTATAAAAATACAGTGAAAGAAACTCAGCATGAATAAGACCTTTTGTTTCCTAAATACTTCTAACTTTGGTTGAAGTGTTTTGTGTTATTATATGATAAACATCTACTCCCTACGTCATAACTTACTTTTATCATACTTTTATAAAGAAAATGAAAGAAACTCCATTTACAATTAGAAGTTCAAAATTTGATTAATCTTTAGTATGATGAAATTACTTAGTTTTTATTTTCTTTCTTTTATTTTTAGTTTATGTTTTTGGTATTTCAATATTTATAGCTTAGTTTGAATGAATGAAAATTTTAGTGGGAATTAAAGAACCATTAAAAGATCAATTAATAGTTTTATTAGATCCTGAACTTTAATACTTCAAGTGAACAATTTGAGATACTTTAATACCATATATATATATATATATATATATATATGGATTTTGCTAACGTGTACCCTATGGCACACGTTAAACTGCATTTAATGAAGTTGAAATTTTCTTAAATATTATCATTTGCATTTAATACTCATTAATTCAATCTAATATTTACCTTTTTTATACACATATTAATTACAAATTCTGATATTTAAGGAAATTTCAACTTCATTAAATGTGGCTTAACGTGTGCCACGGGGCACACGTTAGTAAAACCCTAACCGTTACTAACTTAGTTTGGCTCGGCCACTATTAGAATATGTAAGATAATAGCCTGAAAAGAGAAAGCAAAATTATTGAAGAATATAATTATTTATTTAAGGGATACATGTTTGAAGATGTATTTAACTTCACTCAAAAATTTATAGTAACAAACTTTCAATAATTTTTATTGTATGTATTGGATTGTATTTTCGATGACTTGTAATTCATATATTGCGCCATGTATTATCCATATAACCTGACACATCATTATAAAACACATCGTATACATGCAATAGAGATTATTAAAAGTTCAATACATCTAATCAAAACATTCTAAGTTGAAAACATACTATAGATTTTTGAGTAAAGTTAAATACATTCACATATACTAATCCCTTTATTTTATTTTTAAAGTAAATTACGTTGTCAGTTCCTGTGGTATGCACGTTATTTCACTCTCAGTTCTTGATTTTTGTGCGGTCTCTGATCCTTAACGTCGGTTAATTTTTCTCGTTAAGTAATCTCACATGAGTGGTACCCCTGACCCGTACCACATTTAATGAAACGCGTCCGCCTCGTATGCAAGGAGCATCAATATCGGATAAATCACATGTTGATAAATCACCCTCATGTGTTGTGGATCGAATTTGATCCCTTGATCTGCTGTCACGTGTGAGGTGGGCTAGGGGTGTTCAAACGGTCGGGTTTCGGTTTAGTGGAGTTATTCGGTTTGGTTTGTTCGGTTTTTGAAGAAAATAAAAGCAGCCCAATACCCAAACCGAAACTACACAAACCCAATCCAAACCAACCGAATAACAATCAGATTAATCGGTTTGGGGCCCGTAAATCCGAACTTATGATAAGGTTTGAAGAATACTAAGAAAATAACTCCAATTTTTTTCCGAAATGGAAGTATAATTTACTGATAATGATATTTATTAAACTAACATTTATCATTAAGAGAGATGAATCATGAGTTTTTACAGTTTAATCGTTTAATAATCATTGTCTTACTTAATTTTTATTGACACTGATTGAAATAAAAAATGTGGATTTATTTAAAATTTTAAGTGAATTATAACAATGGATATGCATAGGTTGATAAATATAAACATGTTACTAACAAAATTAAACACAATGAGAAAGAAGATTTTTCATGAGATAGGAAGTGTGTGATGGTCTCATAAAAAGCTCATTACTATTGTATCGGGTTTTCGGGTGGGCCCCAATTTGACAATCTCTAATCCAAAACCGAATCAAAAACCGGTTATAATATCGGTTAAAATCAAATAACCGAACCAAATCCAAATAACCCGAAACCAATTAAACCAAACCTATTTGAATTGAGTGGTTTTTCGGTTCAACCCAATTAATGAACACCCCTAAAGTGGGCATTTAATTTTAAAATTTGACTCAACTCTATTAAATGACTAAATTAGCCTTTAATTTAATTAATCATACTACATATTTGGTAATCACGTTGTTACCAATTTACCATAATTCCAGTTCCTCATTTACGCAGGTACATCATCATACCTTCTAATTTTAAGTATCGGGAATGGAAAATTTAGACGCATATAACGTGAATGTGTGAAATTCATTTTATTAGTTTATACACAAATTAAAAATAAATGATACATATACCCCACTGTTTTAAGTGGGTATTTTGATAGTTTTATATTAACTATGTTAAATAAACTTTATTATAAAAGGATTTGTAAAGTTCAATAACCAGTTAACCACTATGAGTACTATGAGTATGTCAAAAAGTCATCCTTATTTCAAAAAAAAAAAAAAAAAGTCACTAAAGCACATTCAACTCAACTCAACAAACGACCATCAAATGATGATTAGATTCATTCATGTTCCTCATCAAGCTTCAATACTTCTATCATCCCACCAAAACCCTTCAAAATCCTACCACAAAACCCTGAAAACAACTTCAATAAACCCTAAAAATGGAGTCTTTACACCACCACCGCCTCTAGTCACCACCGACTCCGGCCTCCTTTTCCGGCAAAAAATTATATATCTTAAAACCCTCAAAGTAAACCCCACAAAAGCCCTACATAAAAACCCTAATTTTCGATCAACTTCACTTCAATCCCTAAAATCAGTTGAAAATTGTTTATCTTCAATGGGAATTTTACGTTCCGAATTCGGCCGTATATTCGATATGTACCCACAGCTTCTAACATGTGATCCACACAATGATCTTTACCCTGTATTTGGGTTCTTATTAGACGATGTGGGACTCAGTTTTTTCGATATTCGGAAATCGATAATTCGGTGTCCTAGGCTTTTAATTTGTAGTGTGGAAGATCAATTAAAACCCACATTGTTGTTCTTAAGAAAATTAGGGTTTGTGGGTCCTAATAAAATTACCTCACAAACAACATTGTTGTTGGTTTCAAGTGTAAATGGTACATTAATGCCCAAGT
Organism: Pseudognaphalium luteoalbum; assembly: GCA_963422505.1. NCBI lineage: Eukaryota > Viridiplantae > Streptophyta > Magnoliopsida > Asterales > Asteraceae > Pseudognaphalium > Pseudognaphalium luteoalbum. The sequence goes on from OY730193.1 coordinate 82,765,489, forward strand.
TGGATTACCTGATGGGGTTAGGGTTGGAGTATGAAGATGTGGTTAATATGGTGTTGAGATCACCTGGGTTGTTAACGTTTAGTATTGAAAATAATTTTAAGCCGAAAGTTGAGTACTTTTTGAAGGATATGAAAGGGGATATTGGTGATTTGAAGAAGTTTCCTCAGTATTTTTCGTATAGTTTAGAAGGTAAAATTATGCGTAGGCATCGCCTGCTTGTTGATCAAGGGCTTTCTGTACCATTGTGGGATATGTTGAAAGTTAGCGATGGAGAGTTTACTGCCCGATTGATTGAGGCAAGGCTTCGGTTAGGTGATAGAAGATTATAGATTTCAAGTATGTTTTATCTTTTTCACTTGTTTTGTGTATGTTACAACTTGATAGCTAAAGTGAATTTATAGCAAATGTTGTTTAATGTTCTTGTAGCATATTAGTAAGAGTAATCATATGGATTGTCAATACAAAATTGTTCCATACAGTCATGGACTTATGGTTGACTTGATAAATGATTTGTACATGTAAATATGTAATATAGTTATATTAATGTATGGATAGTTAAGGTAAGAATTAGTAGCAAATACAAAGTTATAATTTATGACCTTGTAGCCTATGGCAATCTAATTACGTATTCGTATAGTTATTAAGGAGCACACAAAACCTATGCCCTACGGATCGCAAATGTTGTGCAAAGCAAGTTATTACTATGACCCATGACCATGATACTAGTTATCTGAAGGTTCACCACTGTATTACTACCTGCACATTAAGTAATGCATATGTGGTTTCATTTTGGCACACTGACCTGTACAAACAAATAAGTCTTTTTCAGATACAGGACTAAACTAAATTTCCGGATAAAGTTCACACCAATGTTTTAAAACCCGGGTTGACCCGGCCGGTCGGACCGGGACCCAGGGTAGGTACCGGGTCAACTAGGACCGGGTTTGGGGTGGTTTTTGACTCGGGTTCGCCCGCCGGGTTTTCCGGTCGGACCGGTGACCCGGACCCGGCCTGGTTTGATGTTTTCGATTTTTTTTTTGTTTTTGCTATTTGACTAGATGAATTATCAAACTCTAATGCTTATAACACTCTGTTTTTTCAATAGAAAGGTATTTATGTACTTTTATTGTTTAGTATTGTAAGAAATGAAGTTAGAAAATGAACTCTAGTTTAGTTTTGTAGGAAATGAATGTAAATTTATACAATTATTGAAATGCTCGTTATGTATTTATCAATTTTGTTTGTTATTTGTAAAATAATTGATTTTACTCTTATTACTCGTTGGTAATATATATTTAATGAAAATTTGTTGGAACCGGGTCAATCGCCGGTTCAACCGGTTGAACCCCGATTGAACCGGGCCCGGTCACTAGGCCGGGTCAACTTGAAACCCGGGTTTCAGAACATTGGTTAACACATCTTGAAGAAACATTTATGCACATGTGACTGTGAAGTAGTATCCATAGTGTTTTAACAAACTTTACAGGATGAATCTGCAGATACATGGAGTCATTCAGTAAGTCGTTAAATACTAAAATGTGTCATGTTAAGTGCTCGTATCCCATCAATATATTTTTTGACGATGTATGAATTTGTCTTTACACACTTAACAAATTGGAGTGAATGTGATTTTGATAAAGCGTATGATTTTTGCCATCTTTTACCAACTCCTGCCCCTTTCTATATTTTAACAAGGTGGTTGTTGAGAAATGCAGCACAAAAGCAGTGTTTGAAATGACCAATAAACTATGGTGTTTAGGTTATTACATATATTCATTATGATATAGCAGCAAGCAAGCAAGTTGCGCTTAAGTTGACACCTACCGACTCAAAAGAGCTTGATGAGAAGCCAGTGGTTCTTGTCAAAAGACTCAGAGAAATCGACTCTCCAAATCCCAAATATTGATGTGGACCTCTATTTCACTTCATCGAAAACCATCTTACGTCCAACAAGGCGTTAAAAAATTAGTTGGCAACTATAAGTTCGGAAAAAACATAATTGGTTAAAGCGCATTAGGCTTACAGAAATGTCCTATGGTAGTACTGAACAAACTGGAAAGAATGTGAAAGCTTTTCTTTTTTATTGTTATACACCACAACATTTAGTATAATGAAACTAATTCATTCCCCAAATGGTATAAAATACATCCTATAAATTTCTAGCTGAAGTTTAAACTAAAGAAGATACTGAATACTCCAAACACAAGGAGCCATCCAACAACAGCAGGCACTAGTATTTGCAGTTAACCCTCTCTATGTTCTGGTATATTTGTGTACAATTAAGAGCATCTGCACTAGTCGCTCACCCACCTAGTATTTAGCAGGTCAAGTGCACAAGTCAACCCATAATGATCACTCTATTTCTTCAGGTAGTCTTCGATTTGGATGAGTGTCTGCAAAAATGCATAATGAACTTAGCATGCGAAAGATATCAAAATTGCTATGTTAGGCCTAAGATATAGTTCCAAGAATATGTTAGGCTACTTGCTATATTTCTAGAAATGGTTCTGAAATTTTACTGTGCATGTAAATTACTAAATTGTGTGTGTGTGTAAGAGAGAGAGAGAGAGAGAGGACCTCAATTGCAATTTGTGTTGGATTAACGCAGCATACATCTTCGTGTCCCAACTTGGATGCAATACCTACACGTCAATATGTCCAATATTCTATTCATTGACAATTTATATAATATTACGGAGCAAAAACGGACAAACAAAGATTCATTAGAAAGAGAAAAGAAGCATATTATATATATGTGTGTACCTTCCAACGAGACCCTCACATGGGCATTAGTGTAAGCTTCACTTCTTTCTTCCCAAAGCTTAGATAGTTTCTTAATAGTCTACATATACAGAATGTGCAGCATATCATACAAAAGTTCAATCTTTTTTACTTTATTTCTTCCCCCAAAATTTAGTACCAAACAGAAGATACATACTTGTGTGTACGCATCACCAGATCCATGGTGCAAAAGCGGGCGAGAAGCAGTACCAATTGCAGTTATTCTTTGTGCTAATGCATCCAAAGGTACATCTATAAAGACGCTAATACCCTTGTGCATGTATCTCCTGTCAATAGTAATAGTTTCATGCTATTTGGCTGAAATTAAGCATACTGGAAATCCCATAAAAAAAAAATCCAATGCCATACCAATTGACAGGCCGAATGACCGCACCCCCACCCGTAGAAATAACAAGTCGATGCATCGATGATAACTTATGCAATACCTCAGTCTGAAAACAGAACAAAACAAATAAAATTACATGTACCAATGCAAACGAAACACAAAATTGAAATATATCAACTTAAAGAGACTAGACCATCCTACAGATGGGACCTTTGTACCAACCTCGTTATCTCTGAAAAAGGTCTCACCATGCAATTTAAAGATGTCAGCAACTGCAATTCCCCCAGCAGCCTGCTCTATTAATTTGTCACTGCAGGCATCTAACACATGAATATTATCCCATTGGCAGACAACATAATGCATGGTTATCTGAGTTACTAGAGCACGGATTCGTAGTACTGGAGATGGCAAAATGGACCGGTTGGGTTGGGCTGACCGACAAAACTTTTCTGTTCCTTCTGTTGCATTTATAAATACTTGATGTGCAATAACGATTACAAAATTATATATTTTTTTCAATACTAATTTATTATGATACACGAGTACAATTTTAGAACTTTTAAAGTTTTCAATACACTGCAAATGGGTTTCAGCACATTTGACCCACTCAACCCAGTTTTCCTGGATATTTTGGTTATATCTTTTAGCTTAATCCATTTGACCCGCTTAAGGTAAAACTACCAAAATCAACACATTTTGCGCATGAATGGGTCAAAACTGCCACCTCTAGTTCATATGCTTGGACTTGAAATTGGGACTAAAGAAACATATAAAATCAAGCAACCAGGCCACAAACCTGTCGAAAAAAGAATAACCAAGAACTTCTGACAAGATCTGGCCAATTGTTGTTTTCCCAGATCCCATCATTCCTGCATTCATGTAATAGAATTTATATAAACAAAAAAGGTACTAAATGTTTGACCAACATAAAAGACAGAAAATGTGGTTAGAACTGACCCACAAGATAAATACATCTTCCACTCAGACACGGCTCAATCTCCTCAGACTTCTTCTGCAAGCAGTAAATCTCTCAGAAAATGAATAGAGACAGCTTAATAAAGTCGATAGCACAACATTTTTTGATTTGGAAAACTAACTCAAAAAATCTGGCAAGCATACAAATATTTCATGAATGTACAATATGTACAGAAGATAACATCTTGTGCAATCCGTGTTTTGTAATTTGCAGCTTAATTATCATAGACTCCCGTCTCGTTCTCATAATTACTTTTTCTATAACTATAAAGCTTAAAAGGCATAGTTCAGACAAAAAGAACTTTTTTCCTGGATGGTACTGCCCTTAAGTTTTTTTATGTACATCCAATACAAGGAACATTGTGGAACATCGAATACCTTTAGTATCAAATCTTCCTCGGTAGTAACAGTTCCAGATTCGAGTACTGAAGCTACAAGACGAGATTTAAAAAAAAAAAAAAAGAATGTTAGCACCACGAAATTACTCACATATTTTGTATAATAATCAGGTCTTAAATCACAAGGTGGAAACCAAGTCAGGCCATTAAGGCCTCTCTTAGTCATGAAGAACACAGTCTAATACTAATGCATACACCGACATAAAATATTAGCTCACTTGGTCCTCTGTGTGACATGTTTAATAGATGGATTCACAGCTTAAGCAAACTGTTTGAGAATCTAGAAGCATGAAGAGCTATGCCTGAAGGAGTGAAGGATTGATTTGGTGACTTGGAAGTCTAAAGCATAAGAACCTCTTTATCTTCAGAGCACATAGATACAATTATGCAATGTTACCACCTTGGCTATGTTTTCAGTGCGTAATGTTCATCACCCAAACAATTTGCAATGGGTCCTCAAGCATAGAGTATATTCATTTGGTGCTTATGACATTAGAAAGTTTTAAGTATAAATCCTACAAGGCTACAATTATGAATGTGTCACTCCAAGAACCTACAAGAGTAAAACTGCTATTACATTACTTTAGGTCCAACACTTCGACTTACTCAAGTCAAAGTATATCAATATACATCAAATAGCAATTAACAATGTATCTAATACTTGTTCCTTTGATCATGAAACTTTTAATATAGCCTCAAATATTGACGTGTGGTTGGGCTATGAATAAGTACCTGGAGAATTCTGAGAAGTGCATGAAAGCTTTAACCTCGCTGATCCACGCCCCATCGCTGGTTTTATAGTTCCAGAATGATTGCATTTTAGTGGCACATTAACCCCTTTCTTTTTCTCAAACCTTGGGTATAACCTCATGGAATTGCTAATCATTGGAACTGTGTAATCGTGATTCATCCATGTCGTCAAGTGTAAGCTCTGGGCTACTTTGGCCTCCATTCTTTCTGTTCCTTGTGAATCAACAAGTCAAGATTTCTTTAATTTGTGAAGAGTTTTAAATTCTTCTTACCAACACAAATCAGCCCTTCTTAAACTTTGCCTGCAAAAGCAAATTAGCACATATTCCATCATTCTCTTTCCAAAAAGCTAATAGAAGTTAAGCATTTTACAAATAATGCAAGTGGAACCCCTCAAAGAAACTCTAAATACTGCAAGTAAAAATCTAATAACCTTCACATCAAATTAAATGTTAGCACAACCATTTGTCCATTAATATACAAAAAACAATCCTCCTTAAACATTCACCGAGATTTTTAGTTACACTGTTTCCTATCAAATTCTGGCAAAGCTAGATATGGAATCCCTAGTTTACAAATGTTCATTTTATTATGTGATATAGAACCGTTCTTAAAAGACATTTCCACAAAAAAAAAAAAAAAAAAATTATTCCCTAACATTCAATATACTACCCTGACAATGTGTCGTATATCAAAAAGTCTAATCGTCACGAAAAGTAGAAACAAAATTGGTGACCCATTTTAACCAATATCTGCATTCTTCCATTACATCATAAGTTATAATTCTGTTATCCCTACGAAATGCCCACTTAACACTAAGGCCCTGTTTGTTGAACCTCAAATATTTACAATTACATATGATTTAGTCACATCCCTCCAAAAACGCTACTTTTATTTATTTATTTTTGATTGCAACCGACTACCTTTCAAACGTAACTTTAGGGTCAATTTTGTTGCACATCAATTAACATCATGATTATATTTCACGGACTTGTCACAAGAGTCGGACTTGATGGTGAATCAAAGGTTAAGTATGGAAGTTAAGGTTATACACATTAACAAAAAAAAAAAAAAACATTTTTATCAAATACAGATAATCAAGAAGTCAATATAAACTATACCCTAATATCATTCCCAATATTGATTGATCCTAAAAGAGCCGAAACCACAAAAAGAAAAAAGAAATGGATTCTAAGGGTAATATCATAATCCATTATTTTAAGTGTTACAGAACTCAATATATGACTAGCCTGTAACAAAAAGTAGCTGAATTGCATTGTAATGAGGATTTAGAGTTGAATCAAACAACGAGTTGGTACAATTAAATGAAATTAATAAAGAATGATTGTTGAAATAATGAATACCTAATCGGAGCTGGCTGCCAGAGAGAATGCGAAGAACCGATTTATATTACCTAACACTAAAAAGAGGTAGATTTTGTTGGCTTCAATTTGACTGGATTTAAAAAGGAGTTTGGTTTGAGGTCTTCCCTACCAACCCCCAAACACCACCAACCTCCTCTCATTTCATTTTTAGGCAATCAAAAGTAGGATACTACTACGTATATTTAATTTAATTTATGATTATTTTAAGACTTAATCGGTCACACCCTCAAATTTACTTTGCCGAAGTGGTTCGGGTCGGAACGTGACTAATCAGGTAATCATTGCACATAATCATAAGCAAACAACCTCTAAATGAGACATTTTTTAAAAATACATTACATAAAGTAATAATTTTACAAAACATCTGGAATTCGCAAAATAATTCTAGAGATTTCATTACATAATTAATATTACAAAAATAATGCAACGAAATCTCTGAATGAGTGTATGCATACAACTCGAGCTAGGATCCTGATGGGCCAATCCTACTATAGTGATGTACCTGAGAATGCACACTAAAACAGTCAGCTATAAAGCTGGTGATTTCATAGGTTTTCTTGTTAATAAAAGCAATCATATGAGCTTACAACTATGCTAAGTGTATACTCTGTATACGTTCTTGTTTTCTGTATACGTTCTTGTTTTCTTGTAAACATGACGAGGATAGTGAGGCACCTAAGTAGTGGGGCACGCCTAGTTTCTTGACTTAGGGAATTCACACCATAGTACTAGCAACCAAACAAATCACAAATAATAAAACACATAACACAAATAATAGAACACATAAAGTTTCTTGCATTCTTGACTTCTTGATCTTGCACATAAGTTTCTTGGTTCTTGCACATAAGTTTCTTGATTCTTGCACATAAGAGTTCATGCATTCTTAAGATTCTAGTTTCTTGTAATCTTGGCAATCTAGTTTCTTGAGTTCTTGTAATCTAGTTTCTTGGATTCTTAAAATCTAGTTTCTTGTATTCTTAGATGAAAATGTCGCACCCCCAAATTCGTGATTAGCGGAAGCATACGTTTGGGTACGCCTAATCAAGGTAATCACAGTATAAAGATATAATGAACGACCATTACATGCGTCGTTTTACAAAAATACATCAATTGTAATAAAAGTCTACAATAGTTATAATGATTACATAAGCTCGGTATCCTGATCTGAAAGATTCTATGGCATTACTACTTATACAAAATATAATAATGCAGAAAAATCTCTTGATGTTCGTGTTTGCATGCGACTCGAGCTATATAATATCCTGAGTAGTCCTACTACTGCTAAGTACATGAGAATACATGCTAAAAGGTCAGCTAAAAGCTGGTGAGCTCACAGGTGTAAATGATAAAACCATAATGCATGAACCACAAGATTTAATCATGTTTGAAATTAATCAAATAAATGTGTACATTACTGCCATGAGCCCATAGTTCAAGCTTAGCTGAGGGTGTCAGGATCATAAGTAAGTTCCTGAGCGAGGTTACCTCCTGCATGTTCCTAATCAACACACGTATGAACAAATGATAATGTGTCCGTGCGACCGCAGTCGTTGTAGCGCGACTACCCCAGACGGGGATTGTCAATCCCATATGGTACCATACACTAACATTCACGCTAAATCCATATTAACAAACTATGTGGTGGAGGACTTCATGATTAGTAAAACAAACTCATGCAGTCAATATATCGAGTTTTGTACTTGTGTTCACATGTAAAACAAATCTGAGCATGTATTCCTACCACGGGAGTAAAAACAGTAAAAATGGGGGGCTATGAGACTCACCTAAGTTTGATGTGTTTGCTAGCAACAAATAATGATGGTGTACAAGGAAATGATGTCGTCCAAGCGACTGTAACCTACCAGGCGTCCTAAACGCGCAAGGTTATAATAATTAGTAAGTATCTCAAAAAATCACCTATGCTAGTTGTTCATTCAACTAGTTATGTCCAAATACATTGGTTTGTTTGATTGCGTTTTAAAAACATGTACCGCCCTTTGGTGAGTTTTTGTAATGATGATTCAAAGTAATATTATATGCTTCGTTGTATCGCATACTTATCGAAGTATATGTGTATTATGTCCGAGTACATTGTATGTGATTTAAGGGTTGTAAATGTATGACACTTTGTAACGCCCCCAAATTCACTGTTTAGCGGAAGCAAGCTTTGGGGTGCTACTAATCAAGTATCAACAACACAAAGTATACAGCAAACGACATCTATATGCAACGTTTGTAAATAGTTACATTCCATTAGTAAATTGCTTGAAAACATAAAGTTTTCGTTACAAAAATGTAGTTCCCTAGAGTCCACGCTTGTAGCGGGATATTCTATTACATAATCATAATATACAAAAGATAATGTCGCACCCCCAAATTTTGATGCGGAAGCGATTCGGGTCGGGGCACGACTAATACAGTAATCACATCACAAAGATATAATGAATGACTCTATATGCGTCGTTTTAACAAAATACATTGATTGTAATAAAAGTTTACAATAGTTATAATGATTACATAAGCTCGGTACCCTGATCTGAAAGATTCTATAGCATTACTACTCATACAAAATATAATAATGCGGAAAAATCTCTTGATGTTCGTGTTTGCATGCGACTCGAGCTAAGTAATGTCCTGAGCAGTCCTACTACTGCTGTGTACCCGAGAATACATGCTAAAAGGTCAGCTAAAAGCTGGTGAGCTCACAGGTGTAAATGATAAACCACAATGTATGAACCACAAGATTTAATGATATGTTTGAATTTAATCAAATAAATATGTATATTACTGCCATGAATCTATAGTTTGAGCTTAACTGAGGGGTCAGGATCCGCCTTTAAGGACCTGAGCGAGGTGCCTCCGAGCGAGTGCCTAATCTACACTCGTGTGAACAAATGATAATGTGCCCGTTTGACATCACAGTCATGGTAGCGCGACTACCCCGTACAGGGATTTTCAATCTCATATGGTACCATACAATAAAATTCACGCTAAATCCATATTAACAAACTATGTGGTGGAGGACTTTATGATTAGTAAAACAACTCATGCAGTCAATATATCGAGTTTTGTACTTGTGTTCACGTGTAAAACAAATCAGTGCATGTATTCCCACCCCAGGAGTAAAAACAGTAAAATGCGGGGCTATGAGACTCACCTGAGTCTGATGTGTTTATACGATAAATGTGCGTTGCTGCTAAACCAAGCAGTGATGTCCGAAGACTGTAACCTGAGGGCGTCCAAGACGCGCTTTGGTTAATACGTGAGTAGGTATCTCAAAAGATCACATATGCTAGTTGTTCATCCAACTAGTTATGTCCAAATACAATGGTTTGTTTGATTGTTTGTTTGTGTTTTGAAAATATGCACGGCCCGTTGGTGATGGTTTGTGATAATCTTACATCCTTATTATTATGTGTTGTATCGTATATAAGTGTTCAAGTATATGTGTATCATGTACGAGTACATCGTATGTGGTTTGGTTGTTGTAAATGTTTGACACTCAGTGTATAAAGTATTTACAAACTTTAAATGTCAGGGGTCCGGGGGCAGCGCCCCTGGTTTGCGGGGTTACAGGGGTAGCAACCCCTGCCGGGGTCCAAGGGGCAGAGCCCCTGGCTGGGGTCGAGGTGCCAGGTCAGCTCGAATTTTTTTTATTTCTACTATATTGCTTTAGTGAAAAACGCACTTAAAATCTGAATTTGGGTAACGCAGGTGATAAAATTTCAAGTCTTGTCACTTAGTAAAAATCTGTGTTTTCAAGGTTCTGATTTGTGCCACACTGGGTGCGACATAAGGCTTTGTGTCGCTATATGCGACATTATAGATCCAGTGGGACATAGGCTATTGTGTCGCAGGTCATGACTGCGACATAGGTCTTTGTGTCGCTACTGCGACATTCGCAATTTAAAGCGACATAGTGGCCTGTGTCTCTATGTGCGACATATCCAATTTTGGCGACATAGTGACTTGTGTCGCTATGTGCGATATAACCTATTCTTAGCGACATAAGGGTTTGTGTCGCAGGAGGTCCAACATTTCTGCGACATAACAGGCTGTTTGGGTCTTCGAGTGTCGGGTTTGTGGTCAAACGACCTCGGTTTGACCTGAAACTTTTACACAAGTCTTAGATGAGTTTATAGAGTTTGCATAAATTATTGGTTTGTGTCGGGGGTAACCCGAAGTGTCGGATCTATAAAATGGTCAAAATTGACATTTTCCGACAATGTTTCGAAAACGAGTTTTAACATGTTATTTGGACATAATCTTGCTAAATAAATAACTAAACATGCAAAATAATCATAATATAAGTATTTTCGAAAATGTTGGAATCTTACAAATCATCGCGTGAAGAATCTGAAAAGATAGGAATGTAGAGCTCGTTGCGGTGATCGTTTTCTTCCAAATGAACCTAGCAATCCAAGATGGTTTGATGGTGGTTTTATGGTGACTAAGGGCTGCCGATTTTTTAGAGAGAGAGAGTGGGGGAAGAGAGAGGCTAGAGAGATTGAGTGAAGATTTGGTTAAGTGAAATGAGGGTTTGGTTGGGTAATTGAGTCAAAGAAGCAAGAGGGGTAGGGTGAGGGTGGTTTGGTCAATTTCTAGGGGCCCCAATTTGGGGTAGAAGTCTCAACTTTTGTTTTCCGGTTTATGAACCATGCGGTATTCGTTTCCCCGATCGTTTAAATGTTTAATTATCGTTATACGTTATTTAATCACGTTTTCATTTTCGATTTAAATCACAAAATTTTTAATTGAAGTATTTTATTAAAATACTTTATTACGAGTTATAAAAATATAACTTGAGGTTATTTCATTTCTCGGGCGCGTTTCACGCATTTCTGTCACGTACGGTTAACTTTATGCGTGACGATTTATGTTTCATGTATTATCAAGTTAATATAATTTAATAAATGAGTTTATTAAATAATTTCATATTATTTAATACTTTTGTTCACCAACGTCCGTATTGAAAGGTGTCGGATTCCATCCGATAATGAAATGCACGATTTAAATAAATCGCGTACGCGTGCATATATAACAATATACAAAATGATACACATAATTAGCCCTAAACATAACTATTTACATGTATTAATAAAATGATTTGGCACTAATTACCAGTTCTAATTTTTCGGGTGTCACAGATAATGCTAAGAATCTCCGTTAAATGCAATGTAGAAATCATGCGACTCTAGCTAGTGTCTTGGAGAAATCCTACTCCGTCTGTATACATGAGATACAATGCTAAAAAGTGTCAACCAAAAAGATTGGTGAATCTCACAGGTTTAGTAGTAAATAATCGTTATGAACCACAAGTATGTACCAGTGTTGCTATCAAGCAAAGTAAGTAAATCAGTAAATCAGTATGTCAGCACAGTTGCCATGAGCTCATAAGTTGAAGCTTAACAGTGTGTAAGTATGATTCAATCAAGTATCATATAAAGTACCCCCGTGAGTGCTATCCAGACACTCATATGTAACAAATACTAATATGTCTGTTTCTACGGTGAAATCCGTGGTAGCGCTACTACCCCAGGCAGGGATTGTCAGTCCTAAATAGATCCATTTACTAGTACTCGCGCTTAAGTCCATAACTAACAACTTACAATATGAGGCTTTTAGTGGATAAAAAGTAACTCATGCAATGTGTGTAAAAAGCAGTAAAGTCAGTCCAGTACTCGTGTTCATGCATAAAACAGTAGCAAAGTATCTCACCCCAAGTAGAAAAACAGTAAAAAGTGGGGCTGTAAGATTCACCTGAGTCTAGTAAGTACGTATGTGAAATCAACCAAGTAAAGCGGATGTAAGTCCGTAGGCGTGGCAGATGTAAGTGTAACACCCGTAAAATTAGGACTATTATTAGTGCCTAATCATGGTGTAAATTTATGTGTTTAGTTTACATTAGGCTAAATATGCGGTTATTTGTATGTTTATACACACACGCGTATACGATTCGTTTAAATCGTAAAGTTCGGGCAGGATAAATATCCGAAAACACAAATACGGACGTTGGTGAAACTATTATTAAATAATATAAAATTATTTAATAACATTACTATTTACTTTATATTATTTTGATAATATAACGCATGTATTACGTTTTATTTAAAACGTAACCAAACGTGAGAAAACACGCGAATCGAACCTGAAACCCGAAAGAAACCCAAAAATATTTTGGTGACTTAAAATAAGTATTTTAAAATACTTAGTCATACCATATACCACCTACATATCGAAAAAATTCACAAAGAAACTTATCGTTAATTATTAACATTTGAACTGCACGATTTAACGTTAACGACTAATACATGTAATCCAAACTCGAGAGATTATTCACGAGCCCAACCCTTGATTTGGGTCAGCTCCAACCCGGCCTAAAAATCCCAGAACTCAGCCCAAATAAAACCCTAAATCGTCCCAAGGCCCACTCCTATATAAATGCACATTTTCCTTTACTTCTCATTTCAACACCTACACACTCTCACCTTTCCTCACCTTTTCTCTCAAATTCTGGATCTGATCAACCCCCAAAACACCACGCCCTTCAAAAACCCTCTCCACGAATATCTAAACAAGTTTCAACAAAATCTAGCATCATCTTGTTCACCAAAACACAAGGAGACACAAGGAAATTCGCAAACCGAATCTGCAGCAGACTTTCTTTCTTGTTTCTGTTCTAGATGGACTTCTCTTTGTAAGTTTTCTCTAGATCTTGCTTAAAATGCCTTGGATAATGTTTATCTTCATGTTCATGTTTCGTTTCCACTGATTATGTCCAAAATCCAACTCGAAACCACCACCGAAACACTAAAAACCATTGGGTAAAAGCTTTAACCGTTTGACAATATTTCAGATCGGATTAGATCGGCTATAACGAGACCATTTCTTAACTAAATCACCTGATTATTGAGCCTAAACTTAAGTTCTTATGTCTATTTTCGTGATCTACAGGCCATATATTTATTTTTGGTCATTTTCTATTTTTAAATAAATGAATAAAAGTACTTTGCAGAAATGTACTTCCTGATCAGAATTTTGACCATTTTGATTTGATGATATCTTGATATTCACGAATTTTTAGAACCTGAATCCAGTGGGAAATGTTATGTAATTGTGTTAGCTTTAAATCCCCTACTTGCACGTTTCGTGAAGTATTATAAAACTCAAGTTATGAATTTTTCTTTGAACGTGTGACGTAAAAATGAGCTGCTGAACCGCTTTTGTTTTACAAGTATACGAGAGTACAAACATAATAATAATAACTCTGAAAATTATTATTACAAACCGTCACCAACGGACTGCACACGTTTCCTAAACAAACGATAAACTATTTGGACATAACTAGTTGAGTGGATAACTAACATGGATTGTCTTTTGAGACATCCACTTACATACAACCTTATGTGCTTAGGACATTAGAAGGTTGCGGGTTCGGAGAACCAACGGATTGATATTGCTTTCGGATTTTACGTTTATTAAGTTAAACGCTTATATGCAAAGACTCAGGTGAGTCTTACAGCCCCATTTTTACTGTTTTACTGTTTTACTGTTTTAAACTTTGGGGTGAGATACAACATTTTAGTAGTTTTTCGTGAACACAAGTATTCGGTTATTTAATTCAGTTATTCGGTTATTACATGAGTTATTTTGTAATCCGGTAAAAGTCCTCATCACACATGGTTCGTTAACTGTAAAGGCGCGAGTACTAAAGAATAGATCTATTATGGGAGTGACGTCCCCGTCCGGGTTGCTAGCTACAACCACGTCAAACGGGCACTTTAGTATTTGTCTAAAAGGTGTTTCGGATTAGACACCTTCGGGAGGCACAAAACGGGTTAGGCTTCGAACCGTGGGCTCATGTCATGGCAAATCGGAAACATTAATTTGTTTATTTGTACACTCGGTAATAAATCATCGGATAAGTCTTGTATATCATAACATGCTTACTTAAAACCTGTGAGATTCACCAACCTTTTTGGTTGACCTTTTAGTGTTGTATTCTCAGGTGCTCAGCAACAATAGGGTTGCCCGCAGGATATGCTAGCTAGATCGAGTCGCATGCATTATACACACGTGGAGATTTTTCTACATTATCTTTTGTAATACGGTTATGTATTAGAATCTTCAAGATTCTATATTATGCGAACTCGTAATGATGTAAACTTGTAACTTAACAACGTAATTACTTTTGTAATATTTAAAAAACGTCTTACATAGAGTCGTTTGCTTTACCTTTGTGCTTGATTACTTGATTAGTCACGCCCAATGATTGCTTCTGCTAAACAGTGATTTTTGGGGGTGCGACAGATTGGTATCAGAGCCTAAGGTTATAGCGAACTAGGTTGCATTTAGTGGGCCTAGACTATGACCGTTAGGCAGTATTCCTCATTAGGTATAACTGGTTCAGGGATTACATCATACGAACTTAATTTAACATAGCTTGATCAACTATGTATAATTAAAGGAAGATGATGTGAGATCTGAAAGGAGTTATGTTAAACAGGAATGCACTAGTTGACTCTGACCACGAGAGAAACGGGACTCAAACATGTTTTTGCTAGACACACTAGGCTATTATATATTGCTATATATGAATAGGCCTCACACACGTGATATACTTTAGGCTATTATAGGCCTCATTTACTCATTACACACGGGCCATCAAAAATGACAACACGTTTTGCTGTACCATCACGTACTCACAAGGAAGATATCGCTCCGCATTCTTCCTACTACTCTTATCCTTCGAGATCGCATTCGAGATGCACTACTAGGAGAATTGCTAGGTCTACACGAGCTAAACCTTATCCCATACACACTGCTGATAACACCACTATTAGAGCATGCCAAAGGGTAGTCGCCCGTCAATGGGGCTGGCTACTCGTTGCTCTTTTTACTTGAAAACTTGAACACAACATCCAAATCACCAATGAGGTTGAAGGGCCCTCAAACATGGATATCTCTCCACATGCTCAAGAGCCCGTTCACCATACCATTCCTGTATTAGCTGCTCGAGTTCACCGTCACGAAAGCAAGATACACAACATGGGAAAAGTTGAACTACTTCAAACCCGCACCAACTGGAGAAACATAGCTCAAGGTCGACATGGACAAGTCTACTATCTAGACTCGTAATTCGTACGGATGTCACAAATTCCCAACACCTTTTGTAAACTCTAACCCTTGTAATCCTTTGAACCCATATGTTAAGGGCTATTATCAATCGATACGTTGCATCTTGGCATTTCCTTCGTGTTTATACCATCATGATAATCATATTCTTCATTCAAACTCTCACATGTCCTTTATCTTGATATTAAAGGAACATGCCTCCGAGACGTCAAACCTACAGCCAAGCCGAAATAGCTCAGCTTATTGCACAGGGTGTAGCTCAAGCTCTAGCTGCCCGACAGCCAAGCTTAGGCAGCGAGGACAAAACGAACATCAACACCCCTCCAGCCAAACCTTGCACCTACAAGGACTTCCTAAACTGCAAACCTCTCAACTTCAAGGGCACTGAAGGAGCCATCGGTTTGCTCCAATGGATTGAGAAAATGGAGTCCGTCTTCCGCATTTGCAACTGCCCCGATGACTGCAAGGTCAAATGCTCTATCTGCACACTAATGGAAGGTGCACTCATTTGGTGGAACACCCATGCCTTGACCGTGGGTATCGATGTTGCCTACCAATTACCATGGGATGAACTGAAAAAGATGATGACTGAAGAGTATTGCCCTAGGGAGGAAATACAACAGTTAGAGGCCGAACTCTGGAACCACACGATCAAAGGAGATGATATAGTTGGATACACCACCCATTTTCATCAACTGGCACTCTTGTGCCCAACCATGGTCAATCCCGAAAGCAAAAGAGTTGAGAGGTATATCTGGGGATTACCCGCAAACATCCAAGGAATGGTGATGACTTCCAAACCAGGAACACTCCAAAGTGCCGTTCGTATGGTACACAACCTCATGGCACAGGTTATCCGCCAAGGGACGGATAACAAAAGGAAATCTGATAGATACCCCAACAATCAAAACCAAACAAACAAAAGGCCTGCAACTGTCAAGGCTTACACATCTGGAACTGGGGATAGGAAAGAATACACTCCAACCAAACCCTTTTGCTCAAAATGTAACCGTCACCATGACGGGCCTTGTGGCACCCTATGTGACAAGTGCAAGCATTATGGACACCTAACCAAAGATTGTCAGACGAAAGCTTGCTACGAGTGTGGCAACACGGGACATTTCCAGAGTAATTGTCCTAAGCTGAAGAGAAACAACAATGCTCGAGGTAGAGCCTATGTGTTGAACATTGGAAATGCTGGTCAAGACCCTGATATGGATATGGGTACGTTCATTCTTAAACGACTTAATCACCTCTATATTCTTTGATTTGACGAACCTCATTTACTACTTGACGCTTTCCCCATTTCCTTAGACGATAAGGATACGATAGAATTAACAAATGACAAATTACTTGAGACCGACAGTGTAATACATAATTGCACTTTAAATCTAGCGAACAAACTCTTTCCCATTTATCTCACACTTTTTGAGTTTGGGAACTCGGATATCAGCATTGATACGTATCGGCAACTCAAGCATCGTGTTGAAGTCGGTATAGTCTGAGAAACCGTTCGTCTTCCTACCATTTCGGATAGTACCATAATCGTGGGTGCTATAGTATCGGTAATCAGGCGTTAAAATTTGTGATAAACATAGTTCAGTTCATATAATGGAGATCTCATACAATACTGGTAGAGTTTAGTTCACGTTATAATATCACTAGTTAGTCTGAACTCTATGAACATGGTAAGACTTACAAAATTTGGTGGATTACTAATCCAATTCATAGTCATACTCGATAACTTACGGACCGGCCTTGTTCTGTAGACTTGATGGTCGACAAAAAAATTGGAATCCTCCTCACTTTTTCATTTAGTTGCCGGTAGGGCGTTACCCTAACAAGGGGAGAAACACGGACTATTATTAGTGCCTAATCATGGTGTAATTATATGTGTTTAGTTTACATAAGGCTAAATATGCAGTTATTTGTATGTTTATACATACACGCGTATACGATTTGTTTAAATCGTAAAGTTCGGGCCGGATAAATATCCGACAACACAAATACGGACGTTGGTGAAACTATTATTAAGTAATACAAAATTATTTAATAACATTACAATTTACTTTATATTATTTTGATAATATAACGTATGTATTACGTTTTGTTTAAAACGTAACCAAACGTGAGAAAACACGCGAATCGAACCTGAAACCCGAAAGAAACCCGAAAAATATTTTGGTGACTTAAAATAAATATTTTAAAATACTTAGTCATACCATATACCACCTACATATCGAAAACATTCACGAAGAAACTTAACGTTAATTTTTAACATTTGAACCGCGCGATTTAATGTTAACGAATAATAAACGTAACCCGAACTCGAGAGATTATTCACGAGCCCAACCCTTGATTTGGGTCAGCTCCAACCCGGCCCAAAAAGCCCAGAACTCAGCCCAAATAAACCCTAAATCGGCCCAAGGCCCACTCCTATATAAATGCACATTTTCCTTTACTTATCATTTCAACACCTATACACTCTCACCTTTCCTCACTTTTTCTCTCAAATTCTGGATCTGATCAGCCCCCAAAACGACACCACCCCCTTCAAAAACCCACTCCATGAAGATCTAAACAAGTTTCTACAAAATCTAGCATCATCTTGTTCACAAAAACACAAGGAGACACAAGGAACTCGCAAACCAAAGCTGCAGCAGACTTTCTTTCTTGTTTCTGTTCTAGATCGACTTCTCTATGTAAGTTTTCTCTAGATCTTATTTAAAACTCCTTGGATAACGTTTATCTGCTTGTTCATGCTTCGTTTCCACTGATTATGTCCAAAATCCAACTCGAAACCATCACCGAAACACTAAAAACCATTGGGTAAAAGCTTTAACCGTTGGACAATATTTCAAATCGGATTAGATCGGCTATAACGAGACCATTTCTTAACCAAATCACCTGATTCTTGAGCCTAAACTTAAGTTCTTGACGTCTATTTTCGTGATCTACAGGCCATATATTTAATTTTGGTCATTTTCTATTTTTAAATAAATGAATAAAAGTACTCTGCAGAAATGTACTTCCTGATCAGAATTTTGACCATTTTGATTTGATGATATCTTGATATTCACGAATGTTTAGAACCTGAAACCAGTGGGAATGGTTAGGTAATTGTGTTAGCTTTAAATCCCCTACTTGCACGTTTTGTGAAGTATTAAAAAACTCAAATTACGAATTTTTCTTTGAATGTGTGATGTAAAAATGAGCTGCTGAACCGCTTTTGTTTTACCATTTTATTCCAAGAGTTATGTTTACTTATAAGTTTCACAAAAATACATTTTGGAAATTCAAGACATAGGAGAATATGGGTAAAATTTCTCAGATTCTATATCGGTCATTTGAGTGGTCAAAATGCAAGGACAAAGTCGTGTAATTTCGGAAAAGCATAAACATATTGGGTGTTTCCGTATTCGGTTTAAAAATGACACTTTTGGGTCACATTAGGTCACGAAACTCATTTTCTATAATTATTATAACATGATAATGGTTGTGTAAAAGTTTTGGGTCAAACTGAGCATTTTTAACCAAAGTCTCAAAGTTAAAAACCACCTCATCCCGATTTTGCGACACAATTTGTGACACAACCCTTCTGTCGCAACTTTTTGCGACAACAAACTTCATCTTACGACATAACTTTTCTGTCGCAACTTATTGCGACATAACCTTTCTGTCGCAATTCTCAGAATACTTTAATACATTTAACTACTAAGTATTGGACTCACGTAACAATCAAACAATATACGGCAACACTCATACACACAATTATATATACTTTACAAGTATACGAGAGTACAAACATAATAATAATAACTCTGGAAATTATTATTATAAACCGTCACCAACGGACTGCACACGTTTCCTAAACAAACGATAAACTATTTGGACATAACTAGTTGAGTGGACAACTAGCATGGATTGTCTTTTGAGACATCCACTTACATACAACCTTATGTGCTTAGGACATTAGAAGGTTGCGGGTTCGGAGAACCAACGGATTGATATTGCTTTCGGATTTCACGTTTATTAAGTTAAACGCTTATTTGCAAAGACTCAGGTGAGTCTTACAGCCCCATTTTTACTGTTTTACTGTTTTAAACTTTGGGGTGAGATACAATGCTTAACTGTTTTTCGTGAACATAAGTATTCAATTATTTAATTCGGTTACTCGGTTATCACATGAGTTGTTTTATAATCCGGTAAAAGTTCTCATCACACATGCGTTAACTATAAAGGCGCGAGTACTAAAGAATAGATCTATTATGGGAGTGACGTCCCCGTCCGGGTTGCTAGCTACAACCACGTCAAACGGGCACTTTAGTATTTGTCTAAAAGGTGTTTCGGATTAAACACCTCCGGGAGGCACAAAACGGGTTATGCTTTGAACCGTGGGCTCATGTCATGGAAAATCGGAAACATTAATTTGTTTATTTATACACTCAGTTATAAATCATCGGATAAGTCTTGTGTATCACAACATGCTTACTTAAAACCTGTGAGATTCACCAACCTTTTTGGTTGACCTTTTAGTGTTGTATTTCTCAGGTGCTCAGCAACAGTAGGGTTACCCGCAGGATATGCTAGCTAGATCGAGTCGCATGCATTATACACACGTGGAGATTTTTCTACATTATCTTTTGTAATACGGTTATGTATTAGAATCTTCAAGATTCTCTATTATGTGAGCTCGTAATGATGTAAACTTGTAACTTAACAACATAATTACTTTTGTAATATTTACAAAACGTCTCACATAGAGTCGTTTGCTTTACCTTTGTGCTTGATTACTTGATTAGTCACGCCCAATGATTGTTTCCGCTAAACAATGATTTTTGAGGGTGCGACAGTACGTCCGTATATCGGTTCTCAGAACCCTGCAACCTTCTGGCGTTCGAAACGCACAAGGTTGTAAGTAAATAAGTTGGTGTCTTGAAAGATCACCTATGCTAGTTGTCCACCCAACTAGGAAATGTCCAAGTGTTTGTTTAGTATTTCGTTTGTAATTTGAAAACAAGTATGGCCCGTTGGTGATGTTACGTGATAATAATTTCTGAAAACATTATTATTATGTTTGTTTCATTACAGTCTTATAAAGTATATGTATTTGCACGTTCAAGTATTATCGTATACAGTTTGGTTGTCGTATGTGTTCAACACTTAGTGTAAAAGTATTTTCAAGTTCCTGGATGACGGGGGTCTGGGGACAGCGCCCCTGGTAGCGGGGTCCAAGGGGTGGCAACCCCTGGCGGGGTCCAAGGGGCAGAGCCCCTGGCTGGGGTCGAGCTGCGAACTGAAACGGTGTTGCGAAGTGAGTTCGCGGTGCGAAATGAGTTTGGGCTCGCAAGTGGTAGGCTGCGAACCGAGTTCGGTTCGCAGGTCGAAGTTTAACTCGCAAGTCTCGAATCGCGGTCAGTTCGCAGGTCAACTCGTAGGACGACTCGCAGGTCAGTTCGATTCTTAGTTTCAGTTCGCCTCGCAGGATGAACTGCATCTGGAATCTCGATTCGCAGGACGAACTGCTTGTAACATAAACTTTAAAAACGCATTTTAAGTCGGTTTTTGGACATAATTTCGTTGAGTAACTACTCTAGCATGTAAATATGAACTTTACTTGTACTTTTAAAGAGTCTTAGCGTTTCTTACCAAGAAATAAAAAATGGAGAAGGGGGAGATGGAGATGATCTTGATGCTTCTTCTTGATGATGATGATGATGAACGATTTGATGGTGATGTTTGTTGCTGCTGCCGATTCAAGTGGAAGAGAGGGAAGAGAAGAGAGGGTTTTTGAGAGGACAGTGTGTGTGTTTGTGTTGTGAAAAATGGAAGAAATGGGAAATATGGGGTTAAAAGGAGGTGGATCATGGGTCGGTGGGTTGGGTTGGGTCCACGGGTTTGGGCCGACCCACTTACGGCTCGGGCTCGTGGGCTCGTAGTCGGTTAAATCTCGTTGTCGTTTGCCTGATCGTTTAATCGTGTAATATTTTTAAGATGCAAAATTTTGTTGAAGTATATCCGAAGTATTTTAACCAAAGTATTTTATCATAACACTTAATAATGAGTTATAAGATTATAACTTAAATTATTTTCGTTTGTTGGGCGCGTTTCATGTGTTTTCGTAGCGTTCGGAGTGTTCTTAGACAATAAGTAATGTCTTAATATATTCCCACAATATATTAATGTAAATAGTGTTTGTTTGGATAATTCCACATAATTTTAAATTTTTTGTCTCCAACATCCATAATAAATAATGTCTAACCTTATCCGGTACATAAGTGCACGATTTAAATCAAATTGCGTAAGCGTGTTTGTAATTACACAAAATATCATGTATATTTAGATTAATACAAAACTAATTACACGTAATTACAAGTAGTTTAGGTGCTAATTATAGCCCTAATTTGACGGGTGTTACACACTTGGTGTGAAATGTATTTATAAACTTTAGGTAACGGGGGTTTGGGGGCAGTGCCCCTGGTAGCGGGGTTCCAGGGGTGGAAACCCCTGACGGGGTCCAAGGGGCATCAAAAATATTACTTGCTTTAAGTAATATTTGATTTCGGGTGTCGTTAAGTGATAAAATTTCCAGTCTTGACACTTAGTAAAAATTTGTATTTTCAAGGTTCTGATTTGTGCAACACTAGGTGCGACATAGGTGTTTGTCTCATAATGTTGCGAGTTGAAATAATTGTGCGACATAGGCTGTTGTGTCGCAGGCCATGATTTCGACATAGGTCGTTGTGTCGCTTATGCGACATCTGCAATTTAATGCGACATAAGGTGTTGTGTCGTTATTGCGACATTGAAATCTGTTTGCGACATAAGGCCTTGTGTCGCAGGTGGTTCAGGGCCTCTGCGACACAGCATGTCTGATGGTTTCAAAGGCTCGGCTTTGTGGTCAAACGTGCTCGGTTTGACCCGAGACTTTTACACAAGTCTTAAAATGGTTACATAAGTTTGTAAAAATTGTCGATTCATGTCGGGAGCAACCCGAGATGTTGGTTTTGTAAAATGGTCGAAACCCCGAGTTTTGTATATAGATTTAGAAAACGAGTTTTAACACGATATTTGGACACAATCTAGCAAGGTAAACAACTATACATATAAATAAACAAAATATAAGTAGTTTCGGAGTGCCGAGATCTTACGAGTGTCGGTTTTAAAATCCGAAAAGATAGAAACGTGGAGCTCGTTGCGGTGATCATTTTCTTCCAAATGAGCCAAGCTTTTCAAAGTGTTTTGATGGTGGTTTTATGGTGAAGGAGTGGCGGTTTTTGGGTGGTGGAAGTAACCTAAAATGAGAGAGAGACGGAGAGTTGGAGAAGGTTGAGTGATGAAGTAAAAATGAAAATGAGGTGTGGTGTTTGGTGTGGCTTGTAAGTAAGCAAGAGTATAGGTGCCCATAACTTGTGTCTAGCCGATTTTGGTGGGGTCCACAAGGTGTGGACTTCACTAATTTTTGTTCCCTGAGCTTGTGTTCCATGCGTTGTTCGTTTACCCGCTCGTCAAAATGTTATTTCTAGACGTTATGTATTTAATAGACGCGTTTTATATCACGAATAATTTTTTGATAATTTGAGTTGGAGTATTAATCAATAATACTTGGAAACATTTATAACAACGTTGTAGTGAATTGTCGGTGTTGTTTCGCGACACGATGTTACGATTTAATACCCAATAATCTAAATGAATACTTTCTATCAAATGATATATTTTAATAAACAAAATATATTTGACTTTTATTCGATTGTCGGGCGCATTCTACGCATTTTTGGTCACGTTGAGTGATTTATTCGGTACGAGATACTCATGGAATATTATCAAGATGATATTTTAAATCAAATATGTTTATTAAATAATATTACATTACTTAATAAATAATGTTCACCAACGTCCGTATGATTGAGTCGAAATCCATCCGAAAATAATAAAATGCACGATTGAACCAAATCGCGTACGTGTGTATATACATATATCCATATAAATATACATAATGATACACATAATTAAACCAAATTACATGTATTAACACTATGATTAGACACTAATTTGGCGGGTGTCATAAAAAATCTACTATTTTCTTATATTCTTGTAATCATAGTCTATAACAATTTAGTGTTCTTGAAATTCTATGTAAGAGCTTATGAGGTTTCTCATACCTTTGATAGTCCCCGTATGTGAAACTTACCCATTTATAAGTTTAGTGAAGGATTCTAGTCATCCTGTATAAAGTACAGGATAAACAGTTGTAAAACATTGACAATAGTTGTTTCATAAAACAAATTTTTATGAAAATAATGTGCATGCATTCTCACCCCAAAAACAGTAAATCAGTTTAAAATGTGGGGCTATGTAACTCACATGTGGGTGCTAGCGATCATAAGATACGCGTGTTGTCCAAATAGTAACCTCCTAATGTCCTAAGCACGAGAGGTTATATAAGTAAGAGACTAACCAGTCTGACTAAGTGAGTTGTACAAGTATTCACTTGTTGTTTAAGTTTAGAAATTTTGTACGGCCCGTTGGTGACAGTTTGTAATAATAATCTATGAAAATATTATAATTATATTTGTTTCATTGTACTTTTATAAAGTATGAAATTGTGTACGGGGGTCCGGGGGCAGCGCCCCTGGTAGCGGGGTCCAAGGGGTGGCAACCCCTGGCGGGGTTCAAGAGGCAGAGCCCCTGGCACGGGAAATTTTTATATTTACTACACTGATTTAGTGAAAACGCATCCGAAATTTGAATTCGAAGTAAAATCAAGTGGCAAAAATCTCATTTTTGACACATAGTAAAAATTGTGTTTTTATGACTTGGTGAATTGCGACGCTGGTAGCAACTCATACGCGATCGGGTGTATGAATCGCCACATGATCGGGTATGAATCGCCACGTAATCGAGTATGAATCGCCACTCGATCAGGTATAAATCGCGACGCGATCGGGTATGAATCGTCACGTGGGGTTTGAATCGCCACGCGATCGGGTATGAATCGCCACACGATCGGGTATAAATCGCGACGCGATCGGGTATGAATCGCCACACGATCTGGTATGGTGAATCAGGCTCGAACAGAGTTTGTTTGTACCAAATCAGCTTGAAAACGAGTTTTGGTTCGATTTTTAGACATTATAAGTTGGTATAACACTAATACATGGTAACATAAGTAGTTGTAAACACAAAAATTAAAGAAACAGGGGAGAATCTCACGGATGAAATTGAAGTCCGAAAATGATGATGATGATGATGATGCCGCGATGATGACGATGATTATGATGATGGTGATGATTATGGTAGCCTGCTCTTGCTGCTGTTTTGTTGTTGTTGTTGTTAATTATTGTTGTTGTTGTGGAAGATAGAGACCGAGAGAGAAGATAGATTATTGATGAAGATGAAAAATGAGATGAGAAACAAGGGTGAGTTTGGTTGGCTTATGAAAAGAAAAGGGAACCAAATCCACTTTTTAAGGGATGTGGGTGGACCGGCTTATTTACTTTGTGGTATTTAAACCCGTGTTTGTTTACCCGATAGTATAGTAATGTAATACTTTTAAATTCCAAAAATTTATAAATGTATTTCGAAATATTTTGAGTCGAAGTATTTTATCAAAATACTTTATTTGAGTTATAAAATATAACTTCGTTTTGCGTGGTCTCGTCTTGTTTTAAATAAAATGAAATAAAATTTCCAAATGATTTAGTATTATCCGAGTATATAATGTTTATTTTGAATAATAATACATAAATTATAAAGTTTTGTCACCAACATCCATTATTTGAGATTTCGAGTTCTTTTAGATTAGTTTATACGTGATTTCTGAATAATCATTTGCGTTATATATATGTGTAATTATATATATATAATATTTGAATACTTTCGTATTAATGCGTACCAAGTACAAGTAATTGAGGTCTAAATTAGGCACAAAATTTACCCTTTTTGACCGGGTATCACATAATCCTTCCCCTCCCCGATCAAACTGTACACTTCGACTTTGCACAAAGTTTTAGGATTCTCCACTAGCTACATTTTTCACCAATCAAATAACATATATAACCACTAAAGCTTTTTTAGATTGGTTGAAACGTGAAAAGTTATTTGAACAACCCAAAATAATGATGTGGACACTTATGATTGATCAGGAGGAGTAATTATTAACGAGTAGTTTTTTAAATACTATTTTTGTACCATGAAATTTTTAAAGACTTATCAAATTAAATTTAGGTTGCACGAACGTTCAACTCATTTATAGACATGATGGTGATAATCTATCCAATTTGGAGTCAATGTTTATTGTGAGTTCCCAACTTATGGTTGCTATTTTAATGATTTTAACTTTAAAAATTCATTTTTAATGTATTTTGCTGATGTGTCATCCGTTTAAGGCTCATGTGACATCCGCAGAAGACACATCATCAAAAGCAATACATAATACATTAGAAAACGATTCTTGAAAGTTAAATACATTAAAAATAGCAACTGTAAATTGAGTACACACAATAGACATTAAAATTAAATTGGATGCATTCACAAATACTTATCCCTAGTAACAACTATGGGAAGAGGCAATATGGGTTGCTATAATGTTCTATTCGATCGATATCTTGTTGAATGATAAAATAATGGGAAATTAAAAAAATGCCACTTTTTTTCCAACTATATATCGTTTTGCCCTTCGGTAAAAAAATTGACGATATACCCACTGAAATTGTAAAAGCAAATTTGCTTTTGCGATCCCTTATTTGCCATTTACGAGTCGATCACCTAACCGACCCGTTCTCGAGTAAAAGATGTCATTGCAAATGGAAATTTTTTTGTTTGCTTTTTGCCATTTACCTATGCTCGAGATAGATTTGCCATGGCATGTGGAACCGGTCCGTTCTCGAGTAAAAGATGCCATGGCTAATGGCAAAAAAATATTTACGATTTTTCATTTACCTATGCACGACATAAATTTGCGATGACACGTGTTTTCTATCCGTTATCGAGTAAAAAGATGTCATCGCAAATGACAATTTTTTTTTTGCGATTTGCCATATGCCATGGCATCTTTTACTCGAGAACAGACCAGTTCCACGTGCCATCGCAAATCTATCTCGAGCATAGGTAAATGGCAAAAATCAAACTTTTTTTGCCATTTGCGATGACATCTTTTACTCGAGAACGGACCGGTTAGGTGATCGACTCGCAAATGGCAAATTCGGGATCGCAAAAATCAAATTTGTTTTTGCGATTTTAGGGGGTATATCGTCAAAGGCGGACCCAGAAAATTTAATCACCGGTGTCACAAAAATATTAAAGCTCCCTCAACTTGGTAGTTTATTAAACATGAGATGCACCGCCTAAATATGAGTGATAACACTCTTAAAAAATCAATAAATTTTTAACTAAATTTACACTGAGTCAACTTAATTGACTGCTGTCACGTGCCACCGTTGATTATAACTTGGGTCCGCCTCTATATATCGTCAATTTTTTTTTCTGAAAGGTAAAATGATATATAATTGAAAAAAAAAGTGGCATTTTTTTTTAATTTCCCTAAAATAATTTGTTTTAGTTCTGTAATTATAAGTTGAGTGAAGGGTCATGAAATATATTACAAAGTAAGGTTTAGAAATTTATTGTGTCTAACGAATTTAATATACTTAGAGCATAGGGTATCACCGCGCAAAGTATACTTTGAAGTTTATGATATCAGTATGAGTAGACGATCACACTAAACCACTATTTACTCGTTGTCATCACTCTAAAAGTTTTGACCCTAATGTGGTTTGTGACACACGAGTATGGAGTATGATGGATCACATTGACCATGAATTACAACACCGCACTATTTTATACTATATGCTACAAGTTATATATTTTAGATCAAATATAGCCAACTATACACGTAAAAACCAGTCACTTTAATTTATTTTTAAGAAAACTATATTTTCAGTCGCTCTTATGAAGATACCATTTTTACTTGAATGACCATTTCGACCCATGAGTTCTAATTAGTGTGTTTCAACTCATTACAAATCTTCTTCCCCGCTCTTGGTTTATCACTGCTCCATTTTCCAGTGAGACCTCAAGTTGTAATCCGATTTTACATTTAATTTCATCATAATTACATATGATGGATCGGATGTGTTTGTGTTTATTGTTGTTAGTTTCACTTCTTGGAGTTTGATTTTCTGATGAGATATTGTGTTTGAATCGCATGAATACACAATAGGTTATGTGTGTTTGTGTTCAATTTTATTAGTTTCATAACAAGGATATTCATTTTTCACATCGTGGTCGACGTCTTAGGTGTAGTGGAAATGAGGAGAGGGGTTAATTCGTTTGGGTGGGAAAATATAAATGATACACAAGGAAATTGAAAATGTTGCAAGTTAATGTAACATTAGTTATACTTAAATGTGACTTTCCATATAACTAACGGTTATTAAATTTTGTTTTATTGTCATTGAAACAACGATGGATTGTTATAAAGTTTTGTTTTACTCTACCTCCTCCATTGATAAAGATAAGAGAACTTGTTCTCTTTATAGTTCATTTTCCATTATTCCTGTTTGGTGGTAGACACATATCTCACTTTGATTTTAGATAAAGCACACACATGTTCATAAATTAGGTTTTTTTTTATGCTGATCAGTTTTAGTCGAAGTCACATAGAGACCTATCGATTTTGGTCAAGTGAAAAACAAACATTGTGGCTAGCTTATAACAACTATTTCGACAACATGTTTAGCCGTTTAGGCATGTGGTTCTAGTATGACAGTACTACTACTTCGACCGTTGTACCTTTGAAAGCATACGACGAATATGTATTAAGGACATCGTGTTAATGTCACACCCCCAAATTCGGTAATCGTATTTATTTAGTAATTAGCGGAAACTTTAGTTATTAGCGGAAGCATTTTGAGTAAACAGCGGGGGTGCTGACGTTAATAGTGTGCATTCATTGTATCAGAGCATATGATCATATAGAACATATTATTTAAGATGCCAAAGTTGGACGTTATTACAAAAGGGATGACTTAGAAAGTCGTACTAGTAGTAGTGTTGTCAAAACATCACACGTTATTATAAATACAGTTTTAATGGGATTTCGTAAGTATAACTAATGAAATTAGTAATACAAAAGAAATCCAAGTGTCCCAAAAGTGGCATCCTAAATCGTCCAAGGGAGCTTACGTCCTTTATGCATGTAGAAGTACCTGAGTCCTAATTCCCTGAAAAACATAGTAAAACGTCAACATTGTGTTGAGACATAGTTTGTGACAACAGATCTAGCTTGAAATAGGACTGGTGTAATTATTATTATGTTTGTGTATTGGTTTAGATTTGTAAATGAATATTTTGTTAATAAGATATACGAAATTTTGTATTAACAATTTATGTTTAATGCGAGTCAAGTTCTCAGGTCGCAAGTGTTGCGAAGCGAGATGAGAACTGAACTCGCAAAGCTATGAAGAAAAGACTGTGGCGAGCCGATTTCAGTATTGGGCTTGGGCTGCGTGGCGAGTCGAGTCAACTCGCAGGCCCAGTGGCTGCGAGTTGAGACGAGAATATAAATATGTTTTCAATACGTGAAAAATATAACACTTTTGCTATTCGTATATTATAACCTGCGAACTCAGTATTCAGAGAGAACAATAACCTAACGGCTAGGCTTTGACGATTTTACGTTTAAAGCAAAGTATTAGATTACCTAAAACGCGAACTTATTCGTTGTTAGTAAGATAACATCGTATTAAGGAATCCGCACCTTAATACTACAGATAACGAAGTTATCGATCCTAGAACTAGGGACTTACAATTGGTATCAGATCTTTCAGGCTAGATAACGAAGGTTGTTCAAAGTTTTAGTGTTAATCGCGTTTGATTCGGATCGTTTATACGTGCATTAGTACATATTAACGATCAAAATCATTCTCTGGACGATTTGGGGTTTGTTTACGGTCGAAATTTCCAGTTTCAATCGTAAAAATACCTAAAATTTTTGTTTTCGGGTATTTTAGCCGTTTCGCGAGTCAAGATTAGGGTTTCAGATAAGTCTGCGAACCGAGTTGAACTTGCGAATTGACATTCTGCGAGTCGAACTTATTTGCGAATTGAAATATTCTGCGAACCGAGATCTCCTGCGAACCGAGATCACTTGCAAATTGACATCACTACGATCCGAACTGAGACC
This sequence comes from Pseudognaphalium luteoalbum, assembly GCA_963422505.1. Classification (NCBI taxonomy): domain Eukaryota; kingdom Viridiplantae; phylum Streptophyta; class Magnoliopsida; order Asterales; family Asteraceae; genus Pseudognaphalium; species Pseudognaphalium luteoalbum. The sequence goes on from OY730193.1 coordinate 82,795,444, forward strand.
TGCGAACCGAGATTCTGCGAGTCGAGCTGAGATTGCGAGTTGAACTGAGTTTCTGCGAGTCGAGATTTTTTTTCTGAATTCGCAAATACATTTTAACTTTAAACTTCACGATGTCTGACCTTAGCAAAATGATTGAGATGGAACACGAGATTGGAAAATCTAATGTTCCACCTAAATTGTTGAGAGTTGAGGATTATTATAGCTAGATGGATAGGTTTGAATCTTACTGTAGATTCCATGATCTATCTATCTGGATGTGTATCAAGAATGGATACACTGCACCTACACAAACTATTGAGAATGCTATTGTGGTTCTCACTTATCAACAGATGAGTGAAGCACAAAAGAAGGAATTTGAGGTTGAGAACAAGGCTCATTCTTCAATCAAGATGAGTCTACCTAAGGAACTTAATCATCAGTTAAAGTCCTTCCAAACTGCTAGAACTTTGTGGACAGCTCTAGAGAAGAGGTGTGAAAGTAGTCCACAAGTTAAAGCAAGCAAGAGAAATCTCCTGAAAAAGCAGTTTATTGTTTTCAAATCTTTGAAAGGAGAAGATCTTGATTCTTATACCACAAGATACTACCATTTGTTGAGTGAGCTAGATGACCATGAGATTGTAACTACCGAGACTGAGAAAACCGACAAGTTTATTGAGGGTTTACCATCTAAGTGGGAAATGCATGGCATAATGCTTAAAGACAATGATGAGAGGTATCCAACTATGACCTTAGAGCAGACTATTGATAAGCTCAGAGGTTATGATTTCACCAAGTAGACTAGAGATACTGATTCTGATCAGGCTCAGGATCCGGGACTATATCACGGAAAATATACTATCTCTACTGCTTCCTCGAGCTCGACCACTGCTTTATTTGTTGGTAATGCTGATGGAAAGGGTGAAATGATTACTGATGATCTGTGTCTTGTTACCTCATCTGGTAGTGAAGCAAAGGGTAAACCAACTGAGAAGTCACCTCAGGAGCATCAAAAGATGTCTATGAGTGTGAAATCTGCTGAACAACAATTATCTGTTCTTGCTTCATTTGTAGCTTCTTATGAAAACTACATTCAGGGTAAAATTAATGATCCAATTATGTTTGAGGAAGATTATGATCAGATAGACCCTGAGTATCTTGAAGAAATAGAACTTCAGGATCAACTTGCTATGTTGTCTAGAAGAGTAAAGAATTTCTTGAAGAAAACTGGTAGAAAGGTAGTTGGCAATCGATCAGGGTTTGATAAGACCAAGATCAAGTGTTTTAACTGTCAGGGTTATGGACACTTTGCTCGAGAATGCCAAAGACCTAAGGTAGAAGCTGGCAATGGAAAACAGGGTTCGGGAAGCTCTCTCACTTCCAAAGCCTTGGTTGTGAAACAGTTGGATGGCTCTTATGAATGGAAAGCTCAGTCTGAGGAAGTTTTCATGGTTGAGATTGATGAGTCTACATCCTACATGCCTACTGATGCAGAGTGTGATGTAAAGGTGCCTGAGGTTGAAATGAAAGCAAGTGATGAAGACGTGCTGTATATGGATTCAACTGAAAATATGAATCCTGAAGACTTTGTAGCACGCATGGCTGAAATTCAAACATACAAGAAAAGGGTATGTATTGATATTCTTACTCTTGCTGATGTCTGTTATTTAGTTACTGATTTACAGTCACAGGTTAGTATTTTAACTGTATCAAACAAAAACCTGTCTTCTTAAGTTAGCATATTGACTGAATCTAATAAGATTGTTAGATCTGAACTTGAACTAGCTAAGATTGATGTGCGTAGGTTAAGTGATGATAAACAGGACTTAAAAGATAAAATTAAGTCTGATGCTTCTGATAGGATTGCACTTAGAGATACCATTAATAAAAAAGCTGTCATCATAGATGGTCTCTATATGAACCTAAAAGACTTAAATTAGACAATTGCTAATAAGGAGAAAGAGTTAGCTAACTGTAAATTGAAGCTAGTTAAGCAAAATTGAAAGATAGAAAATTATAGAACCACTGAGATGGACAAGATGCTAGATGCTCAACGAAGTGTAAAGGATAAGTCAGGACTAGGTTATAATGAGACACCTCCTCCTTTCAATTCGAATTACACTAGGCTTCCAGAAGATACTGAAATGACTGAAGTATGTTCTGAAGAACCAGTAGCTAAACCTGATCAGTTAGAGGCATAGAAGAATGTTATTAAGAATCCGTCATCTAATGATAGTAAGAGAATTCCTCACACTAAAGTACATTTTGTACCTGGTGGAGTAATTAATGATACTAAAACTGATGAAGTGGTTAATAAAGAACATGTAGTTGAACCTTTAGTGCCTAAGACACCGACTGCGGATGCAAAAGTTAGTAAGTCACGAAAACAGATGTCTTGCTTCAAATGTCACCAAAAAGGACATGTGGCTTCTTGTTGTCCAAATAAGAAGTTGGAAGCATCACATAAGTTAGTGAATACTGAAAAGACACCGACCACTTCTAGTTCAATTGTAGACAGGTTAGGCTCCAAATCGGGATTAGGCAGCAAATCTGTAAACATTCTGAAAAGAGATGGTAATCATAGTGTCTCTCCACCTAAACCTAAAAGGCCTTATACTCTAAACGAAAATACTTTCAATAAGCCAAGAGATAAGACACCTTCGAGGTTTAGGACCCCAAGTAGAAACCATAGTCAGTTTGAAAATGGTTCTACTTCAAGTGCACAGGGAACTAAGTTTGTGCCTAGGAGGTTTTCTACTCACTCTCCTCATAGGCCTAAGACTACAGATCATCAACAATCTCAAACTCCTGTGAAAGTTACCAAGACTCCCGATGGGAATAGTTATGGTTACTTTAAGGAGGTTCAGATTGTAGATGATCAGGGACAAACCAAGACCGTAATGGCTTGGGTCCCTCTTGAAAACTAACTGTGTACAACTTGTTATGTGTAGGAGCAGACTGTGAACAAGGACAACTGGTGGTATGTAGACAGTGGATGCTCAAGACACATGACAAGTGAACGAAGTCTACTGAAGGACTTCAAAGAAGATTTCAAGCAAAAAGTAAATTTTGCAGGAGACAAAGGAGGAGTAATTACTGGGAAAGGAAAAGTTTCAAATGGAACTTTGATTCTAGAGGATGTGAATTATGTTGAAGAACTAACTCATAACCTAGTGAGTGTTTCCCAAGTCTGCGATAAAGGTCATCCAGTTCATTTCAATAAAAAGGAGGCTTTAGTTCTGAAGCCAGGCTTCACAATTCCTGAAGAATGGATATTGATGAAGGCACCAAGGAAGAAGGACATCTATGCTATAAACATGGGTGTTTCTAATTCTTCAATGGTGTCGACATGTGTTAGTCCATGAAGTCGATCTTGAATCAAGTCTCACAAATCAATTGGTTGCGGAAACACCAATTGATCAATAACACAAACAATCAAATAAACACAATGCTAGTAAACTGAATTCAAACGTATGTTTATTGATAATATTCGACTAGGTTACAGGTAATTTTGACAGATTGCGTTTAGGGTTTTTCGTCTATACTTCGTCAACCCTAAAACTGATTACAAAAAGTGTTTTTATACTAATCACTCGATCCTGCGATGTTACACACTACGTCGCAGGTCCAAGCCCATGCGCCATAAGCAACGTCGCAGGCCCAAAACCTGACATCGCACCTGCGACATTGTGCACAACGTCGCAGGAGTGAGGAAACTCAATTCTAATTACAAAACTTTAACTAGACCAACTGACAGACACTCTAATATGCATCAACAAACTCCCCCGTGTCTTCAGCTTGGTCTTCAAAAGAATCTTCAATCAAACCCAATTTGCAGGAAACTTCCCATCTGCATGAATTCCATTGTTAACGCAAACTTCAACAACTTTCTGATATTGTCGTGCAAGCTTCTTGTTGAATTCGTTATTCTCATTCACCCGAATCCTATTATCGAAGAGTTTTCTCAAATCTTTTTCGTGAAAATTTATCAAACTCATAGGATCAAAAACCCGAAATGAAACCTTCTTTAAGTTCCAAATACCCCCATATTCTAGCTGCGGCTCTGATTCAGGAACAAAAACAATCACAGCTTCACCGGTATGTGGATCAAGTTCCCAATAAACAAATCTTCTTAGAAAATCATAAGGAACCTGCTCCAGAGGTATTTCAGTCAGACAGTCAGCCGGTGGATAATGAACTTTAACCATAGGGCGACCTGTCGTGGGATCCAACTTTTTCTTATATGTATACTTTGTTCCCAGCGTCGGTTTCAACTTATTATATCTTTTGGTTCTAACCTCTTGACGCAATGTCCTCTGAACATAGTTAGCATAATCATCATTAACCGGATTAATCAGATTCAACTGAGCTAACCTGTTGATTTCCCCTTTCGGTAAAGTACTCAATTTGTTGAATCTCAACTTGAAGTATTGAATACCATCTAATCTCTTAATCATGAGCATCCTTTGACTAACCTTCCAACTCTTAATTACACCGGTATAATCTCCACGAACCTTATATGTTTTGCAAGTTACCGGTACTGGTTCTGCAGATCTACCCTGAGGCCACCACTGCTTATTTCTTTCTATTCGTTCTTCAGCAGTTAACCTTTCCGATGCCTCTTGAGTTGGTTGAGCAGATGTAGAATCTTGTTGAGTAGGCGCTGCCTGAGTTGAACCAGATTCTCCATGAAAAGTTCTAGCAGGCCCTTCATCATCAGATGAGTCAGTCTCAATAACAGGTGCATCATCATAATATTCATCTGATCCCAAATGTTCATCATCAACCGACACATCATCATCCATATCGAATACATACCCTTCATCATTACCCGTATCATCCCCATTAACCATTCTCTGAATGAATGTTAAATCAGCAAAAGAATAATCAACCGCTAGTGGTCTCGGCTGACCAGGGATGTCATCAACACAGAAGTAATCCAAAACCTGAACATTTTCATTAATAACGTTTTCAATTACAGGAGTAGGATTTACAGACTCTGGTCCTAGTGACTCTATATTGGGACCCTCGAACCCTAACTCCCCCGAGGCACTAGACCTAGCCTCCAAAATGTTTACCCTAGCCTGCAGCTCTGAAATCTGCTTTGATTGAACCTCAATGATTGCAGCCTGAGATTCATTCCTGTCAGCTTGTTCTTTCAGTTGTTGCATCAGACGCATATCATCCATCATCTTTTGTAAAAATGCCGGAGTCGGCTCGATAACAAGTGCTGAAGATGGAGGTGGCTGAATAGTAGACGGTCGATGTGCACGACGAGTAGTTGGTGCAAACTCAGTGTCATCATCAGCACGAGGACGTTTTCCTGTGTAGCGTTTGCCCTGACGAATACGGCGTTGAATTCGCAAGTATCTAGCCGATTCGTGTACCCGGATCCTTTCCATTTGTGATGGGTGGGGTACTTCACCATCTGAATCCATCGGTGTCTCACCGCCATCCTGCGGTCGTACAGAATCAGAATCTGAATCAGAAGAGGACGATTCATCTGTGACTCTATGTGAAGAATCCTGTGGCTGAACAATCCCAAATTGCTCTATTTGAGCCAAATCGTCCTCAATGTCCTCCCCCGCAGCCTGAACAGGGATATCAACAAATGGTTGCTGCGGTTGCTGAGGCGGTTGAACATCCATATATTCGGGATCCATCGGCGGTACATACTGCTCATCAAGAACGACACCAAATAACGGAACATCCGGTCGTGCCTGAACCCCTTTTTCTTGAGCTGAGCAGACAACAAAAAATCGGCTCATCATCGGTACAATCCTGTGAATGTTATCGACATCACCGAGTGCTGTAAGATTCGGATGATGACGATTGAGAAACAACTGAATAAACCGAGGATACAACGCCCATTTGTTGTCTCCAGCATTGACATTAGCGACCATATTCTTGAAGATCAACCCAGAATAATTGAACGGCTTATTGTATACTAAAGCCAACATAGCCGATGCCATACTATAACTGATTCCATCAGTGCCAGCTTTCCGACTTCCCAAACAAACAATGAAGATATGCATCAAATAACGCCAAACTCGAGTAAGATGAGCTTTGCGATATTGATCAGTCGGGATTCCCGGATAACCCATCCGTTGCATGCCGCCAGAAATAAACTGATTCGCGAAACGAACTGGCATATCTGGCTGATCGTTGAATTGTAGTAACTCTCGAATACCCTGCTCAGTTACCACAATCTGAGTATCCAAAACCGTAGTTACGATACGTGGGACATCGTTCTCAGTAGTAATCGATGCATTTCTCCAGAACGGTCCGATCAAGTTCTTGTACACAACAGTGTCGTCAGATATCGCGTGAAATATACGCGAACGGCGAAGAAAAGCAATCATCTGACTGAACGGAGCCGCATTCTTATGTGTGGCATCCAAAAATGCTACCGTGTTGTGTCGAGGCTCATAAGCTAACGCCATATCTGTTAACAGTTCAGAATATAGACTCGAGAAACGTTAGAATAAACGACAAACAAATGTAATTACTTGTTTAAAAACTTACTTTTTCCTGCGACGTTGTATATGACGTCGCAGTGAAAAATACGAAATTGCAAAGACGTCGCAGAAATTAACTCAAAATTATTAGCGACGTAGAGTCTAATGTCGCATAACAATTGAGCGACGTTAAGGGGGACGTCGCATTTTGCAATTAATTGTGAATTTAATCACATTGGAACAAGATGCGACGTAACACACGGCGTCGCTTGTGAGGTCGCATGAATTGGCGACATAACACAGGACGTCGCAATGACTATGACGTAGCATAAGGACGTCGCAGTTATATGCGACGTAGCATGATGATGTCGCATTTACATGCGAAATCAACCAAGAAATGCGACATCGGCTGCTACGTCACAGCCGACGTCGCAAAGATGAACATCATCCAACCCAGAAAACCCTAACTGCAAAAACATGGGTTTTGCGAAATCTATCTATTCTAATGGGTGCGGCATAGCAAGGTTATCAATAAAACCTAGGTATCCTATCATTTTCACATCAAATAGCACCCTAAACCGAGATCCCCTTAAACCGCAATATATAATCAATGAATACACAAAAGTTATACGGGTAAAAGCGATAAAAATAGTACCTAATGATCAAGTAAAGAGCTTAGAAAAGGAAATCGTGAATGAATAGAAGGGAAACACGGCCGAATATCACAATCGAATCTACAAGCACGACGTCGCAATCGCTGTTGTGAGGTCGCAGGCTACGTCGCAAAGGGATTTGAATAGTGTACAAATGACGTCGCGGGTTGGACTATTTATAGTCTAACCCTAAATGCGACGTAGCGTGCGACGTAACGAGTGACGTCGCAAGCGACGTCGTTAATGACGTCGCATGGTAGAAATTTTGAGTTCGATTTGAAGTTCAAATTTTCGACGCGCGATTTGAAAAAACTAACTTGTAACTTGGAGTAATAAAACAAACTAACAAAAACAGAAATACATAAATACAAATTTAATGCAAATTTACAAATATATAATAAACACATTCTTTTTGGTGACGGAGTTGAGTTAATCTGATTAGGGATCATATCGGAATAACATGCATTTATTAGGAACAGTAAGTGTTATTTCGATCATCAGTATTTTTGTCCTCTTTAAATTTACTTGACATACTAAAAACACTTTTTATAAAAATTATTTCAAAACAATTATTAGTATATTTGTCCACTTAAACATGTTACACTCATATCTAAGAGATATTTTTATTATTATTGGTGTGTACATTTCGCTGTGGTTCACAACATAGATATACATCTTAACTTAAGACATAGACCATGTTTCCATTTACAGATAGAATATAAGAAAATCAATTTTAAGAATCAAGTCAGCGGTGACAGGTCTGTACTTACGTACAACAGAGCGACATAACTTGATTCAGGTTTAAGCAAAACCAAACTTGGTCAAACCATTTTGGCGACCTTGTAAGGTATCTTAATTTTAAAGACTTTGAAAGTACTTTGACTTGTGTTTGCTTAATTTTAAAGTATATATTAATAGAAGCCAGGTCTATACTTACGTATAACAGAGGAAACTATCAATATATACCCCCAAATGATATCAAATAAACATCTTTCATGAAAGCATGTCTAGGATAAGTAAGACATTAAGACTTTTGTCATACATCTAATGATGGTGTATCACTTGAAATGGACAATTAAAGATTAAGCTTCTTAAGACTTCTCAAAGAGTTTTGCATAACCTGCCTACTATTATATCGTATGATGAAGACAATGTTTATAAAAACTGTTTTCAATACTTCAGATAAATCTACTGACGCATCCAAGATAAACCTTAAATTTCCTTTTTTATGCATGTCACCCGATGTACTATCATATCCCAAGTTGTTTACAGACACAACTTCAACGTCTATTTTTAAAATGTAGCAACCTTGCATTTCTTTAATACTAGAAAGTATAAAGATTGCCAGTTGCGTATAACTTGAATGCAAGAGCGGAAATCAAACAAACAAGTATTGAACATTTAATGAATCGAACACAAGAATATAAATAATGTTTCTGTTTATTGATTAACAAAAACAAACGATTAAGCTCCACAATACAAACTCTCTGAACTCGGAACGTTCCTCACACACTCAAAATGATCGATCACTTTCAAATGAAAACCTAATTGCATCTTTATAATCTGGACCCTGCGACATAAGCCTTATGTCGCAGGCCCAAGCCCATTGCGACATAGACTTAATGTCGCATGCCTAATGTCGTAGACCATAAAACATATGCAATTTCACATACAAATTCAAGCTAAATATTCTAGACAAGATATTGACAAAACATGTTGATTTTGCATCAACAACATGCTTACTATCCAAGGCCTCAGAAGCAGATGCACTTTTATGGCACAGGAGAATGGCACATCTGAACTTTAGAAAAATGAATTTTATAACCGAGAATGGATTAGTTCTAGGTGTACCACAGAAACGTTTCGAGTCTGAAGACAAGTGTGTTCCTTGCCTAAAAGGAAAGCAGCACAAGAAACCACACAAGTCTAATACTGAAAACACAATCTCCTCGCCATTTGAACTACTACACATGGACCTCTTTGGCCCAATAAGCAAGAGAAGTCTAGGTGACAAGTGGTACTGTTTAGTTATCACAGATGATTACTCTAGATTATCATGGGTATTCTTTTTGGGATCTAAGGATGAAACTCCAGGAATTTTAATGGAGTTCTTTGATCTAGTAGAGAATGTCTATAAAACAAGAGTAAAGCGTATTCGTAGTGATAATGGAACGGAATTTAAGAACTCAACGTTGAATATCTATTGCTTAAGCAAAGGGATACAACATCACTTCAGTGCACCATATGAACCTCAACAGAATGGTGTTGCTTAAAGGAAAAATCGAACATTGATTGAAGCTGCTAGAACAATGCTTGCAGATTCAAAGCTTCCGGTCATATTTTGGGCAGAAGTAGTGAATACAGCATGTCATGTTCTAAATAGGGTTCTTACGGTCAAAAAGCGTAACAAGACTTGTTACAAATTATTGAATAATAAGAAACCTAATCTGAAGGGATTTGAACCCTTTGGAGTTGCATGTACAATATTGAAAATAGGAAATCAAGCTAAATTTGGCGAAAAGGCTGACGAAGGATTTTTCCTAGGTTATGTACCCAATTCTCCTAATAAAAGGGTTTTCAATAAAGTCACGGGACGACTGGAAATCGTTTATAACATTGAGGTTACGAGCTATGTACCTGTTGTACATAAGGGATTAGATTGGCAATTTGACTATTCAGATCTCTTTCAGTCATTCAAAGTTCCAATAAGTGACTTTGTCAGTGATTCAGAGATCTCTCAGCACTTATTGCATGAAGATTTGGACAATGGTCCTTCTTCAACATCGATTGTTCCGAAATCTGGAATCAGGACAATAGATGACTCAAATGAAGCTTCTTCAAGTGGGTCACAACAACCTTCAAAGGATAAGTATCAAGAAATAGAAGATTCCGAGGAGGATCTTCAAACAAAGTTTGATGATATACTTACTTCTTTGAACCATTTAAGGTTATCTTCAGCTAGTTCAGAAGATATGCCTTTATTAGAAGAAATTGGTACTAACTTAGGAGATGAGTTAATAGTTGACCCTATACCGGTTACAAGAACGAGTAAGAATCATCCGGTTGAAAACATCATCAGTGATATTAATACTCCTGTTCAAACTAGGACTCAATCTAAAGCTAGTACATCTGAAAATTTAGAAAGCTTGTATACTGCTATGAAAGAGACAGGGATTCCTAATCAATGTCTATATTCATGCTTTATCTCACAAGTTGAGCCTAAAAATGTGCAAATGGCTCTCAAAGAAAGCTCGTGGGTCGAAGCTATGCAAGAAAAACTGCAACAGATCTCAAAATTACAAGTATGGGAGTTGGTTGACCTTCCAAAGGGAGAATATCCAATTGGAACTAGATGGGTATTCAAGTGTAAGAGAGATGACCGGGGAGTCACTACTCGCAATAAAGCTCGTCTAGTGGTTCAAGGGTTTAATTAACAAGAAGAAATAGATTACAACGAAGTGTTTGCACCAGTTGCTAGGCTAGAAGCAATTAGAGTATTCTTAGCATTTGCCTCTTTTAAAGGTATCAAAGTTTATCAGTTGGATGTTAAGAGTGCCTTTTTGTATGGCAAAGTTGAAGAATTGGTGTATGTTTCACAACCTCCAGGGTTTACTGATTCTGACTATCCAGATAGATTATATCTCTTGAATAAGGCTCTATATGATTACATCAGGCACCTAGGGCATGGTATGGAACACTATCAACATATCTACTTGAGAATGGATTTACAAGAGGATCAATTGATAGTACACTCTTTGTAAAGTGGAACAAGAATGACATTCTACTTGTACAAGTATATGTTGATGACATTATCTTTGGATCTGCTGATGAAATGATGTGTCAAGAATTTGAGAAAGTCATGAGAAAAAGGTTTGAGATGTCTGCAATGGGAGAGTTAAACTTCTTCTTAGGATTGCAAGTTGATCAAAAGAAGGATGGATTCTTTATTCATCAATCTAAATATACATATGAGCTACTGGAACGCTTTAAGATGGATGAAAGTAAGGTCTACAATACTCCAATTCCAGTCAATCACAACCTTGGACCAAATACATCGAGTGATACCGATGTGGATCCAACTCTTTATAGAGCCATGATCGGATCACTAATGTATCTTACTGCCTCTAGGCCTGACATTATGTTTGCTGTTTGTATATGAGAAAGATATCAGGCAAATCCGAAAGAGTCACACATGCAAGCTGTTAAACGGATCCTTCGTTACCTTAAAGGGAAACCGAAGCTGGGACTTTGGTATTCGATTGATGGAGACTTAGATCTCATAGCTTATACTGATTCGGATTATGGAGGATGCAATCAGAATAGGAAATCCACAACCGGAGGATGTCAATTCTTAGGAGGTAGATTAGTATCTTGGCAGTGCAAGAAGCAAAGCTCCGTAGCCATTTCTACATGTGAAGCTGAGTATGTTGCAGCTGTTAGCTGTTGTTCTCAAGTTCTTTGGATCCAACAGCAACTGCGGGATTACGGGTTAAATATAACCAATACTCCGATGATGATTGATAACGAATCAACAATGTCGATCACCAACAATTCGGTGAAGCACAGTAAAACTAAGCACATTGATATTCAACATCATTTTATTAGAGACTGTGCTGAGAAGAATTTGATAAAGTTAGTTAAGGTTCCATCTTTGGATAACTTAGCAGACTTATACACCAAGGCGTTCGACAGAGCTCGATTTGAGACGTTGGTTCAACTTAACGGAATGAGAAATCCAGAGTGATTAGTCTTCCAAGGGTATTTTTGTAATAGTTAGTAGTTAGTTTTATGCTTTTATAATAATAAAAAAAATAAAAAAAGGGGGGGGGGGGGCGTATTGCATTCATTTGCTTGTTACCTGAGGGGAATCGCCTCCAATAAAAGAACAACCGAAGTTCTTTTAGAAAAAGCTTTAAGTTTTGGCTGTAAAGACTTGGGAAATGATAGTACATTAGGAGAATGAGCTTAAGAATAATAAACCTAAGTGTTAAGATTGATGTGTAAGTAGATTCCTATAAGTTTCATTAGAATTGCATACTTACCTAGGAGTTTACTTATATTTATCTGATTATACCCTATATCCACTGATAATAACTCGTGCACTTTACAAAACTGATAAGAATAACTAAAGTCTATTCAGCTTCATTATATGATATACTGGTAGGCAAATTATTCTTAGATTTATGAACAATTAAGAAATTCTAATTTTGTGTGTCATATCTTTGGTGAACTGTTATATACTGTATGACATCTGTCTTAATTGATGAATGATGGTACTGCCATACACTGTTCTCATGCATTTATCTACAAATGACAAATAGTTACAAATATGGTTATTAGTGAAACTAACAGATAACTCTGTTGTACGTCAGTACAGAACCGTTACCTTTAGTTTTGCCAATAGTCTTAAACTTATTTTAATTATACTAAGGGATCCTATGTTGTACGTGAGTACAGATCTGGAACCACTAGTATTTTTAAAGGATGTTTGATATTTGTCAAAATTTTAACTCAAATGTATGTTATATGTTTCAAAAAGATACATCATTTAGTAACCTCTACCTTGAAATTAAAAAAATGCAGTGTTATGTGCTTTACTTAAGTTCTTCAGTATATTATATAATAGAACACTTTAGATATTGTTCACATTAATAATAACAAGTTTGCTCAGAAATCTATATCTAATTTGTTTATGTGGATTATAATACCGGTAATCGTCTTGGACTGTTTACGACTTTGGAACATTCAATTTTTGTGAATAATTGGTTCTAAATATATAAGAAGTTATTTTAATATCAAAGTTATGTTGTGTGGATAAAGGTAAATAAGATATAATTTTATAAATATAAGTTAAATTATGGGTTAAGTTGTGATTTTATTGTACTTATATGAATTTCATGAGGTATGCATACTAACAATCGTATTGTTCTTATTAAAATCTAATATAAATGGCTTATTCTTCCTAATATGATCCCTAAGCAGTTCAAATTTTAAGCATTTTAAGTTTAAATTTGTTTGCTTTTAAATTCTTATTTCTTATTTTGTATTTATGTTTAATGATTAATAGAAAGTTTTATTTTATTTTATTCAATGTGTTACCCTTTGGAATTGAATTATACTGGATATTTATTTTTATCTTGAACAAACGAGTGTTGACAACTGAAAAATACTATATAGGTTACGTGCAATGTTAATCGAAAGTCTTCCGACTCACATATAGTCGAGAAGCGTGTCCTGATTTTATATCAGCGGTTAATTCTTCTATTATAACTTATATATATTTTAGACTTGTCTATATACTTAAGACCATAAGGTATATAAGTAAATAATTTTAGCTCGAGATTTTTCTTTATACAAGATTAACTGTATCAAGGGTTTAGTCGGTTAATATATGTACGAAGATTATCATTGAGGAAAAATTATGCAAAAACATTTTCTTTAAAATGTTTAGGCTACATAGTTACAGAGTTAACTATATAATTATGAATGGGTTTTAATTTATACTCATAATTTAATTCGCATTTTTAATTCTGCGAGTTTGACAAGTCAAACCTGCGAATCGAGATCCAACTTGCGAATCGAGTAAGAGACACGTGATCGACCGTCAGGGAATTCATGTTGATGCATCAAAAATTGATGCTATCAAATGTTGGCAAGCACCGATAACGCTGACTGAAGTACGCCAATTCTTAGGTCTCGCTGGTTATTATCGACGCTTCATCAAGAACTTTTCAAAGATAGCTCAACCTCTCACTGCCCTCACTCAAAAAGAAAAGAAATTCGATTTGACTGACAGACAAGAGTCAGCTTTCCAACTCCTGAAACAAAAGCTATGCAGCGCACCTATTCTATCTTTACCCAAAGGCACCGATGACTTCGTGGTATATTCCGATGCCTCCTATCAAGGTCTCGGTTGTGTATTGATGCAATGAGACAAAGTCATTGCCTACGCCTCACGACAACTCAAAATCCATGAAAAGAATTACACCACCCATTACCTCGAATTTGGAGCCATAGTGTTTGCACTCAAAATCTGGAGACACTATTTTTACGGCACTAAGTGCACCATATTCACTGACCACAAAAGCCTCCTGCACATATTCGATCAAAAGGATCTTAACATGAGGCAACATCGCTGGGTCGAGTTGCATACCGATTACGATTGTGAGATCAAATATCACCCTGGCAAGGCAAATGTCATTGCCGACGCCCTCAGCCGAAAGGAACACCTGAAACCTCTTCGAGTCCGGGCCCCCAGTATTACAATCCACAACGATCTTATCACTCAAAATCTTACCGCTCAACTCGAAGCCTTGAAACCTGAAAATATCAAAAATGAAGCCTTGCGAAACATGGAGAAACAATTCGAAACCAAACCCAACAAGGTTAAATATTTCGCAAATTGAATCTGGTTACCGTGTTTCGGGGATCTCCGAGACTTGGTAATGGACAAAGCCCACAAATCCAAATCCAAATACTCTATACATCCTAGATCTGACAAGATGTATCATGCCCTCAAGGAACTGTACTGGTGGCCAAACATGAAAGCTGAAATCGCCACCTACGTTAATAAGTGTCTCACATGCTCAAAAGTCAAAATCGAACATCGGAAACCTTCTGGCTTACTTCAACAACCGGATATACCCCAATGGAAATGGGAACAGATTACCATGGACTTCATCACCAAACTCCCAAAAACACCAAAGGGCTGCGATACTATTTAGGTAATCGTTGACCGTCTCACCAAATCTGCCCATTTTCTCGCAATCAAGGAAACCGACAGAATGGAACGCCTCACCCGAATCAACCTGAAAGAAATCATATCATGACACGATGTTCCTATCTCGATTATCTCCGACAGGGATAGTCGTTTGACTTCACACTTCTGGCAATCGTTGCAGAAATCTTTGGGTACTCGCCTCGATATGAGTACCGCTTATCATCCACAAACTGATGACCAAAGTGAACGAATAATTCAAACACTAGAGGACATGCTACGAGCCTGCGTAGTTGATTTCGGTACCAATTAGGAACATCACTTGCCATTGTGTGAATTCTCATACAACAATAGTTACCGTGCCAGTATTGGAGATGCACCGTTCGAGGCACTTTACGATCGTAAGTGCCGATCACCCATATGTTGGGCCGAAGTGGGAGATAGCTAACTCACCGGTCCTGAGATCATTCATGAAACTACCAAGAAAATCGTTGGTATCCAACAACGGCTGAAAGCCGCACGTGATCGTCAGAAAAGCTATGCTGATGTGAGACGCAAACAACTGGAGTTCTAGATTGGAGACCGAGTATTACTCAAAGTATCACCTTGTAAAGGCGTCATCCGTTTCGGTAAACGCTGGAAACTGAACCCCAGATACATCGAACCTTTTAAAATCCTCGAAAGGGTTAGTCCGGTGGCATATCGATTGCAACTACCAGCAGAACTCAGTAGTGTACACCCTACATTCCACATTTCTAACTTAAAGAAATGTCTATCCAACGAAACACTCATCATTCCCCTCGAGGAAATTCAAATCGATGACAAACTTCATTTTGTTGAGGCACCAGTGGAGATTATGGACAGCGTGGTCCGGAATTCACCTGGGAACGAGAAGATCAGATGTGACTCAAATATCCGTAACTTTTCTCCAACTCCACTCACACGACTACTCAGACTTAAATTTCAGGATGAAATTCTCCTAACAAGGGGAGAATGTAACACCCGCCAAATTAGGGCTCGTCATTAGGTCCTAATCATCTTGTAATACATGTAATTAGTGCTGTATTAGGCTAATTGTATGTATCATTAGTGTATTATTATATATACGCATTTACGTAATTGAATTTAGTCGTGCATTTAATCATATCGGCCAAACTTCCGATACACTTATATGGAAGTTGGTGAACCTAATTTAGTAAATAAAATGAAATTATTTGATAAACATATCTTGTCTCTAAATATTATTCCAATAATATTCTATAAGTATTTCGTAACATATAATATACCAGTACGCGACCAAAACGCGCGAAACGCGCCCGACAATCGAATAGAAGTCAAAATGTATGTTATAAATTTAAGATATATCATTTTATGTGAGAACATTATTTTAAATATTATATTCTTAAATATATAACTAAAAATTTAATTAAAACGTCACGGCTATTAAATAATCGAAACACGACCCCGTAAACGACACCAGTGTATTTCCAAATTATTTTTATAAATGTTTTCAAGTAATATTAATTTAGATTTCAATTTAAAATTTTGAAAAGTTAGTTTTATTTAAAAACGTACGGAATACAATTAATGCCTCGAATAAACGTTTAAACGACCAAGGAAACGAACACCGTACGGAGCGCAATTACAGGGAACAAAATTTGGGACACACCCACATGGTGTGGGCCTCACAAAACCGGCCAAAAGGGGGGAAACCACCTCCCCCACTCCTCATTTCATCATCTTCACCATCTTTCTTCCATCTCTCTCTCTTTTCTCTCTAAACATAACCACCCCACCACCACCACCACCTATTTTCACCAAAAAGCACCACCAAACCGCCATAAATCTCGAGGCTTATTTGGTGAAAAATGTTCACCTCGTCATGATCTACATTTCCATCTTTTCGGATTCATCTCGCATTAACTTGTAAGATTCTGACAAATGTAGAAAACACTCCGATTCCATTTATTTTACTTGTTTGTGGTTTGTATAAGCTTAAAATGTCCAAATATGGGTTGTGTAAAAGAATCGGACCCAACGGAAACCGGAAAACACGTTTTTGAACTCAAAAAAAATCCGATCAGACATAAGTGTCGCATGGACAAGAACCAGTGAAGTGTCACTTTCGTAAGTGATGCACTAAGTGTCGCTAAATACCCTAATTTTGCGTCACTTGCCTAAATGCCGCTTAAAACCCTCTGTTTGTGTCACTTCCCTAGTGTCGCAAATTCAATACCCGACACTTGTATCCGACACTTGCTTAAGTGTCGCTCGAAATCAAATTATAATTTATCTGACACTTGTACCCGACACTTGCCCAAGTGTCGCCCCTTATGCGTCACTTCCTCAAGTGACGCTAATAATCCAGAACCTACCATTTTATGCGACACTTCCCGAGTGTTGCACAGAACCGCTAAGTGTCGCTATAAGTGACACTAAAGACAGAAAGTTTACAAACTATTTTTATACTAAGTGTCAAACTTGTGTAACCCCAAACGCTTATACGATGAGACTTATAGAACACATTGGGACATACTTATAAGTATAACACTTCGAAATCATAATGATAATGTTGAGATTATTATTACAAACAATCACCAATGGGCTGTACACTTTTTCAAAAACACAAACAAACAAACCTAATCATTTGGACATTACTAGTTGGATGGACGACTAGCATGGATTATCTTTTAAGATACCTACTATTTATATTAACCTTGCACGTTGTAAATGCCCGTCAGGTTACAGTCTTCGGACACCTCATAATATTACATCACATTTGCTTAACTGCAATTCTCCAGACTCAGGTGAGGCTCATAGCCCCTCATTTTACTATTTTTAAACCCAGGGGTGAGAATACATGCTTTACCTTGTTCTAACATGTGAACACGAGTACAAAACTCACTATATTCCGCATGAGCTGTTTTCTAATCACTTTTTAGTCCTCTACGATCATAGTTCTGGTAATACTTTATGTAGCATGAATGTTAGTGTATGGTACCATATAGGACTGACCATCCTCGTCCGGGGTCGGCAAGCACTGACTGGTTAAACGGACGCATTAGCATTTGTTCATACGAGTGTGGATTAGACACTCGCCCGGGGGCACCCACGATCAGGCACTTTATTGTGATCCTGACACCCACGTTAAGCGCAAACTATGACCTCATGGCAGACATATACATCCTTTGATTCATTTCAAATGCTTATTATTAAATCTTGTGGTTCACACTTACTTACATATTTATTATGCAAAACTGTGAGCTCACCAGCGATAGCTGACCTTTTTAGCATGTGTTCTCAAGTACCCAACAACAGTAGACCTGTTCATTCAGGATGCCCATAGCTCGAGTCAGCATATACACCAGGAGATTATTTTGCATTACTACCTTTTGTAACTTAGTTATGCCACATAATCTCTAAACATTGAAATTATTGGGCTTTTGTAAACATTATACATTGTAAAACTTTATATTATCAATGTATCAGTAAAACGATGCATGTAGAGTCGTTCATTATATGCCTTGTTTGTTTTGATTTTGATTAGTAGCACCCAAAAGCTTGCTTCCGCTAAACAATAAATTTGGGAGTGTTACATATAGAGAGAGAAGTATGAGATGTGTGAAGTGTGTGAAATGGTGGAAATGAGTCCACTATTTATAGGAGAGGGCTATGGCTTGAGGTACATGTCTTTAAGCATTAAGAACAAGCACCAAAGCATCACACGGGGTGAGCAAGCAATAGGGGGGTCAAATAGCACCCTAACAAGGCAAATGGAGACCAAATGGTACCCCCAAGTGCCGTATATGGCACTGTTGCACCCGCAACCGTCAGTTCAGTGTCGTTGTGATTTCTGATGGTGGTGCAGGCGCAGCAGGGGTTTTAAAATTTATATTTAGCTGGGCTTAAATTATACGTACTACCTACTCTGGTTAGCAAGCGGTAAGTATGACCTAAGATCGTTCTATGAATCTAAACGTGTGGGCGATTAAAGCTGGTGTTTTTGGTAGGGAAATATTTAGGATGGAACAAAGTAGGTAGGTTTGGGGGTTTTAAACTAAAGACAAGTAATTAAAATGCAGAAAAGTAAATTGCAAGAAATTAAAGTGCAGGAAAACAGATAATGATAAACATGTGATTGCTGAGATTTCGATAATTAATGTTTTGGGATGACAGATTAAACAGGAACAATGCTAAATGTAATGATTTAAACTATCAGGTGTAAACTCTAGAACCCTACCAACTAAATTTCCCATTGGCATGTCACTAGGAACTAGGTTATCGTGATTCTGATCGGAGCAATACGCAAACTTCCAATACCTATCTAGTTGAAAGATAAACAACGTATCTTGGCTTGACGCCGAGGTGCATGAATCAGTAGCGTATCGTCTCATAGGTCCGACCGTTCTTAACCCCTAAAATAGTTTAGTATTTCGTTAGCATGCAGATTAATAACTTTGTATGTTTAGACCGCTGATTATGTAAGACTTAGTGTTTTAAGGATTCCAGGTCACTAGGATTTTATTCTTATTCCTAAGTCTTGTTTTGTGCATTAAGGCTTGGTTACTTCAATTTATGACTTGAGCTCTCCTTTTCAACAGTTATACATCCCTGGATTATTCGCAGTTTATAAAAACGTGTTTCATATGCAGACCATGCCTTTCAGTAATCGGATAGTGTACTTTACATGGTAGTTCAACTGCTTCTTACATCAGACATGCGGTCAGGAGTAATTGACGGTGAACGTGACACTCTAAACTAACTAAACGTAAAACGATGCAGAAATGTAAACCTAATATGTACAACGAGTGGGTTCACTGTGTCTTACTTGTTGCATGTCATGGGCACAGATAACTACTTACCATAATTAAGGTTGATCAAGTCCTAATTACTAGGTTGCAGTCACGTGGATAACCATAAAGGGTACTCCATAAATTAAACTCAAGTTCATAAAGTCTTAACGATACAAAGGTCATTAATTCCTATTTTATCTGAACGCGTTTTCAGACATCATTTTATTGTGCATTGACTTTCGTAGGATATACCAGTTAGTTATGAAGTTGTATTATCCGTTCGGAATTCCAAATGTTAAACCAGAGCTGATTCCAGTGATGTAACTACCTTCGGTCGTTTATCGACTTCCATACATTTGTACTCCGCGTGAAGCGTTTCCAGTACTATATCGGATAAACTGTCGAATAGGGACCGTTATATCACTTTTACAATTGTCGTACACTTAATTGTATAATGTCATCCTTACTTATAATTATCTACATCATCAACAATCACAATAATAAACTACTCTCAATTCATGGTAATAGACAAATCACATACAAGGCAATAATACATAATTAAAATATGAAATAAAGCAAGTATGATAAAGGTTTCGATATCACCCGGAAATAGATGCGTAGCAGCATATTATTATGATTGACAACTCGTTCACACGTACGAAGGTGAATCTCCAAACTCCTAACGTTCGTTCTAACCTCTATGTTAATCCGTAGATTAATTACAATAATCCTAGACTAAAATATAAGAGAATTTCTAGAGTGAGAAAGTGGAAATGGAAGAGTGAGAGTATATGTATGAGTGTGAATATGAGAGTGTGTTGAAATGAGAGCTAGGGGCTGCTATTTATAGGAGAGACTTGGCTCAAGTTAGCATCCGAAAGCTCACAATAGCAAAAGGTGGAAAAGGTGGTGGCACCGGGTACGAAAAAGGTGGTGCATCGGGTACGGA
This sequence comes from Pseudognaphalium luteoalbum, assembly GCA_963422505.1. Lineage (NCBI taxonomy): Eukaryota > Viridiplantae > Streptophyta > Magnoliopsida > Asterales > Asteraceae > Pseudognaphalium > Pseudognaphalium luteoalbum. The sequence goes on from OY730193.1 coordinate 82,815,990, forward strand.
AAAACACGTAAAGGTCTAGCACCGGGTACAAACAAGGACCAAAAAGTGGGATCCGTGCAGGGGGTGGCAGCCGGCAGCGGCTGGCTCCTACCCGCACCAGTACGCCGCCTATTGCCTCATTTCTCGATTCACGCGTGTTTCCTTCGTTATGCGTCCGTTTGCGTTGATTCTTCTTGCGTTGGATTCGTAAATCAAAAACAAATCTTTTGATGAAAAGAAATCCCAAAAATATATTTTTGAACTTTAGATGTGTCGTACGAATCATTTGGATCTTCCGGCGTACGTAGAATCTTCATTCTTCGTCTGTTTTTGTTGATTCTTCTTCTGGTGGATTCGTAATTTGAAAACAAACATCTTGGATGAGATAGATGTTAGTGATGGGCTTCTTTGTCTTGAAATCTCATTTTGATGTCTTGAATCTTCAAACGTGCGTGGAATCTTCGTTTTCTATCCGTTTTGCTTGATTTTCATCGTGCAATCTTGTTTTGACCATCTTGGCATAATATCATTGATTTGTACTGAATTTGAGTTAAAGTGCCAAGAATCGTTCCAGAATGAGAGAGATATCGGTAGTAAAAACGTGACTTTTTACGCGATATCAAGTATCCCACACTTAGAACTTTGCTTGTCCTCAAGCAAACTCATTCATTAAAAGCTTTTGGAAAGATTCTAATCGCATTAGTTTTTAGAGATAGTATTCTCAAAGAATATAAAATTACAGTTACGAAAGAGTTTTTACTGGAGACTAGGGGTTTTGTAGAATTTGATACCTTCTTCGAGCAACTTATATGATGATCATGACTAGGCAACCCTCACAAGTGGGTCACTCAAATCACTCAGGTGTTTAAGATTTCCTACTTACTAGTGTCAATCACTCAGATGGCCAGTCATGCAGCATTCTCGTCATAGGCTTGATCAAGAATCAAATCTCCATCACTTTTGATGAGGATGATATCAACCTCTCGAGATATCTTGGAAAGGAATCGGTTGCTTGGTTTTGAAGATGATGTGTGATGAGGGTTTTTCCATGTATTTTCTCGAAACTGGGATGTTTTTCTTGAGAGAGAGTCTCTTTTGGAATTTCTCAGATTTTTGGAAAGACTTGTAACTCTTTTCGTTGAATTTTTCTTCCTTTTCTCGCCTTTTTTTTTCCGGTCATGCCAACATAGTTATTTTCTTTTCTTTATCTTTGTTTTCTTTTCTTCTATCATGTCGACTTCACTGATATATATGTCCTATGGCCGGGAAGGTTTCTCAATGGTGTTTGGTTGTGATGAGCTTTTCTTGCAAAAGTCTTAGGACATTGAGAGTGTCTCTAAAAATTTGTTGGAAGATAAAACTTCTGTAGGTTCGGGATGAATAATAGGAGGTTTTGATTGGGTGTGAAGAGTGAATGTTGAGTGGGTGGAAGTTTGGTGGTGTAAGGGTGCTTGGATTCCTTAGAAGTTATCAAGATAGGTTGTACCTATGCCACGTATGGCACTCATTGATGTGATCTCGAAATGCATTGCAAGAGCAAGTTCTAATTCAAATGCGTACATCGGCGCACACATGAAACTAAAAGTGAAGCATTGTGGAGATAAATGCTAATTATGGGCTCAATCCTCACGAATCGAATGTTTTGGTCAACGTGTGCCTAGCCATGTGTTGCCCTTTTTGTCAGTATCTTATTCTAAAATAGTTTTGTTTCTTTATTAAAACTCATTTCTTGCTGTAATTTATAGTTTTGAAAAAAGTATTCCTAAAGAATAGTGTTTTTGAATCTGAATTTTTTTTAAATTTTTTTCTCCATTTTAACTTTTTAATGGAAATTTTGTTTGACTTACGAGCAAGAGGTAAAAGCTTGCTGTTGAAGGCCGTATAGTATCCCATACTTAGAGGAACATTGTCCCTAATGTTTGAATCTATCTGTTGAGTACCTCTTGTTGAAGTATCCCACACTTAGAGATTCTACTTATTTTTGGATTGTTTCGTAAGTGTAGTGTGGTTTTGAGAATCCCACACTTAGATTTGGAATATCGGATGAGGTAATCAATGCATTAAACGGATAGAGGGTTTTGGAACGGTGTACCGCTTTTGTTGTGCGTGCTGTTGGCTACTCGTTAGAAGTTTGCTGGTTCGCGGTTTGTAGCACACGTCTCCTGGTATTCTTCATGCGAGGTCCACAGTTTCCTTTTGCCTTAGTCTTTTGTAAATAGTGTTTGAATCAAACAAACATGCCACTCAACAATCAAATAATAGCTACTAATAAGAAAAGTAAAGTGATAACATAATAAAGTAATAACTGGATAGAGGTGATGTCTATCAAATACACACAATAATAATAAAGTCTTGATAGAAAATAGAAAGAAGTCAGAAAGCGGAGCAATCTAGTGCTCGGCTGGTGGCGGTATTGCTGCTGAAGATACTATAGGTCCAGGAGATGTCTCATCTGATGAGGAATCATCGTGCTGATAGTGGGTGCCTTCGTCTAATGCATCTCGATCAGCCTCTACTTCTGGTGTACCTGTAGTGAATACTCCATGCTCTATCAAATGATCAACAAAATCTCCTGCAGGCATGTCAAAGTTGTCCAGTGGAATCTTTGGTGTCCTCTGCTAAGAGTGTCCTCCAAATAAATCAGTCTGTCTATGAGAGGATACTGGATCAATCGGTGTGGGTGCAGGGCTGACACTCCTGAGAATCCTATGACTCTGAACAATGGTGGCTCGCGCGGAGACTCTAGATATTTTGTTGCTTCACGAAGTATGCCCTCTGACCGAACCAACAGTTGAGGGGACATGCTGTACAAGAGTAGGATCCTGTGCTGGTGGTGGTCGTGGTCTAGGTGGAACCGTTCGAGGTGGTAAACCATGGCCATGGCCACGAGCTGGATGTCTGCGAGGTGCTTGAGTAGGAACTGGATGTCTAGGAGCTTCAGGTGTATATAAGTGTGGTGGTGCTCGGCCCATTCCGCACGGTATGTCTGGAAGTGGGCTCATTGGTATCCTTGCAATATGTTGTCTCATGGCTCTATAGCATCTGACTTGCATCTGCATCAACCAGTACCAGTAATTGGGCCCTGGGGGTATCCCTTAATGGTATATGTAAGCTGGTATCTGAGCTCTAGGGGCCGGGACAGAAGGTCCTAGCCTCGTAGGCTGTGGCGGTGCAACATGGTCATCAGAATCTTGTGCATCCTCATTCTCATCTGAATCGGAGTCTGAATTGTGGGGCTCTCTTGGTTGTTTCCTCTTCCTGAATTCCCTGGGTAGGACTAGACCTGCTACCAATGTATCAATACTCTCAGGGTCTGATGACCGTGCCCAGATGTAAATGGTGCCATCCCTCAGAATCCAAAGTATATCCATGCTCCTTAGAAAATTGTAGTCTATCGGTTGGGCACTTCATTCTGGCAGGCTCTTGAATTTCTCTATCTCTGTCGTCCTAATCAACCCCATTTTTCGAATCAATCTAGTAATCACTGGGCCCATGAATGATCTTCTTGCACCAAACTCTCTTTCTTCCAAAATCCGTTGTGCAACTAGATGGGCAACCTGAATGTTCCTCCTCTCGAGGATACATGCCATCATGACAACATCAAACTCAGAGACTCGACCATTAGACGTATGCTTCCCATCAAGCGAACAAGCCAGTAGTTTATGCAAAATCTGCATAACTGGGTCTGTGAGCTGGGTAGCTTTAATACCCGAGAAATACGGCTTTGGTGACCAATGACTCCATGCCTCTGTGGTAGTAGTCGTGAGAGAAATCGTGGTGGCTCCACTAGTAAACAGGGGTGAATCGATCTCTTCTAGAGTATAGAGATCTAGGTGACGTGCAAACCGAGCCAATGACAGGGTGAATAGGTTCCCCATATATCAAAATGTGATCACCCCATTTCCAACTCTACTCCCTGGCTCAAATGTATAGGTGGTCATGAACTCGGTGATCATCTCCATATACACCGGTTCATCAATGCTGAACAATTTCTTGAAAGACTCAAACTGCTGACCCTCTATTGAGTAACTGAGTAGACTTTCTAATCTCTGCCTGAATCCCAATGTCTGCAGCTTTTCCCAATCTACATATCTAAAACGGCTAAAAGATTTGTCTCTCCATATTCGTGCCATCTGGTCGTATGCTGGTGTTGCACTAAGATACGCAAGAGATCCTGTAAGTGGACGTGTTGGGTTTAGCTTCTTCTCCTTTGGCGACATAGTACCTGAGAACATGAGAGATTTAAAGTAATAGGTCTTAAGAAAGGGGAAATTTAAAGCGTTTCCCGAAATTTCTAATGGAAAATTCAAAATGAGGGCTTTAAATTCTTGACAGTCCAAAGATTACAGTAAATATCAAATGCCCCCAAGTGACTAATAATCAGTCTCAACAATAGTAAGGCAATCATCAATGTGCGAAAATATATAGTCATGGGATGGCGGTAACTTAACTGTGAAGTAATGTCATTTACAAAGTTCGGTGTTCAGCCAAGTTTGAAACGACATTATTCACAATTTGTAGTCTCATTGTAGATTTTTGACTTTAAAAGTCAAACTTGAAGTAAGGTTTTTGAATAGAAATTGCAATTGATTTTTTTTTAAATGTAATACTTCAGGTTGACTTTTTAGGTCAAAACTTACTTCGGACGATAATTTCAATTTGTCCGCATACCAAAATTATAACCTAAACATGTAAATATTATTTTAGACATTTTCCTAATTGATAAACAAGCTAGGTCATGCACAAAAAGTTATGTCATCTATGTGTTTGGTTTTATTCAAGACTTTTGTTTTTAATAATAATTCTCTAGTTATATTGCCTATTTTGACTAGTCAAGCAGGTACAAGTATCCTTGTAAGCAAGAGTTGTCAAGTAACCTTAATTTACTATCCTAATCATGCATGCTAGTTAACTTTTTGTTGACTTTCAAAAGTCAAACTTGCTAATCCTAATTTATCCGCATTGTGCAATTAACATAGAGCAATCATTCAAAACACCACAATTACTTAAATGTTTAACAACTAACACTTAATCAAGCCAAATTCTAGACTTAATCAATAGGTTAAAGTACATCTTCTTGAAAGAGCCAAACTAGTGTGAATTAGCATGGGTAAGTGGTAGTAGCATGTAGTTCCTAAGCATTCAACCAAGAAAAATACTAACTCCTAGTTACTAACTTAGCTAACTTCATAAAATAAGATACTTTAAGCTAAAAGTAGGTTTCTTATGACCATACCTTGTTTTAGTGCGTAAAACTTCAAAACGAATGTACAACCGAGAATATCATGCAATGAGGAGTTCAAAAGGACATGAAATTATAGAGTTTGGTGAAGATTGGATGGTGATTCATGGGGGTATGGTGGTGGACGATTTTGGGTGAGGGAGGAAGGAGAAGAAACAAAATTTTCTTTTGTTTTTGAATTATGGGATCAAATGGAAGGCTTGTGGTCCATGGGAATATTTGTCATACTCTTATGTACCTTATTCCTTACATGGTCCCTAATGTACTTACAAGATTAATATCCTAGGTAAATTTCTAATCCCCTATTAATAATGATTACGAATCTTAAGTGTATTTATTGTAACTAGTTACTTGTCAGTTTTTCGTTACGTTATAAGCAGCCTAAGAAACGCGCAAATTCTTACAGGACAGTTAAAATTAACCTGAAATATTGAACTTATGTTATATATATATATTGTGTGTGTTTGAAAAATTATTTGTCTGATGTGGACTTGTTGAATGTACAGGTTTTGGCTAAACGTTGTACGTTCTTTCCGTCGCACACGTGTTTTCAGGCAAAAACTTTTAAAAACGTTTTTTCTTTTAAAGGAAACTTTCAAGAATTTATTATATTACTATATTCATACTAAAATATGCTCATTTAAAGTTGCGAGCCTTGATCTTTTTCGGAAGGGATTGTTTTAAGATTAGTTCTGATCCCTCCATAGGGAAAGGGTCAAGATTTGTTCCCTTAAGCGAACGTTTTTCAACACAAAATATTTTGGAAGTTCCAAAATGGTGTTATAAATTAAATAGTAATGACGATTCTCTAATCCCCTAGGACTTCCCGTTCTTCATATCCTAAATTGACAAGATCACCAATTAACTTATTGTACGCTTTCCTTACCTTTTTAGGGTTTGACAAACCAACGCGTGGCCCTTCGTCTTTTTAATTAAGATCGTGAGTGAGTTTATTCATGACTTCCAAAAACACGTTCTCTTCCTGTGAATCAGGGTCTCCGGTTGTAGACTTAACTATCCTACAGAGTTCACTGATTGTGGATTTTTGTATGGAAGTGAAGGGGTATTTGGTAAAGGAAAAGATTCGAGTAAGCTTGACGTGAAGGTTTTTTCTTTTTGCGAAGAAAACTGTGTCGATTCTTTCCTTGGTGGAATCAGGAAAAACGTCTCATAATTTGGAGATCAGGTAAGAGGCGGGGTCAACAAAGAAAGGAATTTTACCAGGAATGACAATGGAAATCATCGGATCTTGTTCTTCCCATAACTCAAGTTTGTTGATCATTGTGGCGACATTGTGATTGATTAATATCATAGATGTTGGAAGAAAATCCATGTCGGCGAGTGATTCAAAAAGTAGATCTAAATCTACTATAAACTTTAGTTCTTGGTCTCTGAAATTCGTGGAAGTGCTTTCGCATTCACGACTTGACAGGCGAAGAAGGAATTTTACTTGTTTTTCTAATGTGGCAATCGTTTCTCGTTGTTCGTAGGAATACGGGAGGTTGGCATAGGTTAACTGCCTGATGAATGCTTTATAGACATCTACCCTACGAGAAGGATTGAAAGAAGCACCGAGGTGGCGTTCTTCAAAACAAGGTTGTTCCGGCTCGACTGATGGAGCCTTATCCACCACTCGGTAAATGGTGTATTGGTGTTTGTGTGAAATGAATGGAAAGATGCCGTTATTCCGAGAATCGGGCGTGGTTTGGGTATACACCGATGTTTCAGGAATGAGGGTGATTAAGTCAAAATATTTCGGAGGTTTTTCTTCAGAATCATCTTTGGGAAAATAATCGAAGTGGGAAGAATTTGGTAAACCAGGTAGATACAAAGTTGGCAAGTTATCTTCTGGAGATGATGCAAGGTCAGGTAACTGGTCCGTGTCATCAAAATCCAGGCAATGTTTTGGAATTGAAAGTGAGGTCCTATATTCTTCTTGGGTGTCGGAGGTTTCTTTAGTTTTAGAGGAAGAAGGTGAAAAGAAATCAGATCATAACTCTTTTTCTAAGTAGTCAAAGAATTCTGTATCATCCATTGAAATGAGGCAAGAAGTGGGTTTTCGAGTTGTCATTTTAATGATATCCTAACTAACTAATACTTAATTAATACTAATTACTTAAATTAACTTTCGAAAGATTTCTAAGAAGATTTCAATCGGAAGGGTCTCCTAAATATCACTACTTAAGGCGACTTTGAATCGTACATTTGTGATTCCCCGGCAGCGGCGCCAAAAACTTGTTGCACCCGCAACTATCGGTTCAGTGTCGTTGTGATTTCTGATGGTGGTGCAGGCGCATCAGGGGTTTTAAAATTTATATTTAGCTGGGCTTAAATTATACGTACTACCTACTCTGGTTAGCAAGTGGTAAGTATGACCTAAGATCGTTCTATGAATCCAAACGTGTAGGCGATTAAAGCTGGTATTTTCGGTAGGGAAATATTTAGGATGGAACAAAGTAGGTAGGTTTGGGGGTTTTAAACTAAAGACAAGTAATTAAAATGCAGAAAAGTAAATTGCAGGAAATTAAAGTGCAGGAAAACAGGTAAAGATAAACATGTGATTGCTGAGATTTCGATAAATAATGTTTCGGGATGACAGATTAAACAGGAACAATGCTAAATGTAATGATTTAAACTATTAGGTGTAAACTCTAGAACCCTACCAACTAAATTTCCCATTGGCATGTCACTAGGAACTAGGTTATCGTGATTCTGATCAGAGCAATACGCAAACTTCCAATACCTATCTAGTTGAAAGATAAACAATGTATCTTGGCTTGACGCCGAGGTGCATGAATCAGTAGCGTATCGTCTCATAGGTCCGACCGTTCTTAACCCCTAAAATAGTTTAGTATTTCGTTAGCATGCAGATTAATAACTTTGTATGTTTAGACCGCTGATTATGTAAGACTTAGTGTTTTAAGGATTCCAGGTCACTAGGATTTTATTCTTATTCCTAAGTCTTGTTTTGTGCATTAAGGCTTGGTTACTTCAATTTATGACTTGAGCTCTCCTTTTCAACAGTTATACATCCCTGGATTATTCGCAGTTTATAAAAACGTGTTTCATATGCAGACCATGCCTTTCAGTAATCGGATAGTGTACTTTACATGGTAGTTCAACTGCTTCTTACATCAGACATGCGGTCAGGAGTAATTGACGGTGAACGTGACACTCTAAACTAACTAAACGTAAAACGATGCAGAAATGTAAACCTAATATGTACAACGAGTGGGTTCACTGTGTCTTACTTGTTGCATGTCATGGGCACAGATAACTACTTACCATAATTAAGGTTGATCAAGTCTAATTAATAGGTTGCAGTCACGTGGATAACCATAAAGGGTACTCCATAAATTAAACTCAAGTTCATAAAGTCTTAACAATACAAAGGTCATTAATTCCTATTTTATCTGAACGCATTTTCAAACCTCATTTTATTGTGCATTGACTTTCGTAGGATATACCAGTTAGTTGTGAAGTTGTATTATCCTTTCGAAATTCCAACTGTTAAACCAGAGCTGATTCCAGTGATGTAACTACCTTCGGTCGTTTATCGACTTCCATACATTTGTACTCCGTGTAAAACGTTTCCAGTACTATATCAGATAAACTGTCGAATAGGGGCCGTTACATCACTTTTACAATTGTCGTACACTTAATTGTATAATGTCATCCTTACTTATAATTATCTACATCATCAACAATCACAATAATAAACTACTCGTAATTCATGGCAATAGACAAATCACATACAAGGCAATAATACATAATTAAAGTATGAAATAAAGCAAGCATGATAAAGGTTTCGATATCACCCGGAAATAAATGCGTAGCAGTGTATTATTATGATTGACAACTCATTCACACGTACAAAGATGAATCTCCAAACTCCTAACATTCTCTCTAACCTCTATGTTAATCCGTAGATTAATTACAATAACCCTAGACTAAAATATAAGAGAATTTTAGAGTGAGATGTGGAAATGGAAGAATGCGAGTGTAAGTATAAGTGTGAATATGAGAGTGTGTTGAAATGAGAGCTAGGGGCTGCTATTTATAGGAGAGGCTTGGCTCAAGTTAGCATCCCAAAGCTCACAATAGCAAAAGGTGGAAAAGGTGGTGGCACCAGGTACGAAAAGGTGAAAAAGGTGGTGGCACCAGGTACAAAAAGGTGAAAAAGGTGGTGGCACCGGGTACGAAAAAATACGTAAAGGTCTAGCACCGGGTACAAACAAGGACCAAAAAGCTGGATCCGTGCAGGGGGTGGCATCCAGCGGTGGACAGGTGGTAGCCGGCGGCGGCCTGGTGGCAGGCCGGCGGTGGCTGGCTGCTACCTGCACCAGTACGCCGCCTATTGCCTCGTTTCTCGATTCGTGCGTGTTTCCTTCGTTATGCGTCCGTTTGCATTGATTCTTTTTGCGTTGGATTCGTAAATCAAAAACGAAGCTTTTGATGAAAAGAAATCCCAAAAATATATCTCTGAACTTTAGATGTGTCGTACGAATCATTTGGATCTTCCGGCGTACGTAGAATCTTCATTTTCGTCCGTTTTTAATGATTCTTCTTCTGTTGGATTCGTAATTTGAAAACGAACATCTTGGATGAGATAGATGTTGGTGATGGGCTCTTTTGTCTTAAAATCTCGTTTTGATGTCTTGAATCTTCAAACGTGCGTGGAATCTTCGTTTTCTATCCGTTTTGCTTGATTTTCATCGTGCAACCTTGTTTTGACCATCTTGGCATAATATCACTGATTTGTACTGAATTTGAGTTAAAGTGCCAAGAATCATTCCAGAATGAGAGAGATATCGATAGTAAAAACGTGACTTTTTACGCGATATCAGGCACCTAGGGTACCGTATACGGTACCTTGGGTGAGGGGGCGGGGGTTGGTGCTCCATTTGCCTTCAGCTGACTTCTCGGTTGCTTGGTTCGTCCGTATCTTCTTCGTTTTAAGTTCATTTACCTTGATTCTTGCGCCGTTGGATTCGTTTTTTCGTTACGCTTCTAATGACACTAAGTTTGCCAAATTTGGAGGTGTTTGACTTTTGCGTGTTCCGGATGACGATCAACGAGTTTCCAGACTGCACATCTTCTTCGTTCTTTACCCGTTTCTCTTGATTTTTTCACCTTTGGTCTTGGATTTTCCTATGGAATCAAAAAATATGCATTAAGATTTAATTTCATAGGATAATTAGAAACGGAATAATTAAGGTGATTATTTTTGCCTCGATTTGCGTGTAAATTGAATGTTTTAACTAATTTTTGTAGCAACGTCCGTATTTAGACTACTTTGGTGATTTTTGATGATAAATGATTATTTTGAAATGTTTTCACCAAAGAATAGTCCAAAAAGTGCGGAAATAAGTACTTAAAAACATGATTTTTAAGTCACATCAAGTATCCCACACTTAAGCGTTGCTTGTCCTCAAGCGACAACTTAGTTATGAAAACATTTTGGGTGAGTTAAAACATTTCCAAAAAGTCACCACTTTGTCATATGGGAGAAATTATCTAGAGAAGACAGGGAAAGTTAAGATGATCTTTTCAGAAATAAGTACTGACTTTCCCAGACATACTTTCCAAATCTCATGATTTTGGAGTATACATGACTAGGCGATCTTGCTAAAGGTGGTCACTCAATTCACTCACAATCAAATATTACTTCACCTAATCACCATGGCAATAATCATAAATCGTACTAAAATAACATGCAAAGTAAACATTATAACAGTAAGAGAGTAAAATAATATCACCGGATTAGAAGAGTAATACTGAGGATTACAACAGTGTGACTTGAATAACCTTGCTACTTGATTACCCAATTACAACTTTCCTCTAGCTCTAACCACTACTTATATCTCTCTAGTTCTCTAGAGAGAGAAACTAGCTAAACTAATTATAAAATAAGAGAGAGAGAATTCTAGAGAGAGAGAGAAGTATGAGATGTGTGAAGTGTGTGAAATGGTGGAAATGAGTCCGCTAAAGGAGAGGGCTAGGGCTTGAGGTACATGTCTTTAAGCATTAAGAACAAGCACCGACGCATCACACGGGGCTAGCAAGCAACAGGGGGGGTCAAATGGCACCCTAACAAGGCAAATGGAGACCAAATGGTAACCCCAAGTGCCGTATACGGCATCTAGGGTACCGTATACGGTACCTTGGGTGAGGGGGGGGGGGGGTTGGTGCTCCATTTGCCTTCTGCTGACTTCTTGGTTGCTTGGTTCGTCCGTATCTTCTTCGTTTTAAGTCCGTTTTGCTTGATTCTTGCGCCGTTGGATTCGTTTTTCTGTTATGCTTCTAATGACACTAAGTTTTCCAAATTTGGAGGTGTTTGACTTTTACGTGTTCCGGATGACGATCGGTGAGCTTCCAGACTGCACATCTTCTTCGTTCTTTACCCGTTTCTCTTGATTCTTTCACCTTTGGTCTAGGATTTTTCTTTGGAATCATAAAATATGCATTAAGATTTAATTTCATAGGATAATTAGGAATGGAATATTTAAGGTGATTATTTTTGCCTCGATTTACGTGTAAATTGGATGTTTTAACAGATTTTTGTAGCTAAGTCTGTATTTAGACTACTTTGGTGATTTTTGATGATAAATGATTATTTTAAAATGTTTTCACCAGAAAATAGTCCAAAAAGTGCGGAAATAAGTACTTAAAAACATGACTTTTTGAGTCACATCAGGTAGTTTGAGCTTATAGGTGATATCGCGTAAAAAGTCATGTTTTTACTACCGATATCTCTCTCATTTTGAAACGATTCTTGACATTTTAAGCTCAAAAAATAGTACAAGTCAGTAATATTATGCCAAGATGGTCAAAACAAGGTTGCATGACAAAAATTAAGCAAAACGGATTAAAAACGAAGGTTCCACGCACGTTTGAAGATTCAAGGCATCAAAATAAGATTTCAAGACAAAAGTTCCCATCATCAACATCCATCTCATCCAATATGTTCGTTTTCAAATTACGAATCCAACAGAAGAAGAATCAACAAAAACGGATGAAAAATGAAGATTCTACGTACGCCGGAAGATCCAAAGGATTCGTACGAGACATCCAAAGATGGGAGACATATTTTTGGGATATCTTTTCATCAAAGTCTTCGTTTTTGAATTAAAAAACCAACACAAAAATAATCAACGCAAACGGACACATAACGAAGAAGATACGTGCGAATTAAGAAACGCAGCGAAAGACGACAGACCGGGGCGGGTGGCAGCCAGCCGCCGCCGGCCAACCACCAGCCGCCACCGGCCTGCTGGTGGGCGGCGCCGGCCCCCCTCCCCCATCTCGTTTCCGCTTTTTGTTCCTTGCGCGTACCTGGTGCAACACCTTTCCATGCTTTTTCGTACCCGGTGCACCACATTTCCATGCTTTTTGGTACCCGGTGCACCACCTTTTCTACCTTTTGCTAATGTGCTCGTCAAGATGCTAGAGTGATCCGGATTTCCCCTATAAATAGAAGCCCTAAGGCTTCATTTTCACACACACCTTCCTAGCTTACTTTCTCACTCTAGAATTATGCTACAACTTTCTCTCTCTACATTCTTTCTCTAGATTAGTTTTAACTAGTATGGAAACTAGTTTAGAAGTTTAATTAGGAATAGAAGGAAAGTCTATAATGCTTTGTAATCTTCGGAGTACACTCGGAATTGTGTCAATTAATTAAAGTCTATTCTCTCTCGCATTTAATCCTGGTTCTTTCTATCCTTATCTATCTTAATTAATTACGTTTATATTGATTATGCTAGATTTAGTTATTGCTATTATTAGAGAGTAGTATACTTGTTGTGTTTGCTTACGATGTAGTTAATTAATTATGGGATGATTTATAATTAAATATTAAAGATCGGTAGTATCGCTTTGATCATCTTATTGCATGTTCTTGTTTGATTGTTGCCTTAGGATCATCATAGTGGTAAAATATAAACGGTCTTAATTATCGTAAAGTAATATGATGGCCCCTATTCGACTGTTACTCGATATAGTACGGGAAACACTTCAAGGTGGAGTACAAATGTATGGAAGTCGAGGAACGACCGAAGGTAGTCATATTACGAAATGGTACAATATTACGAAGTAATATGATGGCCCCTATTCGACTGTTATTCGATATAGTACTGGAAACACTTCAAGGTGGAGTACAAATGTATGGAAGTCGAGTAACGACTGAAGGTAGTTATATTACGGACTAACATATAAAATGAGAAACCTAGTTTAATTAACCTTTCTAAATAGACTTTTAAACTTCAAATTAATCTAACCGCCTTTCCACCAATAAACGTGATTACAACACCTCGTTAACGACGTCCAATTGAAAGGTAGTCAGTCATCTATGTTAATATAATCTGTCAAAGGTATGAAGCTATGGAACCGCAAGGCTACATGGTTGATTATCGTAGGACAAGACATGGCCAAGGTTTGAAGCGGCAGAACCACTTTAAGTGAGGAACGCTGTGGATGATTAGGGGATTTATTGGGTAGTCTTAAGCAAGGGCTAGTTTAAAGTCATAAATGAACTTTTTAAATATACGAATCTGTTAGGATGACGAGGAATCGTTATATGATTCAGTTATATCTAGTACCTTAAGATTTTGTTCCCGTTCATATGAAAGTATTATTAAACTATAATTAAGATTTTGCTTATTATTCTAAATATTTTGTAACGTTACCTTAACCTAGCTCCCGGTGTGACATGCTAATGGAATTTTAATTAGTAGGGAATCTAGTGTTTACATACAAGTATTCAAGAATGATAATTAACTAATATCTTTCAAAACAGTTTCTCCAAACATCATCCCATAACTTAATTAATGAAGTCTCAGCAAACACTATCTTTATTTATCTGCTTTATCTTTTATTTTTTGCTTTTATTTATTTAATTGCCTAAGTTAGTTAATAGAAAAACCAAAACTCCCCCACTATTTCATAAACACTTCACTAGTTTGAAAGCCCTTATCTGCCATGCCTTAGTTTCAATTCAGTCGGTTTGAAGAACGACTCTATGTCATACCTACCACTTGCTCACCCTTTGGATTAGCATTGTTAGGGAAAACTTAGGCCCCGTAATTACAAATTTAAAACACCCACTGATGCCCGTCGCCAGTAGCCGGTGCAACGACAAGGGTAAAATCCTTACTGACCGCTGGTGACGCATCAGGTTTTTGGCGCCGCTGCCGGGGAACCAACTGTACGATCCTTAGGCGTTAAGATGAACTTACTTACTAGTGAACCTCTAGAATCCCTTAAACCTTTACGTCTTTATTGGTTTTTCCTTCCTTTTACTACTTTTAGAAATTACTTCCCCTATCCATTCAACTAGTCAACAACCTGCCAACGAGACTATGACTGTTGCACGTATCACTCTGACTGATGACTCTAAACCTCTGATTGAAGGTCAAGGAGGACCAATCGTCTATCCGGAAAATGATAGAAATTCATTTGAATTAAAGCCCCACATTGTTCAGTAAGTCCAAAACCTCTGTCAATTCCGTGGCCTAACAAATGATGATCCCAACTCCCACCTTGACAAATTCATTTCCTTATCCAACTCCTTTAAGCCGATTGGGGTTAATCAGGACATAGTCTATCTATACCTATTTCCCTATTCACTCACTCTCAATGCACAAACCTGATTTGAGGAACTAGAAATCAACTCTATAACCTTTTAGGTAGAATTAGCAACCAAATTTTTGGCCAAATATTTCCCCCCATCAAAACAAGCCACGTTTAGGTCCAACATCATAAACTTCTGCCAAGTTCACGATGAATCAATCTACGATGCATGGGAACGCTTTAAGAAATT
Source organism: Pseudognaphalium luteoalbum (assembly GCA_963422505.1). Taxonomy (NCBI): domain Eukaryota; kingdom Viridiplantae; phylum Streptophyta; class Magnoliopsida; order Asterales; family Asteraceae; genus Pseudognaphalium; species Pseudognaphalium luteoalbum. The sequence continues at coordinate 82,831,031 of OY730193.1, forward strand.
GCTTAAGAAATGTCCAAATCATCGTTTTGAGCGCTCAGACCAGTTGTGCATTTTCTACAATGGTCTCTTCTCACATCACCGTCCTTTACTTGATACCGCCTCTCAAGGCAGTTTTATGAACTGTACAGCCGATGACGCTTGGAGCCTTATTGAGAAAATGACAATACATAACCATGACTGGAACAGTGAAAATCACCCCTCACTAGTGAATTCACCTACTACACTTGGAAATGAAGCTATCAAAACTCTCACTCAGCTAGTGGTAGACCTAACCAAGGAGATTAAGGAATTGAAAAGTCAACAACCACAAGTCTGTCATGTTCAAACCTACCTTAATTGTGCTAATCTGAACCACTCAGCCCAAATTCCTCAGTCTCATCTAACTTCACCCAATAGTAACCCTTCTCTTAACCCACCTAGGAATAGCCCACCAGCTTACCAATTCCAACCTTCCGAACTCTCTTCCTCACAAACCTCTAGTTTTGACGACACCCTGATACAAGTCATTCAAGGAATCTCAGCCAGACAAGACCAAGCTGATCTCATCTTAAGAGATCAACTGACTTTGTTAAAGGCTTTCGAATCCCAATTAGGACAATTAGCACAACGTATTAACGCTAAACCTCATGATAGTCCAACTAGTTGCCATAAGGAGGCTTCTCATATTCAAGACTCTCAGGTAGCACATAGCCCACCTACGACTTCTTCTCCGGTGAAGGAACCACCTATTGTCCCATCGACAATAGATTTAGAGTCTACATCAAATAGGAAAATTCCATTTCAAGCTCATCTTAAACAACGACCCGACAAGCTTAAGTCTTTTAAACTTGATAGGAAATATCTAGATACCGCCTCTGAAGTTCACTCCAAAAAGTACTTCAGAAAACTTCTTACAACCAAGGATAAAGTACCCGAAGTACCCAATGTTCCGCTGAACGAGGAATGTTCAGCTATCTTGAAAAATACCATTCCTGAAAAACTCGGAGATACCAGACGTTTTACTCTCCCCTGTTCTATCTACAATTCAGGAATTATCTGTTCTCTCGCCGACTTAGGAGCTAGTATTAATCTTATGCCATACTCGCTTTTCAAGAGGCTTGAGTTAGAGAATCTTCGACCTAGCGAAATGACCATACAACTTGCTGACCACTCGGTCAAATACCCTAGGGGAATAGCTGAAAATGTTTTAGTTAGGATTGACAAATTTCTTTACCCAGCAGATTTTGTAGTAATGGATATACGGGAAGACGTACACATCTCAATCATACCAGGAAGACCTTTCATGAATACGGCCAAGGCAATCATCAACGTCTTCACACAAACTATCAGCTTGCAGTCTCAGGGAGAAACCATCACTTTCCATATCGACAATCCTAACGCTGGAGAACAAGCCGATATGTACATGATCTCCATGAACAAGACCACAAAAGGCGAAGAAACTGCAAAGTCAACAAGTGAAAGGAAATCTAGCAAGGAAATGGCAATCACGCCATATTTTTCGATTGACCTTCGACGAATAGGACAAAAGATGAAAAATGCATCAGCAAACAAACCAACGATGGAAGAAATAATCGGAAAGAGAAAGATAGAAGAAGAAAACAAAAGAAGCAGACCGCCAACTAATCTATTTACCACTGATGAAATGGCAGGAAGCAACCACAACCATCCAAAGATTCGACAAAGCATTGAAGATCCCAAAGTGCTCATCCAAACGCACTGGATACCAACCACAAACCATTGAAGATCCCAAAGTGCTCATCCAAAGATTCGACAAAGCAGTAGGAAGAATAATGAAGCATAATAAACCTTCTTACAATATCCCCTGCTGAACTGCAATTCTGTCAACAGCAAAAACGGACTTACGCTAGGATCTAAAATGCCCTAAAAAGATCTAACATCCCATTCACCTCAACGCAATGGGAGATGTTAGGATCCATTAGAGCGCATATGAAAGAGACTACTGGACATCTGAGTAGTCGTGCCGATATCTTGATGATGAATGACCTCACATCATTGCTTGACTTGCTAAATAGAGAAGATCACCTTAGTTCCAAAGAAAGCGGATCTATGGTTATCAACTCCACTATTGAAAAACAAGTTGAGTTATTGATTGAAGAACTTAGTGATCTTGTTTGGAAGGAATCAAGGCGCGAACGACCTTTTAGGGCCGCACATGAATCACCACTTGATATTGCTACTTTTGTTACGATCCATCTACGGGAAATTCAACAATGGAAAAGTAACTCCAGAACGAAGTTCATATTCTATTCAGGATGCAAGGAGATACTTCGTCAGCTTACTCTAGTTTTCTCAGAATCTGACTTTCCATTCAACAACCATCAGCACCGGCAAATAGAGGACATGTGCACGTCCATCAGAAGATTCAACGGAGACCCTAAGACTGAGAATTATGAAGTCATAAAACTACAATTCTTGTCGTTTATATGCTCTCTCTGGAAAAACCCATCGCCAAGAGAGGTTGTTAAGACAGACACAACCACCATGATCGACTCAAGTGGGCCCGTCACTAAAGCAGTTGACTACATCACCTTCGGACTTCACGGACTTGCGAGGACAACTTCAGAGCATCTTCTGAACTACAAGGCATCATCGAGAGATAGTCCACTCGAATTAATTACTACAATAATCGATCACTTTATGAGAATCTATCCACCTCGATACACTTTTTCGCAACCTAGGGCCCACAACATCAACAAAGGTGATCCCAAGGATGCATCAATCTCCATCTAGCTAGGAGAAAAGAAGTCGAGCTCTCGAATTTAAAAGAGCGCTTCTCGGGAGGCAACCCGTGTTTTACATTTCCGCAATTTTACATTCCAAGAAGTGATGAAATCTCCGACTATCTTTCACACTCAGATATGCAAAGAATACTTCCTCCTGCAAGGAAGTATCAGCATCCAAAGAATCTAATATCCGACGTGTTCACACCTACGAGACCAATCACAAGAAGACTTGATCAAGAGTGAATCCAGCAAAACGAAGTTTGGCAGATGCATACCAAGGAACACTACAAATACCGGGGAGTACTTCTATACCGTCTCTTTCATTCGTTATAAATATACCATATCCACTATGCTTATCACTAAGTGTGGGATTCAAACCCAAAACACACCGCTAAAAGAATACGTCTTAGATGTTTCAAATCCTAAGTGTGGGATTTTCACCCCAGTCAGAGCTTAGAATGACATCGAGGATGATGTTCTTTAAGTGTGAGATAACAGTAGTTACACTACTGTAAAATGGATAATGGCATATGCTTGATTCTAAGTCGTTGCTCTTTATAAGACCCTGCTTCTCCAAAAAGTAACTCGATTTTTTTTCACAATTAAGTTAAAAATATGTTGAAAATGAAAATTTTAGACGAAGAATGATTTACTTTGGGGAAGAAGGACGAATAAAATATAAATTCTTTCAAAAAATTAGTTTAGTAATCCCATAAAGAGCATCACATGACTGGGCACACATCAACCCAACTTTCGATTCGTGAGGTATCTTGAGCCATATAAAAAGCATTCACTTTTAATGCTTCACTTTTTTTTCGATTCTTGAGTGTGCCGATGAATGCGTTTAGAATCAGAACTTGCTCCTGCTATGCATTTCGAATCCAGATTGGTTAGTGAAAAGGAGATTGAATCACATCATTCTAAAACCCATCCATACACCCAAACACCAAAAAATAGACACATTACCCCTACTTTCTCAAAAGCAACCCCTAAACTTTAAAATAAAGTTCTAAAGATGAAAAAAGAGAAATCGCAAGGAGATGACGTCGAAAAAAAAAAGAGAAAAGAAGTTCAAGAAGGAAAATTTGAAGAAAAATAAAATCAATTGGAGAAAAAGTCTCCTCCCACAAACACCAAAAAAAAAGGGCGTCAATCCTCTCAAAAATTCCAACTTCAACAAAAAGAGACTCACGAAAAACCCAACAAAACCCCCTCTCATATCACCAACACTTCACTTCGAAAAACCCCACATCACTACCCCTAGAATGATTGTGGCTAGATCGACTTCACGCTCACCAAAAAGGGTAACGATTTGATTCTCAATCAAGCCTATGACGATAAACGATACATGACTGGCGTTCTGAGTGATTGATAATATTAGAATAGGAAACCCTAAACACTTTGAGTGATTTGAGTGACCACCTGGAGAGGATCGCCTAGTCATGTATCCAAGATCAAAGATCAAAAGCATGCTCCCAAAGATTACAACCCTGCTCTTTCAAAGAACAAATATTTTATTTTTCCAAAACCCCCTTAGTAAAAAGTTCCGCCTTAAAATATTTCATTATCTACTTACTTTTAACCATGCTTGAAATTCGAGTTTGCTTGAGGACAAGCAAAGTTCTAAGTGTGGGATACTTGATATCGCGTAAAAAGTCATGTTTTTACTACCGATATCTCTCTCATTCTGGAACGATTCTTGGCATTTTAAACTCAAAAAACAGTAAAGTCAGTAATATTATGCCAAGATGGTCAAAACAAGGTTGCATGATAAAAATCAAGCAAAACGGATGAAAAATGAAGGTTCCACGCATGTTTGAAGATTTAAGGCAGCAAAACAAGATTTCAAGACAAAAGTGCCCATCATCAACATCCATCTATCCCAAGATGTTCGTTTTCAAATTACGAATCCAACTGAAGAAGAATCAACAAAAACGGATAAAGAATGAAGATTCTACGCCCGCCGGAAGATCTAAATGATTCGAATGAGACATCCAAAGATGGGAGACATATTTTTGGGATATCTTTTTTTATCAAAGTCTTTGTTTTTGAATTACGAAACCAACGCAAAAAGAATTAACGTAAACAGACGCATAACGAAGAAGATATGTGCGAATTAAGAAACGCAGCGAAAGACGACGGACCGGGGCGGGTAGCAGCCAGCCGCCGCCGGCAAACCACCAGCCGCTGCTGGCCTGCTGGTGGGCGGCGTCGGCCCTCCCTCCCCCATCTCATTTCCACTTTTTGGTCCTTGCGCGTACCTGGTGCAACACCTTTCCATTTTTTTGGTACCCGGTGCACCACCTTTTCATGCTTTTTGGTACCCGGTGCACCACCTTTTCCACCTTTTGCTAATGTGCTCCTTGATATCGCGTAAAAAGTCATGTTTTTACTATCGATATCTCTCTCAATCTAGAACAATTCTTGGCATTTTAACTCAAAACCAACACAAATCAATGATATTATGCCAAGATGGTCTAAACAAGGTTGCACGATAAAAATCAAGCAAAACGGATGAAAAACGAAGATTCCACAGACGTTTGAAGATTCAAGGCGTCAAAACGAGATTACAAGACAAAAGTGACCATCATCAACATCCATCTCTCCCAGGATGTTCATTTTCAAATTACGAATCCAACAGAAGAAGAATCAACAAAAACGGATAAAGAATGAAGATTCTACGCCCGCCGGAAGATCCAAATGATTCGTACGCAATATCTGGAGATAGGAGACATATTTTTGGGATATCTTTACATCAAAGGCTTCCTTTATGAATTACGAATCCAACGCAAAGAATCAACGCAAACGGACGCATAACGAAGAAGATAAGCACGAATTAAGCAACGCAACAAAAGACGACGGGCCGGGGCGGGTGGCAGCCGACCGCCGCCGGCCAATAGTCAGCCGCCGCCGGCCAGCAGTCAGGCAGCACCGGCCTCTACCCTCCCATCTCTTTTGCGCTTTTTCGTACTTGCTTGTACCCGGTGCACGACCTTTCACTACTTTTCCGTACCCGGTGCACCACCTTTCACTACTTTTCCGTACCTGGTGCACCACCTTTCGCTATTTTTTCGTACCCGGTGCACCACCTTTCGCTACTATTTCTAATGTGAGCCTAGGGATGCTAATATGAGTTCTACACTAAAAATTTTCATTATCTGCTTATTTTAACCATGCTTGAAATTCGAGTTTGCTTGAGGACAAGCAAAGTTCTAAGTGTGGGATACTTGATATCGCGTAAAAAGTCATGTTTTTACTACTGATATCTCTCTCATTCTAGAATGATTCTTGGCATTTTAAACTCAAAACCAACACAAATCAATGATATTATGCCAAGATGGTCAAAACAAGGTTGCACGATAAAAATCAAGCAAAACGGATGAAAAACGAAGATTCCACAGACGTTTGAAGATTCAAGGCGTCAAAACGAGATTACAAGACAAAAGTGACCATCATCAACGTCCATCTCTCCCAAGATGTTCGTTTTCAAATTACGAATCCAACAGAAGAAGAATCAACAAAAACGGATAAAGAATGAAGATTCTACGCCCGTCGGAAGATCCAAATGATTCGTACCCAATATCTGGAGATAGGAGACATATTTTTGGGATATCTTTACAACAAAGTCTTCGTTTTTGAATTATGAATCCAATGCAAAGAATCAACGCAAACGGACGCATAACGAAGAAGATACGTACGAATTAAGCAACGCAACGAAAGACGACGGACCGGGGCGGGTGGCAGCCGGCCGCCGCCGGCCAACAGCCAGCCTCCGCCGGCCAGCAGCTAGGCGGTGCCGGCCTCCACCCTCCCATCTCTTTTGCGCTTTTTCATCCTAGATTGTACCCGGTGCACCACCTTTCGCTACTTTTCCGTACCCGGTGCACCACCTTTCACTACTTTTTCTAATGTGAGTCTAGGGATGCTAATGTGAGCCATATTTTCCCTATAATTACAGCCCCTAGGCCTCCATTTGAAGATGTCCCATATGCATTAGGCATAATTCTCTCTTTATTTTCTCATTCTATTTTTTTACTTCAAAACTAGTGTTAGGCTAGTTAAGGAGCTTGTTCAAAGTAGAACGAAAGCTAGGGAACATTTTGTAATCTTTGGTGTACGCTTGGAGTTAAGCTTATTAATTCAAGTCTATTCCTTCTCGCATTATAATCCGGGTTCTTTCTATCCTATTCTATCTTAATTAAATATGTATGCTTTAATTATGCTAGAATTAGTTTGTGCCATGATTAGCGAGTAGATTACTATTGTATTTGTTGTGATGTAGTTAGCATATATAATTGTGAGATGACTTTGAATATGTCATGAAATAATACGACGGCCCCTATTTTACTGTTTACTCGGTATAGTGCTGGAAATGCTTTTAAGCAAAGTACATACGTATGGAAGCCGGTAACGACCGAAGGTAGTTGTATTATGGATCGACATTATAAAACGGAAACTTTATGAACGGACTTACCCTATGATTTTAAACCTAAAACTTATATTCGCCTTTCGATTAACAAACGTGATTGTAACCCTGTAAAGAGGAGTCGTGAACCTTGATACTTGGTCAATAGTTATCTGTGTAAAAACTATGTTTTTAACTGTAACGTCATGCAAGCATCATAAAATGAAATGTGATTACATGGACTTTCCATGAGTATTGTACACTTTCGATCACAATGTACTTATCATGTGAACATGGCGAAGCAATTAACTTCACAATGGAAACATCGGTAAACGATTAAATACACTGTGAATCACCATAGTATTTTCCGACATGGTCTGGGTTTAACTTTATGCAAAAAGCAGTCAACATTTTAATTAGCATTTTAATTAGATTAGTTAATTTAGATTAGATTAGAGTAGGTAGGCTACAGGCTAAATAACCATTTATGAAAACCTAGGGATTTGTTAATTGTAATGAGAAAGGCAAGTTTGGAATCTAAATTACACTGATATCCTTTCCTTAAAATATGAAACCAAAAGTAAGATACGCAAGAACCTTGAACGTTTTCCCCTGTTTATCATTCTTAAGTTTCATTAATAGGAATTGGTTAATAAGTCCGAACATAAATTCTAAGTTAATTGTTTAATGGATTTGAAATCTTTATGGTATTAAGAAAGGTCAGATTTGTAATGACATGCTACTCTATTCCTTCGCCCACAAGCGAATACGTTCAATAATACGGGTCACTGACTCTCTCACAGGAGAGTGTGAAGAGTTGAGAATCGTCTGTCTGATCAGAATCATGATACCTTAGTTCCTCGTGACATATTAGTTGATAACCGACTAATAGGGAACTTATTGGTTATACCACTGGGTGTTGAATCCACTAAACATTTCCAATTTAGATAATCGTTTTCCCATAAGAGTCATCATCCCACATTATTAGCTAACGAACTCACAACAAATACTACTTTTATTATCTGATTTATTATTATACTTTTATTTGCTTTATTTAGTTTACTTAGTTAACTGAACCAAACCCCCAACGCACTCTTTTAAAACCTTTACTAGAAAAGAAAGATTGATTGGATCACCTCCGTTTCAATTCGGTTTCTCTTTAAGAACGACTCTAGGTCATACTTACCATCTACTAGCCTTTGGTTCAGTATTAGTAAGTCATACTTAGACCCCAACAAATATAAATTTAAAACAAACCGATCACGATCCGTACGTCGTCCTCATACGACGCTTCGGGCAGCGTCAAGTTTTTGGCGCCGCTACCGGGGAGACTAGCTGTCCGATACAGAGGCCCAACCAATCCCAATTCTAGTAAACCCTTAGGATAAAACCTTCGAAAAAAAACAAGTATTTACTTTCTTGTCTTTCCCTTTTAGTGTATGACCTATTCCCCTAGGTCTGCACCACTGTTTAATTTCCCTGATCCATAACTTATAATACGTACCATTCGACGAGAAAAGAAGCAATCCGCACTAAAACAAGCAATGGCTGAACGTATCACTCTCGTTGACAACAGTAAACCCTCTATCGAAGGAAGAGGAGGACCAATTCTCTACCCTGAAACCCCTGGTCAATCTTTCGAGCTTAAGCACCACATCATCCAACTAATCCAAAACCACTGTCAATTCCATGGATTACCAAATGATGATCCAAACTCTCACCTCGACAAGTTCATATCTCTTTCAAACTCCTACAAACAAAACGGAGTTAATCAAGACACAATCCGTTTGTATCTTTTCCCTTATTCGCTCACACATCATGCGCAAACATGGTTTGAAGGTTTAGAGACCGGCTCTATCCCTTCATGGACGGTGATGGCGACAAAGTTTCTAACCAAGTACTTTCCGCCTTCTAAACAAACCAAACTTCGAAATAACATCATGAATTTCCACCAAGCTTTTGATGAGTCATTATACAACGCATGGGAACGATTCAAATGAGCCTTGAAGAAATGCCCTAATCACCGACTCGACAAATCCGCACAATTGTGTACCTTTTATAATGGTTTAGACCCTAACCACTGAACCACCCTCGACGCTGCCGCACAAGGAAGCTTCATGGTAAAGACCGACGAAGAAGGATGGAACCTTATAGAGAACATGACTATGCATCACCATGATTGGAATTCTGGAGATCACTCAACATCTTCAGCACCTCTCGCCGCATCAAATCCAATTCCAGTCGAAGCAATTAAGGTATTAACGGAGAAAATGGACTCACTCGTCAAACAGTTTGGAGAACTTAAGAAACAACAGCACCAAGTACACCAAGTGCAAGTCTGTCAACACTGCACCAACCTGCAACAACCTGGTGAATACCAAGTTGAATACGAAGAAGTAGATGGCACCGTCTACTATGCTCAGTTTCCTGCTCGACAACAAAATTTTCCACCCGGTTTCAATCAAAACAACAACCAACCTAGAGGACCTCCATTCCAACCAAGAAACAACCAACCATACCAACCCCGATACCCACCTAGATACCCACCTTACCCACAACAATCACAACCTTCTTATAACCAACCCCTCGCACTTCCTGCACCCACTTTCGACACAAACCAAACCTCTGAACAACCTGCAAAGACAAATGCCCCAGCTTCAAGTTCAGATGATGCCTTCACCTAGTTCATGCAAGGTCAACACCTGCTCAACCAAAAGACGTCCGCCAGACAAGATCAAGCCGACCTCTTTATGAGAAATCAATTGGCTGTGCTAAAGAATTTGGAAGCTCAGATTGGACAATTGGCACAACGTCTTGATAATAGACCCAGAGGAAGCTTGCCTAGCAACACGGTTCACAACCCACATGTTGAGGAAGCAAAGCAACTTACTACCACCAAGGAAGCATCTACTACACCACCAGCTGCTGTTCCAGTAAAAGAGGAAGAACCAAAGATCAAGATACCAGCTGTGGAAACCACTCCCACCATAAACAAAGAGGTTAGGATCCCTTACCCCGCTAGACTTAAAGCTCCACCCAAGAAATTATCATCCTTTAAGCTAGATGGAAAATTCCTTGATACCATGTCTAGAGTTCCCAGTCGAAATAAGTACATTAGGAAATTGCTATCCACTAAGGATAAACTGCCCAAAGTAAACAATATTCCCTTTAGTTCTGAAACCTCAACCCTACTTAAGAATAGCCTTCCTGAAAAACTAGGAGACACCGGTAGATTTACACTCCCTTGTTCTATTTACCAATCCGGAGAAATAAGCGCCTTAGCCGACTTAGGAGCCAGCATTAACCTTATGCCCTACTCCTTGTTTAAGAGGCTGGAACTTGAAAACTTGAAACCCACTAAGATGACCGTCCAGCTAGCTGATCAATCTGTTAGATACCCAAAAGGGATAGCTGAGAACGTTCTAGTTCAAGTTAACAAATTCTTCTTTCCAACGGATTTCATGGTAATGGATATCCACGAGGACATAAACATCCCGATTATCCTTGGAAGACCATTCATGAACACAGCTAGAGCAGTAATTGATGTGTATAACCACACGATTGTATTACGATCACATGGTGAAAGCATCACTTACAAGATCGACCAACCGGAATGCACTCCAGAAGAAGAAGAATGCTATGCTATATCAACAGGCAGAATTTTTTTCGATGACTAATCAGAACCAGAGGAAGAGCAACATTTCACTCAATCATCAGTTTTCATCTCAGAAGACTATGAAGAAGCAGAGGAAGAAATAGAATCTGAAAACGAAGAACCTGAAGAAGAGGAAGAAGAAACAGAGGAGGAGGAAGAAATCGAAGAAGAAGAAGAGGAAAAAATGGAGGAAGATGAAGATCAAGCTGATTCACCACAGATGGTTGAAGTAAAAAGAATACAAGAATGCAAAGAATACACTTCATCAGAAGAATCAAAAATCCACCATGAGCTCAGATCCACTCATCTCAAAAGAATGGAAAACATTCTCGACTCTTATCTCGATCCATCGAAACCATTTACCAGAACCCGACTCCGGGACATAGATACTTTCGAAGAAGAACTCCGATCATCATAGCACCCGGACCTGTATGCTAAACTTCTATAAAGAATTTCTGCATATAAGTCACGACAACCAGAAAGCTTCGTTGGAGAAAACCTTCCAAACACCATCACAGAAGTCAGAACCATCGAAATCGGCAGTACTCAACCTTTCAACAATGCACCCTCAGATGAAGAATTCCACCAATTCCCAGATTCACGAGATGAAGATTCCGACTACAAGAGTGTCGAATTTGATGGCGATTTTTTGACGTCACTATCGATGAACGCTCTATTCCAAAAACCCCTCTTGCTCCACCAAATTCCTCCATCATCACAGCTGAGAGATTAGAGATTCCGCTCATTGATACTCACCAAGACATGATCGAACTAATTGATGAATACACCGATGTGCGCATCATTGTAGAGGCTATCAAAGAGTCAACCAATGAATACAACACCACTCAGAGACACTTGATAAGGCAGATTGAACGAGAATACGATTCATATGTCACCAATTATGGAGAACCAGTGCCCCAAACTTTGCTCAGACATATCCAAGAGTTCTCCGATTCCCTTCAAGAACAAGTCACCAGAGAATCTCAACAGCCAAAAAGACCAGACTACCCAATGGGAGAAGTCGAGTTCTGCAGCAACCAAAGGCAAATATACCAAAAACTATATTGTGCCTTAGCCGGATCAGCTTTTCCCTACTCATCAAGTCAGAAGGCTATACTTGCATCAATGAGAACCCATCTTGAAAGAGCTACTGGAAATCCGCATAATTATGCTGACATAAGAATGGTGAGAGATCTTAGAAGCCTTATAGATCTCATCGAAACTAGAGAACATCTCACAACTTCAGAAAACTTCAGGATCGTCATTCACTCCACTATTGGTCATCACGTTGAACTAATAGTTGATGAACTAAGTCAAGCAGCATTCGAAGAAAACACTTGTGACATTCTAACACATTATTGGCACATGTCACCAGTCAACTTAGCATCCTATGTAATAGATCGACTGCATGGAATGTATGAGGAAGAAGACGTAGAAATTGACGCTTACCGTAACGAATATCGTGAAATATTCAGCAAGCTAACCTATGTCTTCACTGACTCGGATTTTCCCTTCAACCGCGAACAACATCAACTCATCAGACAAGTATGCCAAGCCACTAGATCCTTCAGAGGAGACCCATTGGCCAATGATTTTGAAGAAGTGAAAACTGAATTCATGGCTTTAATAACCTCAATAGGCAGAAACCACCCACAGCGTGAAATTGTTCAAACTCACACCTGCACTCGAATCGACCCTAACAGACCAGTCACAAGGGCAGTTTGATACATCAGCTATGGGATGGCAATCCTCGACAGATTAGCCACTGATCACTTCAAGAGCTTCAGAATGGAATCCACCACTCTACCAACTCTCATTACTAACATGATAGAACAGTTTCTGCGATACTTTCCTCCATGATACGCCCTACCTAGGAACCACAGTGACCACTCTAGCACCACGGATGCATCCAGCATCATCTGAAGAAGAAAGGACTAAGTCGAGCTCTCAACTTTAAAAGAGCGCTTCTCGGGAGGCAACCCGTGTTTTTACATTTATGCAATTTTACTTTCCAAGAAGTGATGAAATCTCCGACTATCTTTCACACTTGGATCATACAAAGCATGCTCCAGCTTGCAAGAAAATATCAACACCAGAAGAATAGTATATCCGACGTGTTCACACCTACGAGGCCAATCACAAGAAGACTTGATCAAGAATGCACCAAGGAAGACGAAATCCGGCACATGCAACCCAAGGAACACTGCAACCACCGGGGAGTACTTCTATACCGTCTCTTTCATTTGTTTAAATGTATCATATCCATTATGCTTATCACTAAGTGTGGGATTCAAACCCAAAACACACCACTAAAAGAATACGTTTTAGATGTTTAAATTCCTAAGTGTGGGATTTTCACCCCAGTAGAGTTTAGATTATAAACATCGAGGACGATGTTCCTTTAAGTGTGGGATAGCAGTAGTTACACTACTGTAAAATGGATAATGGTATATGCTTGATTCTAAGTCGTTGCTCTTTAAGACCATGCTTCTCCAATAAGTAAACAAATTTTTTCAAAATTAAGTTAAAAATATGTTGAAAATGAAATTTTTTAGACAAAGAATGATTTACCATGGAGAAGAAGGATAAATGAAATACAAATTCCTTTGGAAAATTAGTTTAGTAATCCCATAAAGAGCATCGCATGACTAGGCACACAACAACCCAACTTTCAATTCGTGAGGTATCTTGAGCCATATAAAAAGCATTTACTTTTAATGCTTCACTTCTTTGATTCTTGAGTGTGCCGATGTATGCGTTTAGAATCAGAACTTGCTCCTGTTATGCATTTCGAATCCAAATTGGTTAGTGAAAAGGAGATTGAATCACATCATTCTAAAACCCATCCATATACCCATACACCCATACTCCCAAGAAAAATAGACACGTTACCCCTACTTTCTCAAAAAGCATCCCCCAAACTTTGAAACAAAGTTCCAAAGATGAACGATGAGAAATCGCAAGGAGACGACGTCGAAAAAAAGAATTCAAGAAAGAAAAATCTGAAGAAAAGGAAATCAATAGGAGAAAAAGACTCCTTCCGCAAACACCAAAAAGGCGTCAATCCCCAAAAAATCCCAACTTCAACAAAAAGAAACCCATCAAAAACCCTACAAAACCCCCTCTCATTCCATAAACACTCCGCTTCTAAAAACCCTGCGTCACTTCCCCTAGAATGATTGTGGCTAGATCGACTTCGCACTCACTAGAAGGTAACGATTTGATTCTCGATCAAGCCTATGATGATAAATGATAAATGACTGGCGTTCTGAGTGATTGATAATATTAGAATAGGAAACCCTAAACACTTTTGAGTTATTTGAGTGACCACCTAGAGAGGATCGTCTAGTCATGTATCCAAGATCAAAGATCAAAAGCATGCTCTCACAGATTACAACCCTGCTCTTTCAAAGAACGAATATTATATTTTTCAAAACCCCCCTTAGTAAAAAGTTCTACACTAAAAATTTTCATTATCTGCTTATTTTAACAATGCTTGAAATTCGAGTTTGCTTGAGGACAAGCAAAGTTCTAAGTGTGGGATACTTGATATCGCGTAAAAAGTCATGTTTTTACTACTGATATCTCTCTCATTCTAGAATGATTATTGGCATTTTAAACTCAAAACCAACACAAATCAATGATATTATGCCAAGATGGTCAAAACAAGGTTGCACGATAAAAATCAAGCAAAACGGATGAAAAACGAAGATTCCACAAACGTTTGAAGATTCAAGGCGTCAAAATGAGATTACAAGACAAAAGTGACCATCATCAACGTCCATCTCTCCCAAGATGTTCGTTTTCAAATTACGAATCCAACAGAAGAAGAATCAACAAAAACGGATAAAGAATGAAGATTCTACGCCCGCCGGAAGATCCAAATGATTCGTACCCAATATCTGGAGATAGGAGACATATTTTTGGGATATCTTTACATCAAAGTCTTCGCTTTTGAATTATGAATCCAACGCAAAGAATCAACGCAAACGGATGCATAACGAAGAAGATACGCACGAATTAAGCAACGCAATGAAAGACGACGGACCGGGGCGGGTGGCAGCCGGCCGCCGCCGGCCAACAGCCAGCCGCCGCCGGCCAGCAGCTAGGCGGCGCCGGCCTCCACCCTCCCATCTCTTTTGCGCTTTTTCATCCTTGATTGTACCCGGTGCACCACCTTTCGCTACTTTTCCGTACCCGGTGCACCACCTTTCGCTACTTTTTCTAATGTGAGTCTAGGGATGCTAATGTGAGCCATATTTTCCCTATAATTACAGCCCCTAGGCCTCCATTTGAAGATGTCCCATATGCATTAGGCATAATTCTCTCTTTATTTTCTCATTCTATTTTTTTACTTCAAAATTAGTGTTAGGCTAGTTAAGGAGCTTGTTCAAAGTAGAACGAAAGCTAGGGAACATTTTGTAATCTTTGGTGTACGCTTGGAGTTAAGCTTATTAATTCAAGTCTATTCCTTCTCGCATTATAATCCGGGTTCTTTCTATCCTATTCTATCTTAATTAAATATGTATGCTTTAATTATGCTAGAATTAGTTTGTGCCATGATTAGCGAGTAGATTACTATTGTATTTGTTGTGATGTAGTTAGCATATATAATTGTGAGATGACTTTGAATATGTCATGAAATAATATGACGGCCCCTATTTTACTGTTTACTCGGTATAGTGCTGGAAATGCTTTTAAGGAAAGTACATACGTATGGAAGCCGGTAACGACCGAAGGTAGTTGTATTATGGATCGACATTATAAAACGGAAACTTTATGAACGGACTTACCCTATGATTTTAAACCTAAAACTTATATTCGCCTTTCGATTAACAAACGTGATTGTAACCCTGTAAAGAGGAGTCGTGAACCTTGATACTTGGTCAATAGTTATCTGTGTAAAAACTATGTTTTTAACTGTAACGTCATGCAAGCATCATAAAATGAAATGTGATTACATGGACTTTCCATGAGTATTGTACACTTTCGATCACAATGTACTTATCATGTGAACATGGCGAAGCAATTAACTTCATAATGGAAACATCGGTAAACGATTAAATACACTGTGAATCACCATAGTATTTTCCGACATGGTCTGGGTTTAACTTTATGCAAAAAGCAGTCAGCATTTTAATTAGATTAGTTAATTTAGATTAGATTAGAGTAGGTAGGCTACAGGCTAAATAACCATTTATGAAAACCTAGGGATTTGTTAATTGTAATGAGAAAGGCAAGTTTGGAATCTAAATTACACTGATATCCTTTCCTTAAAATATGAAACCAAAAGTAAGATACGCAAGAACCTTGAACGTTTTCCCCTGTTTATCATTCTTAAGTTTCATTAATAGGAATTGGTTAATAAGTCCGAACATAAATTCTAAGTTAATTGTTTAATGGATTTGAAATCTTTATGTGTGACATCCGTCAAAATCTCAGGTCATTACCACACTCGAATCTTAAATTTACAGCATTCCTTCTATCCTAGTGAAACTTAAGGTTATGACTTCTTAGGTCTACTAAAGCCATAGAATGACTTAGAGATTGCTTAGTGAACCTTAAATTCCGTTAGACATATTAATTTAGGCTATGAAGTGCCAAATTAAACAATGAAAAACTTATCTCCTTATGCTTCAACAAAATCCTTATTGAATCGCAAACCGAAATTCCCGTGACTCGACAACATGAACTTAATCGGATAAATAACTCATGAACATCAAACTTAGACAAATTCAATGATTAAAATCCATATCAAGAACTTAGAAAATAAAATCTTATAACTCAAATATTAATCACCAAAACATCACAAAATAAACCTCTTAACATACAAATACTTACACACCTTTAATATAAACTAAATATACAACTTTAATACATATATATAAAAAAAAAAATTAATCAATCACCCCCCTCCCCTCCAAAAAGCCGCCCCCCCCCCCCCCCTCACATTTTAAATCTTTTATCTTACCAACACTTTCATTACTTCCTTCATTTTTCCCAAAACACCTACTTTCACTCTCTTCAATTCTCTCTCAAAAAAATACACACTTCTTCTCTCCAAAACCCTCTCAAAAATCAGTCACATTCAAGCCTTAAACCCAGATTTTTAAGAGTGTTCATCACCAAATAAGAACAAGAAAGGTAATCTATATCATCTACACTCATCTATCTTTCATTTTCTTGCATTTTCCTTCATAAAATTCGGATTATAAGCCTTTTCCATGGCTAAAATCCTCATGCAAAGCTTAATGTTTGTAGATTATCTCTTTTCACATCTTTATGTGTTAATAGAAAGAGTAATCCATGATCAAACCAAAAAAATCAAGTGAAAATCGATTATTGTTGTGATATTGTTAAAATCTTGTTCATCTATATGTTAAATCTTGAATTTTTATGTTAATAATCATCTCTAATATATCATGGATGTATTTCAACACCATGTATGTGTTAGAACATGGATTTAAAGATCAAAAGATGATAATCTTCCTTATTTCATGTTTGGTGTTCATTATTTTGAATGAAACACTCAAACATGAGTTTACAACTTTCTGTCCAGAAGGGTTCTTCCACTTCAACGATTTTTATAAAAATCATTTCTACATGAAAATGGACGTATTTATAGTCTAGAATCAAGTTCTGGAAGTTATCTTTCCAACAACATAAGTCTCATGTTATTATGAGTTCATTTGATATTTTTTATAATTTTTGTGAATAGAGATATATAATCTGTTAGATTAAGGTAGAAACTTTCCTCTCAATGTTTTAATCATAACTGGAGCATTACAACTCCAAATGACTTGAAACCAGCGCCAAAAGTTTACAAATTTCATTGGCTACAACTTTCAAGAGACCACTTTTATTGATTCCTTGTACATTTTGTACAAAAATAATTATTGCATGCATGTGTTCAGATCTGACCTTAGATGGTAAAAGTAAAAATAATAAATACTTGGACTTCACTAAAATCCCTGGAAACATTACAGTAGATAGATATCATATTGAAGATGATCTTTGATTTTTGCCTTATTTTATTTCGGTTCATAAGTATTTTTAATAAATTAAACCAACTGAGGTAATTTTCTGGAAATAAGAATATGGACTGATTTTGGTAAAAGTTAAAAACCGACACTTGCGGACTTGTTACTTAAGGAAAGACTAACTCTTTTTGACCCATAAATATGTTTAAGGATTGAGTAAAAGTCTCGGGTAAAACCGAGAAGGTTTGACCGAGTCAACAATAATCGGTCCCGATTTTGAAAACGGGAAATTTACTATTTTTGGGAATGAATGATAACCAAAAGGGGTTCGGGCGTCTTATGATGTATTTATTGATTTGTGTGTTGTTAACCATAATTTGGAAGGAACCAAAGTTCCAAAGCTCAAAACATTATGATTCTAAGACACTAACAATCGTGAGATATTATACACTTGTATAATCATTATTATATTCTATGCGATTATTGGACACTAACAAACTTCAAAAGCAAACAAACCATGTTGGCACTTTGTAATCTAAATACTTAGTTAAGCAATCCTAACAAACCTAAATTACCAAGGAACTAATTAGAAACCTCGTGTTCATAGGTCTTGGATAGGAGTCATACCCGATAAGCACGCGCGCTACGTTCATCGTTTACTCATACGCTCAATTGTGAGTTTTCACAGCCCCTTTTTACTTGTTTATTATTTTGGGGTGAAAAGCATGATCTCGAACTTTAACTAAATTGGTTGTACTCTTTATGGACTTGTTGAACTTTTGCTATACTATTTATGCGAATTGGTATATACTATTGTTATGCTTGAGTACTATCGTGCTAAAGTCCCCGGAAATACAGTTTACACTACTTATTAACTCGTCCGAGAGCCAGACGAGCCGTTGATATTTATGGATAGCGCTATTTAGGGGGAAACCACTCCTCACTCACACTGGTCGTGAGTGCATAGCATCACCTTACTCATGTTAGCGATAGAACATGGAGCTTGAGGCATGTGTCGGTTGAATCGGTTAAGTAGTGGCCTCAATTGCATTAACACTCTTGTATATTACCTTTCATATTCGCAACTATTACAACCAATCATTTTATTTATGTCTCTTAGGAGCAAAACTTTTCGTTCAATTAATTGTGACATTAAACCTGTGAACTCACCAACTATGACCATAGTTGACCCTTTTGTTTTATCATGCTTTTCAGGCGAACGACAGTAAGGTGCATTCTAGGAGTACTCTTGCATGGATGCATACTCATATGCGTTTGCTTCACTTTGAATTATGACTATCTTTTGGAAACCTTTATGAACTTGGTGTAATCTCTTTTGAAACTATGGGTTGAACTTGTAATAACTTGTAATACTTTCTACAAATTATGTATGGTGTTGCTTCTATATCTTATGCATTGTTACCCGGTACTGTTACATCTCGTGTTTCCGCTTTAGCAGGGTGTGACAGGTTTGGTATCAGAGCCTAAGGTTATAGAGAATGCCGGTTTTTCCAAACGAAAACCCCAACTATAACCAACATTTTTTAAATAATATTTTCTTAAAACACCAAAAGTATTACCAGTTTAACTAAACCGAGCATATAACTAGTATAACTAACCCGTGTGTTGCATTATTAGACCTCAATTAGACATAGCCTGATCACCTATGTTTAATTTAGGTAAGATTATGCGAGACACGGAGTAGGTATACTGTGATTATGTTCGATGTTCTTTCCCATTTAAACCTATGAAAAGCAAACGTTGTGTGAGTGCATTGCATATTGTAGGCATCTATAGTAGCACTATTAGTAACTAAGTACATCTTTAGGAACTAAGTCATCTTTTTGTACAGACTTACCATGTCACACTCCTCACTGCACGCTCTAGGATCAGCTGATGATTCTGGTTACTACACTGGTCGCCCCCGCGACAACCCACCGAGATACGAGCCAGAGGAGGATCCCTCTGAGGAGGAACCCTTTGAGGAGGACCCCTCTGAGGACCCAGAGTCAGAAAATGAAGTTAGCAGCCGAGAGGCCACCAGGGTAACTACTAGGATGACCCCGACACCCGTCTCACCCCAGCCACCTCAGAATGGTGTGCGATCGAGGGCCACTGCTCGTATGAGCGTTGCCCCTCCTGTTAGGTTTGCAGTCAGAGATTTCCCTCCAGGAACAGGACCTTCCCGACCTTCAGGAAATGTACCCCCTGAGACTGTTTCTGGGATCCCGATTTCACGAGATCCCAACATGACTTTCTGGTTAGCACGCAGGGTAGACGGTATAACTCACGAGCTTCAGGCTCATAGGGCTAGCATTGTCCATCATGGACAGATGTTGGGTAATACTATAGACCTAACCGAGCGGTTGATTTATCGGGTGAGCGATGCTCGGGACACAGCGAGTACGGCGATATTTTGGTGCAGAGTGTTAGCAGGGCTCACGTTTCTTTTGGCCGCAATACTTGTTTGGGGAGTTTGGTTTAAAGTGTAGTGCTTGTAGCATGCGTCAACTTTTAAAATTTAGTGAATGTATTTTATTTCAGTTATTTATGAAGGATTGTAATGTAATGGTTGATCCAAATTTTGAAACTCTACATTATTAATGGAAAAACCTTATTTTGCTTACTTTATATGACTGTGGTAGTTACTTACACACTTACTTGAAAGTAAAACTTTTACCATAGCTTAGTTTTGAATAATTACTAATATATTAAAGTTGTAACTATACAAATATGCAATACAAGCACTAACCAATAGCCTTTACCAGACTTAGAATCATGCCTCTAAGGAGAAACACAGACAACGTAGCTGAACAAGTAACTCGAGAACTTAACGCGGCACTACCTAACCTCGTTGCTCAAATCACCGCGGGTATCAATGCAGCTCAAGGGAACCCGGGAGGACAAACTACCAACAACAATCAAGGATGCAGCTACAAATCCTTCATGTCGTGTCGTCCCAAGGAATTCTTCGGGACAGAAGGTGCTGTTGGGCTGTTATCCTGGATTGAAAGCATAGAGTCAGTGCTCCACATCAGCAAATGCTCACCGGGAAACCAAGTTGAATATGCGTCGTGCATGTTTCAAGGAAGAGCTTTGACATGGTGGAATAACCAGATTCAGACCCGTGGTCGCGTAGCTGCGTATAACCTTTCATGGGAGGAATTGAAGAAGTTGTTGATAGAAGAGTACTGTCCAAAAGATGCGCTCCAGAAATTGGAATCTGAATTCTGGAACCATGTCATGGTTGGGACTGACATCGATAAGTACACTGCCCGATTTCATGAGCTTGCAAGGCTAGTGCCCCACATGGTTACCCCAGAGGAGAAGAAAGTGGACCGGTACATATGGGGTTTGGCCCCAGAAATTCGAGGGATGGTTACCTCGGCGAATCCATCAACCATTCAGTCGGCTGTGGTCTTGGCTAACCGTCTGACCAATGATGTGATTAGATCAGGCGGATCGTCGAAAGGGAAAGATGGTGGAAAAAGGAAGCTGGAAAACCAACAAAGGAACAGGGGCGGTGGTAACCCGGATAAGAAGCAAGTGGTGACGAAAAACTATGGTGTGGTTGCCCAAGGACCGAAGCAATACAACGGTCCGCATCCAAAATGCAACAAGTGCAACTTTCACCACTCAGGAAATTGTCCGGTGTGCGACAAGTGTAAACGGGCAGGCCACTATGCTAAGTATTGTAGGAATGGTAATGGGAGTGATGGGCAAAAGGCAGCATGCTTTGAGTGTGGAAGCCAGGACCATCTCAAAAACACTTGCCCAAGGCTGATTAGAGCTCCTAATAACAATGCTGGAAATCAAAGGGGCCCAGTGCGGGGACGGGCATTTGTCATTGGAACTGAGGAAGCGAGGCAGGATCCGAACGCTGTGACAGGTACATTCCTCTTAAACAATCACTACGCGTCTGTACTATTTGACTCTGGGGCAGAGAGAAGTTTTGTCTCACTAGAGTTTAGGCCACTGATTAACTTAAAGTCAGACAAACTAAAGGAGATCTATATTATCGAATATGCTAATGGACATGAATTTGAGGCTAGGGACATAATTTTAGGTTGTACCTTGGACCTAGCTGATAAGTCATTCAATATCGACCTAATTCCAATTGAACTGAAGAGTTTCGATGTAGTGGTGGGTATGGACTAGCTCGCCAAGGTCCGAGCAGAGATTGTCTGTTTTGAAAAGGTCATCCGAATACCTCTACAAGACGGAGAAACTCTTGCTGTGCAGGGAGATAAACCCGGCCGAGAGCTAAAAATTGTGTCGACCATAAAGATGCGTAAGTATCTGAAGAAAGAGTGCCATGCATTTCTGGCTCACGTGGTAGAAAAGAAATCGAAGGAGAAAAGTATCCAAGATATCCCTGTGGTTAGAGATCACCCTGAAGTTTTCCCGGAAGATTTGCCTGGACTTCCCCCGTCAAGGCAAGTCGAATTTCGGATTGATCTAATTCCAGGGGCAGCACCTGTAGCTAAAGCGCCATATCGTTTGGCACCGGCTGAGATGCAGGAGCTGTCAGAGCAATTACAAGAACTTTTGAGCAAAGGATTGATTCGACCAAGCTCATCGCCCTAGGGAGCTCCCGTCCTCTTTGTCAAAAAGAAAGATGGGTCATTCTGGATGTGTATTGATTACAGGGAACTAAACAAGTTAACTATTAATAATCGATACCCTCTTCCCCGAATAGATGATCTATTTGATCAGCTACAAGGCGCATCCTATTTTTCAAAAATCGATCTACGATCTGGATACCATCAGGTGAGTGTGCGCGAGGAAGACATCCCTAAGACAGCCTTTAGAACGCGTTATGGGCACTACGAATTCCTAGTAATGCCCTTCGGACTAACAAACGCACCGGCAGTTTTCATGGACTTGATGAATAGGGTGTGCAGACCATACCTAGATAAGTTCATGATTGTGTTCATCGATGACATATTAATTTACTCGCGAAGTAAGAGTGACCACGAACACCATTTGAAGTTGATACTGGAACTACTCAAGGACCAGAAACTGTACGCTAAGTTCTCAAAGTGCGAGTTTTGGCTTCGAGAGGTACACTTTCTTGGTCATGTGGTCAACGAAAAAGGAATCCAGGTGGACCCAGCTAAGATTGAGGCGATTAAGAAGTGGGAGGCCCCGAGGACCCCTACGGAAATTCGTCAATTTCTGGGATTGGCTGGTTACTACCGAAGATTCATTGAGAACTTTTCAAAAATCGCCAAGCCATTAACAGAATTGACCCAAAAGGCGAAGGAGTTTGTTTGGGGTAAAATGCAGGAAGAAGCATTCCAAACACTAAAGCATTACCACACTCGTATACTGTGATGCGTCACACCAGGGATTGGGATGTGTGCTGATGCAAAAGAACAAAGTCATCGCTTATGCATCGAGGCAGCTCAAGGAGCATGAGAAGAACTATACAACACACGACTTGGAGCTAGGAGATGTAGTCTTTGCCCTTAAGATCTGGAGACACTATCTGTATGGTGCAAAATGCATTGTGTATACTGACCATAAGAGTCTTCAGCATATCTTTGACCAGAAAATGCTCAACATGAGACAGAGAAGGTGGGTAGAATTGCTTAGTGATTACGATTGTGAGATCAAGTATCATCCGGGCAAGGCAAACGTAGTAGCTGATGCTCTAAGTAGGAAGGAAAGGTTACGACCCTCACGGGTACGAGCTTTGGGAATGTTGGTTCAGACAAGTTTGAAAACTCGGATCCTTGATGCTCAAAGGGAAGCATTAAGATCTGAAAATATAAAGAATGAGACTCTGCATAACCTAGAGCAGAAATTTGAGATTAAGACTGATGGAATTCGTTACTTCAAGGAGAGGGCATGGATTCCGAGAACCGACAACTTAAGAGATGTCATTATGGATGAAGCCCATAGATCAAGCTATTCGATTCACCCAGGAGCTGATAAGATGTACAAGGATTTAAGGGAATACTATTGGTGGCCAGGGATGAAGAAAGATATCGCTCTGTATGTTGGGAAATGTTTGACATGTTCTAAAGTCAAAGCAGAGTATCAGAAACCATCCGGTTTGTTACAACAGCCGGAAATTCCCCAATGGAAGTGGGAGCAGATATCAATGGATTTTATAACCAAGTTGCCCAGGACGACAAGGGGACATGACTCGATTTGGGTCATAGTGGATCGGTTGACGAAGTCTGCGCATTTTCTCCCGGTCCGAGAAGATTACAAGATGGAAAAGCTAGCACGGATCTATATAGATGAAATTGTTGCACGTCACGGAATACCTCTTTCCATCATTTCAGATAGAGATAGTCATTTCACATCGCGCTTTTGGCAAATATTCCAGAAAACTCTGGGTACTCAACTAGATTTAAGTACTGCCTATCACCCCCAAACTGACGGACAAAGTGAGCGGACCATACAAACTTTGGAAGACATGTTGCGAGCTTGCGTGATCAACTTTGGAGGAAGTTGGGATACTCATTTGCCTTTGGTAGAATTCTCTTATAACAACAGCTATCACACTAGCATTAAGTGTGCGCCATTTGAAGCCTTATATGGGCGTAAATGCCGTTCACCACTTTGCTGGTTAGAGGCAGGTGATAGACAATTGACGAGACTCGACCTCATACAAGAAACAACTGACAAGATCACGACTATTAGGGAAAGGATGAAGACAGCCAGAAGTTGTCAGAAAAGCTATGCAGACAACCGTAGGAAACCTCTAGAGTTTCAAATCGGTGATAAAGTACTTCTAAAGGTGTTACCGTGGAAGGGCATAATCCACTTTGGAAAGCGAGGAAAACTAAGCCCGAGGTACATAGGACCCTTCGAGGTACTACAAAGGATTGGTCCGGTGGCTTACAGACTTAAACTGCTGCAAGAGCTCTGTAGCATTCACGACACCTTCCATGTTGCTAACCTGAAGAAATGCTGGTCCGATGAAACACTCGTCGTCCCTCTCGAGGAAATTCAGATTGACAATAAACTCCACTTCATAGAAGAACCACTCGAGATCATGGACCGCGAGGTCAAAAGGTTGAAGCAAAGCCGAATTCCCATTGTTAAGGTCCGATGGAATTCACGACGAGGTCCTGAATTCACATGGGAGCGTGAGGACCAATTTCGACACAAGTATCCGCATCTATTTCCGAGTGTATCGCCACCCTATGGGACGGATTGAATTTCGGGATGAAATTCATTTCAATGGTGGGATACTGTGACATCCGTCAAAATCTCAGGTCATTACCACACTCGAATCTTAAATTTACAGCATTCCTTCTATCCTAGTGAAACTTAAGGTTATGACTTCTTAGGTCTACTAAAGCCATAGAATCACTTAGAGATTGCTTAGTGAACCTTAAATTCTGTTAGACATATTAATTTAGGCTATGAAGTGCCAAATTAAACAATGAAAAACTTATCTCCTTATGCTTCAACAAAATCCTTATCGAATCGCAAACCGAAATTCCCGTGACTCGACAACGTGAACTTAATCGGATAGATAACTCATGAACATCAAACTTAGACAAATTCAATGATTAAAATCCATATCAAGAACTTAGAAAATAAAATCTTATAACTCAAATATTAATCACCAAAACATCACAAAATAAACCTCTTAACATACAAATACTTACACACCTTTAATATAAACTAAATATACAACTTTAATACATATATAAAAAAAAAAAATTAGTCAATCACCCCCCCCCCCCTCCAAAAAGCCGCCCCCCCCCCTCTCACATTTCAAATCTTTTATTTTACCAACACTTTCATTACTTCCTTCATTTTTCCCAAAACACCTACTTTCACTCTCTTCAATTCTCTCTCAAAAAACACACACTTCTTCTCTCCAAAACCCTCTCAAAAATAAGTCATATTCAAGCCTTAAACCCAGATTTTTAAGAGTGTTCATCACCAAATAAGAACAAGAAAGGTAATCTATATCATCTACACTCATCTATCTTTCATTTTCTTGCATTTTCCTTCATAAAATTCGGATTTTAAGCCTTTTCCATGGCTAAAATCCTCATGCAAAGCTTGATGTTTGTAGATTATCTCTTTTCACATCTTTATGTGATAATAGAAAGAGTAATCCATGATCAAACCAAAAAAATCAAGTGAAAATCGATTATTGTTGTGATATTGTTGAAATCTTGTTCATCTATATGTTAAATCTTGAATTTTTATGTTAATAATCATCTCTAATATATCATGATGTATTTCAACACCATGCATGTGTTAGAACATGGATTTAAAGATCAAAAGATGATAATCTTCCTTATTTCATGTTTGGTGTTCATTATTTTGAATGAAACACTCAAACATGAGTTTACAACTTTCTGTCCAGAAGGCTTCTTCCACTTCAAAGATTTTTATAAAAATTATTTCTTCATGAAAATGGATGTATTTATAGTCTAGAATCAAGTTCTGGAAGTTAACTTTCCAACCACATAAGCCTCATGTTTTTATGAGTTCATTTGATATTTTTTATAATTTTTGTGAATAGAGATGTATAATCTGTTAGATTAAGGCAGAAACTTTCCTCTCAATGTTTTAATCATAACTGGAGCATTACAACTCCAAATAACTTGAAACTAACGCCAAAAGTTTAAAATTTTCATTGGATACAACTTTCAAGCAGACCACTTTTATTGATTCCTTGTACATTTTGTACAAAAATAATAATTGCATGCATGTGTTCAGATCTGACCTCAGATGTTAAAAGTAAAAATAATAAATACTTGGACTTCACTAATATCTCTGGAAACATTACAGTAGATAGATAACATATTGAAGATGATCTGTGATTTTTTCCTTATTTTATTTCGGATCATAATTATTTTTAATAAATTAAACCAACTGAGGTAATTTTCTGGAAATAAGAATATGGACTGATTTTGGTAAAAGTTAAAAACCGACACTTGCGGACTTGTTACTTAAGGAAAGACTAACTCTTTTTGACCCATAAATATGTTTAAGGATTGAGTAAAAGTCTCGGGTAAAACCGAGAAGGTTTGACCGAGTCAACAATAATCGGTCCCGATTTTGAAAATGGGAAATTTACTATTTTTGGGAATGAATGATTAGCAAAAGGGGTTCGGGCGTCTTATGATGTATTTATTGATTTGTGTGTTGTTAACCATAATTTGGAAGGAACCAAAGTTCCAAAGCTCAAAACATTATGATTCTAAGACACTAACAATCGTGAGATATTATACACTTGTATAATCATTATTATATTCTATGCGATTATTGGACACTTACAAACTTCAAAAGCAAACAAACCATGTTGGCACTTTGTAATCTAAATACTTAGTTAAGCAATCCTAACAAACCTAAATTACCAAGGAACTAATTAGAAACCTCGTGTTCATAGGTCTTGGATA
Source organism: Pseudognaphalium luteoalbum (assembly GCA_963422505.1). Taxonomy (NCBI): domain Eukaryota; kingdom Viridiplantae; phylum Streptophyta; class Magnoliopsida; order Asterales; family Asteraceae; genus Pseudognaphalium; species Pseudognaphalium luteoalbum. Next base: position 82,858,201 of record OY730193.1, read on the forward strand.
GGAGTCATACCCGACAAGCACGCGCACTACATTCATCGTTTACTCATACGCTCAATTGTGAGTTTTCACAGCCCCTTTTTACTTGTTTATTATTTTGGGGTGAAAAGCATGATCTCGAACTTTAACTAAATTGGTTGTACTCTTTATGACTTGTTGAACTTTTGCTATACTATTTATGCGAATTGGTATATACTATTGTTATGCTTGAGTACTATCGTGCTAAAGTCCCCGGAAATACAGTTTACACTACTTATTAACTCATCCGAGAGCCAGACGAGCCGTTGATATTTATGGATAGCGCTATTTAGGGGGAAACCACTCCTCACTCACACTGGTCGTGAGTGCATAGTATCACCTTACTCATGTTAGCGATAGAACATGGAGCTTGAGGCATGTGTCGGTTGAATCGGTTAAGTAGTGGCCTCAATTGCATTAACACTCTTGTATATTACCTTTCATATTCGCAACTATTACAACCAATCATTTTATTTATGTCTCTTAGGAGCAAAACTTTTCGTTCAATTAATTGTGACATTAAACCTGTGAACTCACCAACTATGACCATAGTTGACCCTTTTGTTTTATCATGCTTTTCAGGCGAACGACAGTAAGGTGCATTCTAGGAGTACTCTTGCATGGATGCATACTCATATGCGTTTGCTTCAGTTTGAATTATGACTATCTTTTGGAAACCTTTATGAACTTGGTGTAATCTCTTTTGAAACTATGGGTTGAACTTGTAATAACTTGTAATACTTTCTACAAATTATGTATGGTGTTGCTTCTATATCTTATGCATTGTTACCCGGTACTGTTACATCTCGTGTTTCCGCTTTAGCGGGGTGTGACATTATGGTATTAAGAAAGGTCAGATTTGTAATGACATGCTACTCTATTCCTTCACCCTCGAGCGAATACGTTTAATAATACGGGTCACTGACTCCCTCACAGGAGAGTGTGAAGAGTTGAGCATCGTCTGTCTTATTAGAATCATGATACCTTAGTTCCTCGTGACATATTAGTTGATAACCGACTAATAGGGAACTTATTGGTTATACCACTGGGTGTTGAATCCACTAAACATTTCCAATTTAGATAATCGTTTTCTCATAAGAGTCATCATCCCACATTATTAGCTAATGAACTCACAACAAATACTACTTTTATCATCTGATTTATTATTACACTTTTTTTTGCTTTATTTAGTTTACTTAGTTAACTGAACCAAAACCCCCAACGCACTCTTTTAAAACCTTTACTAGAAAAGAAAGATTGATTGGATCACCTCTGTTTCAATTCAGTTTCTCTTTAAGAACGACTCTAGGTCATACTTACCATCTACTAGCCTTTGGTTCAGTATTAGTAAGTCATAGTTAGACCCAACAAATATAAATTTAAAACAAACCGATCATGATCCGTACGTCATCCTCATACGAAGCTTCAGGCAGCATCAAGTTTTTGGCGCCGCTGCCGGAGAGACTAACTGTCCGATACAGAAGCCCAACCAATCCCAATTCTAGTAAACCCTTAGGATAAAACCTTCGAAAAAAAACAAGTATTTACTTTCTTGTCTTTCCTTTTTAGTGTATGACCTATTCCCCTAGGTCTGCACCACTGTTTAATTTCCCTGATCCATAACTTATAATACGTACCATTCGACGAGAAAAGAAGCAATCCGCACTAAAACAAGCAATGGCTGAACGTATCACTCTCGTTGACAACAGTAAACCCTCTATTGAAGGAAGAGGAGGACCAATTCTCTACCCTGAAACCCCTGGTCAATCTTTCGAGCTTAAGCACCACATCATCCAACTAATCCAAAACCACTGTCAATTCCATGGATTACCAAATGATGATCCAAACTCTCACCTCGACAAGTTCATATCTCTTTCAAACTCCTACAAACAAAACGGAGTTAATCAAGACACAATCCATTTGTATCTTTTCCCTTATTCGCTCATACATCATGCGCAAACATGGTTTGAAGGTTTAGAGACCGGCTCTATCCCTTCATGGACTGTGATGGCGACAAAGTTTCTAACCAAGTACTTTCCGCCTTCTAAACAAACCAAACTTCGAAATGACATCATGAATTTCCACCAAGCTTTTGATGAGTCATTATACACCGCATGGGAACGATTCAAATGAGCCTTGAAGAAATGCCCTAATCACCGACTCGACAAATCCGCACAATTGTGTACCTTCTATAATGGTTTAGACCCTAACCACCGAACCACCCTCGACGCTGCCGCACAAGGAAGCTTCATGGTAAAGACCGACGAAGAAGGATGGAACCTTATAGAGAACATGACTATGCATCACCACGATTGGAACTCTGGAGATCACTCAACATCTTTAGCACGTCTCGCCGCATCAAATCCAATTCCAGTCGAAGCAATTAAGGTATTAACGGAGAAAATGGACTCACTCGTCAAACAGTTTGGAGAACTTAAGAAACAACAGCACCAAGTACACCAAGTGCAAGTCTGTCAACACTGCACCAACCTGCAACAACCTGGTGAATACCAAGTTGAATACGAAGAAGTAGATGGCACCGTCTACTATGCTCAGTTTCCTGCTCGACAACAAAATTTTCCACCCGGTTTCAATCAAAACAACAACCAACCTAGAGGACCTCCATTCCAACCAAGAAACAACCAACCATACCAACCCCGATACCCACCTAGATACCCACCTTACCCACAACAATCACAACCTTCTTATAACCAACCCCTCGCACTTCCTGCACCCACTTCCGACACAAACCAAACCTCTGAACAACCTGCAAAGACAAATGGCCCAGCTTCAAGTTCAGATGATGCCTTCACCCAGTTCATGCAAGGTCAACACCTGCTCAACCAAAAGACGTCCGCTAGACAAGATCAAGCCGACCTCTTTATGAGAAATCAATTGGCTGTGCTAAAGAATTTGGAAGCTCAGATTGGACAATTGGCACAACGTCTTGATAATAGACCCAGAGGAAGCTTGCCTAGCAACACGGTTCACAACCCACATGTTGAGGAAGCAAAGCAACTTACTACCACCAAGGAAGCATCTACTACACCACCAGCTGCTGTTCCAGTAAAAGAGGAAGAACCAAAGATCAAGATACCAGCAGTGGAAACCACTCCCACCATAAACAAAGATGTTAGGATCCCTTACCCCGCTAGACTTAAAGCTCCACCCAAGAAATTATCATCCTTTAAGCTAGATGGAAAATTCCTTGATACCATGTCTAGAGTTCCCAGACAAAATAAGTACATTAGAAAATTGCTATCCACTAAGGATAAACTGCCCAAAGTAAACAATATTCCCCTTAGTTCTGAAACCTCAGCCCTACTTAAGAATAGCCTTCCTGAAAAACTAGGAGACGCCGGTAGATTTACACTCCCTTGTTCTATTTACCAATCCGGAGAAATAAGCGCCTTAGCCGACTTAGGAGCCAGCATTAACCTTATGCCCTACTCCTTGTTTAAGAGGCTGGAACTTGAAAACTTGAAACCCACTGAGATGACCGTCCAGCTAGCTGATCAATCTGTTAGATACCCAAAAGGAATAGCTGAGAACGTTCTAGTTCAAGTTAACAAATTCTTCTTTCCAACGGATTTCATGGTAATGGATATCCACGAGGACATAAACATCCCGATTATCCTTGGAAGACCATTCATGAACACAGCTAGAGCAGTAATTGATGTGTATAACCACACGATTGTATTACGATCACATGGTGAAAGCATCACTTACAAGATCGACCAACCGGAATGCACTCCAGAAGAAGAAGAATGCTATGCATATCAACAGACAGAATTTTTTCCGATGACTAATCAGAACCAGAGGAAGAGCAACATTTCACTCAATCATCAGTTTTCATCTCAGAAGACTATGAAGAAGCAGAGGAAGAAATAGAATCTGAAAACGAAGAACCTGAAGAAGAGGAAGAAGAAACAGAGGAGGAGGAAGAAATCGAAGAAGAAGAAGAGGAAAAAATGGAGGAAGATGAAGATCAAGCTGATTCACCACAGATGGCTGAAGTCAAAAGAATACAAGACTACAAAGACTACACTTCATCAGAAGAATCCTTTGATTATGGAGCCATCCACCATGAGCTCAGATCCACTCATCTCAAAAGAATGGAAAACATTCTCAACTCTTATCTCGATCCATCGAAACCCTTTACCAGAACCCGACTCAGGGACATAGATACTTAAGAAGAAGAACTCCGATCATCACAGCACCCGGACCTGTATGCTAAACTCCTACAAAGAATTTCTGCATATAAGTCACGACAACCAGAAAGCTTCGTTGGAGAAAACCTTCCAAACACCATCACGGAAGTCAGAACCATCAAAATCGGCAGTACTCAACCTTTCAACAATGCACCCTCAGATGAAGAATTCCACCAATTCCCAGATTCACGAGATGAAGATTCCGACTACACGAGTGTCGAATTTGATGGAGATTTTATTGACGTCACTATCGATGAACGCTCTATTCCAAAAACCCCTCTTGCTCCACCAAATTCCCCCATCATCACAGCTGAGAGATTAGAGATTCCGCTCATAGATACTCACCAAGACATGATCGAACTAATTGATGAATACACCGATGTGCGCATCATTGTAGAGGCTATCAAAGAGTCAACCAATGAATACAACACCGCTCAGAGACACTTGATAAGGTAGATTGAACGAGAATATGATTCATATGTCGCCAATTATGGAGAACCAGTGCCCCAAAATTTGCTCAGACATATCCAAGAGTTCTCCGATTCCCTTCAAGAACAAGTCACCAGAGAAGCTTAACAGCCAAAAAGACCAGACTACCCAATGGGAGAAGTCGAGTTCTGCAGCAACCAAAGGCAAATATACCAGAAAGTATATTGTGCCTTAGCCGGATCAGCTTTTCCCTACTCATCAAGTCAGAAGGCTATACTTGCATCAATGAAAACCCATCTTGAAAAAGCTACTGGAAATCCGCAGAATTATGATGACATAAGAATGGTGGGAGATCTTAGAACCCTTCTAGATCTCATCAAAACTGGAGAACATCTCACAACTTCGAAAAACTTCAGGATCGTCATTTACTCCACTATTGGTCATCACGTTGAACTAATAGTTGATGAACTAAGTCAAGCAGCATTCGAAGAAAACACTTGTGACATTCTAACACATTATTGGCACATGTCACCAGTCAACTTAGCATCCTATGTAATAGATCAACTGCGTGGAATGTATGAGGAAGAAGACGTAGAAATTGACGCTTACCGCAACGAATATCGTGAAATATTCAGCAAGCTAACCTATGTCTTCACTGACTCGGATTTTCCCTTCAACCGCGAACAACATCAACTCATCAAACAAGTATGCCAAGCCACTAGATCCTTCGGAGGAGACCCATTGGCCAATGATTTTGAAGAAGTGAAAACTGAATTCATGGCTTTAATAACCTCAATAGGCAGAAACCACCCACAGCGTGAAATTGTTCAAACTCACACCTGCACTCGAATCGACCCTAACAGACCAGTCACAAGGGCAGTTTGATACATCAGCTATGGGATGGCAATCCTCGACAGATTAGCCACTGATCACTTCAAGAGCTTCAGAATGGAATCCACCACTCTACCAACTCTCATTACTAACATGATATAACAGTTTCTGCGATACTTTCCTCCATGATACGCCCTACCTAGGAACCACAGTGACCACTCTAGCACCACGGATGCATCCAGCATCATCTGAAGAAGAAAGGACTAAGTCGAGCTCTCAACTTTAAAAGAGCGCTTCTCGGGAGGCAACCCGTGTTTTTACATTTATGCAATTTTACTTTCCAAGAAGTGATGAAATCTCCGACTATCTTTCACACTCGGATCATACAAAGCATGCTCCAGCCTGCAAGAAAATATCAACACCAGAAGAATAGTATATCCGACGTGTTCACACCTACGATGCCAATCACAAGAAGACTTGATCAAGAATGCACCAAGGAAGACGAAATCCGGCACATGCAACCCAAGGAACACTGCAACCACCGGGGATTACTTCTATACTGTCTCTTTCATTTGTTTAAATATACCATATCCATTATGCTTATCACTAAGTGTGGGATTCAAACCTAAAACACACCACTAAAAGAATACGTTTTAGATGTTTAAATTCCTAAGTGTGGGATTTTCACCCCAGTAGAGCTTAGATTATAAACATCGAGGACGATGTTCCTTTAAGTGTGGGATAGCAGTACTTACACTACTGTAAAATGGATAATGGTATATGCTTGATTCTAAGTCGTTGCTCTTTAAGACCATGCTTCTCCAATAAGTAAACAACATTTTTCAAAATTAAGTTAAAAATATGTTGAAAATGAAAATTTTTAGACAAATAATGATTTACCATGGGGAAGAAGGATAAATGAAATACAAATTCCTTTAGAAAATTAGTTTAGTAATCCCATAAAGAGCATTGCATGACTAGGCACACAACAACCCAACTTTCGATTCGTGAGGTATCTTGAGCCATATAAAAGCATTTACTTTTAATGCTTCACTTCTTCGATTCTTGAGTGTGCCGATGTATGCGTTTAGAATCAGAACTTGCTCCTGTTATGCATTTCGAATCCAAATTGGTTAGTGAAAAGGAGATTGAATCACATCATTCTAAAACCCATCCATATACCCATACACCCATACTCCCAAGAAAAATAGACACGTTACCCCTACTTTCTCAAAAAGCATCCCCCAAACTTTGAAACAAAGTTCCAAAGATGAACGATGAGAAATCGCAAGTAGAAGACGTCGAAAAAAAAATTCAAGAAAGAAAATCTGAAGAAAAGGAAATCAATAGGAGAAAAAGACTCCTTCCGCAAACACCAAAAAGGCGTCAATCCCCAAAAAATCCCAACTTCAACAAAAAGAAACCCATCAAAAACCCTACAAAACCCCCTCTCATTCCACAAGCACTCCGCTTCTAAAAACCCTGCGTCACTTCCCCTAGAATGATTGTGGCTAGATCGACTTTGCACTCACCAGAAGGTGACGATTTGATTCTCGATCAAGCCTATGATGATAAATGATAAATGACTGGCGTTCTGAGTGATTGATAATATTAGAATAGGAAACCCTAAACACTTTGAGTTATTTGAGTGACCACCTAGAGAGGATCGTCTAGTCATGTATCCAAGATCAAAGATCAAAAGCATGCTCTCACAGATTACAACCCTGCTCTTTCAAAGAACGAATATTTTATTTTTCAAAACCCCCCTTAGTAAAAAGTTCTACCCTAAAATTTTTCATTATCTGCTTATTTTAACCATGCTTGAAATTCGAGTTTGCTTGAGGACAAGCAAAGTTCTAAGTGTGGGATACTTGATATCGCGTAAAAAGTCATGTTTTTACTACTGATATCTCTCTCATTCTAGAATGATTCTTGGCATTTTAAACTCAAAACCAACACAAATCAATGATATTATGCCAAGATGGTCAAAACAAGGTTGCACGATAAAAATCAAGCAAAACGGATGAAAAACGAAGATTCCACAGACGTTTGAAGATTCAAGGCGTCAAAACAAGATTACAAGACAAAAGTGACCATCATCAACGTCCATCTCTCCCAAGATGTTCGTTTTCAAATTACGAATCCAACAGAAGAAGAATCAACAAAAACGGATAAAGAATGAAGATTCTACGCCCGCCGGAAGATCCAAATGATTCGTACCCAATATCTGGAGATAGGAGACATATTTTTGGGATATCTTTACATCAAAGTCTTCGCTTTTGAATTATGAATCCAACGCAAAGAATCAACGCAAACGGACGCATAACGAAGAAGATACGCACGAATTAAGCAACGCAACGAAAGACGACGGGCCGAATTACAGCCCCTAGGCCTCCATTTGAAGATGTCCCATATGCATTAGGCATAATTCTCTCTTTATTTTCTCATTCTATTTTTTTACTTCAAAATTAGTGTTAGGCTAGTTAAGGAGCTTGTTCAAAGTAGAACGAAAGCTAGGGAACATTTTGTAATCTTTGGTGTACGCTTGGAGTTAAGCTTATTAATTCAAGTCTATTCCTTCTCGTATTATAATCCGGGTTCTTTCTTTCCTATTCTATCTTAATTAAATATGTATGCTTTAATTATGCTAGAATTAGTTTGTGCCATGATTAGCGAGTAGATTACTATTGTATTTGTTGTGATGTAGTTAGCATATATTGTAAAGACAAAAGTTGATTAATACTTAATTTTGTCTAAGTGTTAATCCGTGAATTAGGTTTGTCCGTGAATTACAATTGTCTTTGTATCCGTGAATACTAGAATTCGACAATAAGTATTGTGTCCGTGAATTCTTAAATCCAACATTCATATTCCGTGAATGCTTAAAATCACGGACAGTGCAATCCGTGAATAAGGATTCACGGAATCACGGAATCCATGAATGCTTGTTATTGTCGCATAAATAGTTGTCTATAAATAGGTAAGTTGAAGTCAGTTTGTGTGTGTTCTTTTTGAGAGCTTTTTGAGAGATCACTTGTAGACAATCACTTTTACATTTTGACTTCTTGTATATGAAAGATTGATATTGCAATATAATCAAGATTTCTTGTTGGATACATTCATCTCTCATCTTTATTACAATTCATATTGTGATTACGTATATTTGTTTTCCGCACGAATATACATACGTTCTAGTTTGTGTATTCTGATCCGAGGACGCTCACAAGTGGTATCAGAGCTGGAAGAATAAGAAATTAGAACATTTATGTGAATTAAAGTGTGAAGATGAAGATTTGAAGAAGTTGTTGTGATGTCTAGTGTTACGGTCATTTGAGACGGTGTCAAAATCATTCTAAAGATTGTTAACGAGTGATTTCTGATATAGAATTTCTTCTGAAATTCATTCACAATTCACTCTATGATGACGAGTTGATCAAGAAGCATACCAAAAGTTCACGACTTTTCTGTATGTTTGAAACTTTGACGTTCAAAGTTCAAATTGATCATTTCTGAGTGTCGGAAATTGAATTCCGAGCATATTGCATCAAGTTTCATCAAGAATAAGTCTGTTTTGAATAATCTGGATCATTTTGAAAATTTTGGAAATCGTCTTCCGTGAATTAACATTTTCCGTGAATTCAGAATTCCGTGAATATATATACTCCGTGAATATTACTATTATCGCATAAACAGTAGTATTACATTCACGGATTGAGTAATTTTCCGTGAATTATACTATTGTCGCATAAACAGTGGTATTACATTCACGGATTAAACATTTTCAAAATATTACTAATTGATTTTTCATATTCACGGATATTAGTATTAACGGATAATAGTATTCACGGATATTAGTATTCATCTATATTAATATTCACGGATATTAGTATTATCGGATATTAATATTCACGGATATTAGTATTATCGGATATTAATATTCACGGATATTTGTATTATCGGATATTAATATTCACGGATATTAGTATTTGGTTATATATTAGTATTCTCGGATATTGTATTCACGAAGAAAGATTAAAGAATTTTTAGTGTGATTCACGGATTTAGTTTTCACGGATTTCATCTTGGAAGATGGCTCATGTTAACTGACAAACGATGATGAAAAATGATCAAGAGACTGCTACAAAACCACCCAATTTTCTTTGTCAAAACGATTACGATGACTGGAGATATCGTTTTGAATCGTTTATTGCTTTGTATGATCCTGATTTGATGATTCCAATATTGGAACAATATATACATCCGAGAGCAGAAGGCATTTATCGAGATAATCCTCCACCTAAATCATTAAAGATGATGAATTCGGAAGAACGAAAAGAACATGATCGTGATAAGAAGGCCAAATCCATCATTTCAATGAGTCTTCCAAGCGATGTTTTAGCAGGGTGGAAAGATTTGTCTACTGCTTTTGAATTGTACAAAGCAATGGAAAAGCGGTTTGCTGGTAATGATAAATTGAAAAAGAGCAAACGCGATTTACTAAAGAAACAATGGGATGTTTTCACCTGTATTCCCAATGAGTCTTTTAACGATTTGATTGTTAGGTACTCAAAGCTTATTAGTGAGTTAAAAAGACATGGAATGATTCTTGAGCGTCTTGAAATCAATGAAAAATTGATTGAAGCTTTGCCTTCTCGATGGGACATCAAAGCAAATATCTTGATGGAAGATGAATCATTAGGGGAATATGCTTTTGAAGATTTGATAAATAAACTTCAGGTGTATGATGTGTCTCTCCAAAAAAAGGAGACAGGAAAAATGATGCAGTTTACTCAATTTGGTACTACCAAATCTTCTGAAACAACAGCATTATATTCAGGATCTAAAATTTATTCTGGTGGAAATTCAAGTGGAACCACATCTGGTGGTTATTCAAGTTTTGGTTTTTATGGTTCTGGAAGTTCTCCAACTTCTAGCCATCAACAACAACAGAATTCTAATCCACAAGTTTCAAGAGTGACTGAAGACCATGCAAATGTTGTTACTGCATTCTTGTCTTCATATGAAGCTTTTATTTCTGGAAGAGTTGGAAATGTTGAGTTAGTTGAAGAGGATTATGATCAATTGCATCCAGATGACCTAGAAGAGATGGATTTGCAATGGAATATGGCTATGCTTACAAGGCGGGTTAAAAAGTTTTTACAGAGAACTGGTAAAAGTAAACTGGGAGGTAAATCAGGTTTTGACAAGTCAAGAGTTCGTTATTACAATTGTCAAAACCTTGGTCACTTTGCAAGAGAATGTGAAAAGAATAAAGCTCCAACTTCTGGTTTTACTAAGCCATCAACCTCCAAGACATATTCTTCATCTGTTCAGTCTCAAACAAAGGAGACATCTGCTACTCCCACGTCTTCTGCACTTATTTCTACTTCTGATGAGTTTTATGATTGGAGTGCACACGTGGATGAGTATTCCCATAACCAAGCATTTATGGCGAATGTTTCCGAGGTCGATTCTTCCCTTGCTAACCAAATTTGCTCAAATTGCACTGATTTGAAGAATCAAATCAGCATTTATCAAACTCAAAATGCTAAACTTTTAACTGACAATGAAAAGTTAAAAATACAGAACAAGGAATTGGTTGAAAATAATAATCTTTTAAACAAACGTTTTGAGTCAACAAATGTTGAAACACATGATTTAAAAGCAAAAATCTTCAATCAGCAATCCATTATCAATAGTTATTTGGTTGAAATGGAATTACTCAAGAAAGAAAAATCTAATGCTGATTCTATGCTTTTAGATCTTGAAAGAAAATTGCTAAACGTGTCAACATCTGCTGTTGTTTTTGATGAGATAATCAATAATCAACGTTTAGATACTAAATCTAAATCTGGGATTGGATATCAAAATGATTCAAAAACAAAAGACTCAAAAGTTGAATATCATTTTGTTCCTCCACCAACTACCTATTATGCATTGCCAGTTAAAACTGAAGCAAATGTTGAGTTTGCTTATGGAAAAGGAAAGGTTGATTTGAAAGACACACATCAAAAGGTGTCTTCAAGTGAGACTCTAGAATCATCTTTTAAAGATGATTCCACAGTTGATTCACTAGCTGATGAATCCAAAGTTGATGCTTCCAAAATGAAGAAGCATGATTGTGAATGTAGTGACAAGATTAAAGATTGTGTTTTGAAAAATTTAAAAGAAAAATCGAAAGCTTGTGACACACCAACACAAGTTAAACAGATTTTGAAACAATCTTCTTCATCACAAAAATCACAATCATCAACTTCTTCATCAAAAGCTAAACTTCCTTCTTCTCACTTTGTTTCTACCAAAAGTGAAGTTTCTACAAGTAGAAAATCACATTCTAAATGTGAGGCTTCTACAAGTAAGACTTCACTTCATTTTTCTAATAAAAGGGTTACTTCTCGGAAACAATATGAAACAAGAAAATGTTTCTATTGTAGTGTTCGTGGACATCTTATAAATGAGTGTCACAAGCTTGCTAAAAAACGTTCAAGAGATATTTCGAAGCAAGCTAAACATTCTGAAATCAAAGATGATTTAAAAACTATCCACGAAAAATCATCAAAACCGAAAGTAACATCTTCTGTTTCTTCAAAGAAGAAAACAAAATCTCATGATGCGTCAATCAAAAAGAATTTCAAAAGGAATTTGAAACAAATTGACGTTTTCATCATGGATGTCATTACTGGACAACCCATAGCCTCAAAGGCTTGGGTCTCCATTAGCAACTAATCCGCTTTTTGATCAAATGTCTTACAGTCTTCCCGAGCTATTGATAACATATGGTACATCGATAGTGGCTGTTCAAGACATATGACAGGGAATTTCTCTCTGCTTGAGGATGTTAAGGTTAAAGACGGAGGGTTTGTTGCATTTGCCGGAGACAAAGGTGGCATGATTTCTTGTGAGGGAACCGTTTCAAATGGGGAAATCAGCTTTGACAAAGTAAATTATGTTGAACAACTTCAACATAATCTACTTAGTGTTTCCCAAGTTTGTGACAAGAAATTGTCAACTTGGTTTAACGATGAAGAGTGCTTAATTCTTAAACCAGGGTTTGTGGTACCTCAAGAGTGGATTCTTATGCGAGCTCCAAGGGTAAAGAATATGTATGTCTTAGACATGCGTACCATTACTCGATCTACAGAGCATACTTGCTTATTGTCAAAAGCTACAGAAAAGGAATCAATTTTGTGGCACAGAAGAATGGGTCACATTAACTTTAGGAAAATGAACTTCTTAGTTAAGAATGATTTAGTGATTGGGGTTCCTAAACAAACCTTTTCACTAAATGATCATTGTATTTCCTGTAAAAAGGGAAAACAAACTAAGAAGTCTCATAAACCTAAATTGATGAATTCGATTAACATTCCTTTGGAACTTCTCCATATGGATTTGTTTGGACCCGTCAGTGTTAGGAGTATTGGGGGCAAATCCTATTGTTTAGTAATCACTGATGATTACTCCAGATTTTCATGGGTTTACTTCCTTAGTACAAAAGATGAGGCTGCTGAGAAAATCAAGTATCTAATTCTGAGATTAGAAACTTTGTTTTCTCTGAAAGTGAAAATTTTGAGAAGTGATAATGGTACAGAATTCAAGAACTACTTAATGGAAATGTTTTGTCTTCAGCACGGAATTACTCAACAATTTAGTGCACCTCGAACTCCACAACAAAATGGAGTTGCTGAAAGGAAGAACAGAACTTTGATCGAAGCTGCAAGAACAATGCTCTCAGATGCAAAGTTGCCAACAACTTTTTGGGCAGAAGCAGTTAATACGGCTTGTTTCGTATTAAATAGAGTTCTTGTGGTCAAAGATAAGCAGAAAATGAGCTATGAATTACTGAATAATCGGAAACCGAATATTCATTTTTTGGAACCTTTTGGATGTCCGTGTTTGTTGTTGAAGACTAAGGATCGCCTTCCTAAGTTTGCTGAAAAATCTGAATCTGGATTTTTCTTGGGATATTCTAACAATTCTCACAACAAGAGAGTTTATAACACGGCATCACATCGAATAGAGGAATGCTATGAAGTTGAATTTCTTCGGCATTCTCCTTCTTCTAATGGCATAGGTCCACAATGGTTATTCGATTACGACACGTTCTTTAATTCTCTTGCTATTTTTCAGCATGATGTATCCTCTTCTGCTACAAATTTGGATGACTTTGTTATTCCAGTTACATCTGTTCCTACTGAACCGCTTATTACTTCAGCTCCACCAGTTTCTACTTCTCATCTTACTCCACCACAATCTTCTGATGACTCAATTGCTCATGAGATTTCTCCTCTTTTGACAACTGTAGACGAAGATACAACTTCCAATCCTGACGATACTGACAATTTTCAGGAACCTTCTGCTGAACTGGAAGAACCAATTCTTGATGACTCTAGTGATGAAGTAGTTAGTAATCCTGAAGATTCCAACTTAGGAAATAATTTGCATGTAGATTCGGTTCCTACATTGCGAATTAATTCTAAGTATCGACATCCTCTAAAGAATGTGATTGGAGATGTGTCAGAGGGAATTAAGACTCGGCATCAACTCAAGTCTGATTTTTCTACTTGTTTTTTATCACAAATTGAACCCAAAAATGTTCAAATTGCTTTGACTGAATCCTCTTGGGTTCAAGCAATGCAAGAAGAATTACAACAGTTTGTGAAATTGCAAGTTTGGACTTTAGTGAAACCATCTAAAGATGTGCATCCGATTGGCACTCGATGGGTTTTTCGTAATAAGAAAGATGATCGAGGAATCGTGGTCCGAAATAAGGCCCGATTAGTCATTCAAGGTTTTACTCAGATCGAAGGTTTAGATTATGATGAAGTGTTTGCACCGGTTGCTAGACTTGAATCAAAAAGGATCTTTCTAGCTTATGCTTCCTTCATGAGGTTTAAAGTATATCAGTTGGACGTCAAGTGCGCATTTTTATATGGGAAAGTGCATGAAGAAGTGTTTGTCAAACAACCACCGGGTTTTGAAGACTCTAAATTCCCAGATTATGTGTATCGGTTGGATAAAGCTTTGTATGGTTTACATCAAGCTCCCAGAGCTTGGTATGAAACTTTATCTCAACATCTGCTTGCAAATGGGTTTTCTAGAGGTCAGATTGACAGCACTTTTTTCATCAGAAAAGTAAAAGGGAATTTGTTGCTTGTTCAAGTGTATGTAGATGACATCATATTTGGATCGACAAATGAAAGCTTATGCAGAGAGTTTGAGCAGATTATGAAATCAAAATTTGAAATGAGTTCAATGGGTGAAATGGCATTCTTTCTTGGGTTGCAAGTCCAGCAACTTGATTCAGGCATTTTCATACATCAAACAAAGTATGTTACTGAAATCTTAAAGAAATTTCTGATGACAGATGTCAAATCCATTTCTACACCTATTGATCTTGTTGAAAAGATTGGCCCTGCTCTTGATGACCAATCAACCGATGAAAAGGAATATCGGTCCATGATTGGGTCTCTTATGTATTTGACAGCTTCGCGTCCAGATATTATGTTTGCTGTCTCCATTTGTTCAAGATATCAGGCAAATCCTAAAGTTTCTCATCTGAAGGTCGTTCAACGTATTTTTCGATACTTGAAAGGAAAGCCTAATTTAGGCATTTGGTATTCACATGATGATGACTTTTCTCTTTCTGCATATTCCGATTCAGACTATGGCGGATGCGGTATTGACTTCAAATCCACATCGGGTGGATGTCAATTTCTAGGAGAACGTCTTGTGACATGGCAGTGTAAGAAACAGGATATAGTTTCTACCTCTACTGCAGAGGCAAAATATATCTCTGCTGCAAGTTGTTGTTCCCAAATCCTTTGGATTCAACAACAACTTAGAGATTATGGGTTTCTTCTAAACCAAACTCCTTTGCATATAGATAATACTGCTGCCATAAGTATCATACGTAATCCCGTACAGCATTCTAAAACGAAACACATCGAAATTCGTTTTCATTTTATACAGGATTGCTATGAGAAACACTTGATTAACTTAGTCCATATTGATACTTTGAAACAACGAGCTGATCTGTTTACAAAAGCGTTTTCTAAACCTCGTTTTGAAGAATTAATCTTGATGCTCGGAATGAAGCAATTAGATCAAATTAAATAAACTTTGGATCTTTTTGAATTTTCTTTGTTGTTTACTTTCTTAATTTTTCTTTAAAAAAAAAATTCAAAAACATATGAAAAATAAAAAATAGGGGGAGATTTTTGTGTAAAAGTTGGGAAATGATAGTACATTGGAAATTGTATTTATATATAAATCTGAAAAAAGAATGTTACGTACTATTTTTGATATGCTAATAGGTTTATATAGCATTTTTAAACCAAATTTTTTACTAATGTAATTTTAAATATGATTTATTGGTAGGCATTTGTGGGTCTATCATATCTAGTCTAAGAAATGTCTAAACATATTTGCATATTATTTTATATCTTCCAAAATCTTAGTATATGACAATAAAATTATCAAAATGATATTAAAAGTCTTAAATTTTGAAGGATTAATATATTATGATTCATGATTTAGGGTCTTTATATTATGATATCTGGGAAAAATGTATTGACTATTTGTTGTACGGTGTACAGACCTTAGTCGGTATATTTTTTATAAACGGACATACAAATATTGATAAAGATACAAATATCTATCATAATAAACTCTATCACTTTGTTATACGATGTATAGACCTGTGATCCAGTTTATTAGTCCAACCCGAAGTATGACATATGTGACTAAAAGTCATTCCAACATATGTATGTACTTCTAAAGATATCATCATATTTTCACTCTTTATATGAAAATATTAATATATTATGAATTTGAAAGTATATTTCTATTTTGGTTATATAAAATGATATGCATATTAATAATAAAAAAGGATATTTTAGATGCCAAAGTGTTTAAGTGTATAACACATACCAAAAATCATATATAAAATGATTTTTAGAAAGTATGTTTTATTAATGCTATGTAGATTTAAATTGGTCAAAAATATTAGCAATCAAAATAGACTTTCATTTCTAAAAAAAAAAAATTACAAATTAAATACATTCATTTATCCCAATATGATCCCAAGTCACGAAAATTACTCCAACAAAAAGATTTTATTTTTGTACATATTAAGTTTATTAATTTTTTATTTTTCATTTTTAAATAGGTTAGAAAATTTTATCCAAAGTTAGTTTAATTTGATACAAATGTTTTTCACAAAAATAAAAGAATTGTCGAATGTATATATTTCTTTATTCACGGATAAAGATGTATATTCACGGAATAGTATTCACGGAGTAATTGTAACTGTATAAGTAATTTCAAAATTTGAAAAACTTGTATTTTTCTTTTCCGTGATTATTACTCCGACAATCCTAAAATTCCGACAATCACCTTTTCTTCGATTTCTTTCTGATTACTTGGTTTCATTAAAAACCAATCCGACAGACTTGCTCGTTTTTGTATTCCACATCGACTGGTATAAATTTCTTTCATTATTGTTAAGGATTTCATGCTTAAATCGATCACTTCAATAACTGTTGGTACTGTTCAATAAAATCGTCCGACAATTCGAATTGTCAGACCAACCGACAATACCGTATTGTCGGATGAACAGTGTATTGGTTATCCGTGAATATTGAATTCTCGGATAAACAGTACTCCGTGATTTATTCTTATGATTGACTATATTGACTTGTTTGACTATTTGACTACGACAATCATATTGTCGTATGAACAGTACTTATTCACGGATGAATAGTACTTCGACAATATTATTCACGGATGAATAGTATTACGACAATATGAATCACGGACAAATTTTTTGAAATATTATTTTATTTTGAATTGTCGCATGAATATTATTCACGGACAATATGATTCACGGATAAATACATGATTGTCGTATGAATAGTTCATAGCTAAGTCATATTGTCGCATAAGATTAATCATTGTCGCATGAACAGTATTCATTTTGTTATTGTCGGATACTTGGATGTTTGAAAATTTTTCTAAGTGTTGAAACTTTTCAAATAAACTTTCTGTTTGGATTTTGTGTGTCTAATAAACTCTTGGTGCAGATTTTATTTCTAAATGGCAGATTTAGATCCCATTGCTGCTGTTCAACCTGAGGTTAGACATCGAGCAGTCGTGTTCGAAAAAAGACACAATGCAACTGCGTATCTTATGGAACAACCTGATAAACCTGAAAATAGGAAATTTTTCCCTATCATAAGGTTTCTTCTACGATCACGCATATCGTATGCCTTGACTGTATCTGTTCCTAATCTGTACGAAGACCACATGATAGACTTCTGGACCTCAGCTGTGTATCAAACAGATGTTAATCCTCCATGTATTACATCTACAGTTGATGGAAAACCTTTGTTGCTGACTGAAGAGCTGATTCGTCATACTCTCCAATTTGGAGATACTTTGAATGCATCAAATGACATTCCTCAAAACGTCATTGATCAATGTCTTCATCAAATGGGATGTACTAAAGGACCTCATGATGTACAAATCTTGAAAAATCATTTTTGTCCACACTGGAAGTTTTTGGCACATATGTTGATCGGGTGCATCTCTCCGAGGAAAGCTGGTTTTGATTCAATGAGTTATCAGCTTGCAGGGATAATGATGGCTCTTGTTCTAAATATCCCATTTAATTTTTCGAGATACATCTTTGAAAATTTGGCTGGCAACATTAATGATGATGGATTCTTTATGTATCCTCGGTTTCTTCAACATATTTTTGATAATCATGTCAACGAGATTACTTATCATGGAAGCATTCTACATTACACTCCTATTCCCAAAAGAGTGTTTGCAGATTGCAATGGATATAGGGGCAAACCAGAGCCGCCTACTGTAGATTTGTTTGGCCATATCATTGATGCTGACTTTCAACCACCACAATTTGCAATGCCACAGATTATACAACCTGCTGATTCTACTACTGATAGTGAATCATTTGAGGGGGAGCAAGAGGTACCTTTGATTGATTATGAGGAAGTGGAATCTTCAAGTTCTAAAGATGATCAATCTTTTCGTCTACAAACTGTCGAAGAATCTTTAGTCACTCAAAGAATTATCGCTGAAAATATTGAAAAAGAACGACAAGATTCAAGACGTCAATGCGAAGAGGCACAAGATCCTGAATATGTACCTGATATTCGTCCATCTCAAAGACGCAGAATTTCTGAAACTCGTTCATCTGCTGATATTGCTTCTACCTCTGTGCCTGTTATGTCATCACAAGGTATTCCTGCCTCTGTTCCAGCTATTCCTACAATTCCTGTTGCTGCTTCTGTTGCAGCTGGCACATCTTCTTCTTCACCTGGACCAAGTGTTAGCATGGCTAATCTTGATGCATCATTACAAAGAGCTGTAAAACCCTTAATGTCTATAGTTGAAAAGCTACAACTTGATTTACTTAATGCTTTACAACGCATTAATACTCAAGATATTCTTATTGAGGAGCAACGACAGCAAATTATATCTCAGAATGATCGAATAGAAGAATTGGAACTTGATGTTTTTCTTCTAAAAGAAACTTTGGTTGATCAGGGGGAGAATAATAATGATGATGATGGAAATGATGATGGTGATGATGGTGATGGTGATAATGGTGATGATAGTGATGATGGTAATGGTGATGATGGTGATGGTGATGATGGTGATGATGGTGATGATGGTGATGGTGATGATGGTGATGATAGTGATGATGGTGTTGATATGACTGAAAATGCTGATAACACTAATGATGGAAATGATTCTAATAATGGTGATCAACCAAATTTCTCACAAGCATTGGTTGTATTTCAAGAAAAAGAACCATTAGAAGTTGATCCAATAAGTGCAGTACATGAGTTACGAATGTTTGAGTTTGGAGAATCATCACATACTTTTGATCAGGAGGAATTAATGGATAGCATTGAAGATGAAGAGGTGCTTTGTCCAACTCCTTTGAATGTGACTATTGAAGATCTAATACCATTTGTTGAACTTTGCATTGATGGTGATTATGATTTTGAAGATTTCGATCCAGAATATCCTCCGGGATTTGAACCTGATTTTGATTATGTTCACGTTGAAGACTGGGAAGATTCTGAAGATGAACTTCATCCGGAAAATGTTCAGTCAGATATGTGTTCACAAGAAGGGTTATGGAAAGATTCTGATGATGATAAAGAGCCAGAGCAAAAAGTTTCTTGGTGGTTTCCTGAACAACCAACTCCAGTGGTTACAGTTCGAAAGTTCTTTAAAATACCAAGATATGAATGCGTTGGTAGAATTATCAGATGGAAGTATGATAATGACAACAAAGTATTCATCATTAAAAGGACTGATGGACTTCAGTACTTCCACTCTACATTCAAAGCCTTAGAAAAATTGCCTAAGTGTGAAATCAATCATTTGGCTTCAGTGGATATTATTAACCGATCAAAACATGGTTTGATAAATTGGATGGCAGATACTTTAACAAGAGAAAGTAATAATGGGAAATTCACATGGGTTAATGAAACTTTCCCATTGAGAACTGTTGATTATTTTGATATCGATCCGATTTCCAATCAACCAAGAGTTACTTTGACATATCCTCGAGTTAAATGCATGACAAAAATTCCACTTGAGAAATTGCCTGTGAATTTTTCTAAGTTTGTGAGTCATTGGAGATATAACGGATTAACTGGAGAAGCAGAAATTGCTTGTTATGATAGAGATTTGAATGGAGAAGTGATGTGGAACAGAGAGTCAATTGTATATGTGTTTGATCCTCTGAGCTTAATCAATCTATCAAAAGATGATCTTGAAGTCTTGCTCGTGAATCCGATTGGGTATGATGATGCATATGATGACGAAAAGATGGCTTTGAAGTTTCAACGGGTTGTCGAAGTATGTTGTTCAAAAGGAATTTTTGCTGGATGCAATCTTCCTGGATATGCTTGAAGACTTGAAGAAAAGAATCAAGTATTATCAAAGGGGGAGTTTGTAAAGACAAAAGTTGATTAATACTTAATTTTGTCTAAGTGTTAATCCGTGAATTAGGTTTGTCCGTGAATTACAATTGTCTTTGTATCCGTGAATACTAGAATTCGACAATAAGTATTGTGTCCGTGAATTCTTAAATCCAACATTCATATTCCGTGAATGCTTGAAATCACGGACAGTGCAATCCGTGAATAAGGATTCACGGAATCACGGAATCCGTGAATGCTTGTTATTGTCGCATAAATAGTTGTCTATAAATAGGTAAGTTGAAGTCAGTTTGTGTGTGTTCTTTTTGAGAGCTTTTTGAGAGATCACTTGTAGACATTCACTTTTACATTTTGACTTCTTGTATATGAAAGATTGATATTGCAATATAATCAAGATTTCTTGTTGGATACATTCATCTCTCATCTTTATTACAATTCATATTGTGATTACGTATATTTGTTTTCCGCACGAATATACATACGTTCTAGTTTGCGTATTCTGATCCGAGGACGCTCACATATATAATTGTGGGATGACTTTGAATATGTCATGAAATAATACGACGGCCCCTATTTTACTGTTTACTCGGTATAGTGCTGGAAATGCTTTTAAGCAAAGTACATACGTATGGAAGCCGGTAACGACCGAAGGTAGTTGTATTATGGATCGACATTATAAAACGGAAACTTTATGAACGGACTTACCCTATGATTTTAAACCTAAAACTTATATTCGCCTTTCGATTAACAAACGTGATTGTAACCCTGTAAAGAGGAGTCGTGAACCTTGATACTTGGTCAATAGTTATCTGTGTAAAAACTATGTTTTTAACTGTAACGTCATGCAAGCATCATAAAATGAAATGTGATTACATGGACTTTCCATGAGTATTGTACACTTTCGATCACAATGTACTTATCATGTGAACATGGCGAAGCAATTAACTTCACAATGGAAACATCGGTAAACGATTAAATACACTGTGAATCACCATAGTATTTTCCGACATGGTCTGGGTTTAACTTTATGCAAAAAGCCATCAGCATTTTAATTAGCATTTTAATTAGATTAATTAATTTAGATTAGATTAGAGTAGGTAGGCTACAGGCTAAATAACCATTTATGAAAACCTAGGGATTTGTTAATTGTAATGAGAAAGAAAAGTTTGGAATCTAAATTACACTGATATCCTTTCCTTAAAATATGAAACCAAAAGTAAGATACGCAAGAACCTTGAACGTTTTCCCCTATTTATCATTCTTAAGTTTCATTAATAGGAATTGTTTAATAAGTCCGAACATAAATTCTAAGTTAATTGTTTAATGGATTTGAAATCTTTATGGTATTAAGAAAGGTCAGATTTGTAATGACATGCTACTCTATTCTTTGGCCCACGAGCGAATACGTTCAATAATACGGGTCACTGACTCCCTCACAAGAGAGTGTGGAGAGTTGAGCATCGTCTGTCTGATCAGAATCATGATACCTTAGTTCCTCGTGACATATTAGTTGATAACCGACTAATAGGAAACTTATTGGTTATACCACTGCGTGTTGAATCCACTAAACATTTCCAATTTAGATAATCGTTTTCCCATAAGAGTCATCATCCCACATTATTAGCTAACGAACTCACAACAAATACTACTTTTATTATCTGATTTATTATTACACTTTTATTTTCTTTATTTAGTTTACTTAGTTAACTGAACCAAAACCCCCAACGCACTCTTTTAAAACCTTTACTAGAAAAGAAAGATTGATTGGATCACCTCCGTTTCAATTCAGTTTCTCTTTAAGAACGACTCTAGGTCATACTTACCATCTACTAGCCTTTGGTTCAGTATTAGTAAGTCATACTTAGACCCCAACAAATATAAATTTAAAACAAACCGATCACGATCCGTACGTCGTCCTCATACGACGCTTCGGGCAGCATCAAGTTTTTGGCGCCACTGCCGGGGAGACTAACTTTCCGATACAGAGGCCCAACCAATCCCAATTCTAGTAAACCCTTAGGATAAAACCTTCGGAAAAAAAAAAACACAAAAACAAGTATTTACTTTCTTGTCTTTCCTTTTTAGTGTATGACCTATTCCCCTAGGTCTGCACCACTGTTTAATTTCTCTGATCCATAACTTATAATACGTACCATTCGACGAGAAAAGAAGCAATCCGCACTAAAACAAGCAATGGCTGAACGCATCATAAATATAAATTTAAAACAAACCGATCGCGATCCGTATGTCATCCTCATACGACGCTTCGGGCAACATCACTCCTCAAGATGCTAAAGTGAGCCGGATTTCCCCTTTAAATAGAGGCCCTAAGGCTTCATTTTCACACACACCTTCCTAGCTTACTTTCTCACTCTAGAATTAAGCTACAACTTTCTCTCTCTACATTCTTTCTCTAGATTAGTTTTAACTAGTATGGAAACTAGTTTAGAAGTTTAATTACGAATAGAAGGAAAGTGTATAACGCTTTGTAATCTTCGGAGTACGCTCGGAATTGTGTCAATTAATTCAAGTCTATTCTCTCTCGCATTTAATCCTGGTTCTTTCTATCCTTATCTATCTTAATTAATTACGTTTATATTGATTATGCTAGATTTAGTTATTGCCATGATTAGAGAGTAATATACTTGTTGTGTTTGCTTGCGATGTAGTTAATCAATTATGGGATGATTTATAATTAAATATTAAAGATGGGTAGTATCGCTTTGATCGTCTTATTGCATGTTCTTGTTTGATTGTTGCCTTAGGATCATCATAGTAGTAAAATATAAACGGTCTTAATTATCGTAAAGTAATATGATGGCCCCTATTCGACTGTTACTCGATATAGTACTGGAAACACTTCAAGGTGGAGTACAAATGTATGGAAGTTGAGGAATGACCGAAGGTAGTCATATTACGAAACGGTACAATATTACGAAGTAATATGATGGCCCCTATTCGACTGTTATTCGATATAGTACTGCAAACACTTCAAGGTGGAGTACAAATGTATGGAAGTCGAGTAACGACTGAAGGTAGTTATATTACGGACTAACATATAAAATGAGAAACCTAGTTTAATTAACCTTTCTAAATAGACTTTTAAACTTCAAATTAATCTAACCGCCTTTCCACCAATAAACGTGATTACAACACCTTTTTAACGACGTCCAATTGAAAGGTAGTCAGTTATCTATGTCAATATAACTTGTCAAAGGTATGAAGATATGGAACCGCAAGGCTACATGGGGGATTATCGTAGGACAAGACATGGCCAAGGTTTGAAGCGACGGAACCACTTTAAGTGAGGAACGCTGTGGATGATTAGGGGATTTATTGGGTAGTCTTAAGCAAGGGCTAGTTTAAAGTCATAAATGAACTTTTTAAATATATGAATCTGTTAGGATGACGAGGAATCGTTATATGATTCAGTTATGTCTAGCACCTTAAGATTTTGTTCCCGTTCATATGAAAGTATTATTAAACCATAATTAAGATTTTCCTTATTATTCTAAATACTTTGTAATGTTACCTTAACCTAGCTCCCGGTGTGACATGCTAATGGAATTTTAATTAGTAGGGAATCTAGTGTTTACATACAAGTATTCAAGAATGATAATTAACTAATATCTTTCAAAACAGTTTCTCCAAACATCATCCCATAACATAATTAACGAAGTCTCAGCAAACACTATCTTTATTTATCTGCTTTATCTTTTATTTTCGCTTTTATTTATTTACTTGCCTAAGTTAGTTAATAGAGAAACCAAAACTCCCCCACTATTTCATAAACCCTTCACTAGTTTGAAAGCCCTCATCTGCCACGCCTTAGTTTCAATTCAGTCGGTTTGAAGAACGACTCTAGGTCATACCTACCACTTGATCACTCTTAGGATTAGCATTGTTAGGGAAAACTTAGGCCCCGCAATTACAAATTAAAAAACACCCACTGATGCCCATTGCCAGTGGTCGGTGCAACGACAAGGGTAAAATCCTTACCGACCGCTGGTGACGCATTAGGTTTTTGGTGCCGCTGCCAGGGAATCAAATGTACGATCCTTAGGCGTTAAGACGAACTTACTTACTAGTGAACCTCTAGAATCCCTTAAACCTTTACGTCTTTATTCGTTTTTCCTTTCTCTTACTACTTTTATAAATTACCTCCCCTATCCATTCAACTAGTCAACAACCTACAAACGAGACTATGACTGCTTCACGTATCACTCTGGCTGATGACTCTAAACCTCTGATTGAAGGTCGAGGACGACCAATCGTCTATTCGGAAAATGATAGAACTTCATTTGAATTAAATCCCCACATTGTTCTATTAGTCCAAAACCTCTGTCAATTCCGTGGCCTACCAAATGATGATCCCAACTCTCACCTTGACAAATTCATTTCCTTATCCAACTCCTTTAAGCCGATTGGGGTTAATGAGGACATAGGCTATCTATACCTATTTCCCTTTTCACTCACTCTCAATGCACAAACCTGGTTTGAGGAACTAGAAATCAACTATATAACCACTTGGGTAGAATTAACAACCAAATTTTTGGCCAAATATTTTCCCCCATCAAAACAAGCCACGTTTAGGTCCAACATCATAAACTTCCGCCAAGTTCACGATGAATCAATCTACGATGCATGGGAACGCTTTAAGAAATTGCTTAAGAAATGTCCAAATCATCGTTTAGAGCGCTCAGACCAGTTGCGCATTTTTTACAATGGTCTCTTCCCACATCACCGTCATTTACTTGATACCGCCTCTCAAGGCAGTTTTATGAACTGTATGGCCGATGATGCTTGGAGCCTTATTGAGAAAATGACAATACACAACCATGACTGGAACAGTGAAAATCACCCATATGTTAATCGATCGACAATCACCCGTATGGTATCATCTCCCGATGATGTTTTGGGTAACTTTGCAATAAAGTCCATCGTTATTTGTTCCCATTTCCACATAGGCAATTCAGGTTGTTGTAAAAGTCTAGTCGGCTATTGATATTCGACCTTGACCTTAGAGCAGGTCAGGCATTTACTATCGTATGTGGCAATATCTCACTTCATGCCAGGCCACCAATAGAAAGTTTTCAGATCTTGGTACATCTTGTCTGCACCAGGATGTATCGAATAATTGGACTTATGAGCTTCGTCCAATATTAATCTGCGTAATTCGTCCACACACAAAACCCAAATTCGGCTCATAAAGTACGACACTCCATTGTCCATGGTTTCAAGTTGTTTTTCCATCCCCTTCAAGGATTCATCTTTCAGATGTTCAGTGGTGAAGGTTATTCATTCTGCGTCACGAATTTGAGTGATGAGGTTTGAGTGGATTGTCAATCCTAAAGCTCGAACTCGGAGTGGTTTGACTCTCACCTTATGACTCAGGGCATCTGCTACTACGTTTTCCTTTCCCGGGTGGTATTTGATCTCATAGTCGTAATCAAATAGCAATTCAACCCAACATCGTTGTCTCATGTTAAGTTCCTTCTGGTCGAATATGTGTTGGAGGCTCTTGTGGTCAGTGAAGATTGTACACTTGGTACCGTATAGGTGGTGTCTCCAAATCTTAAGTGCAAAAATAAATGCTCCCAACTCTAAGTCATGAGTTGTATAGTTTTTCTCGTGCACTTTCAATTGACGTGATGCATATGCAATGACTTTGTCATTTTGCATCAATACGCAACCCAATCCCTGATGCGAAGCATCACAGTAGATAACAAAATTCTCTACTCCTTCAGTTAGTGATAAGATGAGCGTGGTGCTCAATTTGTTTTAGCAACTGGAAGGCGTTTTCTTCCTTCTCACCCCAGTCAAATTTCTTGTCTTTCTGAGTTAAAGCGGTAAGTGGTTGGGCTATTTTCGAAATTTTTTCAATAAATCGACGGTAATAGCTAGCTAGACCAAGAAATTGTCGTATCTCGGATGGCGTTTTCGGGGCTTCCCAATTTTTGATTGCCTCAATTTTGGAGGGGTCCACGTGAATTCCTTTATCGTTGATCACATAACCAAGGAAATGAACCTCTCGCATCCAAAATTCGCATTTAGAGAAATTTGCATAAAGCTTCTTTCTCTCTCAATTAATTCAAGGATGAGTTTTAGGTGTTGTTCGTGATCTTCTTTCGTTCGTGAGTACACTAAGATGTCTTCAATAAATACAATGACGAATTTATCATGGTAAGGTTTGCATACTTTGTTCATGAGGTCCATGAACACTGCAGGTGCGTTTGTCAGCCCGAAAGGCATGACTAGGTACTCGTAATGACCATAACGAGTCCTAAACGCAGTTTTCGGTACGTCCTCTTCTCGTACCTTCAGTTGGTGGTAACCAGATCGTAGGTCAATTTTGGAATAGTAGCTTGACCCTTGTAGTTGATCAAACAGATCATCGATGCGTGGTAACGGGTATAGGTTCTTGATAGTTACCTTGTTCAATTCTCGGTAATCGATGCACATTCGCATTGATCCGTCCTTCTTCTTTACAAACAAAACCGGACCTCCCCAAGGTGAAAAGCTCGGTCGGATGAATCCTAAGTCTAGGAGCTCTTGCAACTGAGTAGACAGCTCCTACATCTCCGAGGGAGCTAGACGATAAGGTGCGCGGGCGATTGGTGCTGCTCCAGGCACCAGATCGATGTGAAATTCAACTTGTCACGGTGGTGGTAATCCTGACAACTCCTCAGGAAACACTCCAGGATAATCTCGTACAATAGGCACATCGTCTGTATGTCGCTCCTTAGGTTTCCTTTCTACAATGTGTGCCAAAAATGCTTGGTATCCTTTTCGGAGATACTTACTGGTTTTCAAGCATGTAATCATTTTTGTGGCACTCTTTCATTTTTCACCATGGACCACTAGATTTTCTCTTGTCGGTAGTGATAAGCGTACCAACTTATCATAACGTATGATTTCCGTGCGGTTCTTCGACAGCCAGTCCATACCAACTACGATGTCAAAACTTCCCAACTTAACCGGTAGCAAGTCAATATCGAAGAGATGACCTTGTAACTCCAAGGTGCATCCCGATACTATCTCTCCTGACTCAATCAACTCACCATCGGCTAGTTCTATAGTGTAATTGTTATCTAACTTACATGATTCAAGTTCTAATAGTGGTCTAAACTCAGTAGACACAAAACTTAAATCAGCACCCAAATCGATTAACACAGAGGCATAATGGGCGTTTACGAGAAACGTACCAGTGATGGTGTTAGGGTCCTGGTGTGCCTTTTGTGCTCCGATCACGAATGCCCTTCCTCGAGCCGGTTGATTGTTGTTGTTGTTGGCTCGATCATTGTTGTTACAATGGTTGTTGTTGTTGTTTTGGGTGTTGTTGCGGTTCTGGTTGTTGTTGTTGTTGTTGTTGTTATTAGTGTTGTTGTGTTTAGGACACTGGTTTCGGAAATGCCTCGTACCACACTCAAAACATCATGTGTTCTGTCGTTCATTGTTGCCTCTAGTAGGAGGGTTACCTCTACATTGTTGGGTCGGATGACCCCAACGTTTGCAGTTGCCATAGTAGGCACAATTACCCTCATGGTGCCTCTCACACTTGTCATACTTGGGCTTGCTTCCCAAGTATGGTTTCGACTCAGTGGTGGTGGCGGCATACGCCTTTGAGTTTCTAGAACTCTTCTTGTTTGATTAACCCTGACGGTCATTCCACTTTTGTTTCCCTTTTCCCGAACTTTCAGCATCAGTACTGTTTGGTTCACCTTTTCCAGACACAACTTTCTTTGTGAGTGTCCCCATCCTGACCGCCTCATCAGCCAAACTCTGCGCTAGAGTAACAGCGCTCCTAAATGAGTCCGGTTTAGAGGAAGTGACCAGACTCCTGATTTGCGGTGCCAACCCATATACGTACCTCTCAATGCGCTTGTATTCAGGTGTCACCATATGTGACACTAAACGTGCTAGTTCCTGGAACTTAGTGGTATAACCAGTGACATCAGCACCAATCATTTTAATATCCCACAAGTCAGTTTCTACCTTCTGCATCTCACTAAGGGGACATAATTCCTCTAGCATCATATTTTTCAGCACTCCCCATGACATGGAGTGGGCAGTTTCTATTCCAAGAGATTGAAGTTGATTGTTCCACCAGGTTAGCGCCTTGTCAGCTAAGGTGCAGGTGGCGTACTTCACCATACAGTCAGGTAAACAGTCACTAATGTCCAATACTGACTCCATCTTTTCTATCCAATGGATAATACAAATAGCACCCTCGGTGCCACGGAAAGTAGTTGGCTTACAAGCCAGAAATGTTTTGTATGAACACCCGCGTCGAGTATACACAGGTGTCTCACCATCAACAGGGGTAGCCCCATTGTTGTTTATCACATGGTCGCGGTCGCGGATTGCCTCATATTGGGCAATGCCTTCAGCCACTCGCCGCGCGATAACCTGTTTAGTGGTTTCAGGAATTGGAGGTGTAGTCGCTCGTTGACTATTCCTAGTAGTTCATTGCTTAGGTGGCATGATTCCGTTTTGGGATGAATAAAATACAGAAGTCAATGCCAAGGTAAAGAATGTGAAGAAAGACGTTTCACATTGTTTAGTTATTGATCTATGGGAAGAGTTATCGATATATCCGTAACGTATTTTACAACTTTGAGGCGACACATTGAACATTCGAACATGGTCCTATAAACACATATGTGTCGTGATACCTTTGCAATTACGTCGGCCGCCATAATTGTTAGGGTATCCCATCACGTATGTACTTAATACCACATTCTACATTACAATGTTCATTCTTGTTCCTATATATTATGATCTAAGAGTGGAAGGAAAAACGAAAACGTCTTTATGGTGGACAATTAAATCAAGTGTGCGATAGAGTCGTGCAGCGGCTTTTCGGGTACTGATGTGTTGTTAGCGTAATTGTGTTCAGAAAATTCCTAGTAGGAATAATTTACGTAAACCACTACGTCAAAAATGGGCTTTTGTCACACATGCTCGAAATCAAATCGTCACACCTTAAAAAATTTATGTGACTAAAGATGCCAAAATAAAATTCACGTCATTATTTGGTCACACATACACTCCAATCGTGTGACCATTCTGAAATTTATTTGCCACACCTTCATACATTTATGTGGCTAAAAGGAACTCATGTTTTTTTGCTGATTATTTAGTCACGCATGATTTGGAACGCGTGACCAATGAAGAGTAAGTTTGAAGCATTAGTCACGTTAGACACATAAAGTGTGACAAAACTGCGCCACACACTTGAACAGTGTGACCAAATGCCACTATATGGTCACATGAATTAATTGTTTATGTGACTAAATCATGAAGTCGAGTTTGTCACACATAATTTCAGTGTAGCCAAAAACAAGTACATATGATCACTATATGGTCACACACTTGAACACTGTGACCAAATGCCACTATATGGTCACACATTTGAACAGTGTGACCAAATGCCACTATATGGTCACATGAAGTAATTGTTTATGTGACTAAATCATGAAGTCGAGTTTGTCACACATAATTTCAGTGTAGCCAAAAACAGGTACAAGTGGTCACTATATGGTCACACATTTGAACAGTGTGACTAAATGCTACTATATGGTCACATGAAGTAATTGTTTATGTAACTAAACCATATGGTCGAGTTTGTCACACATAATTTCAGTGTACCTAAAAATAGGTACAAACAGGTACAAGCTATTATTGATAGTTATATAATATATAGTTTTTGGTTTCCAAGCATAATAACATTTAGCTCACCTTGTTAACATGTTTCTTTGTACCTGGATTGGTTGGGATATGACCCAAGTTCGAATCCCACTCTCAGCTTGTTTTTGCATATTAGAGTCATTAATGTAAAATTGTTGGTATATATATATATATATACATTTAATTTATATATGCTAAATATTTATGTTGTAATTTACAAGGTTAATGTACTACAATAAATGGCATTGTAATATAAATAAATAAAATGTTGAATTCATAGAAATTTAGATACAAATAATCATTCCATAAAATAATTAATTAAAAGGTAACAAGGCTAATGTATTACAACATGGTGCGATCACTTGGATCTTGGTATAACAATACCTCTACAGTTGGTTCGATAGTAATCATCTCTTGATTCCTTACCCAAGTCACGTGCATCCACACGTGGCAAAATGTTATCATTGTGCGGGTGAATGATGGTACTAAATTCCTCATCGATTTCATCATATGTATCTCTGTAATTCTTAGGAGGTGTGTTGAAGACAATAGACAACTTTCTATTTAACTGGTCTTTCACATAAAACACTTGTCGTGCTTGTAAGGCTAATATGAACAGATCAACCTTGTGGCCTAAATTATTCAGGTCAACCAATGTAGAACCAACCGTAGTATCGCGTTTGACCGCACCAGCCTGATGGTTAACCCAATCACATTTGAAAAGAGGGAGTTTCCTGAAACGGTAATCTAGTACCCATATCTCTTGCAAAACCCCATAATACAATTTGCGTCTTGTGGTTGCTACTCCTTTGGATATGTGCATATCTTCAGTCACAACACTAACCCCACTATTTTGGTAAACGCTACCATCACTACATTTAGTAAGAAATGTATACCCATTGATGTTATATGCACTGTATTTCACTATGGTGGCGCGTGGTCCAAATGAAATCCACCTTACGGTTTCTGATACACTTTCTTTGGAGATCGCTAATTCTCTCTCAACCTGAATATCATTACAAGTATATATATGAGCTGCAAATTGAAGGAACAACAAACAACTAGTTACAAAAGATAATTAATTACCTCTTCGCGTAACCAGGTAACAAAAGATATACTGTGCTCATTCTCCGGCAATGTTTTTCGCTTGCCCGGGTTTTTTGTTTCCAAAAACTGCTTGTGTCTCGTGAAACAAGGTGTTTGGTTATGTTTGTTGCAACAGTTTAAGTAATGAAATAGAGACATGTGTTAGTAATACTTACTCGATATATGGTACAATTTCATCTGTATTCTGTATTACATACAAGTGTGCTTTCCGAAGGAGTTCTGCAGAATCTTCACTTGATTTGCCGGCCGACAGTGGCTTTCCGTCCTCATTTTTTTCATCAATTTCTTGTTTATCAGGATGGATACCAATAGTTTTCATGGACTTTTTATATTCGCCGAAAAACTCTATTGTTTCTTCTGCAATAGTCTCCTCAGCAATGCATCCCTCTGGTTTATTTCTATTTCGCACATGTCCTTTAATAACCTTCATACAACGTTCGAAGGGATACATGCAACGAAAGCATACTGGACCACATAATTTTACCTCCGTAATTAGGTGCACAGTCAAATGGACCATAATATCAAAAAATGAGGAAGGAAAGAATTTTTCTAGTAGGCATAGTGTGACACTAAGTTCTTCTTGCATCTTATCTAGTTCATCTGATACGATTTCTTTGCTACATATCGATTTTTTTTTAAAAAAAAGCAAAACCTGATGATAGCGTATCGTGTGGGTTGGTGCATGATTGACCGTATTGCAATGGGCAAAAAATCTTGCATTAGCATGTGATAGTCATGTGATTTAAGCCCGACGAGCTTCCTATCTTTTAGGCTGACTAAACATGAGAAATTTGAACAATAGCCTTGCGGTACCCTGATGTTGTATAACGCTTCACAAAAGATGTCTTTTTCTTCATTCGTTAATGTGTAACCTGCTGGAGGTAGTACTGTTTTGTCTCCGTCTTTCCTAGCAAACAACTCTGGTTTATCTATCCCCAACTCTTTCAGATCCAATCGAGCATTCTCTCCATCTTTCATCTTTCCTGGAACATTTAGCAAAGTTCCGACTAGACTCTCACCAACATTCTTTTCTATATGCATGAAATCAATACAATGTTGAACTTCATTATACCTCCAATACTTAAGCTTTCGATACCAAATGTTGAATTTCTTCATTATACCTCCAATACTTCATTATACCTCCAATACTTAAGTTACTTGAAGCAGAGCTTGCTGCTGAGAGACGCACACGTCAAGACAAAGACACAATGATAAAGTCTTTGTCAGCGCAAGTGCTTGAAACACAAGCAATGGATACCAAACTTATGGGTCGGTTTGATGTGTTACAAGGGGATCAGCTAAATTCATTGTCAACTGTTGTACCAACATTAGAGGAAAGGCATTTGTTGTATTAATTATGCTAACATTTTATACATTAGTTTATAATATATTGCTAACAAATGTATAATTTTTATTGCAGGTGTCTCCAACAGTGGACGTTAATCCTAACGCTTCCAATACTGTTCAGGATGGCGGAGTGGCGTTAAGTGATGTTGGATGTGAGAAGGATTCCAGCTTTCACAAGTCTAATGGACTCGCAACTGTGGAAATGCCAACAAAAACAAGTGTAAGTATTAAAACATTTGAATTAATTTGACTTTAATATTTCTCACTGTGATTTAATAATTTTACATACATGACTTATTTATCGAGTTTTATATAGGAACTGGTTGTTAAATCTGCTGACGAGTCAAACAGGACGCCTGATTCACAACAGAGACAAAAGAATCTATCTCCAGCAAAGCCAACACCACCGCAGGTATGTATATATATATTCCAAAATGTTCATACATTCTTCGATTAGTTTAATATAATTCTGATGCATATATATATATATATATATATATATATATATATATATATATATACATACATAATAATTGTTATCATTTTTTTAGTTATTCAAGTGTAAACTGTGGCACCTAAAGAGGACCAACATCATTGCTTTGGGTACTGTCTACTTGTCAAATGAAAAAGTGATGATTCATAACAGACCACTCCCAAAGGATTGCTTCAAAGTGTCCGTTGATAAATCGTTAGTGGATGCAGCTTGTATTCCGGACAACGGAAACAATGGTTTCAAAACAGCTATCGATACAGTAGGTGGTTTTTATGCATAGCCCAAGGATCAAGTGATTTTTGATGAGGAGGTACATATATAGTACACGTTTTTATCTGCTACATAGTTCTTCATATGTAATTTAGTGTTTGATCCATATGCCCATTGTTTATTGTACAGGTAACACCACCAACTACTGGAAAAAAGGCATTTGGTGAGATCAAAACTATACCAGAAGTATCAAGGAAAAAGCACAAAGCACCGGTTTTTGTGTCTAGCGATTCCATGCGAAAGCAAGCGAAGAGCAAACTCAAGAGTCAAAAGTCCTTACAACTCTGATGTTTAATAAGTGTATTTCGTATATATGCAATTAATATACTTAGGATATTATTATGTAAATTAAACAATCCAATTATATTATTGATTTGTACATTGAATTTTGTACATTGAAATTTAATTTGTGGTGTTATACAATTCATATTGTTACACAAATTATTGATTTGTTATATGTGACTAAAATATGTAGTCACATAATATGGTCACACATTGTGGCCACCGTTTGATTAATTATGTGTGACTAAATACTGCAAAATGCCACACAAACATACAATTCAAGTGGCCATTGGGTGAACAATGGTCACACTTATTATCACCTACGGCCACTTTTGGCTTAATTTTGTGTGACCAAATCCTAGAATAAATCACTCTTTGAGTGACTAAATGATACAAAACGTCACACAAACATAAAAATAAAGTTGCCATTGGATGGCAATAGTCACACAAAATACAAGTTTAGTTGACATTAAAATGCATATGGTCACACTTATTATCTCCTACGACCACTTTTGGCTTAATTTTGTGTGACCAAATCCCAGAATAAATCACTCTTTGAGTGACTAAATGATACAAAATGCCACACAAATATAAAAATAAAGTGGCCATTGAATGGCAATAGTCACACAAAATACAAGTTTACTTGACATTGCAGCCCATATGGTCACACTTTTTATCACATACGACCACTTTTGATCTATTTTTACGTAACCGAATCCAAGAATAAATCACTCTTTGTGTGACTAATTGATACAAAACGCCACACAAACATAAAAATAAAGTGGCCATTGGTTGACAATAGTCACACAAAATAAAAGTTTACTTGACATTACATAGCATATGGTCACACTTATTATAACCTACGACCACTTTTGATCTAATTTTATATGACCAAATCCCAGATTAAATCACTCTTTAAGTGACTAAATGATACAAAACGCCACACAAACATAAAAAAAAGTGGCCATTGAATGGCAATAGTCACACAAAATACAAGTTTACTTGATATTGCAGCCCATATGATCACACTTTTTATCACATACGACCACTTTTTGCTTAATTTGTGTGACCAAATCCCAGAATAAATCACTCTTTGAGTGACTAAATGATACAAAATGCCACACAAACATAAAAATAAAGTGGCCATTGGATGACAATAGTCACACAAAATACAAGTTTAGTTGACACTGCAGCCCATATGATCACACTTTTTATCACCTACGACCACTTTTGATCTAATTTTATGTGACCAAATCCAAGAATAAATCACTCTTTGTGTGACTAAATGATACAAATGCCACACAAATATAAAAATAAAGTGGCCATTGGATGGACAATAGCCACACAAAATACAAGATTACTTGACATTACAAAGCATATGGTCACACAAAATACACGTTTAGCTAACTTTATGTGACAACTGTCAAAAATCTCAGGTCATTACCGCACTCGAATCTTAAATTACTAAATTCCTTAAATCCTAGTGAAACTTAAGGTTATGACCCCTTAGGTCTACTAAAGTCGTAGAACGTCTTAGTGATTGCTTAGTGAACTATAAGTTCATACAAACATGTTAAAGTAGATTACTAAGTGTCAATTTAAACAAAGAAAAAGTTACCTCTTTATACTTTAACAAAATCCTTGACGATTTGCAAAACCAAAATTCTCGTAACTTGACAACGTAAAATTTAATCGGATAAATAATTTATGAATATCAAACTTAGAAAAATTAAATGTTTATAATCCAATTCAAGAACTTAGAAAAATAAAATCCTATAACTTAAATATAATCATCAAAATATCACAAAATAAACCTTATATAATTCAAACACTTATACACATTTAATACCAAATTAATTATACAACTTTAAATACATTAATTATCAATAAACAAATTGATTAATTTTTTCCCCCTCCCTTTTTTTTTTGTACGGCACTACCCCCCCCCCCCCATTTACTTCCTTTATTTTCCCTAAAACACTACTCATTTCTCATTTTCTCCAAAACACACACACCTTTTCATCTCTCCCTCTCTCTCTCTAAAATCACACACATCTCCTTCATCTTCTCTCTAAAATTTCCAGCAAACATTCAAATAAATCCAAGAATCTAAAGGTGTTCATCACTAAATAAAAGCAAGAAAAGGTAATCTATATCATTTACTATTATTATCTATCACTTTCTTCTTGTGTTTTCTTCAAAAATTCGGATTTTAGCCCTTTCCATGGCTAAAAATCCACATATGAAACTTGATGTTTGTAGATTAACATTTTCACATGTTTATCCATGATCAAACTGAAAATCAAGTGTGAAATACATTTTATTTGAAAGGTTGTTCATATTCATCTTTAAAAATCTTGTTCTTGTAATGTCAATCATCTCTATCACATCATGGATGTACTTCAACACCATGAATGTGTTAGAACATGGATTAAAAGGTCAAAAGACCAAAAGTTTCTATTATTTCTTGTTGATGTTCATCTTTAAAGAACAAAACCTCATCATGAGTGTGCATGTTTTCTGATCAGATTTTTGAATCCGAATCAAACAGCTATATCTCATGATATAATGAACCAATAATTATGATTCTTTTTCTGGAATTTTTTTCTATGTCTTAGCTTTCAAACCCAAGTGGTCTCACTCAAATCCATTGAGTTTTCGACTTCCAAACAGCCTACTCAAAAAGGGTGCGCCAGCAGAAAACTTTCTGCAACCACCTAACTAATGAGGCTTGTTCAAGGGTTTCAAGAGACTCAATAAATCAAAGTAAATATATTTATAGTTACATGAGATGTATACATAAGTAGTGTAAAAAGATGGTACTTCATTTTAATGTGCATACATGGTTTAAATATCCAAGAACTTACTTCATGTTGGATTCTTTATGATTACAATTAATTTGTGTTTCTTGTGAATCAAAAATTGTAAAAACATACCAAGGACCATGACAAAAATATGGTTAATAATTTTTACAGTAACAATTATGTGTGTAGAAGTTCCAGAATTAAAATGAGAATTTTTATCAATATAGAAGTATTTTTCATAAAATTTGTAAAAATGATAGTTAAAAAGGGGATTAAATTCAACTAAATTAGTTAGGAGGCTTAATAAAATCTGAAATTTTTACTAGATGATTATCCCAATAAATAGACACTATTTACCATATTTGAACTCATTTGGGTGTTCCATGATGCATTTCTTGTTTTATGTGTGAATAATCATGACTTGTTGGGAACTGTAGTTTCAGCGCTCAAAACGGCCTAAATATTTTGCACAGGCTATATAATGATTAAAAAGTGCTTCTGTAGAAATTTCATAATTTTTCAATGTCGTTTACGATTTTTCTTTATTTTCTTTCACTAATAAGACTTAAATTAATTATAAATAATCTATAATTCCTAAAATTCCCAAAATTTTACAGAACACTTGTGACACATAATATGACTTGTACAAAAAGTTTGACAATTTTTAGATATTGTATACTTGTGTACCCATATTGTACTCTAACGCGATTATTAGATGTTAACAAACTTCAAAACAAAAACTATCTATATTGGCACTTAGTGATCTAAAAATTTATTTAAGCAATCTTAACAAACCAATATATCAAGAATCTAACTAGAGACCTCGTGTTCATAGGACTTGGATAGGAGTTGTATTGGGCAAGCGCACGTAGTACATCTCGGTTTATGCTTACGTTCAACAGTGAGTATTCACAGCCCCTCTTTTTACCATTTATACTAAATGTTTTGGGGTGAAAAGCATGTTATCTTGTTGCAAATAATTATCTTGTATGTACATTTTCTATTTATACGCTCTTGTTGTATGCTTGTGACTCTATCGCATCTAAAGTCCCCGGTTTGTCTTACACAACCCATTAACTCATTATTGAGCCGATGGTTGATATGGATAGTACTATTTGGAAGGAGGCCACCTTCCCACTCACTTGTGCATATGAGTGCATGCCACCAACTCTAAATGTTCACAATAGGACATATCTTTGGGGCGTTATTTCAGGCCAGTAGGTTTGGTTGTGGACTCAAGCTATACATGACGTTCTTAAATGAATCTCATATGACGTATAAATACTATTTACTTAACAATGAAATTTTTCAAAAGTTGTTTGAAAACTACTAAATGGCTCTCATATTTATTTCTAAACCTGTGAACTCACCAACTATTTTTATAGTTGACCCTCGTTTTACATGCTTTTCAGGAAACGGTCAGTAATCATGGAATGAAGCTATGTTATCTTTACTAGTGTTGTAGCTACTAGACTTACTTTGTTTTATCTTTTGGATGTATTTGGTTGTATGCACTAGTATTTTGTACTGTAAACTTATTGTAAGCGCTAGTAGCTGTATGTTGTAAACGGTGAATTAGTTGTACTTTGTGTAATGAAACCATTGTGCTGTTACATCTCGTGTTTCCACTTTAGCGGGGTGTGACACTTTAAAGAATATATGGTCACACTTATTAACACTTTTAGTCACTCTTGGCTTAAATTTATGTAACCAAATCTCAAAAATAAAACACTCGTTGTGTGACTAAATGTTACAAATAGCCACACAAACCTACAATTCAAGTGGTCATTGGATGGACAATAGTTACACAAAATATACTTTCACTTAACTTTAAAGAGCATACGGTCACACATTTTATGGTTTTCGTCACATTTTTTAGATGGATACGGCCACTAACCATGTAATGTGACCGTATGGACCCCTTTGGTCATGGCACCTTTAGTCACACACACGCTGAAAAAACGAGTGTGACCATATAGTTTTCGTCAAACTTTTCTGGTGTGACCAAAGCCCAAATCTGTACTAGTGAACAGAGATACTTCTCTAAATGCGTCGTGACAATAGCTTGTCATATAGCGAGTTAGATGTATGCAAATGTATGTATGCATGAGTGTTCTAGCCAATGTTATAGTCTAGGTCTCTAAGGTTTTTAGGTCACTTAAAGACTTCTAGTTCGCTATAACCAATGGCTCTGATATCAAATCTGTCACACCCCTAAATTCGGTAATCGCGTTTATTTAGTAATTAGCGGAAGCTTTAGTTATTAGTGGAAGCATTTTGAGTAAACAGCGGGGGTGCTGACGTTAGTAGTGTGCATTCATTGTATAAGATCATATGATCATACATAACATATTATTTAAGATGCCAAAGTTTGAAGTTATTACAAAAGAGACGACTTAGAAAGTCGTGCTAGTAGTAGTGTTGTCAAAACATCACATGTTATAATAAATACAGTTTTAAAAGTGGGATCTCATAAGTATAACTAATGAAATTAGTAATACAAAAGAAATCCAAGTGTCCCAAAAGTGGCATCCTAAATCGTCGAAGGGAGCTTACGTCCTTTATGCATGCAGAAGTACCTGAGTCCTAATTCCCTGAAAAACATAGTAAAATGTCAACATTGAATGTTGAGTGAATTCACAGGTTTAGTATATACGTAGTGTAACACCCGCTTTTGTGATCTGAGGGTAATTCGGTAATTTCCTTTACTTATATGTTGTTATTCGTTATATTTTTAAATATTGAGTATTTATGTGATTTGGTTTATAACTTAGGAAATTTGATAAAAGGATTAATTGTGACGAGTGAAATATTACTCGTTTTAAATAGT
Organism: Pseudognaphalium luteoalbum; assembly: GCA_963422505.1. Taxonomy (NCBI): domain Eukaryota; kingdom Viridiplantae; phylum Streptophyta; class Magnoliopsida; order Asterales; family Asteraceae; genus Pseudognaphalium; species Pseudognaphalium luteoalbum. Next base: position 82,897,491 of record OY730193.1, read on the forward strand.
TCTAGTTCACGGTTAAATAAAATAGTTTTCCTGCAATTGATATTTAGGATCCAGACAATAGAGTTAGGATGGGTATAATAATTAAAAAGTTTGGGTCGGTTTTGGGTTGTGAGGTGCTGACCCTCTTATTGCCTAACTTTCCCAATTTGATTATTTCATTTATTTGAAAGGACCTTACAAACATACACATACCTACAATCAAATTCAATCAAATTTGTAGTAACAACAAGCTGTGATTTTGGACTTAACAGCATATTTACATCTTCATCATCATCTTATATCTTGTTCATCTATTCCAACTTGGTAAGATATTCATTTAAATTCTCATGATACTAAGTTGCTTAAATTGTATAGGTTATGAGCTTTGTTGAAATTAAGTATATGCTTGTTGATTACTTCTGAGTATATGATGATTCTTGCTAAGTTGTGTTGGTAATAAGCTAGCCTAATTGTTGTTCTTCTAACTTGTTAAATTGTGAGGGTTTGGATATAAATTAGTTAGGGTTATTGATTTTGTTGGGAAATTGAAGTGAAAGATGTTATATGATGATGTTTGAGCTTGCTTATGGTAGAAATGACTTTAGGAACAAAGTTGGTATGCTGGGATTTGGTAATTTGGAAGTTGAGTTCGTGCAGAATTGTTGAACAAATGCAGGTCTGCTGTAAATGATAAACAAGCCGGCGGCTCAATGAGCCAAGCCGGCGGGTCATGTGTGTGTGTAAGGCAGACGGCGGGTTAAATACCCAAGTCGGCGGCTTGTAGCCTGAAACCGGCGGGTTGTTTACCTCAGTCGGCTGCTACCAGAAGCTTTAATACTCGACTTGGTTCTGTTTCCTCAAAAACCATAGTACCCGGCGGCTAAAACAGCTAAGCCAGCGGGTCCTAGACCCAAGCCGGCGGATCCTCTGGCCTGTACAGGATTTTAGTCTTTGTTTTACTATCATTCTTAAATGTGATATAAGTGGTGTAAATGATATAGAGTGCTATAATTATGTTTGAATATCAGTTAAAAAGTTGTTGAATATATTATTGACCTATATTTGATTGTATTTTCAGATCCACCGAAGACTCAGTAAAGTTAGAATTCTGAGTGGGAACTGAGACAGTCAGGTGAGTGGACTTGAAACTCTCAGTATGATTTGGTGGTAACATATTGGTTACATTAAAGGCTGTAATTGTTGATGATATACTGATGAGTTAACATGATACACGTGTCTATATGATGAGTTGCCTGTTGGCATTTTGTGATTATAGGTCAACGATTGTTGGACTGTGTTGCTACAGGTCAGTCAACATTAGAATTGTGATCATTTTTTGAGAATGGAGCTAATGTTGACTAAAGGTAGCAAATAGTTATCGGTAATATCACTGTATTGGCCTGCAGTTGATTATAAGTGTCGCTTGGTGGGCCACCACGGCTGAGGGCGCCACAACTGCCACCGATCCTCTGATAGATGTTGTGTTTAATTGTTATTTATTGTAAACAATTGTGTTGAGCTGAGTTGACCTGTTAGTGATGAGTTTATTCACTTAACTTTGTGCTAACCCCCACATTACTCCCTGCAGGTTTATTTTGTTTTGGATGATTGGGCAGGAGTATGGTTGAAGGAATGTTTGATAAAGATATAAACTCTGGTGCTCTTTTGGACAGTTAGAAGATGTTTGATTATATAATACCAGATAATTACGTGATGTTTTGTAAACTTATAACTTAGACGTGTTTAACATAATGTTGACTTGTCATCTTTAAGGTATATGTATATTACTATCGTTTTGGACTACGCTTCCGAAATTATAAAAAAAAAATTCGTTGGTGTGTGTTATACGTAGTTAATCCAAGTTTAGTATAAATCATTCATGTACACAAACATAATGTTTATATGTATACTAGGAAACCCAAGTTATTCTAGTAAAAGAAAATATTTCCTATCTAATGTAAGAATGTCATTCTTACTACAAGTAATAGTTGTGTAGGAAACACAAGTTTAATCAAGTAAACATTTCCATTTTAATACTTGTAAGAAACACAGGTTTAACAATCAAGGTGAACATTTCCTGTATAATAGTTTTCCAGGAAACACATGTTTAACCAGTCAAGGTAAACATTTCCTATAAAAGTAATCGTGTAGGAACACCAATCCTATTAGTTGTATAATTTTGTGGGAAATATAGACGATGATCCCTCTAAGGTGAGCTAAACCTTTAGAGTTAAAGTAACGACATCTAGTGCTATAACCAATCCACGACTAGTTTAGAGTTGTTGCCTCAGTAACACAGTAAGTATACACTCCTCGTTACGACTGCCATCGTGTAGTTGAAATGACCAACGAGCTATATCAGTGGGAGGGTTGTCAAATCGATAGTACTATCTGTATACTCAGTGGCTAGAGTCACCTAGCTAACGGTTATAGGTTGCAAGCACTGGGACTTATGTGCACTACAACTACCTCACGTAAACATAGGTTCGTACCAAGAATCGTTGTCATATTCCCAAAATAGTTATGAAAAACCATTTCATACAAATAGTTGAGTATAAAAGCATGTAAAGCAATTATATAAATACGTTGCATGTTACAGCAAAATAGTTCTATGTTTTCCACCCCAAGTTTAGAAAGCAGTAAATATGACACCCGTCAAATTAGGACTAGTTATTAGTTCCTAATCATTTAGAAATACATGTAATTAGTACTATGTATTAGGCTAATTGTATGTATCAATATATATATTGTTGAATATATATCAGTACGCGATTAAAGTTAATCGTGCATTTTTCAAATTGGTCAAAATCCGATTCATTTACACGGACGTTGGTGAAAACAAATATTAAGTAATATGAAACTATTATTTAATATACTCAGTATTTATTATATATTAATTCGATAATATATAAAGTATTCGTATCGTACAAAGTAAAAACATCCGCGACCAAACTTATAAATAATGTATTATTATTGGAAATAATAATTATTATTTACATTAGACAAAAATAAAACATATTCGTTTTATTCAATCTTACTCAAACGCGACGATACCATTCGAACCATATCCGTCATTCAAACTTAAAACAAAAATATATTTTTATATCTCACTAAAAGTATTTTTATAAAATACTTTGATTAAAAGTATATACGATTTCATTTTTAGAAATTTATCATTTGAAAATATTATACTAGTTATCGATCGGGTACAAAAATACGGGTATTTTGTGCTACGCGTGGGAGCCAACCAACTCCAATAATTGGAGTTGGCCTGCCTACTTCTTCTTCTCCTTCATTTCATCTTCATCATTCTCCATCTCTTCATCTCTATCTCTCGGCTCTCTCTCGATCTCTTTCAAAATCAAATACAACAACAATAATATTACCAATAACAAGATCAGCAGCAGCAATAAGCATCATCATCATCACCATCTTCATCATCCTCTTCACCTTCATCGCCATCATCATCACCATTCGGTCTCCATTTTTAATACGTAAGGAATCACTCACTTTTTATTCAAATTACATGTTTAAATAACCTATATCATCATGTATTAGTGTTCTATCAAGTAGATTATGTCCAAAAATCGAACATATACTCGTTTTCCCAACTAATTTCGCGAACAGGCCTGAAATTGGTCCCTGAGCCGAACGGCTGGAAATCATCAACCGAACGGCTGGATTTCATCAGCCGAACGGCTAGATTTCCTCAGCCGAACGGCTAAGTCCTCCATAGCCGAACGGCTGGACTTCCATAGCCGAACGACTAGGTGCTCCATAGCCGAACGGCTAGACCTTTATAGCCGAACGGCTAGATTACTCAAACGGAACAATTTTCAGGGTAGCTTCTGGATGAAAAATTTATTATAACGGATTGGGCTAAAAGTCACACGGTCACTCGAAAACGGCCCAATGATCAAGGCTATCTATCATAGCCTAGGCGGTTTTAGGCTTTTCGGGGTCGTCTAGGGGTCGAAAATGGCATATTTCAGTTTTCGAACCCGTACCAAATTTCGTAACTTATGAAATAAAATGTAATGGATATAACGAACTTGAGTAACAACTAAACTTATACGATACGACTTACACGAGAAACACATATACTTTTATAAGTACAACAAATCATGTATAATAATAATAGTTTGAAATTATTATTACAAACCGTCACCAACGAGCCGTATACCTTTTCACAAACTCAAATATAAACATTAACCAAATCAATTTGGACATAAATAGTTAACAGAACAACTAGCATAGATGGCCTGTTGAGACCTCTAATCATTTAAAACTTTGCGCGTTTAACACGCCCAGCAGGTTTCCACATCTAATCATTAAAACCTTGTGCGTTTAGGACGCCCAATAGGTTTCAGTCATTGGAGATGACATCATTTCTCTTGTAAACCATCAATTGTGCTTGATAGCATCTCATTAGACTCAGGTGAGTTTCATAGCCCATCATTTTACTGTTTTTAACCCAGGGGTGGGAATACATGCTTGTTTTATTTTACATGTGAACGCAAGTATCAAAATATCGCTATAGATTGCATGAGTTGTTTTCTCTAATCATTTTAAGTCCTCTAGCATAGTTTGGTAATACTTTTGTAGCGTGAATGTTAGTGTATGGTACCATATGGGACTGACAATCCCCGTCCGGGTCAGCAAGCACTGATTGGTCAAACGGACATTATCATTTGTTTATACGTGTGTTGATTAGGCACACGCATAGAGGCACCCTCGCTCAGGCACTTAATTGTGATCCTGACACCTCAGTTAAGCTCAGACTATGTGCTCATGGCAATATATACATCATTTATCAATTACTTATTTGTTTAATTACAAATATTCATACTTAACTCTTGCAGTTCATACAGTTTACTTTATCATTAAACCTGTGAGCTCACCAGCTTTTAGCTGACCATTTTAGCGTGTATTCTCAGGTTCGCAGCAGCATTAGGTCTGCTCACTCAGGATGCTCATTAGCTCGAGTCGCATTCAGACATCAAGAGATTGTCATGCATTACTATATTTTGTATAATTTAGTTATGCCATAGAATCTCTACCATTTGGCTCAAGAGCTTTTGTAAACTATAATATAACAGTGTAAAACTTTTATAATATCAATGTATTTTGTAAAACGACGCATATAGAGTCGTTCATTGTATGCCTTGTGTGCTTGATATTTGATTAGTAGCGCCCCAAACCGACCCGCTTCCGCATCATAATTTGGGGGTGCGACAGTAAAATAGTTAAAAGTGGGGCTGTGAACTCACTGGTAGCGATGAGCGAGTGCTAGTCAAAAGTAATAAGTCGTCGTCCAATAGCGTCCTCAAGGTCCTAGACGCAATAAATATACTAATATAAGTATTTTGACGATTTCGTCAAATTATGTTAATGAGTTTAGTTTGTTTTGACTATTCATTGTTTATAATTGTTTGTACAATGTGTTGGTGATAAAAGTGTTGAAAAATAAATATTATCTTTCAAGTTATGTTTGTCGTCGAATCAATCGATACGTGTAAGTACATATATATATATATATATATATATATATATATATATATAATGGTTTTAGTCGTTAAATGAATATGTATATTCATAGAATATCGCTTTATAAAATACGTATAACTTCTACACATTTATCCTTCATTGTGTCCCATTTATATATATATATATATATATATATATATATATAACAAATAGGCCGGTCACAGTACTCAAACCTGTGACCTTCCTTTTCCCAACACAAGTCACAAACTACTAGGCTAAGTTTACTTATTAGTTTTTAAATGTAACAACATGTATTTATGTGTTGATGTACTATTAAAATTAACAAGACCGATCGGCTATACTTGGTCTTAGCCAATCAGTTATCATCCAATGAAAGTGAGCCGATCGGCCGGGTAAAACTAGCCGTTCGGCTAAGCCTTTTCCTAGCCGACCGGTTCCTTTTTGTCTCATACTGTACTCTGTTCGTAGTTCAGTTTATATACATACATGTTTTGTTTAGGTTCCAACGATTTTACACAGTCTCAATCATCATAATAACACATTATATAGTGATTATAACAATAAAATTTATACCACTTTCATATATGCCTATTTTTGTGTTCTTGGGTTTTATTTATTAAAAATTTTATTTTCAAGAACCATATCACTAAATCATCAAATTTTCTTGCTATATACATAGATTAGGTTATAATAACACTATATAATATGAAATTTAAGTAAGGAAATTTGAAATGGGAGATTTCCTTACAATGATTTTGATGTTGATTTTGGTGAAGATGATGATGACTAAGACGACGACGACGACGACGACGATGATGATGATGATGATGATGATGATGATGATGATGATGATGATGATGATGATGATGATGATGATGATATAACATTTATGTGTTATTTTTTTTGGTTTGTTTGAAGTGTTTGAAGTTGATAATGGTTTGAAGATTGAAGATTTTGGCTCTGCTCTTTGTTCTTCTTCTTCAGTTCGATCAAAACACAAAGGAAGAAAAGGTAGTTGGCTAAATTAATGGAGGTAGTTGTTGGTTGTGATCACTGATATGTGAGGAGGGAGTATATATTTAAATGGTTTTCTCAGTTCCTTTGTCGAATGGGAGCATGGTTCTGTAGGAATCGTGTTCCCAGATACTTTAATTTGTGTGTTTGCTTGGGTATTTAACCCGTTAGTTTTGTGTACGGGTATAATAAAGTGTAAATTTTCATTTAAATTTCGTAATTATATTTTGAGGTATTTCTCCAAATACTTTAATTTGAAGGGGAAAAATAATACTTTTATTATTTTTGACCTTTGGGTACGTTTTGTATTTGTTTCTGTTCGTGTGCAATACGTTTTAAATAACCGTATAATTGTTTCCGTTTCATTTTTGTTCCAACCAGTTCACATAATATTTTCAAATAAAAATTGTTCGAAAATATTTTCGAGTTCTTTCTGAACTTTTGTATCACCAACGATTGTATTTGTTTTGTCGGATTCATTCTGATATTGTTTCGTATTGTTTAATTTATAATTATAAATAATTATAAATTTTCGTAATACTTTTTGTCCAAAAGTTTTGGACTCGCTAGACTAATCTCACATCATAGGTTTAGTTTACTTTTTAACAGGGAATTAGCGTAAGAAATGAATATAATTAGTGGTATAATAATACCTAAATTGGAGGAGTGTCACAGTTAATCACGGGCCTCAATCGATCATTCGTTGATATCGTTCGTTTCTTCTCATTTCTTTTTATTTTATACACAACATTGTGGTAATTATATATGAATTACTTTGGTATTTTACGTTTTGTAATTGTATTGAATTATATTCATGTACAAGACTTTTCTTCTACAATATTCATAAAAAATGAAAGGTTGTCGGAAAAAATGTCAAGAGGTCGGAAAGTTGCCGGAGAAAATGAACATGAACCAAAATGACGGTTAAAAGTTTAGTATATCATATGCTATATTACATGTTTGCGTCGGAAAAAATGTCAAGAGGTCGGAAAGTTTCCGGAGAAAATGAACATCAACCAAAATGACGGTTAAAAGTTTAGTAAGTCATATGCTATATTACATGTTTGCTTATAAAAGTTCGTTAGATGTCTTTCTACATCTAACTGGAAGCAGTTTCTCTACCATCAAGTAAAGTTATAACTATCTACATCGTTACCTCCCCGTACCCCACGCCTCGGTGGAACTTAGCATCGTTGTTGTTGTTACTGATTATAGATGCGGTTGTTAGCTACAATACATTTTAAACATTAATTTGTTACATTTAAGGACGGTTAACTTCACAATTGACTAGATGGTTTTAATTTTGTATCCTTTTCATAAATTCTAGATTATTTAGTTTTAACTAGTTTTTGTTGGTAATTTTAGTGTAACTGAGATTTCAGGACCAAAGAGTATTCCAAGTTAAGTTATATAAACGAATCGGTAAGTGTGGAGTGTACACTTGTTTAACACAAACTTATCGCCACCAAATAGCGGGGATTAAGGGGGCTACGCCCCCTTGCGAGGTTAAAGGGCAGCGCTCCTTGCAGGGGTCTACGTGCCCAAGCCGCCTAGTTTGGGTCCCACTCTGTTTGTGAAACGTTATATCCGTTCGCGAAAAGGTGTGATTATTGGTTTCCCACCAACCGCCAACCAAATTTCAGAAATAACATAATGTTTTTTTGTCTCATTTTCACATACGAAAACAAAACAATTCTATTTGGTTTTGCTTAGTTTCTTTACCAAGATTCTAACTATTTTTTCTTTGTTATATCCCATTAAAGATTTCGTGAACCCATACTGTAAAAGGTCAATATACTTTATTGACAAAGTGAATACATGATTCAAAGAATATCCAAGATTATCATCACACCCTAATTCTTCAAACGGTTTTTGAAATAATAACCAAAGATTGTGGGTTTAGAATAGTAATTTCGAACTACTTACTTTGTGAATACGATTTAGAATAGTTATTTCTAAGAATCAATTTTTTTATTAATATAATTTTACATTTTATTGCTCTGGATAATTCTACATTTTATTGTTTTGGTTTAATAGTTTATTAATAAGATTTAATTTTTGTTGCTATGATTCAAAAGTTATAGTAATACAAATTTGAATCTTAGGATAACATAACAAATCTTAGAATAAATATACTGAATCATACTAACAAAAAAACCTTCTCCCTCTTCTCTCCTTAAAAAACCTAGCTTCTCCCCAGATCCTACTCATATATATATATATATATATATATATATATATAGTGGGAGATTCAAATGAGAACCACTCTAAAGTTGAGAACTATAAGACCACATCAAATACGTGTTTGTTCACATGTGATTAACGTCAATCATATGTGAACATTGATGTACGTTTAATTGAAAAAGAAAAAAGTCAAAAAAATTCTAAATTTATATCGAAAAACACATTTTAACCGATTTGTTCTCATTATCGTTCACATGTGAACATATATTTGTTTTTTTGCATTTTTCGATATAATTTTAGGATTTTTTTGACTTTTTTCTTTTTCAATTAAACGTACATCAATGTTCACGTATGATTGAAGTTTATCACATGTGAACAAACATGTATTATTTGTGGTTCTCAAAGTTCTCAACTTTAGAGTGGTTCTCATTTGAACCTTCCCATGTATATATATATATATATATATATATATATATATATATATATATATATATATATAATAGCCTAAACTCGTGCAATGCACGACAATCTTTTTAATTTTTAAGTGCTGATAAAAAATCAATTGCAATCTATATCATGCAATTTGTATGTATGCAAAGTTATCGTTAATTTACCTAGCTATGTCATTACACCAGAAGCAATCAACGAAGAAAAGTAGAACGTGGGATACGAACCTTGGAAAAACTGAGAATTCAATCTTACATGAGATAATAGTGAATGGTTAAGTCATTGCTTACAAAATAATGGTACGTATTTACGTACATGTATAATGTGTGATGTATTATGATCGAGTAAATGCAAATTTACGTCATAATTTTTACATAAGAGTTGAAATTAGAAAAAACAATTCAGGTGAAATTTATTGATTGCTTTTCACCCGTAAAATTTATTTATAATGCTAAGTATAATCTAGATGGGCTTTTAATGATTGAAACATTGAAAAAAGGCCAAAGAAGAGCCGGTGATATGTTTGTATCAAATTAGGAAGAAAATATGGCGGGTAACCTAACAAATATATATTATTTCATCTGGTTTCAAAATTTTTATTTGTGTTATATAATACTTGATGAAAATTAAACCGATGAAAGTACATTAAAAACCCAATCCATTAATACATTTTGCATCAAGTATTATAAAAGAGAAGAAAGACTTCAAAAAATTAAAACTAAACAATTATTTTAGGAGCGATGTACTAATATTAGCAATCTTGTGAAATGTTCAAATTAAGTTAAATTACATTAACATCCGATGTGATTTAGCAAACCTAACGTAGTGATTATGTTATCGATTGTATTGTTAAATTTATTCTTTTAAATAAAATCTTTTGTTGCAAATATTTAGATAAATGTTTTTAAATTTTGTAAATAGTTTAAGTATATAATAAATTTATATAAGTTTAAGATATAGTATGAATTATGAAATCAAAAAGACTAATAAATGAATTATCAAGTATCAATAACTATTTATTATTTAGTTCTATAATGTAAAAATAAACCTGCCATTTGTTACTATTTTGGCAAGTAAACTTTTACTTGTCACAAGGAAACAATGCATTAATCAGTTATATTATAGGCATAAATAATTGTATTGTTTCTTTGTGACAAGTAAAATCTTACTTGCCAAAATAGTAACAAATGGCAGGTTTATTTTTACATTATAGAACTAAATAATAAATAGTTATTGATACTTGATAATTCATTTATTAGTCTTTTTGATTTCATAATTCATACTATATCATAAATAATTGTATTGTTTCCTTGTGACAAGTAAAATCTTACTTGCTAAAATCAGCTCTCATTTTCTAATGTTATAGGAGTAGGTGTAACCGTGTAACAACTGTATAGCTCCAACACACTTTAAAGGGTAAAAATAAAACATACGAATGACACGTATTTTCTTTTGGAAAACCTACCTTTTATCATACTGAAAACAATTAAACCCACCCACAGTTTAATTTACGAAATCACTAATTTGATCCTTTAACCAAATCAATTTAATAAAATAATCTATTGATTTTTGTTTTTAATAAAATAATTCAACTTTTCGTGCTACTGTACACGATAATGATGCGATAACAACTAAAATCAATTTATTAATAAAAAGTCAACGAATTATTATTGTTACAGCCAATCCCTCATCACCACGTGACAATTTAAAAAAAAAAAGGCAGACGGCGTGAGATGGAGTGAATGGCACGACAAAACAAAAACATAAACATCAAAATTTAAAACTCATTTAATATTTAATATATTTCATATTTCATATTTAATTAACGTAGTAATTCGTTTTTCTTTGATAACTTTTTATATACAATCTATAAAATAATTCCGAATACATATTCATGATCAGTGTAATTTTATGTACATTTCGACATAAATTTTATCATCATATGTTATGTATTTCATAAAATCATTTTTTTTATCTCGAAATCAACTTTTTTATATCAAAATGTGGATAAAAGTTAACTGGTCATAGTGGTGTATTTAGATTTTTATCATGCTTTCGTAAAATACATCCTTAGATCTAACATGTTAATTTTTATCCACATTTTTAGATATAAGGATTTATTTTACGAAAGCATGTTTTAGTCTCGGAACATAAAAATTTAAATACACCATTATGACCAGTTAATTTTTATCCATATTTTGATATATATAAAAAAGTTGATTTCGAGACAAAAAAATCATTTCATTAAATACATAACATATGACGATAAAATTTATGTCGAAATGTAGATAAAATTACACTGATCATGAATATATATTCGGAATTATTTTATACATTGTATATAAAAAGTTATCAAAGAAAAACGAAATACTACGTTAATTAAATATGGAAAATAAAATATATTTGTGACACCCGACAAATTAGGGCTAGTTATTATGTGACACCCGCTAATTTAAGACTGTAATTAGTGCCTAAACTACTTGTAATTACATGTATTTAGTATTACATTAATCTAAATATACGTAACCTTTTTGTGTAATTACATACACGTTTATACGATTTGTTTAAACCGTACACTTATGAACCGGATGGATATCCGACAATGAAAATATGGACATTGGTGATAAACTGTTAAAATAATGTGGAATTATCCAAACAAACATTATTTACCTTAATATATTGCGAGAATATATTACACGTATTTAATATTGTATAAAACACTCCGTACGCGACAAAAACGCGTGAAACGTGCTCGACACACGAAATAAACTCAAGTTATATTTTTATAACTCATTATTAAGTATTTTGATATAATACTTCAAGTAAAAATATCGCGATTGCACGCGTACAGTTAAAACATTTAAAAACGTTACACAATTTAAACGAACGTGTAAAACGCAACCGACTACCGACCGACGACCGACATATATTTTAATAACTTAGAATATATTATTTGAGTAAAACTTTAATTTAAAATATCGTGTTTTAAATCGTTAACAAAATGTATTAAATAAAATGTTATACGGTTAATTAAAACGTAAAACGAACGGGTAAACGACACCGCACGCAACACAACTTTGGAAACAAGTTTTACACACCCATGTGGGGTGTGGGACCCACGAAATCTGCAGTAAAATGGGGGAGCATGCCTCCCTCTTCTTCCTTTGGTGACTTACACAGTCAAATACATACATACTCTTACACCTTCACATCCCATTATTTCATTTTCACCCAACACTCCTCTCTCCAACACTCCCTCCTCTCCACGAAATTTCTACCATCCCCACAGCCCCAAGTCACCACCACACAACCACCATAATCCACCATAGAGCCACCGTCAAGATTTTCAAGAAAATACAAGGAATCGAGCTCACAACGACTTTTCTTCGTCTCTCCATCATATTCTTTGTAAGGAACTTCATGACTCAAGTATTTTACTTACATAATGTTTATTTACTTGTTATGTTGCTTATTCAACTTGTTAATGTCCAAAAACCATAACGAAACTCGTTTTTAAAACACATACACGAACATCTCAGAATCTGCCCGGAAAAACAGCCTCACGACTAAAATCATATAAAATCGTACACATAAGATAAATGCATGAAACAAATGCCAAAATCTTCTTATTTTTGATATCTACAATTTTCGTTTTGAACACTTTTACCAGAAATACACGGGTTTTCCTACAAAATCCGATTTACGAACGTATGTATAAAAGGGGCTGTTTTGGAATAATTATAAAACCGACACTTCGGGTTAATCCCGACTCGAACCGATAATTTTCCTAGACTATATTAACTAAGTTAATACTTGTGTAAAAGTTTCGGTCAAACCGAAGTCATTTGACCACAAACCCGACACTTTTTGTTTTGGATAGCCTGTTATGTCGCAGAAGGGCTGGACCTTCTGCGACACAAGCCCTTATGTCGGTAAGAATAAGCTACGTCGCACATAGCGACACAAGCCCTTATGTCGCCAAAAAGTGAATATGTCGCACATAGTGACACAAGCCACTATGTCGCGTCAAATTGTGAATGTCGCAGTAGCGACACAACACCTTATGTCGCATTAAATTGCGGATGTCGCACATAGCGACACAAAGACCTATGTCATAGTCCTGACCTGCGACACAACAACCTATGTCACACTTGGTGTCGCATCCAGTGTCGCATGCAGTGTCGCACCCAGTGTCGCACAAATCAGAACCTTGAAAACAAGGATTTTTACTAAGTCTCAACACTTGAAATTTTATCACTTACAATACCCAAATTCAGATTTTAGATGCGTTTTTCGACCCCAGCCAGGGGCTCTGCCCCTTGGACCCCCCCAAGGGTTGCCACCCCTTAGACCCTACTACCAGGGGCGCTGCCCCCGGACCCCCATCATCCAGGTTTCTAATATACTTTTCACACTAAGCGTTGAACACTTACTACCACAAAAATCTTATACGATGATACTCGTAACCAATATACACATACTTCGATAATTATACAACGAACATAATGATAATAATACTTTGACAATTATTATTACAACCGTCACCAACGGGCCGTGCTTGTTTTCGAAACACAAACAAACAATCAAACAAACCCATGTATTTGGACTTAACTAGTTGGATGAACAACTAGCATAGGTGATCATTTGAGATGCCTACTCATGTATTAACCAACGCGTGTCTTGGACGCCCTCAGGTTACAGTTTTCGGACATCACTGCTTGCTTTAGCAACACACGTTTATTGATATAAACACATCAGACTCAGGTGAGTCTCATAGCCCCACATTTTACTATTTTTACTCCTGGGGTGGGAATACATGCTCAAATTTGTTTTACCTGTGAACACAAGTACAAAACACGATATATTGACTGCATGAGTTGTTTTACTAATCATAAAGTCCTCCATCACATAGTTTGTTAGTATGGATTTAGCGTGAATGTTAGTGTATGGTACCATATGGGATTGACAATCCCTGTCCGGGGTAGTCGCGCTACCTTGACTGTGATGTCAAACGGACACATTATCATTAGTTCACACGAGTGTAGATTAGGCACTCGCTCGGAGGCACCTCGCTCAGGTCCTTAAAGTCGGATCATGACCCCTCAGTTAAGCTCAAACTATGGATTCATGGCAGTAATATACACATTTATTTGATTAATTTCAAACACATTATTAAATCTTGTGGTTCATACATTATGTTTATCATATAACCCTGTGAGCTCACCAGCTTATAGTTGATCTTTTAGCATGTATTCTCAGGTACACAACAGTAGTAGGACTGCTCGGGATATTACTTAGCTCGAGTCGCATGCAAACACGAACATCAAGAGATTTTTCTACATTATTATATTTTTGTATAAGTAGTAATGCTATAGAATCTTTCAGATCGGAGTACCGAGCTTATGTAATCATTATAACTATTGTAAACTTTTATTACAATCAATGTATTTTGTTAAAACGACGCATATAGAGTCGTTCATTATATCTTTGTGCTGTGATTATTGATTAGTCGTGCCCCGACCCGATTCGCTTCCGCAACCCGAATTTGGAGGTGCGACAGATTGGTACTAGAGCCTAAGGTTATAGTGAACTAGGTTGCATTTAGTGGGCTGATCACGTAAAAAGTCACGTTTTTACTACCGATATCTCCCTCATTCTGGAATGATTCTTGGCACTTTAACCTAAATTCAGTACAAAGAAGTAGTATTATGTCAAGATGGTAAAAACAAGGTTGCACGATGAAAATCAAGCTAAACGGATAGAAAACGAAGATTCCACGCACGTTTGAAGATTCAAGACATCAAAACGAGAATTCAAGACAAAAGAGCTCATCACCAACATCTGTCTCATCCAAGATGTTCGTATTCAAATTACGAATCCAACAGAAGAAGAATCAACTAAAACGGACGAAGAATGAAGATTCTACGTACACCGGAAGATCCAAATGATTCGTATAACACATCTAAAGTTCAGAGATATATTTTTGGGGTTTCTTTTCATCAAAAGCTTTGTTTTTGAATTACGAATCCAACGCAAAAAGAATCAACACAAAAGGACGCATAACGACGAAAACACGCACGAATCGAGAAACGAAGCAACAGGCAGCGGGCTGGTGCAGGCAGCAGCCAGCCGCCGCCGGCCAGCCACTAGACCGCCGCCGGTTGCCACCCTCCTGCACGGATTGCACTTTTTTGTCCTTTTCGTACCTGGTGCCACCACCTTTTCCACCTTTTCGTACCTGGTGCCACCACCTTTTTCACCTTTTCGTACCTGGTGCCACCACCTTTTCCACCTTTTGCTATTGTGAGCTTTGGGATGCTAACTTGAGTCAAGCCTCTCCTATAAATAGCAGTGCCTAGCTCTCATTTCAACACACTCTCATATTCACACTCATACTTACACTCTCACTCTTCCATTTCCACTTTCTCACTCTAAAATTCTCTTATATTTTAGTCTAGGGTTATTGTAATTAATCTACGGATTAACATAGAGATTAGAGCAAACGTTAGGAGTTTGGAGATTCATCTTTGTACGTGTGAACGAGTTGTCAATCATAATAATACGCTGCTACGCATTTATTTCCGGGTGATATCGAAACCTTTATCATACTTGCTTTATTTCATACTTTAATTACGTATTATTGCCTTATATGTGATTTGTCTATTGCCATGAATTGCGAGTAGTTTATTATTGTGATTGTTGATGATGTAGATAATTATAAGGAAGGATGACATTATACAATTAAGTGTACGACAATTGTAAAAGTGATGTAACGGCCCCTATTCGACAGTTTATCTGATATAGTACTGGAAACGTTTTACACGGAGTACAAATGTATGGAAGTCGATAAACGACCGAAGGTAGTTACATCACTGGAATCAGCTCGGCTTTAACAGTTGGAATTCCGAAAGGATAATACAACTTCACAACTAACTGGTATATCCTACGAAAGTCAATGCACAATAAAATGATGTTCGAAAACGCGTTCAGATAAAATAGGAATTAATGACCTTTGTATCGTTAAGACTTTATGAACTTGAGTTTAATTTATGGAGTACCCTTTCTAGTTATCCACGTGACTGCAACCTAGTAATTAGGACTTGATCAACCTTAATTATGGTAAGTAGTTATCTGTGCCCATGACATGCAACAAGTAAGACACAGTGAATCCACTCGTTGTACATATTAGGTTTACATTTCTGCATCGCTTTACATTTATTTAGTTTAGAGTGTCACGTTCACCGTCAATTACTCCTGACCGCAAGTCTGATGTAAGAAGCAGTCGAACTACCATGTAAAGTACACTGTCTGATTACTGAAAGGCATGACCTGCATATGAAACATGTTTTTATAAACTGCGAATAATCCAGGGATGTATAACTGTTTGAAAAGGAGAACTCAAGTTATAAGTTGAAATAACCAAGCCTTAATGCACAAAACAAGACTTAGGAATAAGAATAACATCCTAGTGACCTAGAATCCTTAAAACACTAAGTCTTACATAACCAACGGTCAAAACATACAAAGTTATTAATCTGCATGCTAATGAAATACTAAATTATTTTAGGGGTTAAGAAAGGTCGGACCTATGAGACGATACGCTACTGATTCATGCACCTCGGCGTTAAGCCAAGATAGGTTGTTTATCTTTCAACTAGATAAGTATTGGAAGTTTTAGTATTACTCCGATGATAATCACGATAACCTAGTTCCTAGTGACATGCCAATGGGAAATTTAGTTGGTAGGGTTCTAGAGTTTACACCTGATAGTTTAAATCATTACACTTAGCATTGTTCCTGTTTAATCTGTTATCCCGAAACATTAATTATCGAAGTCTCAGCAATCACATATTTATCTTTACCTGTTTTCCTGCACTTTAAATTCCTGCAATTTACTTTCCTGCACTTTAATTACTTGTCTTTAGTTTAAAACCCCCAAACCTACCTACTTTGTTCCATCCTGAATATTTCTCTACCGAAAGCACCAGCTTTAATCACCCACACGTTTGGATTCATAGAACGATCTTAGGTCATACTTACCGCTTGCTAACCAGAGTAGGTAGTACGTATATTTTAAGCTCAGCTAAATATAAATTATAAAACCCCTGCTGCGCCCGCACCACCATCAGAAATCACAACGACACTGAACCGACGGTTGCGGGTGCAACAAGTTTTTGGCACCGCTGCCGGGGAATCACAAACGTACGATTCAAAGCCGCCTTAAGTAGTGATATTTAGGAGACCTTTCCGATTGAAATCTTCTTAGAAATCTTTCGAAAGTTAATTTAAGTAATTAGTATTAATTAAGTATTAATAGCATTAAAATGACAACTCGAAAATCAAATTCTTGCCTCATTTCAATGGATGATACGGAATTCTTTGACTACTTAGAAAAAGAGTTAGGATCTGATTTCTTTTCACCTTCTTCCTCTAAAACTAAGGAAACCTCCGACACCCAAGAAGAATATAGGACCTTACTTTCATTTCCAAAACATTGCCTGGATTTTGATGACACGGACTAGTTACCTGACCTTGAATCATCTTCAGAAGATCACTCGCCAACTTTACACCTACCTAGTTTACCAAATTCTTCCCAATTCGATTATTTTCCCGAAGATAATTCTGAAGAAAAACCTCCGAAGTCTTGTGACTTAATCACCCTCGTTCCTGAAACATCGGTGTATACCCAAACTACGCCCGATTCTCGGAATAACGGCATCTTTCCATTCATTTCACATAAACACCAATACACCATTTATCGAGTGGTGGATAAGGCTCCATCAGTCGAGCCGGAACAACCTTATTTTGAAGAACGCCACCTCGGTGCTTCTTTCAATCCTTCCCGTAGGGTAGATGTCTATAAAGCATTCGTCAGGCAGTTAACCTATGCCAACCTCCCGTATTTCTACGAACAACGATAAACGATTGCCACATTAGAAAAACAAGTAGAATTCCTTCTTCGCCTGTCAAGTCATGAATGCGAAAGCACTTTCACGAATTTCAGAGACCAAGAACTAAAGTTTATAGCAGATTTAGATCTACTTTTTGAATCACTCGCCGACATGGATTTTCCTCTAACATCTATGATATTAATCAATCACAATGTCGCCGCAATGATTAACAAACTTGAGTTCTGGGAAGAACAAGATCCGATGATTTCTATCGTCATTTCTGGTAAAATTCCTTTCTTTGTTGACCCCGCCTCCTACCTAATCTCAAAATTACGAGACGGTTTTCCTGATTCCACCAAGGAAAGAATCGACACAGTTTTCTAAAAAGGTAAGGAAAGCGTACAATAAGTTAATTGGTGATCTTGTCAATTTAGGATACGAAGAACGAGAAGTCCTAGGAGTAGAGAATCATCATTTCTATTTATTTTATAACGTCATTTTAGAACTTTCAAAATGTTTTGTGCTGAAAAACGTTCGCTTAAGGGAGCAAATCCTGACCCTTTCCCTATGGAGGGATCGGAACGAATCTTAAAACAATCCCTTCCGAAAAAGGTCAAGGCTTGCAACTTTAAATGAGCATATTTTATTATAAATATAGTAATATAATAAAATTTTTGAAAGTTTCCTTTAAAAAGAAAAAACGTTTTTTTTTTAAGTTTTTGCCTGAAAACACATGCGAGACAACGAGAACGTACAACGTTAAGCTTTTAGCCGAAACATGTACATTCAGCAAGTCCACGTCAGACAAATAATTTTTAAAACACCAAAAATAATTTAAGTTTAATATTTCAGAATTAATTTTAATTGTTCTGCAAAAATTTATGCGTTTCTTAAATTGTTTATAACGTAACAAGTAACTAGCTACCATAAATACATTTAGGATTCGTGATCATTATTAGTAGGATAATAGAAATTAATCTAGGATATTAGGCTTAGTACTAAGATGTACATTGGGGACCATGTAAGGAAAATGGTACATAGGAGCATGACAAATATTCCCATAGACCACCAACCTTCCATATGATCCTATAATTCAAAAGTAAAAACCTTTCTTCTCCTTCCTCCCTCCCCTAAAAACCGGCCACCATACCTCCATGGATCACCATCCAATCTTCACCAACCTCTCTAATTTCATGTCCTTTTGAACTCCTCATTGCATGATATTCTCGGTTGTACATTCGTTTTAAAGCTTTACGCACTAAAACAAGGTATGATCATAAGAAACCTACTTTAAGCTTAAAGTATCTCATTTTATGAAGTTAGCTAAGTTAGTAACTAGGAATTAGTATTTTTCTTGGTTGAATGCTTAGGAACTACATGCTACTACCACTTACCCATGCTAATTCACACTAGTTTGGCTCTTTCAAGAGGATATACTTTAACCTATTGATTAAGTCTAGAATTTAACTTGATTAAGTGTTAGTTGTTGAACATTTAAGTAATTGTGGTGTTTTGAATAATAGCTCTATGCTAATTGCACAATGCGGATAAATTAGGATTAGCAAGTTTGACTTTTGAAAGTCAACAAAAAGTTAACTAGCATGCATGATTAGGATAGTAAATTAAGGTTACTTGACAACTCTTACTTACTAGGACACTTGTACTTGCTTGACTAGTCAAAATAGGCAATAGGGAATCATTATTAAAAACAAAAGTCTTGAATAAAACCAACCACATGGATGACATAATTTTTTGTGCATGACTTAGCTTGTTAGGAAAATATCAAAAGAAATGTCTAACATGTTTAGGTTATAATTTAGGTATGCGGACAAATTGGAATTATCATCCGAAGTAAGTTTTGACCTAAAAAGTCAACTTGAAGTATCGCATTTTTAAACAAATTTATTGCAATTTTTATTCAAAAACCTTACTTCAAGTTGGACTTTTAAAAAGTCAAAAACCTACAATGAGACTATAAACTATGAAATAATGACGTTTCAAACTTGGCTAAATACCAAACTTTGTAAACGACATTACTTCACAAGTTAAGTTACCGCCATCCCATGACTATATGTTCCCGCACATTAATGATTGCCTTACTATTGTTAAGACTGATTATTAGTCACTTGGGGGCATTTGATATTTACTGTAATCTTTGGACTGTCAAGAATTCAAAGCCCTCATTTCGAATTTTCCATTAGAAAATTCGGGAAGCGCTTTAATTTTCCCCTTTCTTAAGACCTATTACTCTAAATCTATCATGTTCTCAGGTACTATGTCACCAAAGAAGAAGAAGCTAAACCCAACACGTCCACTTACAGGATCTCTTGCATACCTTAGTGCAACACCAACATACGACCAGATGGCACGAATATGGAGAGATAAATCTTTTGGCCATTTTAGATATGTAGATTGGGAAAAGCTGCAGACATTAGGATTCAGACAGAGATTAGAGAGTCTACTCAGTTACTCAATAGAGGGTCAGCAGTTTGAGTCTTTCAAGAGATTGTTCAACATTGACGAACCGGTATATATGGAGATGATCACCGAGTTCATGACCACCTATACATTCGAGCCAGGGAGTAGAGTTGGAGATGGGATGATCACATTTAGATATATGGGGAGCCTATTCACCTTGTCATTGGCTCAGTTTGCACGTCACCTAGATCTCTATACTCCAGAAGAGATCGATTCACCCCTGTTTACTAGTGGAGCCACCATGATTTCTCTCACGACTACTACCGCAAAGGCATGGAGTCATTGGTCACCAAAACCATATTTCTCGGATATTAAAGCTACCCAGCTCACAGACCTAGTTATGCAGATTTTGCACAAACTACTGGCTTGTTCGCTTGATGGGAAACATACGTCTAATGGTCGAGTGTCTAAGTTTGAGGTTATCATGATGGCATGTATCCTCGAGAGGAGGAACATTCAGGTTGCCCATTTAGTTGCACAGCGGATTTTGGAAGAAAAAGAGTTTGGTGCAAGAAGATCATTCATGGGCCCAGTGATTACTAGGTTGATTCGGAAAATGGGGTTGATTAGGACGACAGAGATAGAGAAATTCAAGAGCCTGCCAAAATGGAGTGCCCAACCGATAGACTACAATTTTCTAAGGAGCATGGATATACTTCGGATACTGAGGGATGGCACCGTTTACATCAGGGCACGGTCATCAAACCCTGAGAGGGTTGATACATTGGTAGCAGGTCTAGTCCTACCCAGGGAATCCAGGAAGAGAAAACAACCAAGAGAGCCCCGCAATTCAGACTCCAATTCAGATAAGGATGCACAAGATTCTGATGACCCAGTTGCACCGCCACAGCCTACTAGGCCAGGACCTTCTTTCCCGGCCCCTAGAGCTCAGATACCAGCTTACATATACCATTACGGGACGCCCCAGGACCCGATTACTGGTACTGGTTGATGCAGATGCAAGTCAGATGCTAAAGAGCCATGAGACAGCAGATCACAGGGATACCAGTAAGCCCACTCCCGGACATACCGTGCGGAATGGGCCGAGCCCCACCACACTTATATACACCTGCAGCTCCTAGACATCCAGTTCCTACTCAAGCACCTCACATACATTCAGCTCGTGGCCATGGTTTACCACCTCGCACGGTTCCATCTAGACCACGACCACCACCAGCACAGGATCCTACTCTGGAACATCATGTCCCCTTAACTGTTGGGTCAGTCAGAGGGCATACTTCGCAAAGCAGTAGAATATCTAGAGTCTCCACACGAGCCACCATTGTTCAGAGTCATAGGATTTTCAGGAGTGTCAGCCCTGCACCCTCACGGATTGATCCAGTATCCTCTCATAGACAGACTGATTTATTTGGAGGACACTCTCAGCAGAGGACACCAGAGATTCCACTGGACAGCTTTGACATGCCTGCAGGAGATTTCATTGATCATTTGATACAGCATGGAGTATTCACTACAGGTACACCAGAAGCAGAGGCTGATCGAGATGCATTAGACGAAGGCACCCACTATCAGCACGATGATTCCTCATCAGATGAGACATCTCCTAGACCTATAGTATCTTCAACAGCAGTACCACCACCAGCCGAGCACTAGATTGCTCCTCTTTCTGACTTCTTTCTATTTTCTACCAAGACTTTATTATTATTATTGTGTGTATTTGATGTACTATGGATGCATAGACATCACATCTATCAAGTTATTACTTTATTACTTTACTTTTCTTATCAACAACTATTACTTGATTGAATTGAGTGGTTTATTTGAAAGACTATAGAAGACCGAAGCAAGGAAACTGTGGATCACACAATGAAGAATGCCGAGAAGCTACAAGCCACGGACCAGCAAACTTCTAACGAGAAGCCCACAATGTGCACAGCAAAAGCAGTACACCGTTCCAAAACCCTCTACCCGTTTAAAGAATTGATTATCTCGTCCGATATTCCAAACACTAAGTGTGGGATAATCAAAACCACACTACACTTACGAAACAATCCGAAAATAAGTAGAATCTCTAAGTGTGGGATACTTCAACAAGAGGTACTCGACGAATAGATTCGAACATTAGGGACAATGTTCCTCTAAGTGTGGGATATACGGCCTTCAACCGCAAGTTTTTACCTCTTGTCCGTAAGTCAAACAATATTTTTATTAAAAGGCTAAAAATGGATAAAATTTCAATTTTTTAGATTTAAAAACATCGTTCTTTAGAAATCCTATCTTTCAAAATTATAAATTACAGCAAGAAACGAGTTTTGACAATGAAACAAAACTATTTTAGAATAAAATACGGACGAAAAAGGCAACACATGGCTAGGCACATATTGACCAAAACATTCGATTCGTGAGGATTGAGCCCATCATTAGCATTCATCTCTAAAATGCTTCACTTTTCGTTTCATGTGTGCGCTGATGTATGCATTTGAATTAGAACTTGCTCTTGCAATGCATTTCGAGATCACATCAATGAGTGCCATACGTGGCATAGGTACAACCTATCTTGATAACTTCTAAGGAATCCAAACGCCCTTCCACCATCAAACATCCACCCACTCAACCTTCACTCTTCACACCCAATCAAAACCTCCTAATATTCATCCCGAACCTACAGAAGTTTCATTTTTCGATGAACTCTCAAAGATACTCTTGATTTTCCAAGACTTCTGCAGCCTAATACAAAGCCACAAAATATATCGGAGTGTTCCCCAAAGGATGAATATCATCCGTAAAAGGAGCTCTAAGAAAAAGAAATTCAGCAAAAGCTGTCAGAAGAAACCTAAAAGCCCAAGAATCAAGTAAAAGGGCCAATAAAAGAAAAATTCCAAAGAAAAAGAAAGAAAAAGGCTATGTAGTCCTTTCAAAATCTGAGAAATTCCAAAGAAATTCTCTCAAGAAAAGTTTCGAGAAAATACAAGGAAAACCCTCACACCTTCTTCAACCCAAATCATCCGATTCCTCACAAGATATCTCGAAAGGATAGTACCGTCCTCATCAAAAGTGATGGAGATCTGATTCTCGATCAAGCCTATGACAAGAATGCTGCATGAAAGGCCATCTGAGTGATTGACACTAGTAAGTAGGAAACCCTAAACACTTGAGTGATTTGAGTGACCCACTTGTGAGGATTGCCTAGTCATGATCATCATTTATGTTGCTCGAAGAAGGTATCAAATTCTATAAACCCTTAGTTTCTGGTGAAAACTCTTTTATAACTGTAACTTTATATTCTTTGGAAAATGGTATCTCTAAAAACTAATGCAACAAGAATCCTTCCAGAAGCTTTTAAGAATGAGTTTTCTTGAGGACAAGCAAAGTTCTAAGCGTGGGATACTTGATATCGCGTAAAAAGTCACATTTTTACTACCGATATCTCCCTCATTCTGGAACTATTCTTGGCACTTTAACCCAAATTCAGTACAAATCAGTAGTATTATGTCAAGATGGTAAAAACAAGGTTGCACGATGAAAATCAAGCAAAACGGATAGAAAATGAAGATTCCACGCACGTTTGAAGATTCAAGACATCAAAACGAGAATTCAAGAAAAAAGAGCCCATCACTAAAATCTATCTCATCCAAGATGTTCGTTTTCAAATTACGAATCCAACAGAAGAAGAATCAACTAAAACGGACGAAGAATGAAGATTCTACGTACACCGGAAGATCCAAATGATTCGTACGACACATCTAAAGTTCAGAAATATATTTTTGGGATTTCTTTTCATCAAAAGCTTCATTTTTGAATTACGAATCCAACGCAAAAAGAATCAATACAAACGGACGCATAACGACGAAAACACGCACGAATCGAGAAACGAAGCAACAGGCAGCGGGCTGGTGCAGGTAGCAGCCAGCCGGCGCCGGCCAGCCACCAGGCCGCCGGCGGCTGCCACCCTCCTGCACGGATTGCGCTTTTTTGTCCTTTTCATACCTGGTGCCACCACCTTTTCCACCTTTTCGTACCTGATGCCACCACCTTTTTCACCTTTTCGTACCTGGTGCCACCACCTTTTCCACCTTTTGCTATTGTGAGCTTTTGAGCCAAGCCTCTCCTATAAATAGCAGCGCCTAGCTCTCATTTCAACACACTCTCATATTCACACTCATACTTACACTCTCACTCTTCCATTTCCACTTTCTCACTCTAAAATTCTCTTATATTTTAGTCTAGGGTTATTGTAATTAATCTACGGATTAACATAGAGATTAGAGCAAACGTTAGGAGTTTGGAGATTCATCTTTGTACGTGTGAACGAGTTGTCAATCATAATAATACGCTGCTACGCATTTATTTCCGGGTGATATCGAAACCTTTATCATACTTGCTTTATTTCATACTTTAATTACGTATTATTGCCTTATATGTGATTTGTCTATTGCCATGAATTGCGAGTAGTTTATTATTGTGATTGTTGATGATGTAGATAATTATAAGGAAGGATGACATTATACAATTAAGTGTACGACAATTGTAAAAGTGATGTAACGGCCCCTATTCGACAGTTTATCTGATATAGTACTGGAAACGTTTTACACGGAGTACAAATGTATGGAAGTCGATAAACGACCGAAGGTAGTTACATCACTGGAATCAGCTCGGGTTTAACAGTTGGAATTCCGAAAGGATAATACAACTTCATAACTAACTGGTATATCCTACGAAAGTCAATGCACAATAAAATGATGTTCGAAAACGCGTTCAGATAAAATAGGAATTAATGACCTTTGTATCGTTAAGACTTTATGAACTTGAGTTTAATTTATGGAGTACCCTTTCTAGTTATCCACGTGACTGCAACCTAGTAATTAGGACTTGATCAACCTTAATTATGGTAAGTAGTTATCTGTGCCCATGACATGCAACAAGTAAGACACAGTGAATCCACTCGTTGTACATATTAGGTTTACATTTCTGCATCGCTTTACATTTATTTAGTTTAGAGTGTCACGTTCACCGTCAATTACTCCTGACCGCAAGTCTGATGTAAGAAGCAGTCGAACTACCATGTAAAGTACACTGTCTGATTACTGAAAGGCATGACCTGCATATGAAACATGTTTTTATAAACTGCGAATAATCCAGGGATGTATAACTGTTTGAAAAGGAGAACTCAAGTTATAAGTTGAAATAACCAAGCCTTAATGCACAAAACAAGACTTAGGAATAAGAATAACATCCTAGTGACCTAGAATCCTTAAAACACTAAGTCTTACATAATCAGCGGTCAAAACATACAAAGTTATTAATCTGCATGCTAATGAAATACTAAATTATTTTAGGGGTTAAGAAAGGTCGGACCTATGAGACGATACGCTACTGATTCATGCACCTCGGCGTTAAGCCAAGATAGGTTGTTTATCTTTCAACTAGATAAGTATTGGAAGTTTTAGTATTACTCCGATGATAATCACGATAACCTAGTTCCTAGTGACATGCCAATGGGAAATTTAGTTGGTAGGGTTCTAGAGTTTACACATGATAGTTTAAATCATTACACTTAGCATTGTTCCTGTTTAATCTTTATCCCGAAACATTGATTATCGATGTCTCAGCAATCACATATTTATCTTTACCTGTTTTCCTGCACTTTAAATTCCTGCAATTTACTTTCATGCACTTTAATCACTTGTCTTTAGTTTAAAACCCCCAAACCTACCTACTTTGTTCCATCCTGAATATTTCCCTACCGAAAGCACTATCTTTAATCACCCAAACGTTTGGATTCATAGAACGATCTTAGGTCATACTTACCGCTTGCTAACCAAAGTAGGTAGTACGTATAATTTAAGCCCAGCTAAATATAAATTTTAAAACCCCTGCTGCGCCCGCACCACCATCAGAAATCACAACGACGCTGAACCGACGGTTGCGGGTGCAACATGGGCCTAGACTATGACCGTTAGGCAGTATGTCCTTATTAGGTATGACTGGTTCAAGAATTACCTCATACGACTTTAATTTAACATAGCCTGATCAGCTATGTACAATTAAGGAAAGATGATGTGAGGTCTGAAACGGTTATGTTGAACAGGAATACACTAGTTGACTCAGACCACGAGAGAAACGGGACCATTACTTGTCTGTGCTAGACACTCTAGGCTATATTATATGATATTATATATATAGGCCTCACTTTCTAAACATTCTTGTCTCAGAAATGGCAAACACTCCTACTGAAACACCACCTACTTCAACACGTCCTCATCAACTGAGATCACAAAACCCATTGATTTCTAGGAGGACCACTATGTCACCTCGAACTAACCCCTATTCTGTACCAGCTTTAGCCGCTAGGCTAAACCACCATGAGCGACGATTTCGCGAAATGGACATAGAGTTGCAGGAGACTCG
This sequence comes from Pseudognaphalium luteoalbum, assembly GCA_963422505.1. NCBI lineage: Eukaryota > Viridiplantae > Streptophyta > Magnoliopsida > Asterales > Asteraceae > Pseudognaphalium > Pseudognaphalium luteoalbum. Next base: position 82,924,361 of record OY730193.1, read on the forward strand.
TGAGAACTGGAGACTCACAGCCCTTGAACGTATCAACCAAGTTTCCGAAGATCACGAGAACACTGTGGATAACATGGACACACTTCACGACCAGCTGGGAGAAACAATTGGAACCATTGGAACTGTTTACAACCAAGTGATCAGTAACCGAAATGAAATCTCTGTTCTACAATCAAGGTTGCATCAGTGGGAGACACGCCTGCGGGAAACCGAGGAGGCGCTCAGGATGGTTAGCCGGCTTGCAGAGTCCGTTGACCACGTCACTTCTCTATTGCCACAACTCAATCTGCGTTAAGACTAGTGTAGTCTCTATCTTGTAATCCGTTAGTTACCTATGTAGAAATCTATGTAATTCCACCGGATGTAACAATTCCCGGCATCTTTTGTAACTTTAGGTTCTGTAACCTTTTGTAAACTCTGGATTCTGTAATCATTTAAACTTTATATCGTGAAATGATTACTAACCCTAACATGTTATCTTATTCTGTTGATTTTCATGTTGTATATTACCTTATTATATACATAAGTGTTATATCAAAATCATGTGCAAACGTCTCACTCATCCTTTCCTTGTTTACCCAGCACCATGCCTCCAATAAGACACACGTACAGCGATGTTGAATTCGCTCAACTCATTGCCCAGAGCGTGACTCAAGCCTTAGCTGCCCGACAGCCAAGTTCTGGTAGCGAAGACACATTGAATACCAACCCAGCAGCCAAACCCTGTTCCTACAAGGACTTTCTCAACTGCAAACCCTTGTACTTCAAAGGCACTGAAGGGGCCATCAGACTGATCAGATGGTTCGAAATGATGGAATCTGTCTTCCGTATCAGCAATTGTACGGAGGATACCAAGGTTAAGTTCTCCACCTGCACCTTTCAGGAAGGTGCTCTCACTTGGTGGAATTCATATTCCAATTCTGTAGGCATCGAAACTGCTTATCTACTCCCCTGGGAGGATCTGAAAAAGATGCTCACGGAGGAGTACTGTCCCAACGAAGAACTCCAGAAATTGAAGGAGGAGTTCTGGCGCTTATCGGTTCAGGGAACCGACATCATTGGTTATACCACGGGTTCCAACAACTTGCTCTGCTCTGCCCATCTATGGTAGACCCCGAGCACAAACGCATCCAGAGGTACATTCGCGGTCTCCCGGAAAATATCCAGGGGAACGTCGCCTCATCCCGACCTGCAACCATTCAGAGTGCCATCCGCTTGGCACATGAACTTATGGCAATGATTGTCAGTCGTGAAACACCCGCTCCATCTTCCAACAACAACAACAACAAGAGAAAATGGATTAACAACAACAACTAGAACAAGAAGCCCAACACCATCAAGGCTTACACCTCAAACACCGAACCCAAACGGGGTTACACTGGGACGAAACCCTTTTGTTCCAAGTGCAACCGCCATCATGACGGTCCTTGTGGTACTCCTTGCAACAACTGCAAGAGGTACGGGCATCTTGCCAAGGACTGCAGATCCCCCAAGAACAACAACAAAAATCCCAACAACAACAACAACACCAACACCAATCAACCTCGAGCCTGTTACGAATGTGGAGACATCAGACACTTCAGGAATGATTGTCCGAAATGCAAGAACAAGGGCAACCAGAACAATGCACGAGGTAGAGCTTTCGTACTTAACTCTAAGGACGCCCATCAAGACCCTGATGTGGTTACGGGTATGTTCCTTATCAACAATTTATCTGCTTCTGTTCTGTTTGATACTGGTGCTGACAAGAGTTTCATATCGAATGACTTCAGCCCACTACTTGATATTACACCTAATGCATTAGATACTTTACATACTATAGAGCTAGCTAATGGCAAACTAATCGAGGCCGATAGTGTATTACCTGATTGCACTTTGACCCTCGCAAACGAACTTTTCCCCATCAAACTTATACCCGTCGAGATCGGAAGTTTCGACATCATTGTTGGCATGGACTGGTTATCCAAGCATCGAGCTGAAATCGTTTGTTACGACAAGATCATTCGTATTCCTCTCATCACCGGTGGTACTTTGATCATACAAGGGGAGACCGGTGGGACGAGATTAAATATTATCTCATGCATGAAAACCCGTAAGTATTTGAGAAAAGGGTATCCAGTAATCCTCGCGCATATTATGGAGAAAAAGTTGTAGGAGAAGAGACTCGAGGATGTGTCCATCGTTCGAGACTTTCCAGAAGTCTTTCTCGAAGAACTGCCTTGTCTACCACCACCAAGACAGGTCGAGTTCTCCATCGATCTTGTGCCCGGTGCAGCCCCCATGGCACGAGCACCTTAACGTTTAGCCCCATCCGAACTTCAGGAGTTGTCTACTCAATTACAGGAACTCCTCGATAAGGGATTCATCTGACCGAGTTCTTCGCCTTGGGGAGCTCCGGTCTAATTCGTGAAAAAGAAAGATGATTCTTTCAGAAAATGTGTATCAACTACCGCGAGCTCAACAAACTCACCGTCAAGAACCGTTATCCACTCCCTCGTATTGATGACCTGTTCGACCAACTCCAGGGATCAAGTTTTTATTCAAAAATCGATCTACGATCAGGTTATCATCAATTTCGAGTTCGCGACTCGGATATTCCGAAAACTGCTTTTCGAACTCGCTACGGGCATTACGAGTTTCAAGTGATGCCATTCGGTTTAACGAACGCACCGACTGTATTCATGGACCTTATGAACCGAGTGTGCAAACCATATCTTGACAAGTTTGTCATTGTATTCATCAATGACATCCTCATTTACTCCCGCGACGAACAGGAACATGCGCAGCACCTCAAAACCATCCTAGAACTACTCAGACATGAGTTATATGCCAAATTCTCTAAGTGTGAGTTCTGGATGCAAACCATTCAATTCCTTGGACACGTGATTGACAGTCAAGGAATTCATGTTAATCCTTCAAAGATCGAGGCTATCAAGTGCTAGCAAGCACCTACTACGCCAACTGAAGTACGCCAATTCTTGGGTCTTGCTGGGTACTATCGGCGTTTCATTGAGAATTTTTCAAAAATAGCTCAACCTCTCACCACACTGACTCAAAAAGACAAGAAGTTTGACTGGACAGATAAACAAGAGTCAGCTTTCCAATTTCTGAAACAAAAGCTTTGTAGTGCTACTATTCTATCATTACCCGAAGGCAACGATGACTTCGTGGTATACTGCGATGCTTCCCACCAAGGTCTTGGTTGCGTGTTGATGCAATGAGACAAAGTCATTGCCTACGCCTCCCGCCAGCTGAAAATTCACGAAAAGAACTACACTACCCATGACCTCGAACTTAGAGTTGTCATATTCGCTCTCAAAATCTGGAGACATTATCTTTACGGCACTAAGTGCACAATCTTTATCGACCACAAAAGTCTCCAACACATATTCGATCAGAAAGATGTCAACATGAGGCAACGTCGATGGGTCGAGTTGCTCACCGATTACGATTGCGAAATCAAGTACCACCCGGGTAAGGCAAATGTCGTCGCCGATGCCCTCAGTCAAAAAGAGCGATCGAAACTACTTCGAGTCCGAGCCCTCAGTATGACTATTCATAACGACCTAAACATTCAAATTCTCACCGCTCAACTCGAAGCCTTGAAACCAGAAAACATCAAAAACGAAGCCTTGCAAGGCATGGATAAACAGTTTGACATCAAACCTACCGAAGTTAGGTACTTCTCTGACCGAATCTGGTTACCTAGTTTTGGAAACCTTCGGGACTTGGTGATGGACGAAGCTCATAAGTCCAAATATTATATACATCATGGATCCGACAAGATGTATCATGGCATCAAGGAGCTGTATTAGTGGCCCAACATGAAAGCCGAATTGCCACATATGTCAGCAAGGCCTTACTTGTTCCAAAGTCAAAGCCGAATACCAAAAACCTTCCGTCTTGCTTCAACAACCTGAAATCCCCCAATGGAAATGGGAGCAAATCACTATGGACTTCATCACAAAACTCCTGATATCGCGTAAAAAGTCACGTTTTTACTACCGATATCTCTCTCATTCTGGAACGATTCTTGGTACTTTAACTCAAAAACATTACAAATCAATAGTATTATGCCAAGATGGTCAAAACAAGGTTGCACGATAAAAATCATGCAAAACGGATGAAAAACGAAGATTTCATACACGTTTGAAAATTCAAGACATCAAAACACGATTTCAAGACAAAAGTGCCCATCACCAACATCCACCTTACTCAATATGTTCGTTTTCAAATTACGAATCCAACAGAAGAAGAATCAACAAAAACGGACGAAGAATGAAGATTCTACGTACTCCGGAAGATCCAAATGATTCGTACGACACATCTAAAGTTCAGATACATATTTTTGGGATTTCTTTTCATCAAAAGCTTCGTTTTTGAATTACGAATCCAACACAAAAAGAATCAACGCAAACGGACGCATAATGAAGAAAACACACACGAATCGAGAAACGAGGCAACAGGCAGCGGACTGTTGCGGGTAGCAGCCAGTCACCGCCGGCCAGCCACCCACCCGCCGCCGGCTGCCACCCAGCTGCAGCCGGCTGCCACCCCCTGCCCGCTTCCCGCTTTTTGGTCCTTTTGTGTACCCGGTGCTAGACCTTTATGTGTTTTTCCGTACCCGGTGCACCACCTTTTCCACCTTTTTCGTACCCGGTGCCACCACCTTTTTCACCTTTTGCTATTGTAAGCTTCCACTTGCTAAAATGCACCAAAACTCTCCTATAAATAGGAGGCATTAGGCTCATTTGCAAAAACACACCAACACACCTAGGCACCTACACACTTTCACACTTTCTTTCTCTAGCTTCTAGCTTTTCTTTCTTTCTTTATTTTCTTACTTTAAATTAGTATTAGGCTAGTTACAATAGAAGCAAAGAACGTGCTTGTAGTCCTTGGTGAGGAACGTATTTGTAATCTTTGGTGTACACTTGGAGCAACTCTTATTAATTCAAGTCTATTCCTTCTCGCATATTAATCTCGGTTATTTTTATCATTATCTATCTTGATTAAATATGTATACTTTAATTATGCTAGAGATAGTTTGTGCCATGATTAGCGAGTAGATTATTATTGTATTTGTTGTGATGTAGTTAGCATATGTAATTGTGGGATGACTTTAATTGCGTCGTGAAATAATATGACGGCCCCTATTCGACTGTCTACATGGTATAATGCTGGAAATGCTTTCGAGCAAAGTACAAATGCATGGAAGCCGGTAACGACCGAAGGTAGTTGTATTATAGATCGACGTTAAAATGGAAACTTTATGAACGGATTTACCTTATGATTTTAAACCTAAAACTTACATTCGCCTTTCGATTAACAAACGTGATTGTAACCTTGTAAATAGGAGTCGCGAACCTTACTACTTGGTTAATAGTTATCTGTGTAAAACTATGGTTTTAATTGTAACTTCATGCGAGCATCATAAAATGCAATGTGATTACGTGGAATTGCCATGAGTATTGTACACTTGAAATCACAATGTACTTATCATGTAAACATCGCGAAGCAATTGAATTCACAATGGGAACATCGGTAAACGATTAAATACATTGTGGACTACCATAGCATTTTTCGACATGGTCTTGGTTTAACTTTATGCAAAAAGCCGTCAACATTTTAATTAGCGTTTTATTTAGATTAGTTAGTTTAGATTAGATTAGGTAGGCTATAGGCTAAATAACTATTTACGAAAACCTAGGGATTTGTTAATTGTATTGAGAAAGGCAAGTTTAAAATCCAACTTAAATCGATATTTTTCCTTAACCTGTGAAATTTAAAGTAAGGTACGCAAGAAACCTCAACACTTTCCTTCGCTTACCATGCTTAAACTTCATTAATAGGAATTGATCAACTAAGTCCGAACGTATTTGCTAAGTTAATTGTCTGCTAAATTTATAGTCTTTATGGTATTAAGAACGGTTAGACTTGTTGTAGACTTGCTACTCTATTCCTTCGCCCATGAGCAAATGTGTTCAATAACAAGGGCCACTAACTCCCTCACAGGAGAGGTTGAGAGTTGAGCATTGTCTGTCTGATCAGAATCATGACACCGTGGTTCCTCATGACATATTAGTTGATAACCGACTAATAGGGAATCTATCGGTTATACGATAAACTACCAAGTCTAGTGAACATTCCAAATTTAGTAAACATTTTCCCTACAAGTCATCGTCCCACATTATAAGCTAATGAATTCACAACAAATACTCCTTTTATTATCTGATTTACCATTATCTTTTATTCGCTTTATTTAGTTTACTTAATTAACTGAACCAAAAACCCCCAACGCACTCTTTTAAAACCTTTACTAGAAAAGAAAGGTTGATTGGATCACCTCCGTTTCAATTCAGTTTCTCTTTAAGAACGACTCTAGGTCATACTTAATATCTACTAGCCTTTGGTTCAGTATTAGTAAGTCACACTTAGACCCCAGCAAATACAAATTTAAAACACCCACCGATCGGTGTTGCGAACCGCTCGTGACGCGCGCATCAACTCCTGAAAACACCGAGCGATTGTGATACCATTTGAGTGATCGTCGACCGTCTCACAAAATCTGCTCATTTTCTCGCCATTAAAGAAACCGATAAAATGGAACGCCTCACACGAATCTATCTGAAAGAGATTGTGTCCCGAAACGGCATTCCCATCTTAATTATCTATGACTGAGATAGCCATTTCACATCTCGCTTTTGGCAGTCACTTTAGAAATCTTTGGGTACTAGTCTAGTTTGAGTACCGCTTACCATCCACAAACTGACGGCCGAAGCGAACGAACCATACAAACACTGGAGGACATGCTACGAGCCTGCGTGGTTGACTTCGGTGCAAACTGGGAAAACCATCTACCATTGTGTGAATTCTCGTACAACAAAAGCTACCACACCAGCATCAAAGTTGCACCTTTTGAGGCACTATACGGTCGTAAGTGCCGATCACCTGTTTGTTGGACCGAAGTGGGAGACAGCCAACTCACTGGTCCAGAAATCATTCACGAAACCACGGAAAAGATCATTGGTATACAAAACCGACTCAAAGCCGTGCGTAATCGTCAGAAAAGTTACACTGACGTGAGACGCAAATATCTCGAGTTCCAAGTAGGGGATCGAGTACTCTTGAAAGTATCACCTTGGAAAGGTTTCATTCGATTCGGTAAACGCGGGAAGTTAAACCCCAGGTACATTGGACCTTTTGAAATTCTTAAAAGGATTGGTCCAGTGGCATATCGGTTGCAGCTACCACCGAGCTTAGTAGCGTGCATCCCACATTTCACATTTCTAACCTGAAGAAATGTCTGTTTGATGAGTCACTCATTATTCCCCTTGACAAAATCCATATCAATGATAAACTTCATTTCGTTGAGACCCCAGTGTTGAAATCATGGACCGTGAGGTCAAACAGTTGAAACAAAGTTGTATTCCCATCGTTAAAGTCCGGTGGAATTCACGGCGTGGTCCGGAATTCACTTGGGAATGGGAAGACCAAATGCGACTCAAGTACCCACAATTATTCCCACACCTCACTTCATCCACGGCTCAGAGCTAAATTTCAGGATGAAATTCTCTTAACAAGGGGAGAATGTGACACCCGCTAATTTAGGTCTGTAATTAGTGCCTAAACTACTTGTAATTACGTGTATTTAGTATTACATTAATCTAAATATACGTAACCTTTTTGTGTAATTACATACACGTTTATACGATTTGTTTAAACCGTACACTTATGAACCGGATGGATATCCGACAATGAAAATATGGACGTTGGTGACAAACTGTTAAAATAATGTGGAATTATCAAAACAAACATTATTTACCTTAATATATTGCGAGAATATATTACACGTATTTAATATTGTATAAAACACTCCGTACGCGACAAAAACGTGCAAAACGTGCTCGACACACGAAATAAACTCAAGTTATATTTTTATAACTCATTATTAAGTATTTTGATAAAATAATTCAAGTAAAAATATCATGATTGCACGCGTACAGTTAAAACGTTTAAAAACGTTACACAATTTAAACGAATGTCTAAACCGCAACCGACTACCGACCGACGACCGAAATATATTTTAATAACTTAGAATATATTATTTGAGTAAAAATTTTTATTTAAAGTATTGTGTTTTAAATCGTTAACAAAATGTATTAAATAAAACGTTATACGGTTAATTAAAACGTAAAACGAACGGGTAAACGGACACCGCACGCAACACAACTTTGGGAATAAGTTTTACACACCCATGTGGGGTGTGGGACCCACGAAATCTGCAGCAAAATGGGGGAGCATGTCTCCCTCTTCTTCCTTTGGTGACTTACACACTCAAATGCATACATACTCTTACACCTTCACATCCCATTATTTCATTTTCACCCAACACTCCTCCTCTCTCCAATACTCCCTCCTCTCCACGAAATTTCTACCATCACCACAGCCCCAAGTCACCACCACACAACCACCATAATACACCATAGAGCCACACAACCACCATAATACACCATAGAGCCACCATCAAGATTTTCAAGAAAATACAAGGAATCGAGCTCACAATAACTTTTCTTCGTCTCTCCATCATATTCTTTGTAAGGAACTTCATGACTCAAGTATTTTACTTACATAATGTTTATTTACTTGTTATGTTGCTTATTCAACTTGTTAATGTCCAAAAACCATAATGAAACTCGTTTTTAAAACACATACACGAACATCTCAGAATCTGCCCGGAAAAACAGCCTCACGACCAAAATCATATAAAATCGTACACATAAGATAAATGCATGAAACCAATGCCAAAATCTTCGTATTTTTGATATCTACAATTTTCGTTTTGAACACTTATACCAGAAATACACCGGTTTTCCTACAAAATCCGATTTACGAACGTATGTATAAAAGGGGCTGTTTTGAATAATTATAAAACCGACACTTCGGGTTAACCCCGACTCGAACCGATAATTTTCCTAGACTATATTAACTAAGTTAAGACTTGTGTAAAAGTTTCGGGTCAAACCAAAGTCGTTTGACCACAAACCCGACACTTTTTGTTTTGGACAGCCTGTTATGTCGCAGAAGGGCTGGACCTTCTGCGACACAAGCCCTTATGTCGCTAAGAATAGGCTACGTCGCACATAGCGACAAAAGCCCTTATGTCACCAAAAATTGAATATGTCGCACATAGTGACACAAGCCACTATGTCGCATCAAATTGTGTCGCACGACCTGCGACACAACAGCCTATGTCGCACTTGGTGTCGCATCCAGTGTCGCAACCAGTGTCGCACGAATCAGAACCTTGAAAACAAGGATTTTTACTAAGTGTCAACACTTGAAATTTTATCACTTACAATACCCAAATTCAGATTTTAGATTCGTTTTTCGACCCCAGCCAGGGGCTCTGCCCCTTGGACCCCGCTACCAGGGGCATTGCCCTCGGACCCCCATCAGCAAGGACTCTAATATACTTTTCACACTAAGCGTTGAACACTTACTACCACAAAAATCTTATACGATGATACTCGTAACCGATATACACATACTTCGATAATTATACAACGAACATAATGATAATAATACTTTGAAAATTATTATTACAACCGTCACCAACGGGCGGTGCTTGTTTTCGAAACACAAATAATAAATCAAACAAACCCATGTATTTGGACATAACTAGTTGGATGAACAACTATCATAGGTGATCATTTGAGATGCCTACTCATTCGCGTCTTGGACGCCCTCAGGTTACAGTCTTCGGACATCACTGCTTGGTTTAGCAACGCACGTTTATTGATATAAACGCATCAGGTGAGTCTCATAGCCCCGCATTTTACTATTTTTACTCCCGGGGTGGGAATACATGCTCAGATTTGTTTTACATGTGAACACAAGTATAAAACACGATATATTGACTGCATGAGTTGTTTTACTAATCATAAAGTCCTCCATCACATAGTTTGTTAGTATGGATTTAGCGTGAATGTTAGTGTATGGTACCATATGGGATTGACAATCCCTGTCCGGGGTAGTCGCGCTACCTTGACTGTGATGTCAAACGGACACATTATCATTAGTTCACACGAGTGTAGATTAGGCACTCGCTCGGAGGCACCTCGCTCAGGTCCTTAAAGTCGGATCATGACCCCTCAGTTAAGCTCAAACTATGGATTCATGGCAGTAATATACACATTTATTTGACTAATTTCAAACACATTATTAAATCTTGTGGTTCATACATTATGTTTATCATATAACCCTGTGAGCTCACCAGCTTATAGTTGATCTTTTAGCATGTATTCTCAGGTACACAACAGTAGTAGGACTGCTCAGGATATTACTTAGCTCGAGTCGCATGCAAACACGAACATCAAGAGATTTTTCTGCATTATTATATTTTTGTATAAGTAGTAATGCTATAGAATCTTTCAGATCGGAGTACCGAGCTTATGTAATCATTATAACTATTGTAAACTTTTATTACAATCAATATATTTTGTTAAAACGACGCATATAGAGTCGTTCATTATATCTTTGTGCTGTGATTATTGATTAGTCGTGCCCCGACCTGATTCGCTTCCGCAACCCGAATTTGGAGGTGCGACATATTAGGTCCTAATCACTTGTTAATACATGTGATTAGTGTTGTATTAGGCTAATTGTATGTATCATTATATATATTGTTATATATATATATATATATATATATATATATATATATATATATATATAGTTTGGATCAAATGAGAACACTTTAAAAATAAAAATGGTGAGAACACCTCATAAATACACAACTAGTCAACAAAAATCATAAGATTCACAGTCATACATCTCAAATATGCAAAGAAAAACAAATGCACACTTCTAAAAATGCACAAAAATTGAAAAAAATGATTGATGCACGATTATCTCTATAATTGTGCATCAATCATTTTTTCGATTTTTGTGTATTTCTGAAAGTCCGCATCTATTCTAATCAATTTTTCTACACATATTTGAGATGTATGAGTGTAAATCTAATGATTTTGTTGGCTAATTGTGCATTTATGAAGTGTTCTTACCGTTCTTATTTTTGAAGTGTTCTCATTGGAACCTTACCCTTATATATATATATATATATATATATATATACATGTACGCGATTGAATTTAATCGTGCATTTTCATATCGGGCGGATCCTGATACATTATTACGGACGTTGGTGAACACATTTTATTAAATAATACGAACTTATTTAATAACGCTATTGTTTCCTAAATATTATTTTGATAATATTTCATAAGTAATTCGTATCGTATAAAACACTCAAACGTGACCAAAAACGCGCAATTCATGCCCAACAATCGAAACAAACAAAAGTTATATTTTTATAACTTCAAGTAAAGTATTTTGATAGAATGCTTCCATTATAAATATTAATAATTATATCAAGAACCGAAACGTTTAGTTTAAATGTCACACGATTTATAAATCGTAACACAAACCCGCAAACCAATACCGACACTATAAGAAAACATTTTTATAAATGTTTTCCAAGTATTATGAGTAATACTTCAATTTAAAATATCGAAAATCGAAAGTTATTTAAAACATGTACGTATAACGTATAAAATAAAAATGAACGTTTAAACGACTGAGAAAATGAACACCGCACGGAGCGCAAAATCGGGGAACAAAATTTGAAGACACCACCATCTTGGTGGGGGCCCTTTGAGCCGGCCTAGCCACCCTCAAAATGAGGGATTGTGTTTGTTGACCTTAAGTCACCAACACACCCCCTTGATTCCCTCATTCAAACCCACACCCCTCTGTCTCTACAAATTCCTCTCTCTAAAATATCTCTCCCCTTTTCTCACACTCCACCATCGGCCCACACCACCACCACCACAAACCACCAACATCCACCACCTTTTCCCTTGAAGAAAAACAAGAAGAAGGAGCAAGAAGAAGCAACAAACGGTATCTCACTCATCTCTCTCTTGAACACGTCCTTGGTATGATCATCACCTCTCTCTCTCTAGATATATTTGGATTAAGTCTATAAACATGCTTTTTTGCTCATTTAACAAGAGAATATCCAAATCTAAATTCAAAACACGTTTTTCATACATATATACAAACATCACTTTTCTTTCCAGAAAATGGGTCTCAACCATTTTGACTATAACTTGAGTTCTAAAATGAACCAACACATGAATCTTATACCGAAATCTTCGTAGGAATGTCCTCTACAAAAAGTTCTTTTATGTCCTGACTTTAAAACCCACCTATTTTGTTGTGGAAACCGATTTATCGACTGAGGTTGTTTGTCGACCAAATCTGACCACTTTCCATTTCCATTTTTGTTTAAAATAGTAAATGAATTTATAAAGTTACCATAAAGTGCAGAAACAAACTAGACATATAGGAGAACTTTTCTAAATTTTTTTAGGCTTGATTTGGACCACAAGTTAAAGAAAACGAGAGGTTTATCGAGTTAAAATCTGGAAAACATATGTACTAGGGGCTGTTTTGGTAAGTTTATAAAATCGAAACCTCAGGTTAACCCCGACACGAACCGATAATTTTTATGAACTTATTTTACTATTATAAGGGTTGGGTAAAAGTCTCGGGTCAAACCGAGGTCGTTTGACCACAAACCGAACCAAGAAAAATCAACAGCCGCTAGTGTCGCATCAGGGCAAAGCCCGATTGTGACACTAAGCTAGTGTCACATAACCATTCGAGTGTCGCATATTGTGACACTAATGTTAATATCGCATGAAATCCGATTGTCGCACATAGCGACACTAGCCCTTGTGTCGCATTAAATTGCAATGTCGCAGGAAGCGACACTAATATTAGTGTCGCCAAATCATTGAATGTCGCATACTGTGATAGTAACGCTAGTTTCGCAATAATTCCAATTTCAAAATACCATGCGACACTAGTGCCAGTGTCGCAACCTATACCCAGTGTCGCCAACAAATATTAAACTTCACATAATATGAGACACTTTCCATAGTGTCGCTAAAAGCTAATTAGTGTCGCCTACCAGTGACGCCTTATATGCGACACTTAACCAAGTGACGCCAATAACCCACAAATTACAATTTTTGTGACACTTACCTGAGTGTCGCCAATAAGTGACGCTTTAAGTGACGCCTAAATCATAAACTTCAAAACTAGTTTTCACACTAAGTGACGAACTCCCACAACTTCAATACTTGCATACGACATAACACACAAAACATATACTTTGACAGTATACAATGGAACAACACATAATAATAATACTTTAAGATTATTATTACAAAATCCGTTACCAATGGGCCGTACATATTTTCAAAACTTAATCAAACTAAATCATTTGGACATTACTAGTTGAATGAACAACTAGCATAGGTGATCTTTAGAGATACCTACTTATATCCATAACCTTGCGCGTTTAGGACGCCCAGTAGGTTACGATCGTTGAGACGAGAACTTTACTTGTACACCATCATTATTTGCTATTAGCAAACGCATCAGACTCAGGTGAGTCTCATAGCCCCTCATTTTCTGTTTTCAACCAGGGGTGGGAATACATGCTCCGTTTTACTTTTACATGTAAACACAAATACAAAACATCGATATATTGACTGCATGAGTTTGTTTTACCTAATCATGAAGCCCTACACTACATAGTTTGTTAGTATTTCTATAGCGTGAATGTTAGTGTATGGTACCGTATAGGATTGACAATCCTCGTCCGGGGTAGTTGCGCTACCACGACTACGATCGAACGGGCGCATTATCATTTGTTCATACATGTGTTGATTAGGCACATGCAGGAGGCATCCTCGATCGGGCACTTAATTGTGATCCTGACACCCTCAGTTAAGCTCAAACTATGGCCTCATGACAGTAATATACAATCATTATTTATTTGCTTCGCTGCAAATCACCATACTTAAATCTTGTGGTTCATAACTCATATTTCATCATTATACAAACCTGTGAGCTCACCAGCTTATAGCTGATCTTTTAAAATGTATTCTCAGGTACACAACAGTAGTAAGACTGCTCAGGATTAGCTAGCTCGAGTCGCATTCAGACATCAGGAGATTCACATGCATTTCTACATTTTGTACAAATAGATATACCTTAGAATCTCTTACGAGCTTTTGTAACTATAACACCCCTCATTTTACAATCATTTAAATATAATATATCGGAAGCATAAGTCCAAATAGACATTAATAATTTACATCATCTAGTCAACATATAAAATTCAACCTTTTTAAATCATAATTTATCAGCATGGGTGTTATATGAAAACAAGATATAACAATGATTTATACAAATCAAATATCAGAGTCACTGATATCGCGTAAAAAGTCACGTTTTTACTACCGATATCTCTCTCATTCATGAACGATTCTTGGCACTTTAACTCAAATTCAATACAAATCAATAGTATTATGCCAAGATGGTCAAAACAAGGTTGCACGATGAAAATCAAGCAAAACGGATAGAAAACGAAGATTCCACGCACGTTTGAAGATTCAAGGCATCAAAACGAGATTTCAAGACAAAAGTGCCCATCACCAACATCTATCTCATCCAAGATGTTTGTTTTCAATTTAATAATCCAACAGAAGAAGAATCAACAAAAACGGACGAAGAATGAAGATTCTACGTATGCCGGAAGATCCAAATGATTCGTACGACACATCTAAAGTTTAGAGACATATTTTTGGGATTTCTTTTCATCAAAAGCTTCAACTTTGATTTACGAATCCACCGCAAAAGGAATCAACGCAAATGGACGAGTAACGAAGAAGATACGCGTGAATTAAGCAACGGAACGAAAGAAAGCGAACCGGTGCGGCATGGTGGCGTACCAGGCCGGCTAACAGCCTCCCACCGCCGGCCACCAGGTGCCCACCGCCGGCCGGCACCCCCTACATGGATCCCACTTTTTGGTCCTTTCGTGTACCCGGTGCTAGACCTTTACGTGCTTTTCGTACCTGGTGCCACCACCTTTTCCACCTTTTCGTACCTGGTGCCACCACCTTTTCCACCTTTTGCTATTGTGAGCTTCCACTTGCTAAAATGCACCAAAACTCTCCTATAAATAGGAGGCATGAGGCTCATTTGCAAAGACACACCATTCTTAGAACAATATACTTCTCTTAAGATATTGCTTCTACTTTCTTTCTATTTTCTTACTAAAAATTAGTTTTAGGCTAGTTTAGGAGCTTGTTTAGAATAGAAGGAAAGTACGGAACGCATTGTAAATCTTCGGTGTAATCTTGGAGTTGTGTCAATTAATTCAAGTCTACTTTCTCCCGCATTTAATCCTGGTGCTTTCTAATCCTTATCTATCTTAATTAATTACGTTTATATTGATTATGCTAGATTTAATTATTGTCATGATTAGAGAATAGTATACTTGTTGTGTTTGCTTGTGATATAGTTAATTAATTATGGGATGAGTTATAATTAAATATTAAAGATCGGTAGTATCACTTTGATCGTCTTATTGCATGTTCTTGTTTGATTGTTGCCTTAGGATCATCATAGTGGTAAAATATAAACGGTCTTAATTATCGTAAAGTAATATGATGGCCCTTATTCGACTGTTACTCGATATAGTACTGGAAACACTTCAAGGTGGAGTACAAATGTATGGAAGTCGAGGAACGATCGAAGGTAGTCATATTACAAAACGGTACAATATTACGAAGTAATATGATAGCCCTTATTCGACTGTTATTCGATATAGTACTGGAAACACTTCAAGGTGGAGTACAAATGTATGGAAGTCGAGTAACGACCGAAGGTAGTTATATTACGGACTAACATATAAAATGAGAAACCTAGTTTAATTAACCTTTCTAAATAGACTTTTAAACTTCAATTTAATCTATCGCCTTTCCACCAATACGTGATTACAACACCTTTTTAACGACGTCCAATTAAAAGGTAGTTAGTCATCTGTGTCACTATAATTTGTCAAAGGTATGAAACTATGGAACCGCAAGGCTACATGGGGGATTATCGTAGGACAAGACATGGCCAAGGTTTGAAGCGGCGGAACCACTTTAAGTGAGGAACGCTGTGGATAATTAGGGGATTTATTGGGTAGTCTTAAGCAAGGGCTGGTTTAAAGTCATTAATGAACTTTTTAAATACATGAATCTGTTAGGATGACGAGGAATCGTTATATGATTCGGTTATGTCTAGTCCCTTAAGATTTTGTTCCCGTTCATATGAAAGTATTATTAAACCATAATTAAGATTTTGCTTATTATTCTAAATACTTTGTGATGTTACCATAACCTAGCTCCCGGTGTGACATGCTAATAGGATTTTAATTAGTAGGGAATCTAGTGTTCACATCACGAGTATTCAAGATTAATAATTAACAAATATCTTTCAACACAGTTTCTCCAAACATCATCCCATAACTTAATTAACGAAATCTCAGCAAACACTATCTTTATTTTACCTGCTTTATCATTTATTTTTATTTCGCTTTTATTTATTTACTTGCCTAAGTTAGTTAATATAAAAAAACCAAAACTCCCTCACTATTTTATAAAACCTTCACTAGTTTGAAAGCCCTCATCTGCCACGCCTTAGTTTCAATTCAGTCGGTTTGAAGAACGACTCTAGGTCATACCTACCACTTGCTCACCCTTAGGATTAGCATTGTTAGGGAAAACTTAGCCCCGCAATTACAAATTTAAAACACCCACTGATGCTCGTCTCCAGTAGCCGGTGCAACGATAAGGGTTGAAATCCTTACCGACCGCTGGTGGCGCATCATGTTTTGGCGCCGCTACCGGGGAACCAACTGTACGATCCATAGGCGTCAAGATGAACTTACTCTCTAATGAACCTTTAGGATTAATATTTCTCCTTAGACCCCTACGTCTTTCTTTATTTTTCCTTCCTTTTAGTACTTTTATAAATTACGTTATCCCTATCCACTCAACTAGTCAATCACCTGCCGATGAGACTATGACAGCCACACGTATCACTCTATCTGATGACTCTAAACCTCTGATTGAAGGTTGAGGAGGACCAATTGTCTATCCGGAAATTGGTAGAGGATCATTCGAGTTAAAGCCACACATTGTTCAGTTAGTCCAAAACCTCCGTCAATTCCGTGGCCTACCAAATGATGATCCCAACTCCCACCTTGACAAATTCATTTCCTTATCCAACTCCTTTAAGCCGATTGGGGTTAATCAGGACATAGTCTATCTATACCTATTTCCCTATTCACTCACTCTTAATGCACAAACCTGGTTTGAGGAACTAGAAATCAACTCTATAACCTCTTGGGTAGAATTAGCAACCAAATTTTTGGCCAAATATTTTCCCCCATCAAAACAAGCCACGTTTAGATCCAACATCATAAACTTCCGCCAAGTTCACGATGAATCAATCTACGATGCATGGGAACACTTTAAGGAATTGCTTAAGAAATGTCCAAATCATCATTTTGAGCGCTCAGACCAGTTGCGCATTTTCTACAATGGTCTCCTCCCACATCACCGTCCTTTACTTGATACCGCCTCTCGAGGCAGTTTCATGAATTGTACGACCAATGAAGCTTGGAGCCTTATTGAGGAAATGACAATGCACAACCATGACTGGAATAGTGAAAATCACCCATCACTAGTGAATTCACCTACTACAATCGGGAATGAAGCTATCAAAACTCTCGCTCAACAAGTGGCAGACCTAACCAAGGAGATCAAGGAATTAAAAAGTCAACAACAACAAGTCTGTCAAGTTCAAACTTGCCTTAATTGTGCTAAATTGAACCACTCAGCCCAAGATTTCCAACCTCATCTAACACCACCCAATACTAACCATTCTCCTTACCCACCTAGGAATAGCCCACTAACTTACCAACCTCAACCTTTAGAACCCTCTTCCTCACAAATCTATAATTTTGACGACACCCTGATACAAGTCATTCAAGGACTCCCATCTAGACAAGACCAAACTGATATCATCTTAAGAGATCATTTAACTTTGTTAAAAGCTTTAGAATCCCAATTAGGACAATTAGCACAGCGTATTAACGCTAAACCTCAGGATAGTCCAACTAGTTGCCATAAGGAGGCTTCCCATATTCAAGACTCTCAGGTAGCACATAGCCCACCTACGATTTTTTCTCCGGTGAAGGAACCACCTATTGTCCCATCGACAATCGATTTAGAGTCTACATCAAATAGGAACATTCCATTTCCGGCTCATCTTAAACAATGACTCGAAAAGCTTAAGTCTTTTAAACTTGATAGGAAATTCCTAGATACCGTACCTGAAGTTCATTCTAAAAAGTATTTCAGAAAACTTCTTACAACCAAGGATAAGGTACCCGAAGTACCCAATGTCCCGCTGAACGAGGAATGTTCAGCTATCCTGAAAAATACTATCCCTGAAAAACTCGGAGATACCGGACGTTTTACTCTCCTTATTTCCATCTACAATTTAGGCATTATCTGTTCTCTCGCTGATTTAGGAGCTAGTATTAATCTAATGCCATACTCGCTTTTCAAGAGGCTTGAGTTAGAAAATCTTCGACCTACCAAAATGACCATACAGCTTGCTGACCACTCGGTCAAATACCCTAAGGGAATAGCTGAAAATGTTTTAGTTAGGATTGACAAATTTCTTTACCCAGCAGATTTTGTAGTAATGGATATGCAGGAAGACGTACACATCCCAATCATACTAGGAAGACCTTTCATGAATACGACCAAGGCAATCATCAACGTCTTCGCACAAACTATCAGCTTGTAGTCTCAGGGAGAAACCATCACTTTCCACATCGACAACCCAAACCCTGAAGAGCAAGCCGATATATACATGATCTCCATGAACAAGACCGCGGAGGACGAAGAAACTGCAAAGTCAATAAGTGAAAGGAAATCTAGCAAGGAACTGGCAATCATGCCATATTTTCCGATTGACCTCCGATGAATAGGACAAAAGATGAAAAATGCATCACTGAAAAACTCAACGATGGAAGAAATTGGGATGAGAAAGATGGAAAAAGAAAACAAAAGCAGCATACCGCCAATTAATCCGGTTACCACTGAAGGAATGGCAGGAAGTAACCACGACCATCCTACGAGAAGAGAAACACTGGAGGAATATTCAAAACGCACAAGATACCAACCGCAAACCATCATAGATCACAAAGTACTCGAAAAATTCATCCAAAGATTTGAAAAAGTAGTAGGAGGAATAAGCGGCGTAGTCAACATGCTTGCTCTTTCTCCTGCTGAACTGCAATTCTGTCAGCAACAGAAACGGACTTACGCTGGGATCTACAATGCCCTTAAAAGATCTAACATCCCATTCACCTCAACGCAATCGGAGATGTTAGGATCCATTAAAGCGCATATGAAAGGAACTACTGGACATCTGAGCAGTCGTGCTGACATTTCAATGATGAATGACCTCACATCATTGCTTAACTTGCTAAGTAGAGAAGATCACCTCAGTTCAAGGAAAGCGGATCTATGGTTATTAACTCCACTATGAAAAAACAAATTGAGTTAATGATTGAAGAACTTAGTGATCATGTTTGGGAGGAATCAAGGCGCGAACGACCTTTTAGGGCCACACGTGAATCACCACTTGATATCGCTACTTTTGTTATGATCCATCTACGGGAGATTCAACAACGAAAAAGTAACTCCAGAACAAACTTCATATTTTACTCAGGATGCAAGGAGATACTTCGTCAGCTTGTTCTAGTTTTCTCAGAATCCGACTTTCCATTCAACAACCATCAGCACCGGCAAATAGAGGACCTGTGCACGTCCATCAGAAGATTCAACGGAGACCCCAAGACCGAGAATTACGAAGACATAAAACTGCAATTCTTGGCATTTGTATGCTCTCTCTGGCAAAACCCACCGCCAAGAGAGGTTGTTAAGACAGACACAACCACCATGACCGACCCTAATGGGACTGTCACTAAAGCAGTTGACTACATCACATTCGGACTTCACAGACTTGCAAGGACAACTTCAGAGCATCTTCTGAACTATAAAGAATCATCGAGAGATAGTCCACTCAAATTGATTATGACAATAGTCAATTATTTCATGAGAATCTATCCACCTCGATACACTTTTCCGCAACCTAGGGCCCACAACATCAATGCATCTATCTCCATCTAGCTAGGAGAGAAGAAGTCGAGCTCTCGACTTTAAAAGAGCGCTTCTCGGGAGGCAATCCGTGTTTACATTTCTGCAATTTTACATTCCAAGAAGTGATGAAGTCTCCGACTATCTTTCACACTTGGATATACGAAGAAGACCGACGCATCAAGTTTTTGGCGCCACATCACACATCAAGTTTTTGGCACCGGAATTAAGAAAAGTATATCCAACGTGTTCACACCTACTAGATAAATCACAAAAGACTTGAAGAAATCGGAGCACACAACAACAACGAAGGGACACTACGGAAAAGTCGACAATCATGTGCTTCGGAGCACTCCTCATCATCACCAACAAGCCATATATATAAATGGGGAGTACTTCTATACCATTTCTTTCATTCGTTATAAATATACCATATCCAATATGCTTATCACTAAGTGTGGGATTCAAACCCAAAACACACAGCTAAAAGAATACGTCTTAGATGTTTTAAATCCTAAGTGTGGGATTTTACCCCAATCAGAGCTTAGAATAACATCGAGGACGATGTTCCTTTAAGTGTGGGATAGCAGTAGTTACACTACTGTAAAATGGATAATGATATATGCATGATTCTAAACTCGTTGCTCTTTAGACCATCCTTCTCCAATAAGCAAACAAAATTTTTCAAAATTGAGTTAAAAATATGTTGAAAATGAAAAATTTTAGACAGAATAATTTACTTTGGGGAAAATGATAAATAAAATACGAATTCCTTTGAAAAATTAGTTTAGTAATCCCATAAAGAGAATCGCATGACTAGGCACACAACAAACCAACTTTCGATTCGTGAGGTACCTTGAGCCATATAAAGCATTCATTTTTAATGCTTCACTTCTTCGATTCTTGAGTGTGCCGATGTATACCTTTAGAATCAGAACTTGCTCCTGTTATGCATTTCGAATCCGAATTGGTGAATGAAAAGGAGATCAAATCACATCATTCTTAAACCCATCCGTACACCCAAAAATAAACACGTTATCCCTACCTTCTCGAAAGCATCCCTCAAACTTCATAGTAAGACCCAAAGATGAAAGAAAAGAAGTTACAAGGATATGACGTCAAAGAAGAAAACCCAAGAAGAAAAATTAGAAGAAAAAGAAAATCAATTGGAGAAAAAGGCTCCTCCCGCAAACACCAAAAGAAAAAGGGCGTCAATCCTCCCAAAAATTCTAACTTCAACAAAAAGAGACCCACGAAAAACCTAACAAAACGCCCTCTCATATCACCAACACTTCACTTCGAAAAACCCTACATCACTTCCTTAGAATGATTGTGGCTAGATCGACTTCGCGCTCACCAAAAAGGTAACAATTTGATTCTCGATCAAGCCTATGACGATAAACGATACATGACTGGCATTCTGAGTGATTGATAATTTTAGAATAGGAAACCCTAAACACTTTGAGTGATTTGAGTGACCACCTTGAGAGGATCGCCTAGTCATGTATCCAAGATCAAAGATCAAAAGCATGCTCCCAAAGATTACAACCTCGTTTTTCAAAGAACAAATATTTCATTTTTTCTAAAACCCCCTTTAGTAAAAAGTTCCGCCTCAAAATATTTCATTATCCGCCTATCTTTAACCATGTTGAAATTCAAGTTTGCTTGAGGACAAGCAAAGTTCTAAGTGTGGGATACTTGATATCGCGTAAAAAGTCACGTTTTTACTACCGATATCTCTCTCATTCTGGAACGATTCTTGCCACTTTAACTCAAATTTAGTACAAATCAATAGTATTATGCCAAGATGGTCAAAACTAGGTTGCACGATGAAAATCAAGCAAAACTGATAGAAAATGAAGATTCCATGCATGTTTGAAGATTCAAGGCATCAAAACGAGATTTCAAGACAAAAGTGCCCATCACCAACATCTATCTCATCCAAGATGTTTGTTTTCAATTTAATAATCCAACAGAAGAAGAATCAACAAAAACGGACGAAGAATGAAGATTCTACGTATGCCGGAAGATCCAAATGATTCGTACGACACATCTAAAGTTTAGAGACATATTTTTGGGATTTCTTTTCATCAAAAGCTTCAACTTTGATTTACGAATCCACCGCAAAAGGAATCAACGCAAATGGACGAGTAACGAAGAAGATACGCGCGAATTAAGCAACGGAACGAAAGAAAGCGAACCGGTGCGGCATGGTGGCATACCAGGCCGGCTAACAGCCTCCCACCGCCGGCCACCAGGTGCCCACCGCCGGCCGGCACCCCCTGCATGGATCCCGCTTTTTGGTCCTTTCGTGTACCCGGTGCTAGACCTTTACGTGCTTTTCGTACCTGGTGCCACCACCTTTTCCACCTTTTCGTACCTGGTGCCACCACCTTTTCCACCTTTTGCTATTGTGAGCTTCCACTTGCTAAAATGCACCAAAACTCTCCTATAAATAGGAGGCATGAGGCTCATTTGCAAAGACACACCATTCTTAGAACAATATACTTCTCTTAAGATATTGCTTCTACTTTCTTTCTATTTTCTTACTAAAAATTAGTTTTAGGCTAGTTTAGGAGCTTGTTTAGAATAGAAGGAAAGTACGGAACGCATTGTAAATCTTCGGTGTAATCTTGGAGTTGTGTCAATTAATTCAAGTCTACTTTCTCCCGCATTTAATCCTGGTGCTTTCTAATCCTTATCTATCTTAATTAATTATGTTTATATTGATTATGCTAGATTTAATTATTGCCATGATTAGAGAATAGTATACTTGTTGTGTTTGCTTGCGATGTAGTTAATTAATTATGGGATGAGTTATAATTAAATATTAAAGATTGGTAGTATCACTTTGATCGTCTTATTGCATGTTCTTGTTTGATTGTTGCCTTAGGATCATCATAGTGGTAAAATATAAACGGTCTTAATTATCGTAAAGTAATATGATGGCCCTTATTCGACTGTTACTCGATATAGTACTGAAAACACTTCAAGGTGGAGTATAAATGTTTGGAAGTCGAGGAACGACCGAAGGTAGTCATATTACGAAATGGTACAATATTACGAAGTAATATGATGGCCCCTATTCGACTGTTATTCGATATAGTACTGGAAACACTTCAAGGTGGAGTACAAATGTATGGAAGTCGAGTAATGACCGAAGGTAGTTATATTACGGACTAACATATAAAATGAGAAACCTAGTTTAATTAACCTTTCTAAATATACTTTTAAACTTCAATTTAATCTATCGCCTTTCCACCAATAAACGTGATTACAACACCTTTTTAACGACGTCAAATTAAAAGGTAGTCAGTCATCTGCGTCACTATAATTTGTCAAAGGTATGAAACTATGGAACCGCAAGGCTACATGGGGGATTATCGTAGGACAAGACATGGCCAAGGTTTGAAGCGGCGGAACCACTTTAAGTGAGGAACGCTGTGGATAATTAGGGGATTTATTGGGTAGTCTTAAGCAAGGGCTGGTTTAAAGTCATTAATGAACTTTTTAAATACATGAATCTATTAGGATGACGAGGAATCGTTATATGATTCGGTTATGTCTAGTACCTTAAGATTTTGTTCCCGTTCATATGAAAGTATTATTAAACCATAATTAAGATTTTGCTTATTATTCTAAATACTTTGTGATGTTACCATAACCTAGCTCCTGGTGTGACATGCTAATAGGATTTTAATTAGTAGGGAATCTAGTGTTCACATCACGAGTATTCAAGATTAATAATTAACAAATATCTTTCAACACAGTTTCTCCAAACATCATCCCATAATTTAATTAACGAAATCTCAGCAAACACTATCTTTATTATACCTGCTTTATCGTTTATTTTTATTTCGCTTTTATTTATTTACTTGCCTAAGTTAGTTAATATAAAAAAAAAAACAAAACTCCCTCACTATTTTATAAAACCTTCCCAAGTTTGAAAGCCCTCATCTGCCACGCCTTAGTTTCAATTCAGTCGGTTTGAAGAACGACTCTAGGTCATACCTACCACTTGCTCACCCTTAGGATTAGCATTGTTAGGGAAAACTTAGGCCCCGCAACTACAAATTTAAAACACCCACTGATGCCCGCCGCCAGTAGCCGGTGCAACGACAAAGGTTAAAATCCTTACCGACCGCTGGTGGCGCATCAGTCACGCTTCGTTGTCAAACATTCCTTCAAGTTTAGCTTCTTACCCACATTATTATATCCTTAGCCTGCAAGAAGTGTTAATGTGGGGAATTAGCAAATCGCTAAGTGAGGGAATAATTAATCAACAGTTTAACTTATCATAACAACTCGGTTTACAGATAAGCATCGTAAACACACAATATATAATTCAACTATTTAATTGGTCACCTGTTCAACTGGTCAACTATTCAACAAATCAAATGTTCAACTGGTCAACTATTTCTACAATGCAACTGTTCAAAAATATCACAACTTAATAATGAGGATCGGTGGCTCTTGAGAAACCCTACTGCCGCGGTAGCTCTCAAAGAACACTTACCCAACCATATTCGTATGGCGAAAACGGACGAGACCGATAGCTAATGGTTATTATCCTCAAACACAGGTTCTACACACAACGAATGAAACAAATCCTGTGTAATTCATATAATAATCAACTAGCTCAACCAACCAGTTCAACCCGTTGACCTCATTAACAACTGATGCCCGAAGGCTAAATATATCACGTGATCACATATTCACATACTCAATCAGGTCAACATATCAAACTAAACAGTCTATCCACAGTATTACTACTATTAAACCAAAATCATCATGGCAAACAAAAGCAGTAATAATACGTTTACCCATTGTAACCAAACCTGTTACAACTAAATCACACTGATGATTAAAGATCCACTCATCGATACCTCAGCTGCACGCTCAGAAGTCTAATATTACCGAGCTTTCTTACAATCTGAGAATAAAACGGAATAACGAGTTAATAACTCAGTAATAACAATGAACTTATATTGTAATCATATAGCATATTTCAGTACATACTATTCCACTACAATACATCAAGTACTATTTATACTAATACCATAAGTATTAAATCATTCAAGTACCGTGGCTTAAACAATAAGTGCATACAGTGACTAGGATCCGCTGGATTAAACCCTGGATCTGCTGGATCCCTCATATGATCCGCCGGATCTAAACATGATCCGCCGGATATATTAATTCTTATTTCATAAAATATTATTTTTCAAGGGTTTATTAAAATGTAGATACGAACTCGAAGTATCCGCCGGATCACATCATGATCCGCCGGACCCCATCTGGATATGGTTATGATATGGTGCTGATATGGTCTTTGATCTGCAGGATCATGACAGGATCATTATTGGATCCGCAGGATCATCATAGGATCCGCAGGATCACTATATGATCCGCAGGATCATCACATGATCCGCCAGATCAAACCCTTTTCCAGCA
Organism: Pseudognaphalium luteoalbum; assembly: GCA_963422505.1. Taxonomy (NCBI): domain Eukaryota; kingdom Viridiplantae; phylum Streptophyta; class Magnoliopsida; order Asterales; family Asteraceae; genus Pseudognaphalium; species Pseudognaphalium luteoalbum. Next base: position 82,949,965 of record OY730193.1, read on the forward strand.
ACCTGCACCTTCTTCTTTACCCAGAACCCGAATTTTCAACCCAAATCATCAAACTCAGTACATAATCAGTTACTACTACATCTATTAACATCAAACATCAACGTACAACTAGTTTGTAGGTTCCAATTTCATGTATACATCATTAACTCATCAAATTTCAATCAAAACCCAATTTATGTATAAACAATAAAAAATACTTACAATCAAATTAGGAATAGAACTAGGATGATGACGATGATGATGATGATGAAGTTTAGATCAGATCACAGTTCAAGATCACAGCTTCAAACTTTGATTTTATTCAAATTTGTATATAAGGTTTAGGTTTTTCTTTAATTTCAAAAGAGAGGAAATGACTTTCCAATTTAGGAAAGTTGTAAATTTAGGTCAGCCCTTTTTTCCACTGACTTCGTATTCTCTTTAAACTAGTCACCTTCTAAACATATTATCTGGAACCCGAAAACCATTTGCGAGAACAACTATTTTATTGTTCTAACAACTATATTAATTTAAAACAATTAATAATTCATTCGTCACTATTAGTCATTAGATTCATTTACCTATTATTTTCAGGTAAATCAAACAATAAAATTCCCTAACACATTAAACAAATAATGTACAATCAGGAAATTACTATAATGCCACTAGGCCCCTAAGGAGGATGTTACAAATCTCCTCCCCTTAAAGAGATTTCGTCCCCGAAATCTGATCACACTCAAATAACTTAGAATATCAAAATCATGCCTCAGTTACTTTTCAATCTAATAGATTAACATACATCACTCCCTTGAGCAACTTAGATAATAAACACATATTTTCAATTCTTTCCACTTGCACATATACTCAAAGGTACATGTTTCTGTCTTTCACCCATGTACATACAATGTGCATAAACCCTTATCTTAATATATAAGATAACTATTTTTATTTAACCAATTACTCGTTTTGAAACACATAATCACCCAAAATGAGTGAAACACCAAGTCACTTACGAGATAACATGTTAAAATCCTTAACTCACTATAACTATTCATCTCATTTCACAATGCACCTGTCAACATTAAAAATTCAATTTCAATTTATGACTCATCTCATCTTATCAACACAATAGTGGTTATTAAACCACAATGCACATATTATCAATACAACTTAAATTTCAATTTATAACTAGCCTCCACGCTAGTATCCACATATCACTTGGGGTTTTGATACCCTTTTTATCAACAAATTATGTAATCATATAGTTCTATTCACATATCAACAATCAAAGTAGAGGTCAATTTCTATGGTTACAACTACAACCACATAATCACATAATTCCACAGTCACCAAGCATCAAATCATATTGGATAATTGCTGAGTTTTGTTCATCAATGGGTACTTCGTTACACCTGCACCCGTACCACATTCCCACAATGTGCTACTCACCCGCACACTTCAGCAATATCCACCATAATTAATTTCTTTTAATTGACCTCTACATCAACTTATTTCATGATTACCTTTTAATGTATATTTTATTATCCTACCACGTTGGTAATCATATCACAACAAACACACAATCACTTTATCAAGTGAATTATAAAATTCATGTTTACCAGTATTACAACCAATATCAACACAATTTCAATTTATGACTCATCTCATCTTATCAACACAATAGTGGTTATTAAACCACAATGCACATATTATCAATACAACTTAAATTTCAATTTATAACTAGCCTCCACGCTAGTATCCACATATCACTTGGGGTTTTGATACCCTTTTTATCAACAAATTATGTAATCATATAGTTCTATTCACATATCAACAATCAAAGTAGAGGTCAATTTCTATGGTTACAACTACAACCACATAATCACATAATTCCACAGTCACCAAGCATCAAATCATATTGGATAATTGCTGAGTTTTGTTCATCAATGGGTACTTCGTTACACCTGCACCCGTACCACATTCCCACAATGTGCTACTCACCCGCACACTTCAGCAATATCCACCATAATTAATTTCTTTTAATTGACCTCTACATCAACTTATTTCATGATTACCTTTTAATGTATATTTTATTATCCTACCACGTTGGTAATCATATCACAACAAACACACAATCACTTTATCAAGTGAATTATAAAATTCATGTTTACCAGTATTACAACCAGTAATTTAAAAAATTACTCGGCACTAAATTAATATTTACTAACATTATGATACTTCAACACAAGTATTACAACATGTCATCCGTAAGAACATATTTGCCAATGTTAACATCATATTAACTGCATATAATTGACTCCTACATTGGCTTAATTACATTTTAACTCATTTTAATCTCAATTTAACATTTTATCTAATTATTATTCACATCATAACAATCAGAATTTCATTCAATTCTCACTTAATGACAACGTGATTATTGTTGGTGCATTTTGTGTGTCAGTCAGTTGGTCAAACGTTTGTACTTGTCAAATTCAATTAGTCTGCGTATGTATAGTGTTTAGTGTGTATATGCGAGCTTGTAAACGAATAGTGAAATAGAATATATACACAAAATTAGTGTTTATGCGACACTTAGCTAGTGTCGCACGGGTCGGTTCATGCGACACTTGGCTAGTGTCGCATGTAGGTCAGATTACACTATAAATAGAAGAGTTAAATATAAATTAGGGTTGGACTAGTGAGAAGGGAGAGGGAGCCATTTTGGTGTGAGAGAGAAGAGAGAACGAGATTGTAAACGTTTACTTTCAAGTGTGAATCTATACAAAAAGCTTATAGAAAATGTTTGTGATTGATTGTTTGATTTCTGCGCTTACAATTGATTATACAATCTGATTTGATCCTGCAAAAGGGATCTGCAAGTGGTATCAAAGCCGGGAATCAAGGATTCGACGGTTTCGGATCATATTTAGAACGTTTTCGGTTGATTCGCAAAGGTATTAATCGATTATAATTAGTTTCTGGGTTATTTGTGTTGATTATATCGATTTTTGGGTTGATTTCTGGTGCTAGTTCGTCTGTTGTTCGTCAATATTCATTAGGGTTTCAAAAATTTCAATTTTTAGGGTTTTTTGGGGTTCACAACCGTTTTTGCGTCACTCGCTGCGTCACTTCTTAGCGTCACTTCCTAGCGTCACTTAGAGCATCACTCCGTGCATCACTTGATAGCGACACTTGACTTTCAGCGACACTTATCCTAGTGTCGCCATCTCTTGATAGCGACACTTGGCTTTCAGTGACACTTATCCTAATTTTTTGGCGGGACTTCCGAAATTTTTTTGCGTTTTCAAAATTTTTCTATAGTCTTAAAATTATTCAATTTTAGCCTTGAAAAAGTTTGATTTTACTCGACCATTTTTTTGACGTTTTCGAACGAAATTTTGGCGGGAAAAACGTGAAAAATTTTGTAATTTCAAATTTTGTTTTTAAGCTTAAAATAACTTAACTTTAGTGACGCATAGCGACACTTAGGTAAGTGACGCATGAAGGCGGCCACATGCGACACTAGTCAAGTGACGCATGTCTGCCGATTTGTGTTAGTATATAAGAAAATCTACGGGTTTCTGGCTAGGGTTGACGAAACCCTAGCACCATTTGTCGAAATTGCAAGTCTGTAAACAAGCTAATAGGTTATTATTATCAATACAAAGTTGATCTTAATTCGTTTATTCGATTTCGGTTTGCAATTACTTTTGTTTATTGTGATTGTGTGTTTCCGCCACTCAATCGCTGTCATCAATCATTTAGATCCACAGCAAGGGGCACTCACAACTGGTATCAGAGCCTCAAAGTGGTTTGATTGACGTATTGATCACGTAATCGTTTGTTTTTCGGTTTGCTTCGTGAAGAGAATCAAGAACAGTCGAGTTATTTGGATCAATTGGGTGCTATTCAGATGATTTTAATAAATATCTACAGGTTTCGTTCGATTGGGATTGAAGAATTTTCGTTACATCTACGAAAATTCGAATTTTAGGGTTTTTGGGACATCACAGCCGTTTTTGCGTTACTCGTTACGTCACTTGGTAGCGACACTTCGTGCAACACTCTGTAAGTTCCATTTAGGGTTTTACCGACACTCTGGTGCGTCACTTTGTGCGTCACTAAGAGTGTCATTTGTGAGTAATACATCACTTGCCTTTAGTGCCGTCTGCTTTAATCTAGCGTCACTCACGTGCGTCACTTCAGTACATCACTTGTTTGTCATGCGTCACTTCCCCATTGAGTTTTTTGGCGGGAACTTCCGAATTTTTTTTGCGTTTTCAAAATTTTTCTATAGGCTTAAAAGTGTTCAATTGTAGCTTTGAAAAAGTTTGATTTTACTCGACCGTTTTTTTGACGTTTTTGAACGAAATTTTGGCGGGAAAAACGTGAAAAATTTTGTACTTTCAAATTTTGTTTTTAAGCTTAAAATAACTTAACTTTAGTGTCGGAAAAGTTTCGCTATACTCGGAAAGTTTTCGAAATTTTCGATTTCAATTTTGGAGGGAAAATTCAGAAATGGCTTTCGGTACGAAAATGCCTCCTTCTACATCTTTATTCTATAGTGATTTTTCTAACTGGAAGATAAAGTTATGGAATTTCATTGAACACAAAGATCCAATGTTGTGGAACTGGTTTAATACTATTGAGCGATATGAGCAACCAAGACTCAATGGGGTGTTTAAGTCAAGACCACAAATGTCAGTCAACGAACGGGAAGAGTTTGACAAAGACAATAGAGCATATGAGATGATTACCATGTGCTTGCCAGAAGTTGTGATAAATAAATTCAGAAATCAAGCAACTTCTACAAATTTATGGTACGCTCTTATAGAGGCTTATGATCAAAAGAAAAGGTTGATAAACGAAGAAGAGGATCAACACACTGCAATGGTGGCTCAAATAAAAGAGGTTGACTCTAATGCACATGAGGTACATAATGAACCTGAGGAACCCGTTAATTGTATATCATGTATTATGCTTGATGCTTCTTTAAAATGCTCTCAATTAGATAATGAAGACTTGAGAGAAAAAGTTGTTAAACTCACCGAGTCAAATAAATTTCTAAAAGCTAATGAGAGACTTTATGATAAGCAAATTGAGGCTTATAAGTTAGACACTCAAACTTATAAATTAAAAGTCTTAGGCAACAAGATGCTATTAATAGCTATCTTAAAGAAATTGAACTTTTAAATAAAGAACTTAATGAGTTAAAGTCTAAATCTGAGTATTTTGATAGAAAAATCTCAACTTTTTCACAGTCTCAAAATGTCTTCGATGAAATCGTTAGCAATCAAAGGACTGATAAGAATAGTAAGTCTGGACTGGGTTACTTTCCACCTCCTACTAACTACTATCCTTTGCCTGTTAAGGAGGGCACTGAAGATTTTGTAGCTGACTATTCAAAATGGCCAGCCACAAAATCTAAAGAAGCTAAAGCGAATCCCAAAAGGCAGGCAAATGAGAAAACTAATCGGCCATCCATTGCCTACTTTTGTCAAGTCTGATAATTCTCCTTCAGTTAGTGTTGAGGAGGTCGTTGAGGTAGAAGATATACCTGAAGAGTCTACCATTAAGGTTGAGAAAATAAATGTCAAACCTAAAAATTTCATCATTACAAATGAAATTGATGAACGTTTTAAAGGCAAAGCTAAGGTTAACAATGAATCCTTCCAGGTTACAAATGTTAAAAAGGATACAAAGAAAGATAAAAATGGTTGATAAATCTGAAAATAATGAATGCTCAACATCAACCAACTCAGCCTCAGGAACATCTACTTCAACATATACACCAAAGAGTGCATGTTTAACAAATATTCCTGTTCATAGACCTTCTGTGTATTGTCCTCCACCGAAACGATTTGAGGGAACTCATTGGAATACATCTTTTGTGGAGTGTCGTTCTTGTTATCGTTGTGGTCAACAGGGCCATATTATTAGGGATTGTAAGTTATTATCCCCAGATAGGTTTGGTAGAGGGATGACAAGAACTTCCTCTTTCAGGAATTTTTTTTCAAAATCTTTTTCAAGGCATCGTTCGTATTCGCCTGTATCTAGTTGTGCATCAAATTCTCCAAAACCTATTGCAAGAGTAAAGAAAGTTGTGCCTAGTAGACCTCAAGTTCAACAGCACAACATTTTTGAAAACTAATCATCTGAACCTAAACAGGTTTGGAAACCCAAATCCACAAACAACGCATCAATGAAATCTTCTAAGTTTTTAAAATATCATAAACTCATTGTTTCCTCTGAAATCATTTAGGGGTCTATACTGATTATTTCCTCTGTTGTACGTAAGTACAGACCTGGTCTTAATTAGTATATGCTTAAAAGTTAAGCAAACGCAAGTCACAGAACTTGAAAAAGTCTTAAATCATAAGATACCTAACAAGGTCACCAAAATGGTTTGACCAAGTCTGGTTTTGCTTAAACCTGAATCAAGTTATGTCGCTTTGTTGTACATTTATACAGACCTATCACCGCTGACTTGATTCTTAAAAATGATACTCTTATATTCTTAAAAATGCAAGTCAATCAACTTGAAAAAGTCTTAAATCATAAGATACCTAATAAGGTCACCAAAATGGTTTGACCAAGTCTGGTTTTGCTTAATCCTGAATCAAGTTATGTCGCTTTGTTGTACATTTGTACAGACCTATCACCGCTGACTTGATTCTTAAAAATGATACTCTTATATTCTCTTTGGATTCGGAAGCTATGTCATGTCTGGGTTACAGGGGTATGTCATAGGTGGGAACCACGGAGAAATATTCATACTAACAATAAAAGGTTAACTCACAGACCCGGATGTAACATGTTTAAATGGACAAACAATACCAGTAATCGTTTTGAAATAATTTTTATAAAAGGTGTTTTAAGTGTGCTAAGTAAATTTAAAGTGGACAAATATACTGATAATCGAAATAACACTTACTATTTCCTGATAATTGCATGTTGGCCTGATATGATCTCTAAGCAGACCTAAAACAATCCTATCCCCAATTTATTTATTTTTCGGTATTCTTTGCCTTTTGTTTATTAAAGAAAAATACAAAAAGATTTTATTGTTATATTATTTTCTTCAATATCACATATCTTGTTCAAGTCAAATTGATGTAAAGGATGTTGGTTATTCTCCAAAGACTGTGAAGATAATTTTTATCGGAGAAGCATTTGATGATTGAGAGATGGTCACTGAATTTGAAGACCTTATTGTATGATAAATTTATGTTAGTCACATGAATTTGGACATCAAAATTTCTTTGAAGACCATGCTATCTCAATGAAGGAGATTCTTATTGTTAAAGATATGAAAGAGATTCCGATTGTTAAAGACATGAAAGAGTTTGTTGATGAAGACTAATTGAAGACTTATTTGACCAAGCTGCTGACATGGGGGAGTTTGTTGGTGCATTTTGTGTGTCAGTCAGTTGGTCAAATGTTTGTACTTGTCAAAGTCAATTAGTCTGCGTATGTATAGTGTTTAGTGTGTATATGCGAACTTGTAAACGAATAGTGAAATAGAATATATACACAAAATTAGTGTTTATGCGACACTTAGCTAATGTCGCACGGGTCGGTTCATGCGACACTTGGCTAGTGTCGCATGTAGGTCAGATTACACTATAAATAGAAGAGTTAAACTCAAAATTAGGGTTGGACTAGTGAGAAGGGAGAGGGAGCCATTTTGGTGTGAGAGAGAAGAGAGAACGAGATTGTAAACGTTTACTTTCAAGTGTGAATATATACAAAAAGCTTATAGAAAACGTTTGTGATTGATTGTTTGATTTTCGCGCTTACAATTGATTATACGATCTGATTTGATCCGGCAAAAGGGATCTACAATTATCAGCTTCTCAGTTTCAACCATTATTATGACTGATAACCATTTCCTAGTCATCTTAATTATTATAATCAACATGGCATATGACAACCAAAGGACAATTTAAGTTCTAACACTTTTATCACTGGTTTATTATTTCAACTGGAACTTAAAATAAATTATACATTATATTTATTTTAGTACTAAACCCTTCAACCACATGTCTGGTTAATATAACGACCATGTTTGGGTCCTCAACCAAATTGACACAACATCATTATAAATTTTCATATTATGCACTACCTATTTGACTAGACAAAGTCAAATCACATCATCTTAGTAAGTCAATATTTTAAACATCTAGTATACATATAATCAGATACTTGACTTACTTTATTACTCTTTTCAAACTTTAATCCTTTAGTCATTTTATTACCTACTTCATTTATATACAAACAGCAAACAGTATCACAAATTGTTTAAATTTATTTATACTTCATCAATCAATATAAGGTACTGATTGACATAGGTCAGATAATAACTACAACTTTTATCTGTCTAATATAATTTTAAATTATTAATCAAGGTTACATAACCTTTGGCCAACTCATTTAACTCTTTTGAAAATTTACTCATATGTTAAAACAATTTAAATTTATATTTATATCATCTAATAGTTATCTCAAGTTTTGATTTAACCCAATCATAAACTTTAAATTTATATTTTCACTAGTATTAATGAATCAATCACCATACAGAGTCATTAACTTAAACTTGGCTTAATACAACCCATATACACACTAGTAATCCGTTAGGATACTATATGACTTCCTAATAGGTAATCCACGCCCGTTAGTTACATACCCACATTTCAACAAATTCAAACAATTGCAAGTACCATACACATTTGCAAGTTTCAATTACTGATTATTATAACTTCCACTAATTAACTTTTATCATATTAACAACAATTAGTGGGTTTAACACAATTTCATAGTCAATTTTCTCAATCACATTAACTCTCAATGATACTTGGTAGCCCCAACAACTTCAGACGACATAGCATAATATAACGGCGGTGATCAAACATCGTAATATTATGTTTTTCACCATTCCTTGTCTAGCTACTTCATATCATAAATCATCAATGTGCTTTCATTTTACTTTAACACATATCAATCAATTATCATGATTTCAACATATGACACCATATCAAACACTAATGTCTCGACAATATCACATGTAATACCATATACGTATCCAGTAATGACCATATTATTATAATAGCCACTTAATCATATGGCTCAAAACCTTTCCTTTTTGTAGGAGTAAATAATTCCACTTGATCTATTAACAACATACTTCAAATACTCCTATTAGCTACTGTTCCCATAACAGTGATTCCAATATTAATAACATATCACATCAAGTTATTAATTCAATTTTTACACCATAATTTTTGGCAACTCTACTTGTCTCAATTCACATAGCAACTAATTATATATCAATGACATATAATTCACATCATTATTTATGTCATTGTTTCAACTTCTACATGTTATTTACTAGATTACAATTGACTAGGAAGACATACTTCTTCCTTAATCATATATTCACACCAAAATTTACCTGTTTCATATTCATTCAATTATTTGACCTAAATCAAAATATACTTCCTAACCACAAATTCTTCCAAGGAAGTAATTCCTCTTTAGTGGTCTACTATTTAATTAGTTAATTAGCAAGGACATATAAGCACACCTTGCATTTATCATATCATAATCATACAACTGATTATATATTCTATTTCAATATTGTAGACACCTTTACGTTCAACAGTATCACTATTAACAACTTGATCAATACTGTGTCTACACAATTTCAACACTTATTCTATCATCTCTAGTTCATTCAGAATTACTCATTAATATTTCTATCATCACATTAACAAGTAATAATCATCAATGACTCATCACTGGGAAATCATATCAGTCTGACTCAATTTACTTTACTACTAATCACATCATAGCAAAGTAATCAATTCAAGCTTATTAAATTCACCAAGCTTATCAAGAAGTACCTGATACACTTAGGCCCACAATGTTGAGGAATCATTGAGAATGCCAGTCGGTTCCTCATGTTCCTCCGTCTCTGCAACCAAAAAAACAACCTTTCATTTTGTTATAGGTTAGTACATATTTAATAACCACTTTCTCATACAACTACTAATCCTACACCCTGGAATGTTTGACTCAACATGACTCTAGATTTGGGATTGAACACCTTACTATGTTCAATTCACCCAAAACTATGCTCTGATACCAACTTATAACACCCCTCATTTTATGATCATTTAAATATAATATATCGGAAGCGTAAGTCCAAATAGATATTAATAATTTACATCATCTAGTCAACATATAAAATTCAACCTTTTTAAATCATAATTTATCAGCATGGGTGTTATATGAAAACAAGATATAACAATAATTTATACAAATCAAATATCAGAGTCACACTTCGTTGTCAAAACATTCCTTCCAGTTTAGCTTCTTGCCCACATTATTATATCCTTAGCCTGCAATAAGTGTTAATGTAGGGGATTAGCAAATTGCTAAGTGAGAGAATAATTAATCAACAACTCGGTTTACAGATAAGCATCGTAAACACACAATATACAATACAACAATTCAACTATTTAATTGGTCAGCTATTCAACTGGTCCACTATTCAACAAATCAACTGGTCAACTGGTCAACTATTTCAACAATGCAACTGTAAAACAATATCACAACTTAATAATGAGGATCGGTGGCTCTTGAGAAACCCTACTACTGTGGTGCGGTGGCTCTCAAAGAACACTTACCCAACCATATCCGTATGGCCATAACGGATGAGACCGATAGCTAATGGTTATTATCCTCAAGCACAGGTTCTACACACAACGAATGAAGCAAAATCTTGTGTAATTCATACAATAACCAACTAGCTCAACCAACCAGTTCAACCCGTTTACCTCATTAACAACTAATGCCCAAAGGCCAAATGTATCACGTGATCACATATTCACATACTCAATCAGGTCAACATATCAGACTAAACAGTCTATCCACAGTATTACTACTATTAAACCAAAATCATCATGGCAAACAAAAGTAGTAATAATACGTTTACCCGTTGTAACCAAATCTGTTACAACTAAATCACACTGAGGATTAAAGATCCACTCACCGATACCTCAGTTGCACGCTCAGAAGTCTAATATTACTTAGCCTTCTTACAATCTGAGAATAAAACGGAATAACGAGTTAATAACTCAGTAATAACAATGAACTTATATTGTAATCATATAGCATATTTCAGTACATACTATTCCACTACAATACATCAAGTACTATTTATACTAATACCATAAGTATTAAATCATTCAAGTACCGTGGCTTAAACAATAAGTGCATACAGTGACTAGGATCCGCTGGATTAAACCTGGATCCGCTGGATCCCTCATATGATCCGCCGGATCTAAACATGATCCGCCGGATATAATAATTCTTATTTCATAAAATATTATTTTTCAAGGGTTTATTAAAATGTAGATACGAACTCGAAGTATCCGCCGGATCACATCATGATCCGCCGGACCCCATCTGGATATGGTTATGATATGGTGCTGATATGGTCTTTGATCTGCAGGATCATGACAGGATCATTATTGGATCCGCAGGATCATCATAGGATCCGCAGGATCACTAAATGATCCGCAGGATCATCACATGATCCGCCAGATCAAACCCTTTTCCAGCAACCTGCACCTTCTTCTTTACCCAGAACCTGAATTTTCAACCCAAATCATCAAACTCAGTACATAATCAGTTACTACTACATCTATTAAGATCAAACATCAACGTACAACTAGTTTGTAGGTTCCAATTTCATGTATACATCATTAACTCATCAAATTTCAATCAAAACCCAATTTATGTATAAACAATCAAAAATACTTACAATCAAATTAGGAATAGAACTAGGATGATGATGATGATGATGATGATGATGAAGTTTAGATCAGATCACAGTTCAAGATCACAACTTCAAACTTTGATTTTATTCAAATTTGTATATAAGGTTTAGGTTTTTCTTTAATTTCAAAAGAGAGGAAATGACTTTCCAATTTAGGAAAGTTGTAAATTTAGGTCAGCCCTTTTTTCCACCGACTCCGTATTTTCTTAAAACTAGTCACCTTCTAAACCTATTGTCTGGAACCCGAAAACCATTTGCGAGAACAACTATTTTATTGTTCCGACAACTATATTAATTTAAAACAATTAATAATTCATTCGTCACTATTAGTCATTAGATTCATTTACCTATTATTTTCGGGTAAATCAAACAATAAAATTTCCTAACACATTAAACAAATAATGTACAATCAGGAAATTACTATAATGCCACTAGGCCCCTAAGGAGGATGTTACAAATCTCCTCCCCTTAAGGAGATTTCGTCCCCGAAATCTGATCACACTCAAATAACTTAGAATATCAAAATCATGTCTCAGTTACTTTTCAAGCTAATAGATTAACATACATCACTCCCTTGAGCAACTTAGATAATAAACACATATTTTTAATTCTTTCCACTTGCACATACTCAAAGGTACATATTTCTGTCTTTCACCCATGTACATACAATGTGCATAAACCCTTATCTTAATATATAAGATAACTATTTTTATTTAACCAATTACTCGTTTTGAAACACATAATCACCCAAAATGAGTGAAACACCAAGTCACTTACGAGATAACATGTTAAAATCCTTAACTCACTATAACTATTCATCTCATTTCACAATGCACGTGTCAACTTTAAAAATTCAATTTCAATTTATGACTCATCTCATCTTATCAACACAACAGTGGTTATTAAACCACAATGCACATATTATCAATACAACTTAAATTTCAATTTATAACTAGCCTCCACGCTAGTATCCACATATCACTTGGGGTTTTGATACCCTTTTTATCAACAAATTATGTAATCATATAGTTCTATTCACATATCAACAATCAAAGTAGATGTCAATTTCTATGGTTACAACTACAACCACATAATCACATAATTCCACAGTCACCTAGCATCAAATCATATTGGATAATTGTTGAGTTTTGTTCATCAATGGGTACTTCGTTACACCTGCACCCGTACCACATTCCCACAATGTGCTACTCACCCGCACACTTCAGCAATATCCACCACAATTAATTTCTTTTAATTGACCTCTACATCATCTTATTTCATGATTACCTTTTAATGTATATTTTATTATCCTACCACGTTGGTAATCATATCACAACAAACACACAATCACTTTATCAAGTGAATTATAAAATTCATGTTTACCAGTATTACAACCAGTAATTTAAAAAATTACTCGACACTAAATTAATATTTACCAACATTATGATACTTCAACACAAGTATCACAACATGTCATCCGTAAGCACATATTTGCCAATGTTAATATCATATTAACTACATATAATTGACTCCCACATTGGCTTAATTTACATTTTAACTCATTCTAATCTCAATTTATCATTTTATCTGATTATTATTCACATCATAACAATTAGAATTTCATTCAATTCTCACTTAATGACAACGTGATTATCAGCTTCTCAGTTTCAACCATTATTATGACTGATAACAATTTCCTAGTCATCTTAATTATTTCAATCAACATGGCATATGGCAACCAAAGGACAATTTAAGTTCTAACACTTTTATCACTGGTTTATTATTTCAACTGGAACTTAAAATAAATTATACATTATATTTATTTTAGTACTCAAACCCTTCAACCACATGTTTGGTTAATATAACGACCCTGTTTGGGTCCTCAACCAAATTGATATAACATCATTATAAATTTTCATATTATGCACTACCTATTTGACTAGACAAAGTCAAATCAAATCATCTTAGTAAGTCACAATTTTCATCATCTAGTATACATATAATCAGATACTTGACTTACTTTATTACTCTTTTCAAACTTCAATCCTTTAGTCATTTTATTACCTACTTCATTTATATACAAACAACAAACAGTATCACAAACTGTTTAAATTTATTTATACTTCATCAATCAATATAAGGCACTGATTGACATAGGTCAGATAATAACTATAACTTTTATCTGTATAATACAATTTTAAATTATTAATCAAGGTTACATAACCTTTGGCCAACTCATTTAACTCTTTTGAAAATTTACTCATAATTTTAAACAATTTACAACAATTTTTTTTTTTACTATTTCAACTTTGTTGACTATTTGTCAACTTCCATTCAATCAACTAATCAACAATTAACTCTAACCACTTTTCTCAATTTTAACTCACAACAAAATCAATCATATTCCAATGATTTCATATTATACACTAGACTCTTTATTCATGGTTGACTTTCAAAGTCAATTTATCACAATATTAACGCATTAATACTACGTTTAACCTCAAACTTAGCTTTTTCATAACTACATTCAACAACAGTGTCCTATTCAACCAAAGTGGAACCACTATACTATAACTCTAGTCAATTTCCACTCAATGACATACTAATAACTCATTTAGCACACAATATAAATTATTTACTCATGTCATTTATCATATATATATATATATATATATATATATATATATATCATCTAATAGTTATCTCAAGTTTTGATTTAACCCAATCATAAACTTTAAATTTATATTTTCACTAGTATTAATGACTCAATCACCATACAGAGTCATTAACTCAAACTTGGCTTAATACAACTCATATACACACTAGTAATCTGTTAGGATACTATATGACTCCCTAATAGGTAATCCACGCCCATTAGTCACGTGGTGATAAGAGATTGGCTGGAACAATAATAATTCGTTGACTAATTATTAATAAATTGATTTTAGTTGTCGCGCCATTATCGTGTATAGTGGCGCGAAAAGGTGGATTATTTTGTTAAAAACAAAAGTCAATGATTTATTTTGTTAAATTGATTAGGTTAAAGGATCAAATTAGTGATTTTCCCTCTCTTTTATCCTATTAGAGCCATTAGCCCATATTGATAGCATTTGACGGTGACCCCCACCGGGAAAATGAACACCGACCGAATATATTTGTCAGGCCCATTTTTCATCATTGTACACCAAAAATGGCACACCGGCCGAATACATTTATTTATATTTGTTCGAATTTTTTTCGGATCTATCTTTCTCATCTGATGACTTTTTCAAATAAGTTGTTACACCGTCCATATCGATGAAGAGCCTGTAACACCCCCAAATTTCGGGTTGCGGAAGCGGTCGGGTCGGGTGTTACCAAATCAAATATCACAAGCACAAAGGTACATAATGAACGACTCTAAATGAGACGTTTGAAAATAGTTATACATTTCTAAAATAAAAGTGTATACAAGTTGCGAGTTCGCAAAATAATTTCAATACATAATTTTAATACAAAAGTTATGCAGAGAAATCCAGATGTTTGAAAATATGCGACTCGAGCTAGCATATCTTGTAGCAATCCTAATCCTGCTAGGCACCTGAGAACACATGCTAAAACGAGTCAGCTATAAAGCTGGTGAGTTCATATTATTGTTAGTTGAAAACATAAAGTATAAACCTTGTATCTTTTGGAAAATGATTCAAAATCCACGATTTTTATTTGTATTATTATAGTATTGTAAAACCCGTGTGTAATACACCTATCGAGGTATCTCGTACCTAAGTGATTTAGTAGTGTACATAAGTACATCGAGGAAAATGACAATCCATGCCTTGTTACCTATCCGGTAATGGTATGTCTATGATGATGTCAGGCAATCCATGCCTAGATGCTAACAAGTGTGTGTATGACATAGTCATATCGAGGGTGTGGCAATCCATACATAAGTACAATTTGAGTATGTGTATGACCACGTCATATGGTAACAAGTATTAGTATTACTTATTCAATAGTAAGGTGTTAGTGTGCCCCCTGGCATATTGTGTTGCCTCCAGCAACATAAAATTGTAGTCCCGTAGGACTATGATTGAGTATTTAAATCAAATACTGAGTTAATGAACTCGCGTGAAAGCTCACCGATCCGTTAACTAATGCGAAGCTCGAGTGTAAGCTCGCCGATCCATGATTGAGTGTGAATCCCGAGTGTAAGCTCGCTGATCCATTGATTGTGTGTGAACCCTGAGGGTAAGCTCGCTGATCCATCGATTGTATGTGAACCCCGAGTGTAAGCTCGCCGATCCATCGATTGTATGTGAACCCCGAGTGTAAGCTCGCTGATCCATCGATTGTATCGCTTTACCGCGATATCGTAATTATGCCCACTTTACCGTGGCATCGTTTTGTGCCCACTTTACCGTGGCTTCATTTTGTGCCTTCTCGGCATCGACCGGTTGCTTCGCAAGCAATGTATAAATCGAAAGCCGGCAGTACTACGACATGCCCGACTAGTATAATTGATAGTCAACAGTACTATGATATGCCCGACTATAGTAATTGTGTTTGTATAAGGGTATGTATACCAATATACATATGTAGATTTTAGGTAGAACCAAGTGCTCAAAATAGAGTACAAGTATGTGTATATGTATATATGTATATATAAGTCAAATCAACAAACACGTCCTACCGAGTATCATGTAACCCATGATGGTGATTTAGTGTATCTAAGCATGTAAATACAATACTTAAATATTATGTCTAGCACGATCAACCTAGGTATGAATAACTCATCACCTAGTTGTTTTGTATTAGTATAAAGAGTCTATACTAACGTATGTTACTAACGTATACTTCTAGCCTCAGCCTAGCAAGTATAATGAGGTCCATGGTTAATGTTTACTTAAGTACACTCCATCCTATTAATAATGAAATGTAACAGCAGTCTTAGTTCCTAAAAGGATAACTAATCCTGTAAAAGTCTAGTCGTTGTCCAACGCGGGTAGAACTAACTAGTTCTAGTGTGTTTGATGGTATTGTCCCGCGACAATATGGTCAATGCATAATGATAATTCAGTCGAGTTATGTGATGGTGATTGTTTTTCAACAATTTAACAATTTACAATGGCAACCTATCTAGGTTAAGTAGTGATATTGTTCTACAACAATATAATGGGTGTAATTCCTAAGTATTACACATTTTGTATTACATAACAGTAACATAGTTGAGTGTGAATTATAAAGTTTTTATCATTATAATTCGAAAACAGTAGTTGTGCATGTGTCTCACCCCAAAAACAGTAAAATAGTTGAAAGAGTGGGGCTATGAACTCACCTGAGGAGTTAGCAATCCTACGATACGCGCGTCATTTGATGGGTAACCTCCTAGTGTCCTAAACACGTGAGGTTATATGAGTATGAGACAAATCAGTTTTTCTAAGCGAGTTGTGTAAGTATTCATTTGTCGTTCAGGTTTGGAAACCGTGTACGAAGGTCCGGGGGCAGCGCCCCTGGTAGCGGGGTCCAAGGGGTGACAACCCCTGGCAGGGTCCGAGGGGCAGAGCCCCTGGCTCCGAAATTATGTTGTTGTAGTGAAAAACGCTCCGAAATTCAATTTCGGAGTAAAATTAGCTAGTAAAATTTGAGTCTCGACACTTAGTGAAAAAATAAGTTGTAAACATTATGTTTTTAGCGGCACTTATAGGGTCACTTAGGGGTTTATGCGACACTCAGGAAGTGCCGTATAAAATGGGATATTATGAAGTGTTAGCGTCACTTGGGGAAGTGACGCATAAGGGGCGACACTTAAGCAAGTGTCGGGTGGAAGTGTCGGATTCAAGTGTCAGTTGTTGCATAAGTGACGCAAAAAGAGGGTTTTATGCGACACTTAGGCAAGTGACGCAAGATTAGGGTTTTATGCGACACTTAATGCGTCACTTAAGGAAGTGACACTATACTGGATCTGGCCGTGCGTAAGTTATGTCTGTTCGACGATTTTCCTCCCAAAATCAAGATCTAACCTATTTTTGGACTAAATCTTGTTGATATAATGTTAATACATGATATATTAAGTGTTTTTAACAAGAAATAACAAGAAAAAGTGGGTAATTCCTTACGATTTGAGAGATCGAGGGAGGAGGATGGTGATGAACTTGATGAAGAAGATGAAGATGATGATGGTGGGTTGCTTCTGCTGCTCCGATTTGTTGTTGTTATTGTTGGTTTTTGTTGTTGTTGTTGGTGATTTAGAGAGAAACCGAGAAAGAGAGAGATAGATGGATATAGATGTGTGTGTTTTGGTGAGAAAGAAATGAGAAGGGGGGGGGGGGGGGGGAAAGCCGACCCTCACTTTTAGTGGGGGTTGGTTGTCCCCAATTATTGCGTTAAAAGCCGTGTTTTTGTACCCGATTGAAATATAAATTTAATATTTTAAATCTATAATTTTTGTTTATACTATTTCGTAAATATTTTAAATAAGAATATTTCACTTAAATTACAAAAATGCAATTTGGTTTCTGCGTTCCTTCGATTGTGATTATTAAACAATTATTGTGTATTACATATATATATATATATATATAAAGTTTTCAAATACTTTGTTGTGATTGCATATGAAAATACAATTATTTGAAGTTTAAATTCGGCGAGAAAATTTTAACTTTTTGACCAGGTGTTACAGAGCCACACTTAGGTAGCACCACTATAAACCTCTTTAATCCATGATTCGACATAAACATTTCGAATACGGCTATCTCCAGCGTCGGCTACCTCGTCGGCGGGAATCTGAGATATAAATGGAGAAGATCGTTATGATCTACAATTTGTCCTTTTTTTGTGTAAAAAATTAAAAAAACACAAAAATTCATGGTTCTGCATGCGTACAAAGATACCTGTTGTCTCCGACATTGGTGACTTCGCCGGCGAGATTCCGGTGTATGATTGTTGCATCATTTTTTTTGGGCAAACTTTAGAAATTGAAAATAAAATTGAGTTTTCTAAATTTTTTTCTCTCTTTCTCTAAACTAAGCCGCAGGTTTCTACTATGACAATTTCATATCATATTTTATTTTTGACATGTGTATGTTTTTGTTCCTGATGCAGGCTCCGATACCAATTCCGTACTTCTCCGCAGTTTAACATATTATATTCCTCCCCTTCAAATAGGGTGGTCAAAAACAAAGAATTTAGATTTTCTTTAGTCAAATGTATCAGGCTGAAAACCCGGTGTAAACGATGGACCAAAATTACTACAATACCCTTTGCCACATGTCAACATTTAAATGGGAATTCTTGCCACATGTGAAAACAAAAACTTATGTAAAACTATTATGCCCCTAATGAACAGTAACTTCCCACCACTAATGTATATAAGTACAATATGGATTGTATTCACGTTACATTTTTTTTATTTAGTTATATATAATTATTTTAATTTTAATTTTATTTATTTATTATTTTTGAGATTGCAAGGGTTCACCACGTGTCATTGTTGCCTATGTGGCAAATTCTGAAGCCATTATTTATACTCCCTTAGTATATAGATAGAAATAGAAGATTTATTTTGTATAAATTATATATCACTCATGAAATGTTAATACTACGTATTTCTTTAAAGTGATGCTAAAACCCATTGACCCTAAAATTAAATTAGAACTAAAGGCCAAAGCTATGCTAAAATGAACAACGACCCTAGGGAAGATCCAACTGCTGCCATCTAATACTAACACAACATACAACCACCTAAAGAAAATTATCACTTGGTATAAATCATATAGATATGGATAAAAGACAACCTTCACACCAAGACAAAACCCGTCCGAACCTCAAATCAAACAGTTCTACCACGCAACGCAGTGGTGCTGGCATAGTGAGATGTAAAGACAGTTCACGAAAAGACTACCACAAGTCAATTGGAACAGCCTTAATGTAACACCCCAATAATAATTGTAAGTCTATTTTATTAATTTTTAAGTTAAAATCATTTTTAAATGATTTTGAGTATGTTAAATAAAATGAACATTTAGTTGAAAGATCATGGGTTTAATGTGTAAATTATAAAACTTAAGGGTAAAAAGTGAAACATGTAGTATAAATACCTTTTTTCTTGCAAATGATTGAAATTAAAAATCTGAGTTTTGTGGGTGTGATTCTGGGCGACGACAAGTGTGACATCTGCTAAATTAGGGCTAGTACTTAGTACCTAATCATTGTATTAATACATGTAATTAGGGTTGATTATGTGTATCATTATGTGTATTGATATATTTATATATATATATACACACGTACGCGATTTGGCTAAGTTGTGCAATTTTATATCAGATGGATTCTAGTACATTTAAATACGGACGTTGGTGAACAATTTATTAAATAATGTGAAATTATTTAATTAACTCATTTTTATTATATATTATTTGGATAATATATACAAATGTATTTCGTATCGTCTAAAACTAACTGTACGTGATAGAAATGCGCGAATTGCGCTCGACAAATGAAATAAACCCAAATTATATTTTATAATTCATTATTAAGTATTTTGATAAAATACTTCGAGTAAAAATATTACGATTATACGCGCACAAATAAAATGTTTAAAAATGTTACACGAGTTAAATAAACGTACGAATACGCAACGAACGCCCAAACCGAGAACCGACAACATTTTAGTAACTTAAAATAAAATATTTATAAAAATTCTTTCATTAAAAATAATGCGATTTAAATTTTTAACAAAACACACGTATTAAAACGTATAACGATAATTACACGTACAAACGATCTGGTAAACGAACACCGTACGGAGCGCAAAAGCAGGAAACAAAAATTGGAGACTTCCCCTCCCTTATGGGGCCCCCTTTGGCCGGGGCCCCTTCCCCTCCTTTCCTTTTCCCTCCTTTCTTCTTTGAGCAACCACAAACACACACACACACACACACACATTTTTCACTCTCTCTCTCTACCTCCATTTTTCTCTTAACCCCCTCACTAAAAACCCTAATCAAATCCACCATTTTCACCATCAAATAATGATCATCTTTCAAGACTCGTTTAAAATAAAACGACCACCGTGACACGATCTACACTTCTACCTTTTCGGAACATTCATCTGACTACTTTGTAAGATCCCGACACTTTCGAAAACTCTTGTATTTTACTTATTTATATGTATAGTTGTTTACCTTGCTAGATTGTGTTCAAATATCGTGTTACAACTCATTTTCGAAACATTGTCGGAAAATGTCAGTTTTGACCATTTTATAGATCCAACACTTCGGGTTACTCCCGACACAAACTAATAATTTCTGCAAGCTTTATAAACTCATCTAAGACTTGTGTAAAAGTTTCGGGTCAAACCGAAGTCGTTTGACCACAAACCCAACACATGAAAAACCAAATAGCCTGTTATGTCGCAGAGGCTCTGGGCCATCTGCGACACAAGCCTTTATGTCGCTAAAAATAGATTATGTCACACCTAGTGACGCAAAGATTTATGTTGCATTGAATTGCGAATGTCGCAATAAATTGCGGATGTCGCACATAGCGACACAAAGACCTATGTCGTAGTCATGACCTGCGACACAACAGCCTATGTCGCACCTAATGTCCCACAAATCAGAACCTTGAAAACACATATTTTTACAACGAGTCAAGACTTGAAATTTTATCACCTGCGTTGCCCAAATTCAGATTTTAAGTGCATTTTTCACTAAAGCAACATAGTAGAAATAAAAAATTTTCGAGCTGGAATAAAAATTCAGATTTCGGGCTCTGCCCCTTGGACCCCGCCAGGGATTGCCACCCCTGGAACCCCGCTAACCAGGGGTGCTGCCCCCGGACCCCCATCATTTAAAGTTTGTAAATATTTTATACACTGAGTGTCAAACATTTACAACAAACCAAACCACATACGATGTACTCGTACCTGATACATGATAACACGTAAAAAGTCAAGTTTTTGTGTGCTATTATCTCACCTTTTTAGCCCAATTATGGATGAAAACATTTGAAATATACATTTTTTCACTAAATTTCATAATGATGGCTAAAATATAGATGATGCTTCAAGAATCAACCAAAAAGGCCTAAAAACGAGTAAAATAGAGCATAAACAATCAACGGATCTTCCGTTCACGCATTTGAGCACAATTTAAGATATTCTTGGAATTATGACCTCTAACTTATGTCATTTTCTTTGTTAGGAAAATACGAACATGTGGATATAAAGATCGCTCAAAACGGATAAACGAACAAGAAGTTACGCCAAATCGAAGAAACGAAGACCCGAAAGGACCGAATACGGCTATCCCAGACCGTATACAGCTGGACCAGACCGTATACGGCTGGACCAGACCGTTTACGGCTGGACACAGACCGTATACGGCCTGTGTAGACTGTATACGGCTTGTGCCCATCCGTATACGGCCCAGTCCAGCCGTATACGGTTGGTGCCCACCCGTATTTGCTCCAGTCCACCCGTATATGGCCAAAACCAACCGTATTCCGTGTTCAGGCAATAAAAATCAGATTTTTATACGGCTGTGCGATACGGTTGTGCATTTGGGGGTTGGAATACGGTTGAAGAATACAGCTGCACGTTTCCTATAAATACAAGGCTTCACCTCAACATTTGAGAATATACACTACACACTCCACACCTCAAAACACACTCTCTCACTACTCTCTAGATTTAGGTTTTTATTTTAGTAGTTAGAGGCTAGTTAGTCACGGTATTAACCGGACGAATAGAGGGGTAATATTGTAATATCTCTTGGAGGATACTCGAAGTTCTGCTTGTATTCTTTCACGCTGTATTCAGCTACACTCTTATTACGGTTATATCTATCCTTTATCTGTTGTTATTATGATGATTGTTATTACTGTTATCATGCTAGATTTAGGATTGATTACCATGATTAGCGAGTAATTATATTGCGTGTTTGCTATGACGTAGTTAGTCGTATCAATTGGGATGATGTCATTATGAGACAACAAAGGTAACGTTATACGGCTTTCATTTGTATAGCGTCGGAAACATCAAGAATATGTGGTGTACGGAACGTGGAAGCTATGAAAGTCGTGGGCACAATCCGTTGTTGATTAATGTTAAACTATAGTGCGTTGATCCACTTTCTATCTATGATTTTAAACCTCATTTAAACTAAACACCTTTCAACCAGTAAACGTGATTATGGCCTTAATGATTGGATGTCGCGAACCCTATCCAAAGGTACTTAGTTATCTTTGTCTAAACGAACATGGTCTGATTTGAAAACAACGTAAGCATTGCTTTCTGAAAAGAACACAAAGTATATCGTCGCCTTGGAAGTAATATTTTCTAAATCGAACGTAAAGTACAATGCGGCTATGGAATAATGTTTTCTAAATATGAACATAAAGTACACTAGAACTGTGGAAGTACTGTTTTCTTATCTTGAACGCAGAGTACACTGTGACTGTGGAAATACTATTTTCTAAATGAACGCAAATATTACTTTGTTAATAAATTAGGGATTTATTGGGACTTTAAAGTAAGGGCTGGTTTATATCATAGATGGATAACTACTGCGCTTAAATACAAACTTAGTTAATAAGTCTAGGGTTCCTTTGTGAAGCAACGTAGGTACCGGCTAAGTACTTGGAAAAGCGGTGGAAACACTTCTAGTGGAGTACAACATAATACCACGGAAATGTCGTCGTTACTTCACGGTGTGGACCAACAGGTTACTGTATAAAGCAAAGTGAGTACCGTCATTCGGCTAAGTACTTGGTTAACCCACGGAAAGAGCCGCAGTTACTTGTTTTGTACATATTCAGTAATTACATTACTCCTAGACTTTACAAACCCATCGATAGAAAGTGATCAATGCATTCATCAAACATGGTTTTGAACTTAAATGTTTTGTTTAGACTAGAGTATTTTAGTGGGGTTAAGAAAGGTCAGACATCGAGTTGGTTCGTCGCCTTATTCATGCACCCGGGATTAAACTCCATATAAGGGTCACTATACGTTCACCGGTTAGTGTTGTTGGCTGGATAAACTACTCCGATCGGAATTATGATAGCCTAGTTACTCAGTGACATACTGATCGAGAAATCTATCAGTAGGGAACTAGTGCTTACTCCACTAATACTTGAAATGAACGAAATACAAATCCTTTAAGACCAGTTTATAACTCACACATCATCCCAGTTAAGAAGGCTACCGAAGTCATAGCAAACACTTCCTCTAGATTATCTGCTAACTACCTATATTTTATTCTCGCTTTATTTAAATTTTCTGCCTAAGTATAACAAAAATCAAACAAAACCTCCAACTATCTTTTAAAACCATTACTAGTTTGATAGATCGTCTCCTACGTCCAAGATCCAGAATACACTGATTCAGAGAACGACCCTAGGTCATACTTATCATTGTACACCCATAGTGATTGAGTATACTTAGGCCCCGCAAATACAAATTTTAAAAACCTCTGGTGGTCACGCCCGGAGGAAGGTCAGCAATGACGCGAGTCACCTCGTAACCGACCTCTTGGCGCCCATCAAGTTTTTGGCACCGCTGCCGGGGAATCAGTCGTAAGATTTGAAGACATTCTAGATGAACTTTTCTCTCTAGTAAATATCCGTAGTTAGTTTTATTTTCCTTGTTCAGACAAAATTCCCCACCACAACACACAACAATATTCGACTAGATCATCCGGATCTGAACCTCTCATTTTCGTACCCGATCCTGAGTCGATTATCCGAATTGCTCGCAAAGAAAAACGCACTCGACAACCGATGGCTACACGTGTCACGCTCGCCGACAGCACCAAACCATCAATCGAAGGAGGAGGTGGACCCATCAGCTATCCAGTTATTGATGGCGCATCTTTCGAACTTAAACATCACATCGTTTAGCTAATCAAGGAATTCTGCCAATTCCATGGTCTGCCCAACGATGATCCCAACGCCCACATAAAATGATTCATCCAAACCACCAACTCTTACAAGCAGAATGGGGTTGATCAGGACATAGTCCGCCTATACCTATTCCCCTATTCGCTTACTCACCATGCTTTGAATTGGTTTGAGAAATTAGAGACCAGCTCTATCTCCTCTTAGACGGAAATGGCTACAAGGTTCCTAACTAAGTACTTTCCTCCAGCCAAACAAACCAAATGCAAGAATGACATCATGAACGTCCACCAAGCTCATGATGAATCTATCTATACGGAATGGGAGAGATATAAGAGTCTCCTAAACAAATATCCTAACCACTTGATAGAGAAAACCAGCCAGCTGTGCACGTTTTACAATGGTCTTTCTCCAAACCATCGCATCACCCTCGACGCTGCTGCTCAACGTAACTTCATGCAGTTAATTGATGAAGAGGCGTGGAACCTGATCGAGAATATGACGATGCACCATCACGATTGGAACTCCGGTGAGCATTCCTCATCATTGGCACCGCTTGCCACTCCAAACCCGTTCCAGGCTGAAGCTATCAAATCCCTTACGGAGAAGATCGAAACCCTGACGAAGCAGATCGGAGAAATGAAGAAACCATCCCAGCAAGTCCATCAAGTTCAGGAATGCCAGAACTGTGCCAACCTTCCTACTGCTTCTTATCAGGTTGAGTTCGAGGATCCTGCTGACGGTACAGTTTACTATGCTCAATTTCTAGCTCGCCCTTAAAACTCGTCTGGTTTCGCTCGAACCTCTCCCCCTAGGACTAGAAACACCCAATACCCACCTAGAAACCAACCACCCTTCCAACCTAACTACCAACCTAGGTACCCACAACAACCCCAACTCACCTATAATCAACCACTGTCATTGACTGCACCCGATGCAACTCAATCGACTGAACCGACTAAAACCCTTGTGCCCATTACTAGTACAAATGACACCCTCGCTAAGTTCATCCAAGGCTAACACCAAATCAACCAAAAGACTACTGCTAGGCAGGACCAAACTGACCTATACCTTAGGAACCAATTGGCCGTTCTCAAAAATCATGAGGCCCAAATTGGACAACTAGCCCAACGTCTTGATTCTAGGCCTCTGGGTAATCTTCCTAGTAACATGGTACAAAACCCCCACGTAGAAGAGGCTAAACAGATGAGTACTACAGACAAGAAGGAGGCACCGGGCCAACCTTCCACTACTTCTCTGGTCCCACCGATAGTCGAGACCATGTCTGTCCCTACACCTCAAAGGGAAGTACGAATCCCATTTCCAGACAGTCTTAGGAAAGCCTACAAGGCTAACACCTTTCGACTCGATGGAAAGTTCTTGGACACCGTGTCCAGAACCCCTTCCAGTTCAAAATACATCCTTAAACTCCTATCGACCAAGGACAAGGTACCTGAAGTACCCAATGTCCCACTGAACGCGGAATGTTCAGCAATAATTAAGAATTCCTTACCTAAGAAATTAGGAGATACCAGACGTTTCACCCTTCCTTGTTCGATCTATCACTCGGGCATGATACACTCTCTAGCCGACCTAGGGGCCAGTATCAACCTTATGCTTTATTCGCTTTACACCAGACTGGAATTAGGACCCCTTAAGCCTACCAAAATGAGCATCCAGCTAGCTGACCAATCCATTAGATATCCTAAGGGAATAGCTGAGAATATCATGGTTAATGGTAGATAAGTTCCTATATCCCACGGACTTTGTAGTGATGGACATTCAGGAGGATGTGCATATCCCTATCATCTTAGGAAGACCATTCTTGAACACTGCGTGTACTATCATTGATGTTTATTCATAGACTATCAGTCTTAGATCTCATGGAGAGACTATCACCTTCATGATTGATCAGACTGACCAGGCTTTGACTGAGCATGCAGAGATATGTATGATTTCTACGAGCAGAGTTACTTCGGATGATGATTCTGAACCAGACACACGGATGTCTGATGAGCCCATCACAATTACTTCCCGGAAGAAGAAATGGAAGAAGATGAAAAGACCAAAGAAGACGAAATAGAAGAAGAAGAGGAGGACGAGACAGAAGAAGATCATTTTACACCAACTTACCTTCCTGATTCACATCCTCCGACAGCCGAGATAATGCAGACAGACTACACTCAAAGCTTTATCCCCCTTCCAGAGAGTGACTCAGAAGGAGAAGAACGAGTGATTGATTATTCTTATGATGTTGAACACGCGCTCACTATAAGGAAACTCATCGCATCAGACATCTATCCTTTTGAACCACTCACTTTTCCTAGACTTCGCACTCAACTCGAGCTAGGAGGTACTTCTGGTTCTAGTCATGATTCCGATTCTCCAGATGAAAAGGAAATTGAGATGATCTCTTCTCAGCCGATATCTCAGATCACCGACGAGTCTCAGTCACCACCTACAGCTGTCGAGTTCCCTGATTCACTAGAGGTTGACCCCACAGCGACAGATAGTGACGAGGACGATGTCATATTCATAGATGTTCCGATTGATATCCATTCTATTCACCTTTGTCTACCTTCCACCATTCCAGATTATCCTCTCGGAATTATCCAGGTACCGATCGTCTCTACTCACGAAGAGATGATCAATGCTAGTGAACAAAACGAGGATGACTTTCGTACCTTGATGACGATTATCAGAGATTCTACTATTGAGTATACGCTACATCAGAGAGACTTGATCGAAGAGATCGAAGCAGAATATGATGTCTATCGTGTCACCAACTCTCGAAGTCCTCAGCATCTACAGAACCGCATCCATGCCTTCGCCGAGGATCTCACTACTCAGCTTATGCCAGAACCTCAGGACAGTGATGAGCCATCTGCTGACGATCTGGAGTTCTCGGAAAACCAGAAAATCATATATGGCAAGGTATACGAAGCACTAATCAGGTCTGCATTTCCATACTCACCCAGGCAAATGGAGTTTCTACACTCTTACAGGTACAATATGGACTATGCTACTGGGAACCCTGATGACGAAGTCGACAAACAGATAATGAGTGATCTTAGGGGATTGATGAACTCTATGGCTAATAACGATCATATCGACGTTTCTTCACCACACAGGTTTTACATCAACTACACCATAGAATTTCATGCTCACAAGATTATCGACAGGCTGGAGTATGTGAGTTCCAATGAAAGGACGTGTAACATCCCTTCATCCATCCCTGATGATTCGATGGTTAACACCGCAAACTTCATCACAGAACAGCTTAGAGATATCATTGGTACTGTTTTCAAAGGGGAGCCTAGACAGTTATTCCATGATGGACTGCGTGAGGTTTACAATAGAATGATTAACATCTTTTGCAAACCAAATCTCACGTATTCTGATCATCAGAATCAGCTTATACAAGGCATCCTTGAGTCCATTGATGAGTTAGGAAGAAGCACCAGCTTTAGCACTCATGAAGACATCCATTTGCGCTTCTTCGGATTCATGGATTCGTTAAGGCAGGAACGACCTGAGCGTGAGAAACTTGAGTACAACGGAATCTATTTCATAGATTCCGATGGGCCTATCTCCAAGGCAGTCTATGATACCACCTGGGACCTCTTATACTTACAGAGGCTGGTTGAGGAACACTTCGACAGTTTCCCTCTCTTTGTGACAAGAATCCCGAACATCACCCAAGAACTCCAGGGCCTTACTATCTAGCACCTCTAGCCTTGGAGGTTCCTCTTCCGGCTGATCTAGGAGGAACAAAAGTCGAGCCCTCGACTCTAAATAGAAGCGCTTCTCAGGAGGCAACCCATGAAATAAAATATCCTTTAGTATTAGTAGTATTTTGTTTTTAGTTTTCAAGAAGTGAAATATCTCTGACTATATTTCACACTTGGATATACAAAAACTTTCAAAACACCACTTCATTTTTACACTAACAGCTTTTACCTCATTACTAATCCCAGAATATAGGAAACATTTTCAAAATATTAATTCATGTGTTTCGAGCATTTGAGGTACTTGCGCGCTACTTTCATGCATTATGCTCGAACTCGTTTAAAAACACATGTTTTAAAAATGATTTGTAGTAGAAAACATCTTTTCACATTCTGGGATAGTGATGCTCTTCCGGTAAAAACCTATAAAAAGAAGCTGGTTAACAAGTATATCCAACGTGTTCACACTTAAGAGATATTTTCACAAGAGAGAAAGTAGTAGAGGTGATGAATAAAGCCACTTTCCACAAAGTGCGCTTCCTAAAAGCTGAATGAACTTCATGGAGCTGTCGCAAGGAGGATATCTGGCAAGTACTCTTCTTCAAAAGCAGCATATCTTCAGACTTTCAGCTTCTATCCATCATGTTGATAGGGGAGTTCTCTCGTTCTTATCCTTGTTTTGATTTGATTATTTTGTTCTATTTGATCAGTAGTCTATGCCATGTCCTAAGCTTATCACTAAGTGTGGGATTCCAGCCCAAAATAAACATTTGAGCAACATTTTCCGATATGTTCAAACTCTAAGTGTGGGATTTTACTTTCAGTAAAATCTTAACTCAAGAGAACATTAGGGACAATGTTCCTCTAAGTGTGGGATAGTGGTATAGAATACCTTAGGTCAGATTCTTATTTCCAAAAGCAAACTTAGAAAATGTTTCTCAAAATCATAAGCTTAACTTCGACAGTGGATGTGCCACTCATTCAGTTGGCTTAATTTTCATAAAACCTCACTTTTGCTTAAAATTTTTGAATCAAAATGTCTTGAGGGGAATCATTTTCATATATGAGTAGTTTATTTTGGAAAATAAGATTAAATAAGTTAGAAATTTCTTGAGCTGAAACAATGATCTAAGAGGGGCATCGCATGGCTAGGCACATACAACCCATACTTGCAGTGAGGTATCTTGAGCCTATGAAAAGCCTTCATTTTAAATGCTTCACTATTCGTCTGATGAGTGTGTGCTGATGCATGCATCCGGAATTAGAACTTGCTCCTGGTATGCACTTCGAGACCACATTGGTAGAGTACCGTACGCGGTATAGGTGTAATTAGAGGACCTTGACATTCCTTAGGATTTAACCCCCTTTTTATATATTTTTTCAAGCCCAAAACTCTTCCAACACTCATTTTCAGTGTTGATGATCCGCCTAGAAAACCCTGTTGAGCCTTAGCCTTTTCGCTTCTTTAAAACCCAAATTTTAAACCCATTCACTTCCATACCCACCAAAACCTTATCTTAGAATTTTTAAAGTTTTGAAAAACGCTATTTAGATATTCTTTTTGCTTTCACTCCAAAAATCACAAATTTCGTGTTTACTCAAAACTCCTCGCGTGCGTTCTCCATGATCAATATTCAAAGATCGAGAGTCTTGTGGTGCGAAAAAATTCTGCACCCAGTAAATTCGAAGTTGTTCAAAAGATTGAAAAAAATGAAAGAAAGAAAGGATCTCAAAAGGGCGATAAAATAAAAATGCTTTAGAAATTCCTTGGCAAAGAAGTTCTAAGCCAAAAATATAGAAAAAAGAGATGAAAAGAAAAGAAAATATATATATATATATGTCATTAGAAATAAAGCTAAGTGCTTCAAATTCCCCGAAAACTCCGATCCCTAAAAGTATAAATCCTCCATGTGTTTCCAAAAAGGTAGAAATCAAAATAGCTATCTTCTTCCCTTACTGTTATCCGTTTCCGTTTTCATTAAAATGTTTGTCTAAATAAAATTTTTCTTAAGTTTAAAGGTCCTAAGATAAGCAAAACCCTTGAACCAAAATTCCCACTTATCCATACCCTTTTAACCTTCAGCAAACATTACAACCCACTTGAATATCCTGGAATAATTAGCACCATCCTCACCTAAGTGGTGGAGATATGATTCACGAGCAAGCCTATGACGATGGACGTTGCATGACTGGCGTTTGAGCGATTTTGTTTGTTTAGAATAATAGGTAACCCGAAACACTTCTGGGGGAATTGAGTGACAACCTAGTGAGATCGCCTAGTCATGTATATTCCAAGATCGCGAGAATTGACAGCATGCCTAAGAGAGTCATTTTATGCTCCTGAAATGAATACCTTATTTCCTCTTAATTTCAAGGATATGTTACTTATTTATGGGAATGTTGCTCTTGATATGTTTTGATTCACCCAAAAGGCAGTGACACTTTCAAATATTTTCATTGGAAAGTGTTGCACTGCACACCGGTCGTTGAGATTTCTAATGGAGATGCAGCACAGCAGTGGGTTTTTAATTTGTAAGGCTGGGGCCTAGGGTTACTACTATTGCTAATCTAAGGGCAAGCAAAGGATAAGTATAACCTAGATTCATTCTTCAAAGCGTGACGAATTGAAACTAGGAGGGTTTAGGAACTTTTATGAATTTAGCTGGGGCTTAGAAAGATGGTTTTGGTTTTGGTTTTTTCTAAATTAAAATTAAATTTAAGATAAGAGGTTACTTCGGGCGTTCAGCAATTAAAGCGATTGTCTACTATGAAGTGGTTTAGGTGAAGTTAAATAAGAGGAGTTCTAATGAGGATAAATTTGTAGGTTAATGTGAGTTATTCTACAGTCCTTCTTTCGGGCTAACGCGGAGGTGTCCACAATTAGGCAAATAGAATGTCACATGGGTTGCAGAATATATTAAAACATACACCGAAAGTTCTCTCAAATGCATGTCCATATTATCCAACAGTTAATCTCAATTCCTATTCCCCAATCTCGGTCATCAGAGACGTCTGAATCATGGCACAGTTTTTTGAATAAACAATCTTGTAAAACGGGCTTTACCCTCGCCGGAATAGGTTGGAATAACCGGTCTAGACGGTTGGATAGCATGTCATCACTTATTCATACAAATTATCAACATTACTCAAGTATGCAAGAAAACATGGATGATTTATACTAAGAATAGAAACCTAAGTAACACGTTTGTTAATCGATTCATAACATGACTACCTTCGGTCGTTCTCGACTTCCATACATTTGTACTCAGCCATAAGCGTTTCCAGTACTATATCGAAGAACAGTCGAATAGGGGCCGTCACATTATTTCACGACGATTAAGGCTAAATATATTTTATTATCATGACAATCCTAAGGCAACAATCAAACAAGAACATGCAATAAGACAATCAAGGTAATGGTTCAATTTGAGCATACAAAGGTGTTATTTAAGTCGAGGATATTCCGAAAGTTGTCTCAAAAATATCGTCTGTTTGAGTTAAATCTTAATCTACCTCTATTCCCATGTTCCGTGTCTCTTAGATCCTAGTGTGGTCCAGAGAACACTGGCCATGTCGTGCTCAATGATTCAATCTAACATAGTATAACTAAGTGACCTATACCCTATGAGTTAGCTACGTTCATTCTTGGATAAGGTTTTAGTCATAACATGAGTTGGGCAGATAAACGATAAAGATTCAATTCCTTCATCTATTTATAATATAAAGCATCCGCAATCTTATGACATACAGTACAATCACATATTTAAACTTTCCCTAAACGACTATCATAGCAGACAATTGAGTTATTTAGTTAATCATGGTAATTCTAGCATGCATATTTAAATTTATTAAAGAAAGAACAAACATATTAAATATGGAATATAGATTAACACTTGGAGAGAAGTACAATAACTCGTAGCTAAAATATGCATCCCGGAGCACCTCCGTACAAATCTTCCTTGATTAATTAATTAGCTAGCCTAATTAACTAGGAAGAATTTAAAATTACAAAGAAATAAAAGTATTTAAGTAAATGTGTGAAGATGCTAAGAGATGATATTCAAGATTGCTTCAAATGAGGTCTAAGGGCTGCTATTTATAGGGAAAATATGGCTCACATTAGCATCCCTAGGCTCACATTAGAAAAAGAGTGAAAGGTGGTGCACCGGGTACGGAAAAGTAGCGAAAGGTGGTGCACCGGGTACACGCAAGGACGAAAAAGCGCAAAAGAGATGGGGGGAGGCAGGCCGGCGCCGCCCACCACCAGGCCGGCGGCAGCTGGCTGCCACCCGCCCCGGTCCGTCGTCTTTCGCTGCGATGCTTAATTTGTACGTATCTTCGTCATTATGCGTCTGTTTGAGTTGATTCTTTTTGCGTTGGATTCGTAATTCAAAAACGAAGACTTTGATGTAAAGATATCCCAAAAATATGTCTCCTATCTCTGGATATTGCATACGAATCATTTGGATCTTCCGGCGGGCGTAGAATATTCATTCTTTATCCGTTTTTGTTGATTCTTCTTCTGTTGGATTCGTAATTTGAAAACGAACATCTTGGATGAGATGGATGTTGATGATGGGTACTTTTGTCTTGAAATCTCGTTTTGATGCCTTGAATCTTCAAACGTGTGTGGAATCTTCGTTTTTCATCCGTTTTGCTTGTTTTTATCGTGCAACCTGGTTTTGACCATCTTGGCATGATATCATTGATTTGTATTGTTTTTGAGGTTAAAATGCCAAGAATCGTTCTGGAATGAGAGAGATATCGGTAGTAAAAACATGACTTTTTACGCGATATCAGAAAGCAAGTGAGAAATTAGAGTTTTG
This sequence comes from Pseudognaphalium luteoalbum, assembly GCA_963422505.1. Lineage (NCBI taxonomy): Eukaryota > Viridiplantae > Streptophyta > Magnoliopsida > Asterales > Asteraceae > Pseudognaphalium > Pseudognaphalium luteoalbum. Next base: position 82,983,219 of record OY730193.1, read on the forward strand.
CTTGAGGACAAGCAAAGTCTAAGTGTGGGATATTTGATAACACGCAAAAAGTCAAGTTTTTGTGTGCTATTATCTCACCTTTTTAGCCCAATTATGGATGAAAACATTTGAAATATACATTTTTATACTAAATTTCATAATGATGGCTAAAATATAGACGATGCTTCAAGAATCAACCAAAAAGTCCTAAAAATGAGTAAAATAGAGCATAAACAATCAACGGATCTTCCATTCACGCATTTGAGCACAATTTAAGCTATACTTGGAAATATGACATCTAACTTATGTCATTTTCTTCGTTAGGAAAATACGAACGCGTGGATATAAAGATCGCTCAAAACGAATAAACGATGAAGAAGTTGCGCCAAATTGAAGAAACGTATAACGATAATTACACGTACAAACGATCGGGTAAACGAACACCGTACGGATCGCAAAAGCAAGAAACAAAAATTGGAGACTTCCCCTCCCTTGTGGGGGCCCCTTTGGCCGGGGCCCCTTCCCCTCCTTTCCTTTTCCCTCCTTTCTTCTTTGACTAAATACAAACATACACACACACACTTATTTTTCACTATCTCTCTCTCTCTCTCTACCTCCATTTTTCTATTAACCCCCTCACTAAAAACCCTAATCAAATCCACCATTTTCACCATCAAATAATCATCATCTTTCAAGACTCGTTTAGGATAAAACGACCACCGTGACACGATCTACACTTCTACCTTTTCGGAACCTTCATCTGACTACTTTGTAAGATCCCGACACTTTCGAAAACTCTTGTATTTTACTTATTTATATGTATAGTTGTTTACCTTGCTAGATTGTGTTCAAATATCGTGTTACAACTCATTTTCGAAACATTGTCGAAAAATGTCAGTTTTGAGCATTTTATAGATCCAACACTTCGGGTTACTCCCGACACAAACCAATAATTTTTGCAAGCTTTATAAACTCATCTAAGACTTGTGTAAAAGTTTTGGGTCAAACCGAAGTCATTTGACCACAAACCAAACACATGAAAAACCAAACAGCCTGTTATGTCGCAGAGGCTCTGGGCCATCTGCGACACGAGCCTTTATATCGCTAAAAATCGATTATGTTGCACCTAGTGACGCAAAGATTTATGTCGCATTGAATTGCGAATATTGCAGTAGCGACACAACATCTTATGTCGCATTAAATTGCGGATGTCGCACATAGCGACACAAAGACGTATGTCGCAGTCATGACCTGCGACACAACAGCCTATGTCGCACTTGGTGTCGCACACAGTGTCGCACAAATCAGAACCTTGAAAACACAGATTTTTACTACGTTTCAAGACTTGAAATTTTATCACCTGCGTTGCCCAAATTCAGATTTTAAGTGCGTTTTTCACTAAAGCAATATAGTAGAAATAAAAAAATTTCGAGCTGAAATAAAAATTCAGATTTCGGGCTCTGCCCCTTGTACCCCGCCAGGGGTTGCCACCCCTGGAACCCCGATAACCAGGGGCGCTGCCCCCGGACCCCCATCATTTAAAGTTTGTAAATATTTTATACACTGAGTGTCAAACATTTACAACAAACCAAACCACATACGATGTACTCGTACCTGATACATGATAACACGCAAAAAGTCTAGTTTTTGTGTGCTATTATCTCACCTTTTTAGCCCAATTATGGATGAAAATATTTGAAATATACATTTTTATACTAAATTTCATAATGATGGCTAAAATATAGATGATGCTTCAAGAATCAACCAAAAAGGCCTAAAAACGAGTAAAATAGAGCATAAACGATCAATGGATCTTCCGTTCACGCATTTGAGCACAATTTAAGCTATACTTGGAATTATGACCTCTAACTTATGTCATTTTCTTCGTTAGGAAAATATGAACACGTGGATATAAAGATCACTCAAAACGGATAAACGAAGAAGAAGTTACGCCAAAACGAAGAAACGAAGACCCGAAAGGACCGAATACGGCTGTCCCAGACCGTATACGGCTGGACCAGACCGTATACGGATGGACACAGACCGTATACGGCCTGTGTAGACTGTATACGGCCTGTGCCCAGCCGTATACGGCCCAGTCCAGCCGTATACGGTTGGTGCCCACCCGTATTTGCTCCAGTCCACCCGTATATGGCCAAAACCAACCGTATTCCGTGTTCAGGCAATAAAAATCAGATTTTTATACGGCTGTGAAATAAGGTTGTGCATTTGGTGGTTGGAATATGGTTGAAGAATACAGCTTCGTGTTTCCTATAAATACACGGCTTCACCTCAACATTTGAGAATATACACTACATACTCCACACCTCAAAACACACTCTCTCACTACTCTCTAGATTTCGGTTTTTATTTTAGTAGTTAGCGGCTAGTTTGTCACAGTATTAACCGGACGAATAGAGGGGTAATATAGTAATATCGCTTGGAGGATACTCGAAGTTCTGCTTGTATTCTTTCACGCTGTATTCAGCTACACTCTTATTACGGTTTTATCTATCCTTTATCTATTGTTATTATGATGATTGTTATTACTATTATCATGCTAGATTTAGGATTGATTACCATGATTAGCGAGTAATTATATTGCGTGTTTGCTATGACGTAGTTAGTCGTATCAATTGGGATGATGTCATTATGAGACAACAGAGGTAACGTTATACGGCTTTCATTTGCATAGCACCGGAAACATCAAGAATATGTGGTGTACGGAACGTGGAAGCTATGAAAGTCGTGGGCACAATCCGTTGTTGATTAATGTTAAACTATAGTGCGTTGATCCACTTTCTATCAATGATTTTAAACCTCATTTAAACTAAACGCCTTTCAACCAGTAAACGTGATTATGGCCTTAATGATAGGACATCACGAACCATATCCAAAGGTACTTAGTTATCTGTGTCTAAACGAACATGGTCTGATTTATAAACAACGTAAGCATTGCTTTCTGAAAAGAACACAAAGTATATCGTCGCCTTGGAAGTAATATTTTCTAAATCGAACGTAAAGTACAATACGGATATGGAATAATGTTTTCTAAATATAAACATAAAGTACAGCAGAACTGTGGAAATACTGTTTTCTTATCTTGAACGCAGAGTACACTGTGACTATGGAAATACTATTTTCTAAATGAACGCAAATATTACTTTGTTAATAAATTAGGGATTTATTGGGACTTTAAAGTAAGGGCTGGTTTATATCATAGATGGATAACTACTACGCTTAAATACAAACTTAGTTAATAAGTCTAGGGTTCCTTTGTGAAGCAACGTAGGTACCGGCTAAGTACTTGGAAAAGCGGTGGAAACACTTCTAGTGGAGTACAACGTAATACCACGGAAATGTCGTCGTTACTTCACGGTGTGGACCAACGGGTTACTGTATAAAGCAAAGTGAGTACCGTCAGTCGGCTAAGTACTTGGTTAACCCACGGAAAGAGCCGCAGTTACTTGTTTTGTACATATTTAGTAATTACATTACTCCTAGACTTTACAAAACCATCGATAGAAAGTGATCAATGCATTCATCAAACATGGTTTTGAACTTAAATGTTTTGTTTAGACTAGAGTATTTTAGTGGGGTTAAGAAAGGTCAGACATCGAGTTGGTTCGTCGCCTTATTCATGCACCCGGGATTAAACTCCATATAAGGGTCACTATACGTTCACCGGTTAGTGTTGTTGGCTGGATAAACTACTCCGATCGGAATTATGATAGCCTAGTTACTCAGTGACATACTGATCGAGAAATCTATCAGTAGGGAACTAGTGCTTACTCCACTAATACTTGAAATGAACGAAATACAAATCCTTTAAGACCAGTTTATAACTCACACATCATCCCAGTTAAGAAGGCTACCGAAGTCATAGCAAACACCTCCTCTAGATTATCTGCTAACTACCTATATTTTATTCTCGCTTTATTTAAATTTCCTGCCTAAGTATAACAAAAACCAAACAAAACCTCCAACTATCTTTTAAAACCATTACTAGTTTGATAGATCGTCTCCTACGTCCAAGATCCATAATACACTAATTCAGAGAATGACCCTATGTCATACTTATCACTGTACACCCATAGTGATTGAGTATACTTAGGCCCCGCAAATACAAATTCTAAAACCATCTGGTGATCGCGCCCGGAGGAAGGCCAGCAACGACGCGAGTCACATCACAGCCGACCTCTCGGCGCCCATCAATACACATATACTTCAACACTTAAATACGATACAACACATAATAATAAGGCTGTAAGATTATTACAAACCATCACCAATGGGTCGTGCTTGTTTTCGAAACACAAACAAACAATCAAACAATCCCATGTATTTGGACATAACTAGTTGGATGAACAACTAGCATAGGTGATCATTTGAGATGCCTACTCATGTATTAACCAATGCGCGTCTTGGAAGCCCTCGGGTTACAGTCTTCGGACATCGCTGCTTGGTTTAGCAACGCACGTTTATTGAGATAAACGCATCAGACTCAGGTGAGTCTCATAGCCCCGCATTTTTACTGTTTTTAACTCCCGAGGTGGGAATACATGCTCTGATTTGTTTTACATGTGAACACAAGTACAAAACTCAATATATTGACTGCATGAGTTTGCTTTCACTAATCATGAAGTCCTTCATCACATAGTTTGTTAATATGGATTTAGTGTGAATGTTAGTGTATGGTACCATATGGGATTGACAATCCCTGTCCAGGGTAGTCGCGCTACCATGACTGTGATGTCAAACGGACACATTATCATTTATTCACACGAGTGTAGATTAGGCACTCGCTCGGAGGCACCTTGCTCAGGTCCGTAAAGGCGGATCATGACCCCTCAGTTAAGCTCAAACTATGGATTCATGGCAGTAATATACACATTTGTTTGATTAATTTCAAACATATCATTAAATCTTGTGGTTCATACATTGTGGTTTTATCATTTTACCTGTGAGCTCACCAGCTTTTAGCTGACCCTTTAGCGTATATTCCAGGTACTCAGCAGTAGGTTGGACTGCCCATCAGGATACTTTTAGCTCGAGTCATCATGCAAACCTCAGATATTTTCTTGCATTATTATATTTTTTAAAAGTAATGATGTATTGAAATCTCTCATTGTCAGAACATGAGCTATAGTAATAGCTTCAAACGTTGTAAACAATTATCTAATCAATGTATTTTGTTAAATGACGCATTTAGAGTCGTTCACTTTATCTTATGTGCTTGTGATTATTGATTAGTAGCACCCTAAGTATGCTTCCGCCAAACATTAATTTGGGGGTGTTACAACAAGCAGAGAGGAGGAGGAGGAAGAAGAAACTTAATTTCTTCAAATTAGGGTTTAAAACTTGTAAATTGTTGCTTCTAACTTCAACCCAACATCATTAAGGTAAGAAAACACTCCTTAAACCTTTCAATTTCATGAATTGATAGACTGAAGTTATGAACCCTAAATTGGGTTATTAGGGAAATTTTAAATTCAATGGTTGACACATGTTATGTAAGTAATAATAATCACTATTGTGCAAGTTATGTATATAAAAGTTGAACGTTTGTATGAGGTTAGGGTTTGATGATACTAACTAAATTAATTAAGTTCATGGATTATGATGTATGATGATATTGTTATGTTAGTAGGTTGTCAGTAAGTTGTAAGCGTCACTGTTAGTTAATGCATGTGTTAAATTGTAAGAAAAATGATGAAGTAAGTTAAGCTTGTGCTAGACTTGTAGTGAAAGTGTTATGTTGAGTCAAGTAATAGAGAGGTATGATGGGAATGAAATTTGTTAAGTAGATTGTGTCACTTGTATAGTGGCTAAACTAGTGTATGTGTTTGTATGATTGTTTAGGTGCTTAAGGAGATAGCTTGTGAAAGTAGAGACTTAGCATCAACTATTGTACAAGGTAAGTAATGGGGGATGGGGAATGTCACCAACTAAGTTTGTTTGTGAATCCTTAGTGATAATCAAATGGATTTGGATGGTATTGGTAAGAATTGGTATGTGTGGCATTAGATGCCCTTCATATGTTACGTATATTTTGGTGTTTAAGTATGAATGGGGCTTGAGAAATCCCATTGTTCATATCTTGGCCCATTGTATATGTTCCAGTTTAGGAACAAGGTATGTAAAGTAAAGGATCCTTACTTGTATGATGGTGTTTCAGATTCATGATCACCAAGTTCGTTGTATGTATGTTGTTGTTAAGCTTATTCCTCATTACTTACAAAGTATTTTGTACTTACCTCTTTATGTTAAGTTATTTATGTTGTAGATCGTCCAAGTGACTTGAGGGGTAATTTGGGTAAGGAGCCGAGCACTAGCTAGTGGTGGGACTTGCTTGTTATAGTAAGTCAATCCCTTTTGTTAAATCATGCTCTTGAATGACCATATGGTAGCCCCATTTCGAAGTAAATTATGTTTTAAAAGAATTATGTAAGTAAAATATATGTTGGGACAAGATGCAATGGTCATGTTATGAAACTCATGATTTTAAGTTGATGTTGATACTCAAGTATGATGGATGTTTATGTAATGAAAGTAAAGTTCGTATGTTGTAATGTTTATAATTGTGTATGGTTCGTTTTAGTGTCCAAATGGGTCGCCATGTGAATTACATGTGGAATTGTATAAATATGTAGAAGTTATTGTATTGTGACCCACTTCATGTATATGTATGTTTATGCAAAAGTCTAGGTTTTAAAGAGTTTGTTTGTTGCATTGTGGTATGAAAAGTGGTCAAAAATGTTAGTATTCTTAGAAAATGTTTGTATTCCTTAAAAATGTAGTATTCTTTGAAAATGTTTGTATTCCTTAAAAATGTTAGTATTCTTTATAATTGTTAGTATTCTTCAAAATATTAATATTCTTTATACTTCGATAGTAAAAAAAAAAATAAAAAAAAAATATTGGGGAGTTTCAAGTTGGTATCAGAGCCATGGTTTAAGGGATTCGGGTATCCACCATTAGTGGATACTTGGACTTAGACCTAGCTTTTGGTTATTTGAGCATGATTAGTAGTATTTTATTACATTTGTATGTCCTGTTTAGTAATGATAAATTGTTTAGTACTTGTGAATCGAGGCCTAATGTGATAACCTTGGCAATTGCAATGTGATGAGGTAATTATTGTGTCTGGCCAATGGGATAATTACCATATGAAATTGTAATACTCCACGGAAGTCACATGATGCCTACGTGAATAAGTAGACAATTCTTTGATATATGTAGAGTTAAGTAAGCATAATTATCATATGGAGGTATAGAATGTTATTGATCGTAAAGTTGTTAATCTTATTATAGTAAGGAGCTAGAGGTATATCAATATGTCAAGGGAAGTGTCACCGGATCATCCAACTAGATTGACAACAAAAGAACTTAAAGGATGGATATCCGAAGACGTAGCGAAGGCACAAGAGAAATCCCTGCCGCTATATCTAGAAAGAATAATTGAGACCATTAGAAGTGCGGTAGCGGAAGAGTTTCAAAGAAAAGAGGATGAAGTCGCGAAAATTTACATCATAATAATGAAGAAGAGGTGCATGTGGTTAATGCCCAAGAAGAAAAATTAACTTTCAAGGACTTCATGGCATGTAAACCACCCAAGTATAAAGGGGAGTCGGACCCAATTTTATGTATGAGGTGGATATCTGAAGTGGAAGGGGCATTTAATGTTTCTCGATGCCCGGATAAGCTTAAAGTAAGGTATGCTGCAAGTCTATTAAGGCATATGGGCAAAAGATGGTGGGATATGCAGAAACAGATAATGGGATCAGATGTAGCTAATGGTAAGACATGGGAAGAGTTCAAATAAATGCTTGAAATGACTTTTTGTCTTGAAGCCGAATTGACAAAGATTGAAGAGATTTTCTGCATATGAAGCAAACAAATGAGACTGTGAATGAGCTTGCAGGGATTTACTTAGAGAAGGCTCATTTTTTCCCCAAGTATGCGGGTAATCTGAAGATGCTTATAAGTCATTTTCACGATATATTGAAGAAAGATATTAGGCAATTCTGTCATCCGGGTAGATGTTTAAGGTTCGAAGATTATGTCAATGAGGCCCAAAGCTGTGAAATTGAATTGAGTAGGGATGACGAGGCTTCGACAAAAAGAAAGTTCGAGCAATCCTCGGGAGCTTCAAAGAAGTTTAAGTTTAGTGGAAGAAATAGTGGAAAGGGAAATGGTGGTGGTAAAAAGGAGCCTCGTGAATGTAATAAATATCATCGTAAATATGCGGGTGAGTGTTTGGCTGGAACGAGGACATGTTACCAGTGTGGAATGGAGGGTCATATGGGTCGTGATTGCCCTAATCCGATTCGTGTATGCTTTGGATGCTATGAACCGGGACATGTAAAGTCTGAGTGCCCCAAACTTAAAGGTTCAAAACCCAACTGATAACACGCAAAAAGTCAAGTTTTTGTGTGCCATTATCTCACCTTTTTATCCCAATTATGTATGAAAACATTTGAAATATATATTTTTATACTAAATTTCATAATGAAGGCTAAAATATAGACGATGCTTCAAGAATCAACTAAAAAGGCCTAAAATGAATAAAATAGAGCACAAACGATCATAAGCATTCTCGTTCATGCTTTTTAGCAATTTTTGAACTCCACTTAGAATTATGACCTCTAACCTATCTCATTTTCTTCCTTATGAAATTACAAAAGCGTGGATATAAAGAACATTCAAAATGGACAACCGACGACAAAATTACGCCCAAATGAAGAATCCAGTCAACCGAAGACCAACAATACGGGAGAACCACCCCGTATACGGCCAAGCCCATCCGTATACGGCCAAGACCAAGCCGTATACGGCCTGTCCCAACCGTATACGTCCAAGGTCCAGGCGTATATGGCCAATCTCACCCGTATATGGCCTGGTCCCTCCCGTATACGGCCAATCCCTCCCGTATACGGCCAATCTCTCCCGTATTCGATGTTTTGCCCGTACAAGGAAGGATATATATACGGTTGGACGATACGGCTGAGATTTTGAAGGTGGAAATATGGCTGAGGAATACAGCTGAGCAACTAGTATATATATGGGTTCAAATCACCTCATTTTATCACATTCTACATTCCACACTTCTCATATACTACTCTCTCTCTCTAGATTTAGGTTTTTATTTTAATTTTCGTAGTTAGTGGCTAGTTAGTCTCCGGTTAATACTTAACCGGGCTAGTAGAGGGGTAATATTGTAATATCGCTTGGAGCATACTCGAAGTTCTGACTGTATACTTTCAAGTTATATTCAGCTACGCTCTTTTCACGGTTATATCTATCCTTTATCTTATTAATTATAATGCATGATGTTGTTATTTTGATTATTCTAGATTTAGGATTTGCCATGATTAGCGAGTAGTTATATTGCGTGTTTGTTGTGATGTAGTTAGCCGTATTAGTTGGGATGATGTCATTATGAAACAACGGAAGTAACGTAATACGACTTTCATTTGTATAGCGCCGGAAACATCACTAATGTGTGGAGTATGGAACGTGGAAATCTGTTGTGGAATAATGTCTCAAACTATTTTATAAATGTAAACTCGGTGCTTTGATTAACTTTCTATCTATGATCATAAACCTCACTTTAACTTAACGCCTTTCGACCAATGAACGTGATTAAAACCTTTTTATTAAGACGTAGCTAACCTTAAGTAAAGGTAATTAATTATTTGTGTTCTAAAATAAACATGGTCTGGTTTTAAACCTGTGGAAATACCATTGTCAATCAAAGTAGTGTACACAGTATTTAAACTAGGGATTTATTGGGACTTTAAAGTAAGGGCTGGTTTATATCATAGATGGATAATTCCTGAATTTAAATACAAACTTAGCTTATAAGTCCAGAGTGACCATTAGCAATGTAAATACTGTAAACCGACTAAATACATATCGTTGGAAGCACCACTGGCGTAGTACAACGTGGAAAAGTCATTGGTACTATACATTGTGAATCATTGGTTATTTCAACCTCTGGACTTTACAAACCCATCGATAGAAAGGAATCAAGCACCAAACCAAGTCTTATACTTAAATGTTTTATTCAATTGAGTATCCCTTTAGGGTTAAGAACGATCGGACATCGAGTTAGTTTTCCACCTTATTCATGCACCCAGGATTTCCAATCCAGAAAAGGGTCATTGTACCGTAATAGGACAGTGTTGTGGGTTGGGCAACCTACTCCGATCATAATCATGATAGCCTAGTTACTCAGTGACATATTGATCGAGAAATCGATTAGTAGGGAACTAGTGCTTACCCCACATATACTTGAAACAAATAAAATACAAAACTTTAGAGACATTTTCATAATCTAAATTAAACATCATCCCAACGTAAGACTAACGAAGTCACAACAAACACCCCCTCTATCCTGACTGCTATCTCATTTATTTTACCTGCTTTTTTAAATATTGCTTATTAGTTTAATGATAAAAACAAAACCAAACCACTTCCAACTATTTTAAAACTCCCTCACTAAGTTAGAAACAGACATCCCAGACTACTCAGGTTCACAATACAGTTGGTTTTGAAGAACGACCCTAAATATACTCGTTGCTATATAACCTTTAAGCCACATAGCACTAGTAATACTTAGGCTCCAGCATTTACAAATATTAAAACCCACTGGTGCCGCCGCTGATGGACGTCCTACGACAAGATAAAACCTGATCGACCGTTGGCAGCGCATCAAGTTTTTGGCGCCGCTGCAGGGGAATCAACTGTAAGATCTAGAGGCATCCAGATGGACTTTCTTCTTAGTGAACCCCTAGGATGGCTTTCCCTTCTTAAACTCCTAAAAATTCTTTCAACCCTTCCTTTCCCTTATCCCGAAAATGACGTCTTACCAATCCGGCAAGAAAAGTCATCACTTTCCCACATTCCTACAACCACCGCATGCGTCACTCTCGCTGATAACACCAAACCCTCGATAGAAGGTCGAGGAGGACCAATTCGCTACCCGGAGATTGATGGAGCATCATTCGAACTGAAGTACGATGTAGTGCAGCTAATCGAGAAACGCTGCCAATTCCACGGACTACCGTATGATGACCCCAACTTCCATCTTAATAAATTTCTTGCCCTTTCTAAATCTTGCAAGCAAAAAGGGGCTGAGCAAGATATAACTCATTTATATCTGTTCCCCTATTCTCTTTCTCTTCACGCACAAACTTGGTTTGAGGAATTAGACATCGGTTCTATCACCTCATGGGTGGAAATGGAAAGTAAGTTTTTAGCAAAGTACTTTCCCCCATTCAAACAAACCAAGCTGAAGAAAGATATCATGAACTTTCAACAGTCTCATGATGAATCGATCTTCAATGCGTGGGAGAGATTTAAGAGTTTGCTCAAGAAATGTCCTAACCACCAAATCAAACAATCTACCCAGTTGTGCACATTTTATCATGGTCTTGCTCCCGATCACAAGACAATGCTAGACACCGCTGCTCGAGGTGACTTTACGCGCTTAACGGATGACGAAGCTTGGAAACTCATGGAGACAATGACGACGCATCACAATGATTGGAATGATGAGCACTCCTCATTATCGACACTGCTCGCCACCAATACTGTGCAAACAAAGGCGATCAAATCTCTCGTGGAACATGTCGAAACACTGACCAAGGAAATAGGAATGCTGAAGAAGCCACCTCAACAGGTCTACCAAGTTCGCTCCTGCCTGAACTGCACCAATCCACAAGTTGAGTATGAAGACCATGTTGATGGCAAAGCTTACTATGACCAGTTCCAAACTCATCCACGTCCACCTGATTATACTCAAGCCTCTCCAAGACCAAACCAATACCCACCAACTCAACCACCATTCCTAATCCACCCACAAAAACCTCAACTTGGTTGTAGTCAACCACCATTTCTAACTGAACCTGCACCTGAGAGGCCAATTACTAGTCCAGATGACATCCTCACACAAATCATCCAAAAGATTACGGCTAGACAAGACCAAACTGATCTCATCTTAGGCGAGCAACTAACCTTACTACATAGTCTTGCAACCCAAGTGGGTCGGCTAGCAGAACGTATCGACACTAGACCTCAGGGTAGTCTTCCTAATAATACCTTCCAAGCCAACCAAGTAACCGACCAAGACTTCAAGGTGGCACCGAGCCTACCTTCAATTCCTTCTACGGTGAAGGAACAATCTCCTGTCACACAGACAGTTGAGAAGAAGTCTACTCCGACTCCTAAGAAAATGGTGCACATACCATTTCCAGGACGTCTAAATCAGCATCTTGAAGCTTTCAATCCTAACGGTGAAAACTTAGACACCGCGTCTAGAAAACCTCCCAGCCCTATGTATTCTAAATATTTTAGGAGACTTATGTCAACCAAGGACAAGGTACCCGAAGTACCCAATGTCCCGTTGAATGCTGAATGTTCAGCTATCCTTCAAAATAGTCTACCAGAAAAACTAGGAGATACCGGACATTTTACCCTTCCTTGTTCCATTAATCACTCGGCAATATTCGCTCTCTAGCCGATCTAAGAGCAAGTATCAATCTCATGCCATATTCATTATTCAAAAGGCTCGAATTAGGATACCTTAAGCCTACTAAAATGAGTGTCCAGCTAGCAGACTAAACAATTAGATACCCTAAGGGAATAGCTGAGAACATCATGGTTAAGGTTAAAGAATTCCTATTCCCAACCGACTTTGTAGTAATGGATATACAGGAAGATATAAACATCCATATAGTCCTAGGTAGACCTTTCTTAAACACAGCCAGGGCTGTCATCGATGTCCACTTGCAGACTATCAGCTTACGTGCTCATGGAGAAAGCATCACATTCAAGATCGATCAAACCGACTGCACTTCAATGGAGAATGGTGAGCTATATATTGTCTCTATTATCCAATTTACATCATAAGATGAGACCTCCGAGCCAAAAGCTAAGCAGGTAGAAAAGCCAAAAGCAGAGAAAGAGGATGAAGAAGACACTTCCAATGGCTACTCTCACAATGTTGCTCATACCCTGGAAAGATTCCTTAATCCTGTCTTGGATCCAGAAAATCTACTCACCTACTCTCGACTACACGATCTAGAAGACGTTGAGCGAACTTTCATACACAGTTTGAAGAAGATCTCGGATTACAAAGCAAGTAGACTACCAAGTCTGCAGCCACATATAGCTCCTCAAGGGATTCAAGCCTTTGCTTCATCAGAACCTCAACTACAGCTTAGGATAGGAGGTATATTTGGGTCCGACGACTCTGATTCACATGAAAAGGAGGGCATTGAGATAGCCACTCCAAAGCTATCTTCTGATATGATATTCCAGTTTACTGACAAATCTCAGCCACTATCCAAGATAGTTGAGTTCCCTAATGCACATAAGGATGATACTCCTACTATGGATAGCGAATCAGGGGAAATACCTGGTGATATCAATTTTATCCCACCTCCTGCTTCTCCAGAACCGCCTGGTTCACCTACTTTATCTCAAGAAACTGTCTGTATCCCAATCGTCTTTCATTATGAAATGATGGTTGATGTGATAAATAAATATGATGGAGACCCTCGTATCGTGATAGCAGCTATTAGAAATTCCACTATTGAATACTCCTTATACCAAAAATGGCTAATAGCGGTTATTGAAGAAGCGGCCAATATCCATCTCGCTAGCAATGGAATCCGAGATCCACTCATTCTTAGGAATTGTGTCCAAATATTCGGTGAGACACTCAAATCTCAGCTCAATGAAGAAAGGAATAACGCGAAAGAAATTTTCTTCTATATTGAATAAAGAAAAATATACCGCCAAGTATATGATGTTCTAATTGGTTCAGCGTTTCCTTACTCCACAAGACAAAGAGAAATGTTGAGTTCTATCGGGAAATACTTAGAAGAAGCTACTGGAAACCCTAGGAGCTATGCTGATGCCAAAGTAATGAGTTTTCTTCGGATATTCCTTGATCTACTAGCAAGAGAAGATCACCTATGCACCAAAGAAAGCGATCGATTTGTCATCAAATCCACTATCGAATATCATATCGAGTTGCTAATCGAGGAGCTTAGGTGCGTCAGTTTAGTTGAAAGGAAGCGTAATTATCCCATAACTGTTCTAGATATGTCACTACTCAATGTTGCCACTTATGTGATAACTCGAGTACATGAAATATTCCATGGGAAAAGCGCTGAGAAACCAGAGTTTTTCTTCCATGATGGATATCAAGAGATATTCAGCAAATTGATTCATATCTTCAAAGACTCTGGCTTTCCCTTCACCCTTCATCAGCACCAGCTAATCAGAAGCTTGCGCCAATCTGTGCTCACATTCGGAGGAGATCCCTACGCTGAAGAATATGAAGATCTGAAGTTGAAGTTTCTAGAATTCATGGATTCTATCAGACAAAAGCATCCAACTGGCGAACTGATCAAGACAAAAACAACCACGATAACATACCCCAACGGTCCAGTCAATAAGGTGGTTGATTACATCGCTAGTGGATTGCTAGGTCTCTCCAAAACCGCTTCAGACCACTTCCAAAGCTTCAAAATGAATACTATGGAACCACCAGACCTAATATCAACCATAGTCTGCCACTTCCTTAGGATCTATCCTCCGCGCTACACTTTCCCACAACCTAGGGCCCATAACATCACCATCAATTGCCCTGGGAGCCCCCTCCAACACCTGAACTAAAAGAAGAAAGTCGAGCAATCGTCTATAAATAGAAGCGCTTCTCGGGAGGCAACCTGTAGAATAAATATCCTTTAGTATTAGTAGTATTTTTGTTTTTAAATTCCAAGAAGTGAAATATCTCCGACTATCTTTCACACTTGGATATACAAATGCTTTCAAAACACCACTTCATTTTTACACTACTAGCTTTTACCACCTAACTAATCCCAGAATATAGGAAACATTTATAAAATATTTAATTCATGTGTTTCGAGCATTTGAGGTACATGTGTGCTACTTTCACGCATTATGCTCGAACTCGTTTAAAAATACATGTCTTACAAATGATTTGTAGTAGAAAACATCTTTTCACATTTTGGGATAGTGACACTCTTTCGGTAAAAAGCTATAAAAATGAGAAGTTGGTTAAAAAAGTATATCCAACGTGTTCACACTTACGAGATATTTTCACATGAGAAAGTCAGTAGAGGAAATGAAGAATTGATGCTGCCCGAAGCGTCGTATGAGGACGACATACGGATCGCGATCGGTTTGTTTTAAATTTATATTTGCTGGGGTCTAAGTATGACTTACTAATACTGAACCAAAGGCTAGTAGATAGTAAGTATGACCTAGAGTCATTCTTAAAGAGAAACTGAATTGAAACGGAGGTGATCCAATCAATCTTTCTTTTCTAGTAAAGGTTTTAAAAGAGTGCGTTGGGGGTTTTGGTTCTAGTTAACTAAGTAAACTAAATAAAGCGAATAAAAGTGTAATAATAAATTAGATAATAAAAGTAGTATTTGTTGTGAGTTCGTTAGCTAATAATGTGGGATGATGACTCTTATGGGAAAATGATTATCTAAATTGGAAATGTTTAGTGGATTCAACACCCAGTGGTATAACCAATAAGTTCCCTATTAGTCGGTTATCAACTAATATGTCACGAGGAACTAAGGTATCATGATTCTGATCAGACAGACGATGCTTAACTCTCCACACTCTCCTGTGAGGGAGTCAGTGACCCGTATTATTGAACGTATTCACTCGTGGGCGAAGGAATAGAGTAGCAGGTCATTACAAATCTGACCTTTCTTAATACCATAAAGATTTCAAATCCATTAAACAATTAACTTAGAATTTATGTTCGGACTTATTAACCAATTCCTATTAATGAAACTTAAGAATGATAAACAGGGGAAAACGTTCAAGGTTCTTGCGTATCTTACTTTTGGTTTCATATTTTAAGGAAAGGATATCAGTGTAATTTAGATTCCAAACTTGCCTTTCTCATTACAATTAACAAATCCCTAGGTTTTCGTAAATGGTTATTTAGCCTGTAGCCTACCTACTCTAATCGAATCTAAAGTAACTAATCTAATTAAAATGCTGATGGCTTTTTGCATAAAGTTAAACCCAGACCATGTCGAAAAATACTATGGTGATTCACAGTGTATTTAATCATTTACCGATGTTTCCATTGTAAATTTAATTGCTTCGCTATGTTCACATGATAAGTACATTGTGATCGAAAGTGTACAATACTCATGGAAAGTCCATGTAATCACATTGCATTTTATGATGCTTGCATGACGTTACAGTTAAAAACATAGTTTTTACACAGATAACTATTGACCAAGTATCAAGGTTCGCGACTCCTCTTTACAGGGTTACAATCACGTTTGTTATTCGAAAGGCGATTATAAGTTTTAGGTTTAAAATCATAGGGTAAGTCCATTCATAAAGTTTCCGTTTTATAATGTCGATCCATAATACAACTACCTTCGGTCGTTACCGGCTTCCATATGTATGTACTTTTCTTAAAAGCATTTCCAGCACTATACCGAGTAAACAGTCGAATAGGGGCCGTCGTATTATTTCACGACATATTCAAAGTCATCCCACAATTATATATGCTAACTACATCACAACAAATACAATAGTAATCTACTCGCTAATCATGGCACAAACTAATTCTAGCATAATTAAAGCATACATATTTAATTAAGATAGAATAGGATAGAAAGAACCCGGATTATAATGCAAGAAGGAATAGACTTGAATTAATAAGCTTAACTCCAAGCGTACACCAAAGATTACAAAATGTTCCCTAGCTTTCGTTCTACTTTGAACAAGCTCCTTAACTAGCCTAACACTAATTTTGAAGTAAGAAAATCGAATGAGAAAGTAAAGAGAGAATTATGCCTAATGCATATGGGACATCTTCAAATGGAGGCCTAGGGGCTATATTTATAGGGAAAATATGGCTCTCATTAGCATCTCTAGGCTCACATTAGAAAAAGTAGCGAAAGGTGGTGCACCGGGTATGAAAAAGTAGCGAAAGGTGGTGCACCGGGTACAAGCAAGGACGAAAAAGCGCAAAAGAGATAGGAGGGTGGAGGCCGGCGCCGCCTGGCTGCTGGCCGGCGGTGGCTGGCTGTTGGCGGGCGGCGGCCGGCTGCCACCCGCCCCGGTCCGTCGTCTTTCGTTGCGTTGCTTAATTCATGCGTATCTTCTTCGTTATGCATCCGTTTGCGTTGATTCTTTCTGCGTTGGATTTCTAATTCAAAAACGAAGACTTTGATGTAAAGATATCCCAAAATATGTCTCCTATCTCTAGATATTGTGTACAAATCATTTGGATCTTCCGGCTGGCGTAGAATCTTCATTCTTTATCCGTTTTTGTTGATTCTTCTTCTGTTGGATTCGTAATTTGAAAACGAACATCTTGTGTGATATGGATGTTGATGATGGTCACTTTTGTGTTGTATCTCGTTTTGACGCCTTGAATCTTCAAACGTGTGTGGAATCTTCGTTTTTCATCCGTTTTGCTTGATTTTTATCGTGCAACCTTGTTTTGACCATCTTGGCATAATATCATTGATTTGTGTTGGTTTTAAGTTTAAAATGCCAAGAATCGTTCTAGAATGAGAGAGATATCGGTAGTAAAAACATGACTTTTTACGCGATATCAAGAATCAGGCCATTTTATACCAAGTGCTCTTCCCAAAAGCCGAATGAACTTCATGGAACTGCCGCAAGAAGAATATCTGGCAAGTACTCTTCTTCAAAGGCAGCATATCTTCAGACTCTCAGCTTCCTTCAACCGCGTTGATAGGGGAGTTCTCTCATTCTTATCCTTGTTTTGATATTGATTACTTTGCTTTATTTTTCAAGTAGTCTATGCCATATCCTAAACTTATCACTAAGTGTGGGATTCCAGCCCAAAACAAACACTTGAGAAATATTTTCCGATATGTTCAAACTCTAATTGTGGGATTTTACTTACAATAAAATCTCAACTCAAGAGAACATTAGGGACAATGTTCCTCTAAGTGTGGGATAGCGGTATAGAATACCTTAGGTCAGATTCTTTCTTCCTAAAGAAAACTCAGAAAATGTTCCTAAATTTTAAAACCTCACTTTTGCTTAGAATTTTTCAAAATTTGTGAATTAAAATGTCTTGAGAGGAATCATTTTCATATATGAGTAATGTATTTTGGAAAATAGGATTAAATAAGTTAGGACTTTCTTAAGCTGAAATAATAATCTAAGAGGCATCGCATGACTGGACACATACAACCCATACTTGTAGTGAGGTATCTTGAGCCCATGAAAAGCATTCATTTTTAATGCTTCACTATTCGTTTGATGAGTGTATGCCGATGCATGCATCCAGAATTAGAACTTGCTCCTGTTATACATGTCGAGACCACATTGGTAGAGTACCGTACGCGGTATAGGTGCAATCAGAGGACCTTGACATTCCTTAGGATTACCCTTTTTTCTTTAAAACCTTCTTTTCCAGCCCAAAACCCTTCCAACACTCATTTTAAGTGTTGATGATCCGCCTAGAAAGCCGTGTTGAGCCTTAGCCTTTTCGTTTCTTTAAAACCCAACCATTAAACCCATTTACATCCACACCCACCAAAACCTTATCTTAGAATTTTTTAAATTTTTGAAAAATGCTATTTAGGTATTCTTTTTGCTTTCACTCAAAAATTACAAATTTTGTGTTTACTCAAAACTCCTCGCGTGCGTTTCCATAGTCAATACTCAAAAAATCAAGAGTTTTGTGGTGCGTAAAAATTGGCACCAAGTAAATTCAAAATAGTCAAAACTGTGAAAAAAGAAAGTCAGAAAAGGTCTCAAAAGGGCAGTGAATAAAGTTAAAAATTCCTTAGAAATTCTAAGCCAAAAAATATATAGAAAAATAGAAAAGAAAAGAAACGAAAAAATATGTCATCTAAAATAAAGCTAAGCGCTTCAAAATCTCTCGAAAACTCCGATTCCTAAAAAGAGTATAAATCTTTCGTGCGTTTTTAAGAGATAGAAGTCAAAACAGCTATCTACTCCCCTTATCGTTATCCGTTTCCGTTTTCATTGAAAGTTTATCTAAATAAAATTTTTCATAAGTTTAAAAAGGCCTAAGATAAGCAAAACCCCTTTTTATTTAAAACAAATTTCTCATTCCCTTGAACCCTCACCAAACATTACAACTCATTTGAATGTCCTGGGAAGATTAGCACCGTCCTCACCTAAGTGGTGAAGATGTGATTCTTGAGCAAGCCTATGACGATGGGTGATGCATGACTGGCTATTGAGCGATTTCTTTTGATTAGAATGATAGGAAACCCAAAACACTTATGAGGAAATTGAGTAACCACCTTGTGAGATCGCCTAGTCATGTATATCCCAAGAGTATGCCCAAGAGAATTATTTCATGCTTATGAAACGAATACCTTATTTTCTCTTACTTCCTAAGATATATTACTTGTGTATGGGACCGTTTGCTCTTAACATTTTGATTCACCCAAAATGCATTAGCACTTTCAAATATTTTCATTGGGAAAGCAAGTGAGAAATTTGAGTTTTGCTTGAGGACAAGCAAAGTCTAAGTGTGGAATATCTGATAACACGCAAAAAGTCAAGTTTTTGTGTGCCATTATCTCACCTTTTTAGCCTAATTATGGATGAAAACATTTGAAGTATATATTTTTATACTAAATTATATAATAAAGGCTAAAATATAGACGATGCTTCAAGAATCAACTAAAAAGGCCTAAAAATGAATAAAATAGAGCACCAACAATCATAAGCATTCTCGTTCACGCTTTTTAGCACTTTTTGAGTTCCACTTAGAATTATGACCTCTAACCTATGTCATTTTCTTCCTTAGTAAATTACGAACGCCTGGATATAAAGAACGCTCAAACGGATAGCCGACGAAGAAATTACGCCCAAACGAAGAATCCAGGTAACCGAAGACCAACAATACGGGAGAACCACCCCGTATACGGCCAAGCCCAGCCGTATACGGCCAAGACCAAGCCGTATATGGCCTGTCCCAACCGTATACGGCCAAGGTCCAGCCGTATACGGCCAATCTCACCCGTATACGGCTTAGTCCCTCCCGTATACGGCCAAAATCTCCCGTATTCGATGTTTTGCCCGTACAAGAAAGGATTTTGATACGGTTGGACAATACGGCTGAGATTTTGAATGTGCAAACACGGTTGAGCAACTAGTATATATATGGGTTCGAATCACCTCATTTTAACACATTCTACATTCCACACTTCTCATATACTACTCTCTCACTACTCTCTCTCTAGATTTAGGTTTTTATTTTAATTTTCGTAGTTAGTGGCTAGTTAGTCTTCGGTTAATACTTAACCGGGCTACTAGAGGGGTAATATTGTAATATCGCTTAGAGCATACTCGAAGTTCTGTCTGTATACTTTCAAGTTAAATTCAGCTACGCTCTTTTCACGGTTATATCTATCCTTTATCTTATTAATTAAAATGCATGTTGTTGTTATTTTGATTATGCTAGATTTAGGATTCGCCATGATTAGAGAGTAGTTATATTGTGTGTTTGTTGTGATGTAGTTAGCCGTATTAGTTGGGATGATGTCATTATGAAACAACGGAAGTAACGTTATACGACTTTCATTTGTATAGCGCCGGAAACATCACTAATGTGTGGAGTACGGAACGTGGAAGCTATGAAAGTCGTGGGCACAATCTGTTGTGGAATAATGTCTCAAACTATTTTATAAATGTAAACTCGATGCTTTGATTAACTTTCTATCTATGATCATAAACCTCACTTTAACTTAACGTCTTTCGACCAATGAACGTGATTAAAACCTTTTTATTAAGACGTAGCTAACCTTAAGTAAAGGTAATTAATTATATGTGTTTTCATAATCTAAATTAAACAT
This sequence comes from Pseudognaphalium luteoalbum, assembly GCA_963422505.1. Taxonomy (NCBI): domain Eukaryota; kingdom Viridiplantae; phylum Streptophyta; class Magnoliopsida; order Asterales; family Asteraceae; genus Pseudognaphalium; species Pseudognaphalium luteoalbum. The sequence goes on from OY730193.1 coordinate 83,004,095, forward strand.
CATCCCAACGTGTGACTAACGAAGTCACAACAAACACCCCCTCTATCCTGACTACTATCTCATTTATTTTACTTGATTTTTTTAAATATTGCTTATTAGTTTAATTATAAAAACAAAACCAAACCACTTCCAACTATTTTAAAACTCCCTCACTAAGTTAGAAACAGACATCCCAGACTACTCAGGTTCACAATACAGTTGGTTTTGAAGAACGACCCTAGGTTATACTCGCTGCTATATAACCTTTAAGCCACATAGCACTAGTAACACTTAGGCCCCAGCATTTACAAATATTAAAACCCTTTGGTGCCGCCGCTAACGGCCGGTCCAACGATAGGGTAAAAACCTGATCGATCGTTGGCGGCGCATCACCAACACTATACCATTGAAGACTTATGATAGGAGGTCAAATGATCAGGCCCGAACTCGTAGTAGGTCTTTCCAACTCACTGCAGAAGAGGCAAAGAACACCCCTGATGTGCTTACAAGTACTTTTCTTATTAATTAGAAACCCGCTTATGTACTCTTTGATTCCGGAGCTTCACGCTCTTTTGTATCGGAAAGTTTCTTCTAAGGATTTGATATTTCATTGAGTGCTTTAGATACTCCCTTAGATGTAGAAATTGCAGATGAATGTGTGGTGTTTGTTTCGAGTGTCTATCGGGGGTGTCATCTTGTGATAGGTGATCAAGTATTTTCGATTAATCTTATACCTATGAAAATGGGAGAGTTTGATGTAGTGGTAGGAATGGATTGGCTTAGTAAACATAGAGAAATCATTCAATGTGAGAACAAAATCATCCGTGTCATTTCGCTTAGTGGGGGAGAGATACATATTTATGGAGAGAAGCCTAAATCATTCATGTATGCATGTTCTTATGCCCGTGCCAAATGGTACTTGACTCATGGTTGCCACGCCTTCTTGGCACATGTGGTTGACACCCGAAAGGTTTTGCCTAAACTTGAAGAGATTCCTATTGTAAATGAATTCCCTCATGTCTTTCCTGATGAGTTACCAGGTATTCCACTTGAAAGGCAAGTAGAATTTTGAATAGATCTTATGCCCTGAGCAACCCTAATTGCCAAAACTCCATACCGACTTGCACCAACCGAAATGCAGGAACTTATGAGTCAAATTCAAGAGTTACTTGATAAGGGATTTATTCGTCCAAGTAGTTCACCGTGGGGTGCGCCAGTATTATTTGTGAAGAAGAAGGATGGGAGTATGAGGATGTGTATCGATTATCGTGAGTTGAATAAGGTCACTGTTAAGAATAGGTATCCCTTACCTAGAATCGACGATTTATTTGACCAACTCCAAGGTGCGAGTTATTTTTCTAAAATTGACCTCCGATCGGGGTACCATCAATTGAAGGTTCGTGAAGAGGATATCCCCAAAACTGCATTTAGAACTCGTTATGGGCATTATGAGTATATTATCATGCCCATTGGTTTAACCAATGCCCCTGCCACATTCATAGACCTTATGAATCGAGTGTGTCGTCCAATGCTTGATAAGTTTGTGATAGTGTTCATTGACGATATCCTTATTTATTCTAAAACCATAAGTGATCATGAAATTCACCTTAGGCAACTCCTTCAAACTTTGAGGAATGAAAGGTTATATGCTAAGTTTTCCAAATGCGAATTTTGGCTTCGTGAGGTACAATTTCTTAGTCATGTTGTGAATGAAAATGGTATTAAGGTGGATCCTTCCAAAATAGAAGCGGTAATGAAGTGGGACTCTACAAAAAGTCAACCGAAGTACGTAGTTTCCTTGGCCTTGTGGGCTATTATCGAAGGTTCATCCAAGATTTTTCTAATATCGTCACTCCTCTCACCAAACTCACACGTAAGAATGTTTCTTTTGAATTGGGTGATCAACAGGAACAAGCGTTTTCCACACTAAAAGAAAAGCTTAGTCATGCACCGATTCTTGTGTTACCTGAAGGTACCGATGATCTTGTTGCGTATCGTGATGCTTCACACAATGGGTTGGGTTGTGTCTTGATACAAAGAGGGAAAGTCATTGCCTATGCCTCTAGGCAATTGAAGGAACATGAAAAGAATTACCCGACGCACGATCTCGAATTTGCGGCGGTAGTCTTTGCACTTAAGATTTGGCATCATTATCTTTATTGAGTTAAGTGTACCATTTACACCGACCACAAAAGTTTAAAGTATTTCTTCGACCAACAGGATTTGAATATGAGACAACGAAGATGGTTAGATTTGGTGAAGGATTATGATTGTGAGATTCTATATCACCCAGGGAAAGCGAATGTGGTCGCTGATGCGCTCAGTAGAAAAGCTTCGCACCATGTGTTGACGGTTAAATCCCTACGTACGATGATTACCCCCAATCTTTTTGAACTAATTAAGGAGGTACAACAACAAGCGTGGACCAAGGGTGATCTTAAAGTAGAAAGAATTAAGGGTCAAGACAATGATTTAATTGATGATTCTCATGGTTTAAAGACCTGGTATGGTAGAATTTGGATTCCCAATTCGGTATAATTAAATAAATTGTTGCTGGATGAAGCTCACGAATCTAAGTATTCAGTTCACCCTGGCGCCACAAAGATGTATCATGATTTGAAAGCCGATTATCGGTGGCTGGGAATGAAAAGAGAAATTCTTATGTATGTTGAGCAATGTTTGACTTGCTTACAAGTTAAGGCGGAGCACCAAAAACCTTATGGTAAGATTCAACCGTTAGACATTCCCATTTGGAAATGGGAACACATTAACATGGATTTGATCTCCAAATTACCAAAAACTCTAAGGAAGCATGATGCTATATGGGTGATTGTAGATCGATTAACCAAAAGTGCCTTGTTTTTACCAATAAAAGAGGCGTTTTCATCCGAAAAGTTAGCCGATTTGTACATGAAGAAGGTAGTAGCTAGGCATGGAGTTCCGATATCCATTGTATCTGATAGGGATAGTCAGTTTACTTCAAGATTTTGGAATAAATTTTAAGAAGAAATGGGTACTCGCTTAAATCTAAGCATGGCTTACCATCCTCAAACTGATGGTCAAAGTGAAAGAACGATTCAAACATTAGAAGATATGCTTAGAGCTTGCACTATTGATTTTGGAGGTTATTGGGATGATCATTTGCCGTTGGTGGAATTCTCTTATAATAATAGTTATCACGCTAGTATTGGCATGCCACCATATGCAATGTTATATGGGAGAAAATGTAGGACTCCTATTTGTTGGGGTGAAATTGGTCAAAGGGAATTGGCTAGCACCGACATTGTCTTGAAGACTACCGAAAAGATAGAACAAATTCGTGAAAGATTAAAAGCGGCTCAAGATAGGCAAAAATCTTATGCGGATAGGAGAAGGCGACCTATTGAATTTCAGGAAGGGGATATGGTTATGCTAAAAGTGTCACCATGGAAAGGGATCATTCGTTTTAGAAAGAGAGGTAAACTTAGTCCAAGGTTTATTGGGTCATTTAAAATTTTGGCAAGAGTAGGAAAAGTAGCTTATCGTTTGGAATTACCAGAAGAATTAGCGAGTATTCACAACACTTTTCACGTTTCATATTTGAGAAAGTGTCTTGTTGATGAGGCTTCGTATGTACCATTGGAAGAAAACGAGATAAATGATAAGCTGAATTATGTTGAAGAACCGATAGCGATTATTGATGAAATGGTTAAGAAATTAAGAAGGAAAGAAATCAAGTTATTGAAAGTTCAACGGAGACACCGTAAAGGGTCCGAGACTACTTGGGAACTAGAAGAGGATATGGTTCGGTATTACCCGGCATTACACCAAGCTTGGATTGTGAGGACACAACCCATTTAAGTGGGGGAGAGTTGTAACACCCCAATAATAATTGTAAGTCTATTTTATTAATTTTTAAGTTAAAATTTAAATGATTTTGAGTATGTTAAGTTAAAATGAACATTTAGTTGAAAGATCAGGGGTTTAATGTGTAAATTATGAAACTTAAGGGTAGAAAGTGAAACATGTAGTATAAATACCCTTTTTCTTGCAAATGATTGAAATTAAAAATCTGAGTTTTGTGGGTGTGGTTCTGGGCGATGACAAGCAGAGAGGAGGAGGAGGAGGAAGAAACTTAATTTCTTCAAATTAGGGTTTAAAACTTGTAAATTGCTGCTTCTAACTTTAACCCTAACATCATTAAAGTAAGAAAACACTCCTTAAACCTTTCTATTTCATGAATTGATTGATTGAAGTTATGAACCCTAAATTGGGTTGTTAGGGAAAGTTCAATTTAATGGTTGACACATGTTATGTAAGTAATAATAATCACTATTGTGCAAGTTATGTATATAAAAGCTGAAAGTTTGTATGAGGTTAAGGTTTGATGATTCTAACTAAATTAAGTAAGTTCATGGATGATGATGTATGATGATATTGTTATGTTAGTAGGTTGTTAGTAAGTTGTAAGCATCATTGTTAGTTAATGCATGTGTTAAATTGTAAGAAAAATGATGAAGTAAGTTAAGCTTGTGCTAGAGTTGTAGTGAAAGTGTTATGTTGAGTCACGTAATAGAGAGGTATGATGGGAATGAAAGTTGTTAAGTAGATTGTGTCACTTGTATAGTGGCTAAACTAGTGTATGTGTTTGTATGATTGTTTAGGTACTTAAGGAGATAGCTTGTGAAAGTAGAGACTTAGCATCAACCTTTGTACAAGGTAAGTAATGATGGATGGGGAATGTCACCAACTAAGTTTGTTTGTGAATTCTTAGTGATGATCAAATGGATTTGGTTGGTGTTGGTAAGAATTGGTATGTGTGGCATTAAATGACCTTCGTACGCTACGTATGTTTTGGTGTTTAAGTATGAAAATGGGGCTTGAGAAATCCCATTGTTCATATCTTGACCCATTGTATGTGTTCCAATTTAGGAATAAGGTACGTAAAGTAAAGGATCCTTACTTGTATGATGGTGTTTCAGATTCATGATCACCAAGTTCGTTGTATGTATGTTGTTGTTAAGCTTATTCCTCATTACTTAAGTATTTTGTACTTACCCCTTTATGTTGTTTATGTTGTAGATCGTCCAAGCGGCTCGAGGGGTAATTTGGGTAAGGAGCCGAGCACTAGCTAGTGGTGGGACTTGCTTTTTATAGTAAGTCAATCCCTTTTGATAAATCATGCTCTTGAATGACCATATGGAAGCCCCATTTCGAAGTAAATTATGTTTTAAAAGAATTATGTAAGTAAAATGTATGTTGGGACAAGATGCAATGGTCATGTTTTGAAACTCGTGAATTTAAGTTGATGTTGATACTCAAGTATGATGGATGTTTATGTAATGAAAGTAAAGTTCGTATGTTGTAATGTTTATGATTGTGTATGGGTCGTTTTGGTGTCCAAATGGGTCGCTATGTGAATTACATGTGGAAATTGTATAAAAATGTAGAAGTTATTGTATTGTGACCAACTTCATGTCAAAGTATGTATATGTATGTTTATGCAAAAGTCCAGGTTTTAAAGAGTTTGTTTGTGTTGCATTGTGGTATGAAAAGTGGTCAAAAATGTTTGTATTCTTTGAAAATGTTTGTATTCCTTAAAAATGTTAGTATTCTTTGAAAATGTTTGTATTCCTTAAAAATGTTAGTATTCTTTATAATTGTTAGCTTTCTTCAAAATGTTAATATTATTTATAATTAGATAGTAAAAAAAAATATTGGGGCGTTTCACTTAATCCTTGCAGACCCTTAACTCGATGACAAAAACTATATCGAAACCACCACTCTAGACTACCGATCTGAATCAAAACAGATCCATGAGCTAAATGTGTCCAACGACCATCTGAAAACACTTGCCTGACAAAACTAAATATAATAGGTATATTTTTGTGCTAAAATTTAAAGTTCTAACCCCTGCAGCCTGGATGGTTAAAAGATGTGCTTGTTAACGAGAGGTTTCTGTATCGAGTCTTTGCAACCAGTTTCATTAAATTCATTGTTTTAAAACCTGCATGCCAAAGCAGGGCACACGACACTCATAGCCCAAAAAAGTGCCTTGCCGTTCATGGACCTGGTGATGTCATATTCGACCAAGTTATGAACACGAGGGGATCATTAAATTTGTCACATTTTAGTGTTGACATATTGTATGCCCAAATGGTACGCCACTTATCTAGCTTATAGTAAAATCTGGAAGCAATCGGAAATTTGAATTGTGTATTCTATTATTCTATCTTGTTGACAGTTATTTAATTATATAGAGTTGCATCAGTCAGTACATACATGTTTTTAGTTTTTACCACTTGTGGATCTGCCACTGGTTATGAGTCATGTGATGACTCTGATCTATACTACTTTGTTTCTGATCATGTAGAGCCCATAGGCTTCCTTATTGGGTCTGCTCCTCCCCCTTTATAAGGAGGGAAACCTTAACAAATAAGAGGAGGAACACACATTACACCTACAAGCAAGATGAGCCTCCATTCTCTCTTTCTAGATTCATCATCCAAGGATGAGCCTTGCTCTCCACCGAAACCCATCTTCATAAACCAAGGACCCCTCGTGGCACTTGAGCAGACCTGATCGCAGGGATGATTGGCAGATGTTCACATGCCTGATTCGTAGCCCGTTTGCGACTGATCCGAGGCTTGTTCGAGCCTCCTGCGCAGCCACTCTTGGGCATGGTGGCCGCCACCATTCTGATTTGATCGCGGCAACATTTCAAGGCTGATTTGCAGCCACATTCCAAGGCTGATTTGTAGCCGCATGTGTTGGCAGGCTCTTTCGGCCTGCTCGAGACACCTTCCGAGCTTGGTCTAACCAAGTCACACTCTGTCGAGTTCAGTCTGTAAGTCTTCTCCCTCAAAGGTAGAAACAAACACACACTATTGCAATGTTGTAAAAGTCGGCCGACCAGGCCGACTAGTCGCTCTTCATCACCATCCCGACTCACCCTCACCCAAGTCGCTACCTTGAGTCGGTCAACGGGTCAAAATCGTATTACAATCCGGTTTTGCGATCTTTATTTCCAGAAACTGAGTAGAAGAGAAGTTGAAACGTATGGTGTTTGACCGTTCGAAGAGGAACAAGCCCGCAACAGGTGGATTCGGAGTTGATTTGGGTGGTGATCGATGGGTGGTGCTTACATGGTAGTGGTGGTGATGATGAACATTAACATGTGAGTTTGGTATATCAATAGAAAACTTATCTTTATTATTTGTTGAAATGAGATGAACCGGTTGAGAATGAAAAGAAAGAGAGAATGTGAATTGGAAATACGATGAGAGAGAAATGAGTGGGAGAAAAAGTGACAGCTAATTTTCCTTTTGTTGATAGGTATTTTCTATACCATTTATTTATTTTTAAATTCATTTTTCTGTACTTTTCTAAATTATTATTTCTTACATTCTGTATTTTTTTATATTTTCTTATATTTTTTTAATCAAAAAATGGTATGAAAAATAGATTTAAATGGTATATAGAAATATCCCTTTCTTCAATCTCTTCTTTTTGACCAAGTACAATTACTGATTTACAACTTCATTTACATAAAAATTTTACAATTTAGTTCCTCATCTTTCAAATATACTCCCTCCGTCCCAAATCTATTGTCCCCTTGTTGACTTTGGAGTCTTTCTTTGACAACTTTGACCTTAAATATTTTTGTTTGTGTTATATAATATTTGATGCAAAATATATGAATTGATTGGACTTTGAATGTATTTTCATTGGTATAATTTGCATCAAGTATTATATAACACAAATAAAAATATTTAAGGTCAAAGTTGTCAAAGAAAGACTCCAAAGTCAACAAGGGGACAATAGATTTGGGACGGAGGGAGTATAAGGTTCTATTCTATTTTTACACATATAATTTTGAAATTTATTATTTAATTGTAGAAAAATAACAAAAGTCAAATCCAACTAGTACCCTACTAGTCTTTCGAAGATCCCGACCGACTCGTCCCCGACTTCCGACTTTTCCAACCTTGCACTATTGTGTGTGGCTTTTAATCCAAATTTGAATACTCAAAAAGGAAAGTACATTAACATTTTTAAGGGTCTGGATTGTCTACGTGAACGTACAAAAACTCTCACAAAATGTTCCTAAGAGTCAAAAGTACAATAAATGCTGCTTTTACGAAAATTGAAGAGGTCTTTTTTTTCCATCATGTTTCAAATCTGATTCACAGAATTTTGGATAAAAGCTTGTTAATCTTGACACACCCAAAAGGTTTGGCAATAATCTTCAAAGATTGGAAATAAACAAATAATATTCATTTAATTGATTATTGCGATTATTTATAAGCAACAAACATGTGAGTAAAAATAGACACAATCATGTTTCATGTTCATGTACACACCATAATGCCTATGGTACAAGTGTCTTTGAATACTCTGTGAAAAAACAAAAGAACTCTTCATTAATCGAGTTTCCAGAGAGCGTTAATTCATTTTATGAATTCTTTCAAGTACAATTGAATTGATAAATTTCATTTTGTATAAAATTAATTTCCTTTGCTTAAAAGATTGTTTCCTCAAGTGCTCATGGCACCATTACAACCTGGGACACTTACTGTGCATTTGCCCGACTTAAAAACCAAGTGCATTAAACACATTTTTTATACAATATGCTAATGGTTTTACGTAAAAGTTTGCTTCCGCTAAATGCCTATGGCATTACAAAACTAAAATGATTCAAAAAGAAACAATATTTTCAATCGGTATCGATTTGGAAACTACCCAATTTTGTTTTTACACATCCCAAACACAAATGAAAATAGTATGTTGTGAGTTCTTTTTACTAAACAAAAACAAGCAAATTCAGCAGCGAATGTTAAATTGTTTCGGGCATGTTTAAAAGGAAAAACCTCATTTTCATTTTAATAGTGAGACACACCAAATGTTGAGCTACTGCATAGTTGAATTAAAAGTTACATATGCACATATTTCTAAATTGTGGTTTGCTTTCTAGTATAACTACTAACTGTTGTTGATTAAGTGATTATAAGCTGCTGACAAATGGCTATTTCATATACAAGTGGCGTTATAATTTGATGAAAATCATTGTGCACACCAAGTGCTTGATAAAATGCCTCAATCAATTACAGAATTGTTGCTTGCATAAGTGGTTATGAGGTTACTAAAAGTGGATATTTCATCCAAGCACACTTCTTAAACATAATGAAATCAGTTACACACTCCAAGTGCTTGATGAAGTGCATCAACCAATTGTGTAGTTATTTTTGCATATTGTACAACATGTTATTGCTTGGTGTAGTATATATGTGTCAACAGGAAAGAACAAGCATAATCATATCTCCGATGTTGCTTTAATCGGGCAAGAAAATGAGTCGTACTTTAGGCGATCAAGAAAATCACAGGGCTTAAATGCTTAATTGGCTGCCTTGTTTCGTTCGCCCTCAATTTGCATGATCAGGAGGGCCTATCGGTTGCTCATTGGCCTGAACTCTGCATGGGCTATCATACTATCCACTGGCCCCGTTACCCCTGCCCGTGTCGGCAGGCCCCAGCATCCATGCTATGCCTGCTCGTGGCTCCTGCGTGAACTATCATGCCCGTGACCCCTGCCCGAACCACCTACCGGGACCTCTACCGAACTTGGTCTGTAAGTTATTCAACATGATTAACACACTACTACGTGTGAGTTCAGATCCAAATCTATGTTTTAACGATTTGGATCAACATCTACTTATTTTTATTATTCTCTTACTGAAATACAAGCAACAAAAAGTTTAAGAAACACAAGCAGGTGTGCAATATACATACTTTCAAAATATGACTTGCACATTACAACGCACATTGTACATGTCACATGTGCATTTGCAGAATCACTCTTAAAGAAGTCAAAGTAGCAATTTTGTGTACAAATTGGGTGACAATGTTGTGAGCAATTAAAAAGTTTTTTTTTTACCACTGTTTTTCATGTGAACTAAAAAGGGGGATATTTCCATAGAGCTCCTCTGTGCTTTTCATCAATGAAAACATTAGAATTTTGACAAAGATGATGTTAAAGGTACAAAGTATTTTTATGATATTTCAAGGTCATGTAGTTTTTAAACTGACACTATAGTTGCGGATTCGGCATCCATGGTCCAACATGAATCTGCCATAAATTCTTTTTCATATAAAGTGGTACAACACCATCACCATGAATTATACAATTCTTAATACATATATTACAATTTGAAACAAATGGGGTCATATGCTTAGATGACCTATTATAAACAAAAATCAATCAATTAAATAATTTACAGACGTGATTTTCGGTAAAAGTAAAACGAAAGCTCTTTCAAAGTATATTTTTTGTATCAACTATGATGGTTTTGCTTATATTCAAATCATTGTTTTATTCTTAAACATGGCCGTTGATCAAAACGAGCAAGCCACAATTGAAGGTCGCAAAACTGAAAGTGGAGGTCCCATGCTCTGCCAACGAATACATTCAGTGCTCGTTTCGGGTCTGACCCGCAGGCCCATTCAGACCATTTTGGATTTATTTGAAACAACCTTTCAGGCTCGCTTGCAGGGCCTGCTGGCAGCCCCATTTGGACCCTCCTTGCGGCCGCATTCAATGCCTACCGAGGATCACTTTCGGGCCTGCTTGCAGCAATTTGGTCTGTCAGTTTTTTAATCCGATTAACACGTACCACTGTATGTAAGTTTGGATTCAAATTCACGTGTTTAAAGATTTGGATCACCATCGGCTTATTTTCATAACACTTACAAAATATGCTTAGAATGTTGCTAACACAAACAGAAAAGGAGCTTTATTAGCACTATGTTATTTTTTGAAAACCCATTACCTATGTGATGAAGTTTAAGTCAATTTTCTCTATGAATAGGAGAGGGAGGCATCCTTGAATGAAACTTTATCTTATATGACTGAATGGGTCACGGGATTTGCATGTCTCTTATAAGAACATAACTACCAATATGAAAACAGGAAGTACACCGCAATTGTCAATCTTGAGCATTACCGGTAACAAAAATACTTAAGAGCACTTAACTTTCTCTGTTTTCTTCTTTTTGAAATTCTTTATACAGACCAAAAATTTCATGAGGAGTGTTTTAATAACACATTCACTATGATCTTGTCAAAGATCAGAGAATTTGCCATAATTTCCGAAGTATGAAACAAATGAACATTTCAAAATAGGTTGGCACCTTATGTTGGCAACCATCATCAAAGTTTGTGGTGTAACTTTTGAACCCACTTATTTTCTTTATTTCTATTGAAATTGTAAGAGGCATGAGCAGATTTATCATGTCTCACAACAGTATTTACAAATCATGATGCCCATGGTACAAGAAAGCAAAGCGTGGGTACAACTTAAAAGACATATGCTCTGCCATCTCTTTTTTAATTTTGCCGACACTATTCGAGACCAACATTTATAAATGGAACTTAATTATAATAATAAAAAAACGCAGTAGAGCATATTTAGTCAAAGCATTTTATGATAGCACCTTTGTCTTGATGTTGTTAAATTTCGCTAGTCAAATGATTCACATTCTTCAAACCAACTTTTTTCTTTTGTTCTAATCGGGTATCTAATTGCTCTCGTGGATAAATATCCTCAAAATATGAAATGTCGAAAAAAGAATCTTTCGAAGAGGAAGTACCGACTAAAATCTATAAGCCAATTACATTGTCAATTTCATAGTAAAAACATACGAATTCTTAAAAACCAAATTTTTTCTTTTGTTCTAATCGGGTATCTAATTGCTCTCGTGGATAGATATCCCCAAAATATGAAATGTCGAAAAAAGAATCTTTCGAAGAGGAGGTACTGATTAAAATCTACAAGCCAATTACAGTGTCAATTTCGTAGTAAAAACACACGAATTCTGAAAAACCAAATTTTTTCTTTTGTTCTAATCGGGTATCTAATTGCTCTCGTGGATAGATATCCCCAAAATATGAAATGTCGAAAAAACAATCATTCGAAGAGGAGGTACCGATTAAAATGTACAAACCAATTACAGTGTAAATTTCGTAGTAAAAACACTCGAATTCTTAAAAACCAATTTTTTTTCTTTTGTTCTAATCGGGTATCTAATTGCTCTCGTGGATAGATATCCCCAAAATATGAAATGTCGAAAAAAGAATCATTAGAAGAGGAGGTACCGATTAAAATCTATAAGCCAATTACAGTGTCAATTTCGTAGTAAAAATACTCGAATTCTTAAAAACCAAATTATATATTGTACGAAATTTCGCTAGTTATATACCGTACGAACATAAAAAATAGTTACTTGTGAACAAGCGATGCAAGCCTGGAGGGCAATGATCACCCTCTCTGCCATTATATGTTTATCGCTTTTAAAGACATTCAATAAAATCAAGTTGTTCATTTTAAAATGTTGTTATTTCCCTTTATATATACAATTGTTTACCAGCGTGTCAAGAGCACTACTTTTTATAAGTATGTCAAAAGCACGAGGTCACCCCGTTGGCCGGAACTATGTACAACTGTTTACCGGCGCGTGTCAGGAGCACTACTTTTTATAAGTATGTCAAAAGCACGAGGCCACCACGTTGGCCATAACTATATACAATTGTTTACCAGAGTGTGTAAAGAGCACTACTTTTTATAAATATGTTAAGAGCACGAGGCCACCCCGTTGGCAGAAACTACCCCCATGAAGTTCCACGCTGCCCCACTCCCTGCACTTGGCTGACAGAATCACCCGAAATCGCAGACATGAATGGCGGCCCTACCATAGTGGAAGGTGAATTCTAGCCCTATCCCTGGTAGAGATTCACCTCAACCAATAGGTTGGTTAGTGATGAATCAAATCAAGACAGGAATGACACAAGCATCCGCCAATAGGCTTGCTAGCTGATCATTCCCTATACTGAAGGCAATCTAGAATTTGTCAAGTCATGACTAACCAGATAAAATGAAAACAAACAAATAAAATTATACCGGTTTCAAATGTAATACTCAAGTCAATCATGTGCAGCAACACAAGAATTAGTTCAATATGGTTCTTGATAAAATTACCATATTGAACTGGGGGAGTGATGATATACTATATGTCACCCCAAACAGTATACCATGTCAGTTCTATTGGTTGGGCACATTGCAGTAATGTTATTAACTGCCTTGCATTTTTCATGGCCCATACCAATGGAGTGCTTATTTTGCTAGTAGGTTCATAGTCGTAGGTTCATTGTCAGGACTGACTCTAACCAGACTACCTTTTTTTACATATCTTTACAAGACATCCATGCTATGGTCGTACTTACACACTGCTATCATACTCATTATCGCGGGTTCTTTGGCCAGATTATCTTATTTTTGCAGGTCTTTTGACATTTTGAAATCTCTCCATACCAGATTCAGAGCATACTATTATGCTTGCAGGTTCATTGTCCCTCTGGGCGCAAGTTTTTGGCAACAATATATTTATAGTTCGACACGACAATTATAAACTTGTCGTACTGAACTAGGGGGACTTGATCATCTACCATGTACTTGGGCTTCAAGCCCATGGGCTTCCTTATTAGGCCTGCTCCTCCCCCTTTATAAGGAGAGAAACCCTAGCAAATAAGAGGAGGGACACACATTACACCTACAAGCAAGATGAGCCTCCATTCTCTCTTTCCAGATTCATCATCCAAAGGATCAGCCTTGCTCTCCACCGAAACCCATCTTCATAGATGGTAACAAGCCGATTCTCGTCACCCTTGGTTTCGTTCTATACACTCCAACGGGTTATCCACGTAAGTCACGGAGAGAGTTGAATCAGTCCAACCCATTGCACTCAAGTGTAAAATTATGCTTATCAGCTTCCAAACTCAACGGTAATATTCATATTGACAGAAGAACTAGAGGTTTAACAATTGACATTTGTACATAATTTAGTTTAATTACTATAATTGATGATTGTCTTCAAACTCTGTTGATATACCTATCTAAAACCAATGATCTTATAATTGCAGCTAGCCACACATCATGTTTTGTCAATACGTACACCCGCCGCCCAGGGGCGGAGCTAGAATGGGGGCAGTGGGGGCAGCTGCCCCCACAAAAGTTTTGAAATTACGTAAAAATCAAAATTTTCTAAGGTATTAATGACAATTTTAAATTTTTACCCCCTTAAAACTAAGAAGAATTAACAAACAAATTTTTTTTGCCCCCTCAATTTATATATCCTAGCTCCGCCCCTGCCGCCGCCTGCATGAACCACCAATTCAAGCCACACGATAATGTTCTCATCTTGTTTTTTTTTTCATTTATAATTTCCAAAAACCGATTCACAATTGAGAGTCAAGTTCTTTGTAACACCCTCGATAATCTTTAAATGGATCTCATTTCATTGCAACAAACTGATTATACCATCTTTCTTGGAATTGTAATATTTGTATTATTTAGCCTTTGTTTTGCTCACTAAAACAGGTAAAAATAACGTTGCACCTGAAGTAGCTGGTGCTTGGCCTATAGTAGGCCACTTGAACCTCTTTGAAGGAACATCAGATCCTCCCCACATAGCATTACGATCCATGGCTATTAAATATGGACCTGTTTTTACCATTTGGCTTGGACTACGTTGAGTATTGGTGGTCAATAGTTGGGAGGTTGCTAAGGAGATTTTCACCACCCATGATGCCATTAATCGTTTCCTCTCGTCCCAAATTTACTGCAGCCAAGATTTTAGGATATGACTACCTCATGTTTGGAGTTTCGCCTTATAGTCCATATTGGCGGGAAATGCGTAAGATCACCTCTCTTGAGTTGTTATCAAGTCGTCGTCTTGAGCAGCTTAGGTATGTTCTGTGTGACACCCGCCAAATTAGGACTAGTAATTAGTGCCTAATCAATTGTTAATACATGTAATTAGTTTTGTATTAGGCTAATTAATGTATCGAATTATATATTGATGAATATATACAATTATGCGATTTGATTAAATCGTACGCGACCCAAATCGAATGTAATTCGATTCAATTTATACGGACGTTGGTGAACAATTTTATTAAATAATGTAATATTATTTAGTACAAACATTATATCCAAAATATTATTTTGATAATATTTCGTAATTAGTTTGTATCGTACAAATAAACGTCCACGCGATTAAAATGTTAAACACACAAACAAATGAAACCATTTAAGTTATTAAGTATTTGGTAAAATACTTCAACAAAAATATTGAATAAACATTCGTATTTTAAAACATATATTTAAACGTATAAAATAACTATTTAACGTTTAAACGATCGGGAAAACGAACACCGCACGGAGTGCAAACGCGGGGATTAAAATTTGAGAGATTCCCCTCCCCCTTCTTCCCAAAAATCTGCCCCTTTCCCCCCCATTTTCCCCTCACTTTTTCATTTATCGTCTCTCTCTTCCACCTCCTTTCTCTCTTTTCTCTCTAACCATAACCACCACACCACCACCACTTAAATCATCAAAATAACACCACCAAACAACATTAAATAATCTAGCTCGTTTGGAAGAAAACATTCACGGAGTCACGATCTACATTTTCCTCTTTTCGGATTCCTCGGGCGTTAAGTTTGTAAGTTCCTGACAAAACCCGAAACACTCTGATTTTACTCATTTTCACTTGTTTATGGGTTATTTAAGCTTAAAATGTCCAAATATGGGTTGGGTAAAAGAATCGGACCAAGCGGTCGCCGGAAAACATGTTTTTGGCTCAAATTCCGGCCAACAGCTCGTTGTGTCCCAGAGGCTCCAGGCCACCTGCGACACAAGCCCTTATGTCGCAAAACCCCCACTTATGTCGCATATAGCGACACAAGTGACTATGTCGCAAACCTTTCGGATGTCGCATTTAGCGACACAAAACACTATGTCGCAAAACCTATTTCCGTCGCATATAGCGACACAACATTTTATGTCGCATTAAATTGCGGATGTCGCGCTTAGCGACACAAGCCTTTATGTCACAGACATGATTTGCGACACAAAAGGCTATGTCGCATCTAGCGACACAAGCCTTATGTCGCACACTGTGTCGCATGAAACAGAACCAAGAAAACACAGATTTTACTAAGTGTCGAGACCTAAAATTTTATCACTCGATTTCACCCAACCAGGGGCCAGCCCCTTGGACCCCGCCAGGGGTTGCCACCCCTGGGACCCCGCTAACCAGGGGCGCTGCCCCCGGACCCCCGTCACTTAAAGTTTACAAATAATTTCTAAGTATAACACCTTTCGAAAATCAACATAATAATGTGGGATTATTATTACAAACAAATCACCAACGGGTCGTACACGTTTTCAAAACATAACCAAATCAACCAAGTCGTAGTAATTTAGACATTCTAGTTGAAAGAACAACTACAAAGGTAGTCTTTATAGATACCTTCTCACATTTATAACCATCGCGTGTCGTGGACACCCTCAGGTTACAAGTCTTCGGACATCGATTCTCGGCTAATCAACTTAAGTTTAATTAGTTAAACTCTCCAGACTCAGGTGAGTCTCATAGCCCCTATTTTACTGTTTTACTCAGGGGTGTGATATCATTGCTCGTTTTCTTTTAACTATATGAACACAAGTACGAAAACAAATAATTACTACATGAGTTATCACACTAATTTTTAAAGCCCTCCTCAACATAGTTTGGTAATACGTTGTAGCGTGAATATTAGTATATGGTACCATATAGGATTGACCCTCCTCGTCCGGGTTAGCATGCACTAACTGGGTAAACGGAAGTACTAATATTTGTTCAGATGAGTGTAGATTAGGCACTCGTGGGAGGCACCTCGATCAGGATACCTTAAATGTGGACCTGACACCTCGAGTTATGCTCAGACTATGTGCTCATGGCTGTAAAACTTTTATTTTGCTTAATTGCATTTTAAATTCAATTAAATCTTGCGGTTCATACGATATATGTGTTAACATACAAATCTGTGAGCTCACCAGCGTTTCGCTGACCCATTTTAGCATGTATCACAAGTACTCGGCAGTAGGTTGGACTGCCATTCAGGATATCATTAGCTCGAGTCATCATGCAAAACATTCGGAGATTTAGCTGTATTATTATATTTTGTATAGATTAATTATGTATGTAAATCTCTCAATCCAGAAACTGAGCTAATGTAAACTATATCTTGATGTAAACTTTGATTTTATTAATACAAGTTGTAAAACGACGCATATAGAGTCGTTCATTATATCTTTGAGCTGTGATTATTGATTAGTCGCGCCCCGACCCGATTCGCTTCCGCAACCCGAATTTGGGGGTGCGACATTCTGGTCTAGGTACTAGAGAACTCTATCAAAAACTTGTATGAGCAGTGGAGAGAGAAGAGAAATGGGGAGGGAAAAGTATTGGTGGACATAGGGAAATGGATTGGTGAATTAGATATAAATATAATTCTTAGAATGGTTGCTGGGAAACGGTATAGTGGGATTACATGTGGTGAAAAAGAAGAAGAAGAAGAGATGAATAGGTTCCGAAAGGTCGTAAGGGAACTATTTGACTTTTTGAACTTTTTGTGATGGTAGATGCTCTTCCTTATTTGGGATGGATGGATTTGGGTGGTCATGAGAAAGCGATGAAAAGAGTATTTCAAGATATTGATTGTATCTTTGGGAAATGGTTGGAAGAGCACAGAATGAAGAGGGGTTATGTTGAGGATATCGTTGAAAAGGACTTTATTGATGTTATGCTCGTTGCTGCAGAAGCTGGAAGATTTGTGGATTATGATGTTGATGCAGTTATTAAGTCAACATGCTTGGTATGCTCTAATACCATCAAATTTACACTAGATTTCTTTTACCATCTACCATAAATATATTTAAGTTTACATCTAATTTAGACGTGGAAGTGATCGAAAGTATAAGAACTTGAGTTTAATTTGGAGGTAGAGATTTTCTATTGCTACATAAGATTAGATTTATTTACAGATAGGAGTATAAGTAATTACATGTATGCTTGTTAGGCCAGAAACTCGACTGCTACCCTACGTTAAATTAAGAACCGTTTAACCAGAATTATAGAACTATGTAATCTTTTTATTCTTGATAGTTCATTATGTTAATTAGGAAGAGCTTTGTAATCAAATAAAGATTTAGTAAATAGTTACAAAGCTTTATTCTTGTTAAAGATCTAAATTCCAATGAAATACTGAACATCCCATCCAAAAGGCTACATATTTTATTTCTTCATTTGAAGAAATTTAGAGGATTCCAATTCCTTACATTTGCATGCCAATCAAACACTGTGGAATGGAATCTGAATGTCATTATGTATAACACCCCTCATTTGAATACAATAATATTATATTATTAGCACGGAAGCGTATGTCTAAAAATATGTCATTACCATATATATATATATATATATGATATTTACAATCTGTTTAAAATTTCAATATACAACTATTTTAAATATAAAACCATTATCAAACTGTTACATAAATGGGGTATTATATTGTTTCAAACACTAGTTCACTACAAAACATATCTGAGTGGCATAACCAGTCAAACTTTCCTTGCTCTATAACTATTAACTTCCTGCTACCCACATCCCAAAATAAACATGCAGGAAGTAAAAAGGAGGTATTAGCAAGAAGCTAAGTGAATGAATTTATCACACACCAATTAACTTAGCTTAACTACTTGTTTACACCAAACAAGCGTAAACACACAAGTCAACTAATCAACAATTCAATAATGAGGATCGATGATTCTGGGGAATACCATAATACCCGGGTGGCTCCCCAAAACACTTATCCAACCATATCCGTGGTCATAACGGACGAGACCGATAGTTAGTGGATATTATACCCAAACACAGGTTCTATACATACAACAAATGAAGCAAGACCCTATGTAATTTATATAATGACCAACTAGCTCAACCAACCAGTTCAACTCGTTGACCTCATTAACCATTGATGCCCGAAGGCCAATTAGCACGTAGAGTCACAGTCAAAAATATTAATTAAATAATATAACAACATATCTACGTTCACCTATTGCAATCAAATAGTTACAACTAAATAAAAATGTGAGTTCTAAATCCACTCACCGATACCTCAGGAGTCACCACACTCAGCTTCTAATCACTGAGTCTTTGGGGTATCTGAAACATCACACAACGCACAAGTTAGTAACTTGTCATCGACAATTAGTACTTATGTAAATGGACACCTTACACAAGTAATCACAATATCAATCAATTTCAAACATAAGTAACAAAACTACATATATATATATATATATATATATATATATATATATAGTATACACTTGAATTCACAAGTTAACATAATCACCAAAATTTTATAGAAAAACGCGATCCGGGTCTAATGGGTGGGATCGCGTTCCCCTTAAGAAAAGTTTCTGTTACCGATTTACACTGATATCGCGTAAAAAAGTCAAGTTTTTACTACCGATATCTCTCTCATTCTGGAACGATTCTTGGCACTTTAACTCAAAAACATTACAAATCAATAGTATTATGCCAAGATGGTCAAAACAAGGTTGCACGATGAAAATCAAGCAAAACGGATTAAAAACGAAGACTTCACACACGTTTGAAGATTCAAGACATCAAAATGAGATTTCAAGATAAAAGAGCCCATCACCAATATCCACCTTACTCAAGATGTTCGTTTTCAAATTATGAATCCAACAGAAGAAGAATCAACAAAAACAGACGAAGAATGAAGATTCTACGTACTCCGGAAGATCCAAATGATTCGTACGACACATCTAAAGTTCAGAGACATATTTTTGGGATTTCTTTTCATCAAAATCTTCGTTTTTGAATTACGAATCCAACGCAAAAAGAATCAACGCAAACGAACGCATAACGAAGAAAACACGCACGAATCGAGAAACGAGGCAACAGGCAGCGGACTGGTGCGGGTAGCAGCCAACCGCCGCCGACCAGCCACCAGGCCGCCGCCGGCTGCCACCTGGCCACCTCCGGCTGCCACCCCCTGCATGCTTCCCACTTTTTGGTCCTTTCGTGTACCCGGTGCTAGACCTTTACGTGTTTTTCCGTACCCGGTGCACCACCTTTTCCACCTTTTCATACCCGATGCCACCACCTTTTCCACCTTTTGCTATTGTGAGCTTCCACTTGCTAAAATGCACCAAAACTCTCCTATAAATAGGAGGCATAAGGCTCATTTTCAAAAACACACCAAGGCACTAGGACACCAACACACCTAGGCACCTACACACTTTCTTTCTCTAGCTTCTAGCTTTTCTTTCTTTCTTTATTTTCTTACTTTAAATTAGTATTAGGCTAGTTAAAATAGAAGCAAGGAACGTGCTTGTAGTCCTTGGTGAGGAACGTATTTGTAATCTTTGGTGTACGCTTGGAGCAACTCTTATTAATTTAAGTCTATTCCTTCTCGCATATTAATCTCGGTTATTTCTATCCTTATCTATCTTGATTAAACATGTATACTTTAATTATGCTAGAGATAGTTTGTGCCATGATTAGCGAGTAGATTACTATTGTATTTGTTGTGATGTAGTTAGCATATGTAATTGTGTGATGACTTTAATTGCGTCGTGAAATAATATGACGGCCCCTATTGGACTGTCTACTTAGTATAGTGCTGGAAATGCTTTCGAGCAAGGTACAAACGCATGGAAGCCGGTAACGTCGAAGGTAGTTGTATTATGGATCGATGTTAAAATGGAAACTTTATAAACGGATTTACCTTATGATTTTAAACCTAAAACTTACATTCGCCTTTCGATTAACAAACGTGATTGTAACCTTGTAAAGAGGAGTCGTGAACCTTACTACTTGGTCAATAGTTATCTGTGTAAAACTATGGTTTTAATTGTAACGTCATGCGAGCATCATAAAATGCAATGTGATTACGTGGAATTGCCATGAGTATTGTACACTTGAAATCACAATGTACTTATCATGTAAACATCGCGAAGCAATTGAATTCACAATGGAAACATCGGTAAACGATTAAATACATTGTGGACTACCATAGCATTTTCCGACATGGTCTGGGTTTAACTTTATGCAAAAAGCCGTCAGCATTTTAATTAACATTTTAATTAGATTAGTTAGTTTAGATTAGATTAGGTAGGCTATAGGCTAAATAACCATTTACGAAAACCTAGGGATTTGTTAATTGTATTGAGAAAGACAAGTTTAAAATCCAACTTAAGTCGATACTTTTCCTTAACCTATGAAATTTAAAGTAAGGTACGCAAGAAACCTCAACACTTTCCTTTGCTTACCATGCTTAAACTTCATTAAAGGGAATTGATCAACTAAGTCCGAACATATTTGCTAAGTTAGTTGTTTGCTAAATTTATAGTCTTTATGGTATTAAGAACGGTTAGACTTGTTGTAGACTTGCTACTCTATTCCTTCGCCCACGAGCAAATGTGTTCAATAACAAGGGCCACTGACTCCCTCACAGAAGAGTGTGGAGAGTTGAGCATTATCTGTCTGATAAGAATCATGACACCGTGGTTCCTCGTGACATATTAGTTGATAACCGACTAATAGGGAATCTATCGGTTATACCATAAACTACCATGTCTAGTGAACATTCCAAATTTAGTAAACGTTTTCCCTACAAGTCATCGTCCCACATTATAAGCTAATGAACTCACAACAAATACTCCTTTTATTATCTGATTTACCATTATCTTTTATTCGCTTTATTTAGTTTACTTAATTAACTGAACCAAAAACCCCCCAACGTACTCTTTTAAAACCTTTACTAGAAAAGAAAGGTTGATTGGATCACCTCCGTTTCAATTCAGTTTCTCTTTAAGAACGACTCTAGGTCATACTTACCATCTACTAGCCTTTGGTTCAGTATTAGTAAGTCACACTTAGACCCCAGCAAATACAAATTTAAAACACCCACCGATCGGCGTTGCGAACCGCTCGCGACGCGCGCATCAAGTAGGAAAGATTCTGTAAACAACATACACTGAGCAACACGATCCAGAAACAATGGTGGGATCGCGTTCCTAAGTAGAAAATGCTCTGTAATCAGTTTGCACTTGGCAACGCGATCCGGGCGAGGGTTTGGGATCGCGTTTGAGCTTTTTACAGCTCAAGTACAAACCTGCAAATGTTCAGCTCGAACCCTAACTCCATTTTTATCATTCATGCTCATCCAACTCAATTCTAAGGTTATAAATAACTCAGATAACTTCACATATCAATATCAACATTCCAAGCATCAATTTGCTACAAAAATCAATTACTAACCTAATTTCAATAAAGCCAAATTTATGAAACTATAATCTACATACTTACGAGTTAGAGGAACAAGATGATGATTATGGAGAAGAAGCTAAGCTTATACAAGAATCACAGCTCCAAATTCAAGTATTTTGTATATGATTTCAGTTTTGATTTTGAGTTCTTGTTTATGAATTTGCAAGTGAGTAACCAAAATTAGGGAAAGTAGCAAAAAGGGAGGTCGGCCCTTCCTATAACCGACTCCATATTTGAGTATTTTAATACCCGTTTCAATTCTATTGTCTGGAACCTAAAACCATTTCAAAAGAAATATTAATTTATTTTATCATTATTACAACTATTTAAAACAAGCAATATTTCACTATCCACAATAAGTCCCGAGACTTATTTATCTAAGTTTCACAATTAAACAATAATATCAGGTAATTTCTAACACTATTTAAATAATCAAATAAAATAGAAATTACCAGGCCACTGGAGAGGATTTACATTATGCCAACTAAACATGATATGGAATGAAATTCAGATTTCAACTAATTCTACGAATCAAACGGGACCTAAATTAAAATGTATCTTGAATACAGATGCAAATTACTTGCATCCATTTATAATATTTGCATTCATATATAATATTTGTCGGGGTCATCCCCTTTGCCCGTAATATACTTGCATATGGAACTGGGAAATTAAGATGCAAGCAAAAGAAAACATAAAGATCGATTTTGATATTATGTTTGTTACTAATTACTTTGCACGTATCTTGTAGGATATAGTTGCTAGTAGTGTAGATACCATCACTGTCATGTTAACATGGGCTCTTTCACTGCTGTTAAACAATCCTAATGCTCTTCAAAAGGCTAAAGAAGAAATAGACAATATTGTTGGAAAGGAAAGACAAGTTGATGATTCAGATATTAGCAAACATGTCTATCTCCAAGCAATTGTAAAGGAGACATTAAGGTTATATCCAGCAGCACCATTAGGAGCTCCAAGACAGTTTTCAGAAGATTGCATTGTAGCTGGCTACTGTGTTCCAAAAGGCACATGGTTAATGGTCAATATATCAAGTATTTAGCGTGACCCAAATATCTGGTCAGACCCAACAGAGTTTCGACCTGAGAGGTTCCTTTGTTAGACTAGTATATATGCATGTAGATGTAAAGGGAAGAAACTTTGAGTTAATCCCATTTGGTGTTGGGAGAAGATATTGTCCTGGGATCAGTTTAGCACTTCAAATGTTGCATATCGATTTAGCTACTTTGTCACACAACTTTGACATTTCTATGCCTAATGATGAACCCGTAGATATGACCGGGAGTCCTGGATTAATAAAGTTAATGTTCATGCGACACAGAGCCTGTGTCGCAATAGCGACACAAAGGTTGTGTCGCAGGGGATGCCAAGGCCTTTCCACTGGAAATTCAAATTGTCACAGGTTTGCCGTCCGTTATTTGGTGAATATATATTGAGGATAGTATGTAAGGTACAACTAATATAAATGAGGGGTAAAAGTCAATAATAGTTATTTTCATGTTCTATTAACAGTGTGTAGTTCTGATAGAATATATTTCATTAGATTTATAAAGTATAAAGAAGCACATACTTTTTTTCATTTTTTATCTAATTTAATGTAATCATGCCTATAGTTTATGAGGCGTAATATAAGGGAAAAATAAAAATTTGTAGAAAAATAATAATTCATTATTATGTCAAAGTTGTACATGTCCCGTGAGTTTACATTCTCATATTCTTCTTGCTGATATTGCACTCTACAAATTAGTAAGTGATCAAGCATAATTTTTATACCTGAGTGCAAGATGGGTTGGGCCGATTCGTTACTCTTCGCGACTTGCGTAAGAACCCGTTGGAATGTATAGGACGAGACAAAGGGTGGTGTGAATCGGTGGCGAGGAGATGAATAGTGATCTCCTCTTGGTGATGAAGGTGTAAGTATGAGATGAGTGGTATATTTCTGAGGTCCTTGGGAAAATGAATACTATTCATACCCTTGTATTTATAATGGGGCATGATCACCTTGGTGAACAAGTTTGCCACGTGTCATCATCTCATAGCTTTGATCGTACGGTTGACTTACCATCTTGATGGGTACTATTCATCGTACGGTTGAGTCACCATCTCATGGTTTTTAATCGTACGGCTGAATCACCATCTGGTGGTATTGTTCATCGTACGGTTGACTCATCATCTTGATGGTACTGATCGTACGGTTGTGATTGATACTTCCTGCTCATGGGTCCCTCGTGGTAACGTGGACCAATGGTTTTGCTGGATGGGGGTATTTGTCGGCCACTAGGGAGACCACCACTAACGTAGGTGACTCCCGTTATAAGCTTGTCTCCTAACAGAAGATAAGTATGTTATCTTGATGGGCTTGCACCATTGGCTTGGGCTTTGTGAGTTGGGCCTCCTGTAAACTGGGCCTCATATTATGGACTTTCCTGTCAACGAGGTTTCCTGTTTAGGGGTCCTCCTGTCGATGAGGTTTCCTGTTTAATAAATCTTCTTGTAGATTTTGTCCGTTTGTAAGATGGGATTTCCTTTCAGAAAGGCCTCCTATTTAATGGGCCCCCTGTGGTTTTGGTCCACCTGTAAGATGGGC
Source organism: Pseudognaphalium luteoalbum (assembly GCA_963422505.1). NCBI lineage: Eukaryota > Viridiplantae > Streptophyta > Magnoliopsida > Asterales > Asteraceae > Pseudognaphalium > Pseudognaphalium luteoalbum. The sequence continues at coordinate 83,028,900 of OY730193.1, forward strand.
TTCCCTGTTTTATTTGCAGGGGCCATTAAGAATGGTACACGATTAAGTCCCCCTAGTTTATTTTGCTGGTGTCTATACCAGGTAACTAAACTAAAGCCTTATTTTTCAGGGGGTAAAGTCCAGGAGATGGCAAATTTGTAAGGGAGGTCAGTGTTTCAGGGAGGATGTGGCAAATTTGTAGCCGTGCATTGATGACAGATCGCGTCCCATCACTATGTTAGAGTATTAAATGTTCTGGGCGTTTGAATTGTATGGGGGTTTGTGCAAGCGTCGTCAGAGGCGTGTGAGTTTACCACGCGCCCTTCCTGGGATTATGACACGTGTACGATGCAGATCAAAGCCCACAAGCCCATGGGCCCATGGCGGTTACTTCTTTTCCCTATAAATAGGGTCTTCATGCCTTCATTGTTACTTTACATTCTGTTGCTTCATCTCCCATTCTCCTTCTCTTTCTCCGTGTGATTCCGGCATTCAGGTTACTTTTCCGGTCATTCAAATTACACTTCCGGCATTCAAGCTACATTTTCAACTACGAGGTAAGTTTTGTTTTCTTGCATTTCGTACTTTGTTGTTTCATTTTTCATCTTTCATTTTGTTTACCATGGAACCACTGCACCCCGCCACCACCTCTACTGTTTCCGGCCCTATGGCCAAGGTCACCGCTCAATTTTCCGGTGGTACAGTAGATTGTGTACAAAGTATCATAGACCAGGACCATCTTTTGGAGCTTTCTTCTTTATATCCCTGTATAGATTTATTTGAGGCTACTGCGCCTCTTCCGTCGCAACGTGCACATAAGCCTCCTCCGGGGAAGGTGACCGTACTGGTTTGCCACCAGTAACTTTTGACTTCCTCCCATGCCTTTCTTGATTTCCCTTTTAGAGTATTATGGAATAGGTTTTTCCCAATTCCATCCTTTAGGGCTGCAGAAGATCATTATGTTTGAGATATACTGTCGACTGCACAGGAAGGAGCCTACTCTCCTTATTTTTCTTCGCAGTTTACTCTGACCAACTCTCCAGAGAGTTGGTTTTCTGTTGCCAAGCGTTCAGGACGCAATACAAACTTCTGCGGGCCCAGGGCAGATGGCCTGCGTGGGTGGAAGGAGAGATTTTTCTTCGTTGATACCGGGGTACTTCCAGCCGGCAAGGAAAGTTTGTTTAGGTGGGTGAATCCCCAGGACTGGGTTCTACGGCTAGGCCCAGTGAAAAATGCCATTCAGGAGGTTAGTGATTTGAATCCTGAAGTGGATCAGGACTTCTGTCGATTGTTGAAGCAGGGCGGTGTTGTTATGAGACCGTATCCGGACTCTGTCCTTGCTTTGGCTAACATGAGCCGGAATTGGAATAGCCCCGGCAGGATCCTCATTTGTACATACCAAAATAAAGGTAGGTGGTGTTGGCAAGGTGGTTCCTGTTGTTGTTTGTTTTTAACATTAGGTGTTTTGTTTAACACTTTATCTGTTTTATTTTGATTTTCGGTGATGGATTTCAATAGTTTCTTGGCTGCTGACGATCTAACTGGTGTGGAGATTGGTCACACGTCTGTGGATAACATTCCCACCAACCCTGATGGCACCTCCCTGTCCACTCTTTCTCCAGGGTCTGAGATCCCATCTGACTTCGTTAGGGTGGATGATCTTGGAGAGACGACTGGGAAGAAGAAGAAGGTTGCTGGTGGCGGTAAGAAAAAAAAGAAAGAAAGTCGTCCAGCCAGGGAGACAACCCTGGTAGCTGGTCAGGACGCTGGTGGTTCAGAAGCTGTGAACCCGATTTCTTCGTCTCATCCTGCGCTGGCTCTTAGGGATGAGACTACCGGTAAGATGATTTTTATTTTTATGAATTTTACACTTAGTCAAATTCTTACCCCCTTGTTTCCTTTACAGACGAGGAGGGTGAGACAAATACCCTTATGAAGAGGAGGAGAATTCAATTTTCTACAGGTGAGGACTCCTCCTCCAGGCTCCAGGAGACCAGCAGCTCTAGCTTCTCCTTTCCAGATATGGATGTGGATGAAGATGAAGATGCTTCTAACTTTTTGGGAGGTGCTCGGGGTCCTATATCCCTAAGGCCCGAGTCTGATATGAGTGGTTCTCCTATTTTTGCTCCCAGGTGGGGTTTTCAGTATGACAACCCGGGGCATGACCTCCAGTCCTGCAAGGACTATGTCATGCACGCAATGCCCCCGGCCATTGAACAAAAGATGTCCTCACTGAATGCTTGCCAGAGCATCAATCGTGGCATCAAGGCTACGTTTGATTCATTCATGTGGGGCATCAATACCCTGAAGACTGCCGATCACTTTGAGAAGCTCAGCAGGAAGCTAGGGCTCGCCTTGAAGGATGACAGGGCTAAGGCGGCCCAGGAGAGGGAGGCCTTTGAGAAATTCAAGGCTGACCATGCTGCTGAGCTGGCCAAGGTCGACCAGATGGCTACTGAGGTTGAGTCCTTAAAGTCCCAACTTTCTGAGCAGGTATTATATTTTTCATGACTTAATGATTTAATTTGCTTCTTCTCTCTTTTCTTTCTTTTTTTTTATTATTAACCTGCGACTATCTTTTCAGGCTAAGACTACTGCTGAGATGGAAGCTTCCCTGCAGCAGAGCGGGCTTGAACTGAATGCTGCCATCCTGGCGAAGGATGAGGCACAGGCTGATAGGGACAGGGTTGCTGCTGAAAGGGATCAGGCTAATTTGGAGAGAGACGACGCTTTTGCAGAGAAGAAAACTTTGCAGGCCGGGCTCCCTGATCTGATCATCACCGCGATGGGCTGCCCTGGGATTTTAAATCCTTTTGGCAGGCTCGTCCAATGTGTTCGGGGTCACGGCAGGCATGAAACGGCTTCCCTGGCAGCACAATTCCTGAACCCACTTCCTGGGGCTTTGGCGAGCAGGATTGATCCAGCGATAGGGAATAAGCTAGAGGCTGCTAAGGCTACCCTGAAAGATCTATCTACCTCTCCCTTCTTGGAAAAGCTCGTAGAAGACCTGGAGATGCCTGCGGAGGCCATTTTGGCTTTAAAACCTTAGCCTGTTCCTTTATTTTTCTTTTGTAAACAATCTGTATACACTTTGTATTAATCGTGTATCTGAATATTTGTGGTGATATATATAAGTGCCTTTGTTGCATTATATTTTATCCTTTGTGTTTGATTTATTTGAGTACTTGCTTTACAATTTTCATATTACTTTGAGTACCTGCCTTTGTTGTATACTTGTTTGATGGTCATGACCTGGCAAATTCTAGTTTGCCTGTTGTGCAGGGATGATCAGCTAGCAAGCCTATTGGCGAATGCTTGTGTCATTCCTGCCTTGGTCTGATTCAACACTTTGCCAACCTATTGGTTGAGGTGAATCTCTGCCAGGGATAGGGCTAGAATTCACCTTCCACTATTGCAGGGCTGCCACTCTTGCTTGCCTTTTTAGTTGATTTTGTCAACTAAGTGTAGGGAGTGGGGCATTGTGGAGTTTTTATTGTTTAACTTCGACCCATGAAATGGTCCTGTGCATATGACATACCCTGTAAGGGGATATGTCCTTGGCACTTTGTAATATATTTGACAAAAATGTATAGCAAATTGGCACGAATAACTAAGTTTTATTGATAAAGTGATTCAACAAAAACATGCCGATCAGGAGGGGTGATCAGGCCCTCCTGGGCTTACAGATAGTTGTTCAAATGTAGCATTTTTTTAGATTTGTTGTGTGCCAAGTGCGGGGAACAGGTAGACCGTCTGGGTGGACCAGGGAATAAGCTCCGTTGCCATGTGCTTCTGCAACTTGATAGGGTGCCTCCCAGTTCTGCCCGAGCTTTCCAGTATCTTCCGTCCTGGAGGCCTCATTTTTCCTCCATACATAGTCTCCTGTTTTATGCTCCCTTCCTTGTACCTTCATGTTGTAATACTTGGCCATTTTGTGTTTGTTCCTTGCCTGCTGAACAGCTGCCATTTCCCTGACTTCTTCTGCAAAGTTGAGATTTTCTTTCAAGGACACTAGATTGGCCTCCTCATCAAACTGTAGTACCCTTTCTGTTGGAACACTTATTTCTGCAGGAGTGAACGCCTCTGTCCCATAGACCAAGCTAAAGGGAGTTACCCATGTACTACTTTCCTTTGGCATTGTGCGGTGAGCCCACAACACATTAGGCAGTTCATCGATCCACCCTGTTCTAGATTTGCCTAGCCTTGCCTTGATTCCGGCCATAATGTCTCTGTTCGTGACTTCCACTTGTCCGTTTGCCTAAGGGTGGGCGACAGAGGTGAAAATTGGCCTGATTGATAACTCACTGCACCATGATTTGAACGGATCAGAGGCGAATTACGTTCCATTGTCACTGACGATCTCACGGGGGATTCCAAACCTGCAAACAATGTTTTCCCATACAAAGTTTACCATTTTCTTTCCTGTTATCTGGGCCACCGGCTTGGCTTCTACCCATTTGGTGAAGTAGTCCACAACTACGACGATGAACTTAACCCCACCAACTCCAGGGGGAAAAGGTCCAACGATGTCAATTCCCCATTTGTAAAATGGCCAGGGGGATGTAATTGGGATGAGGTCATGCTTTGAGGTTCTTGATATTGGGACGTGAATCTGATAGGACTGGCACCTTCTTACTATGGCTAGGGTGTCTTGATGCATAGTTGGCCAGAAGTAACCCTGCCTCATTATTTTTCCTGTGATTGCTCTCGGACCAGAGTGTAAGCCACATGATCCCTCGTGTATTTCTCTGATCAACATTTCGGCCTGCTTTGGGCTGGCGCACCTAAGGTTTGGACCCAAGAATGACTTCCTGAGTAATTCTCCTTTTTCGATGGTATACATGGGTGATTTTACTCTGATTTTTCTCGCTAGGAATCTATCATCAGGGAGATTTCCGTGTAGGAGGTATTCTCTTATCGGGGTCATCCAGTTATCTTCTGTTTCTTCAATGGGGCTTACTTCATTATCCCTGTCAATTGACTTTTGTTTTAGAACTTCTACCAACACTTCTTTTGTCAGGTGAGCGAATGTCAGGGATGCCAATTTACTCAGTACATTAGCTTTTTTGTTCTGGCTTCTTGGTACTTGATCGATTTTAAAGTATTCGAACTTTTTGATCATCCCGTGAGCAATTTCCAGGTATTTTTTCATTGCAGATTCTTTTGCTTCAAAACTTCCATTTACTTGGTTGGTCACCAACTGTGAGTCAATGAACACCTGGAGGGAAACAATGTTCATTTGCTCAGCTATCTTCAGGCCTGCAATCAGAGCTTCATACTTAGCCTCATTGTTTGTAGCAGGGAAATCAAATCTCAGGGCGTATGTATGTTCTTCTCCGGCTGGGCTTGTAAGTATCAAACTAGCCCCTGAGCCCCCAGAGCTTGCTGCACCATCAGTATAGAGTTCCCAAATGTCCCTGACGGGAGTGCTGGTGGTCAAGGAGGTCTTTCCTTCACATTCCTTTGGTAACTCAGCCAGGAAGTCTGCTATGATTTGGCCCTTTATTGCATTTCTTGGACAAAATTCAATTTCGTGTTCTCCCAACTCTATTGCCCATTTAGCTAATCTTCCAGATTTTTCAGGCTTCTGCAGCACCTGCTTAATCGGTTGATCTGTAAGTACTAGTATCTGATACGCCTGGAAATATCGACGCAGGCGCCGTGCTGAGTGCACCAGGGCTAATATGAGTTTTTTGATAGGCGAATAATTCAATTCTGCTGGTTGAAGGGCCTTGCTAACGAAGTATACAGGCATTTGTATTTTGTTTCTTTCTGCAATTAGGACTGAACTTACGGCGGAATTGGATGCTGCCAAATACAGGGTGAGGGTTTCTCCTGGGATTGGTGCTGTCAGGGTTGGGAGTTTTGTCATAAACTCTTTCATTTCTTGAAAAACCTTCTCCGCCTTCTCGGTCCATTGGAAATCTTTTTTGTCTTTAAAGCCTTTTAATGTAGCAAAGAACGGCAAGGATCTCTCTGCGACCTTTGACAGGAAACGAGTCAAGGTGGCCAACTTTCCTGATAGACTTTGTACATCCTGTTTTGTTTTTGGGGACGACATAGTAGTAATCGCCTGCACTTTATCCGGGTTCGCCTGAAAACCCCAGTGGTAATTAAATGCCCTAAAAATGTGCCTTCTTCCATTCCAAAAGAGCATTTAGAAGGGTTGAGTTTCATATTAATTCCCCTGAGCATGGCAAATGTCTACGAGATGTCATCCAACATGTTGACCTCTGTCTTGCTTTTAATTACTAAATCATCTACGTATGCTTCAACATTCCTGCCGATTTGATTCCTGAATGCAGAATCGATTACACGCTGATATGTTGCTCCTGCGTTTTTGAGTCCGAACGGCATTTTATTGTAACAAAAGATTCCCTGATTCGTGTGAAAAGCTGTTTTGTCTTCATCATTTTCAGCCATTTTAATTTGGTGATAGCCTTTGTAAGCGTCTAAGAAGCATTTCAGCATGTACCCTGCAAGTGATTCAACTTTCCAGTCTATCTAAGGCAAAGGGTAGTTGTCCTTTGGGCAGGCCTTGTTTAGGTCAGAGTAATCAACGCACATTCTCCATGTGCCGTTTGGTTTTTTTACCATAACTGGGTTTGCGACCCACGTTTGGTATTTGACTTCCCTGAGTATACCAGCAGCAACCAGATCTTCTACTTCTTTCTGTAAGAAGGCACTTCTTTCAGGTGCCATTCCCCTTTTCTTCTGTCTTGACGGTGTGATGGAGGCCTTTGTGTTCAGGGAGTGCTCTGCTATGCTTCTTGGCACCCTTGTCATGTCTGCTGGTTTAAAAGTGAATACATCTTGATTTTCAATTAGTAGTGCCTTTAACTGCTGTTTTATCCGGGAGGGTAACTTTTGGCCAATACTGACCGTTTGATCAGGGAAATCTTGATTTATTATGATTTCTTCCTGTGATTTGCCCGCCTGATGTGAGCTCCCTGATTCTGGTGTTTTGTTTACTTGAGAGCACTCAATTTGCAAAAGTTTATCCGCATGCACCGTCGCAATGCCTTCTGGTGTTGGAAATCGTACCATACCATGGATTGTTGAGGTTACAGCCCCGAATTGTAGCATAGTTGTTCTTCCAAGTATGGCATTATACTTAGATGGTGAGTGAATGATTATAAAATCGAGCATAGCTGTTCTGTAACGTGGATATGCCCCCAGCGTAACTTCAAGCTTGATCTTTCCTAGTGGCCAATTTGTTTCTCCTGAGAAGCCGACTAGCGGTTGCAGGAACTCCTCTCTTCAAATTTTAACATGCTCCAGAAGCTGTTCAAAGCAGTGCTCATACATAATCTTCGTGTAACTACCATTATCCATGTATACCCTGTTAACCTAGAAATTTGCTATTCTAGCCGTTATTACCAGTGGTTCAGCAGATGGATCTACTCTGTGGATAGCAGGGAAGCTTATCTCCTTCAGTTCCCACATCTCGACTTGCTCTGTCTTTCTTTTTTGTCTTGGAGCCAGGGGACTAATCATAAGTATGACTGTGTCAAGCGTAGGTAGCTCGGCTGTAGCTTTACCTTTCTTGGCCTCGCCCTGGTGGAAATCCCTAGCCCCCTGTGCCAAATGCTCCAGCTTGCCATCTTTAATCGCTTTATAAATTTGAGCCTTTAGCTCCCTGCATTCATTTGTATCATGCCCTCTTTCTTTGTGAAATTTGCAGTATTTGCCATTATCCTTTGCTTTGGAAGCTATGGGATGCGGCTTCTTAAATCCCTTAGCAACGGGTTCAGTGACTAGTATCTCGTGTGAGGTTTTTGACAGGGCTGCTACGACCCTGTCCTTCTCTAAATTTTTGTTATATGGCTGAAATTTGTTTACTTTGCCATATCTTCCTCCCTGCTGTCCTTTGTTATGCCCCTGGGACAGCTGATGTTTGTGATCACCCCTTGAATTATTGACAGCATGTCTGTTTCTTCGGTTTAACTGGCGTTTCTCCATTGCCCTGATGTAGTCCCTGGTTTGAGACACCTGTGCTGCAAAAGTTGGTGGTGTCTCACCGATGAATTTATCTACCAGTGCCTGAAATCGACTATCATCCAGGCAAGATATGAATCCGGACACTTGCTGGCTCTCTGGTAATCCTGGAATTTTTAGGCATTCATCCGTGTACCTGTCAATAAAATCACCCAGGGACTCGTGGGGATGTTGTTTTATCATGTGGGCTTCCACGTGTGATCTCACTTGTTTTTTCTTCTGGTGGAAGTGACTTACAAACTTTCTCCTGATATCATTGAAACAGGTAATGCTTCTTTCTGGTAAATCTCAAAACCAAGATTTAGCATACGATCTAAGCACTGAGGGAAACATTTGGCAGGCAACAGCGTCTTCCCAGTGTTGTGTTTTAATGGCATGATGGAATGATTGGATGAAATCTTCAGGATTTGTTGTCCCATCATAAGTTCCCAGAGTGGCAGGGAGTGAAATTCTCCGCGGAAGTGGCACACTAGCTATTGCCGGGTGGAATTGAGTATTTGAGTCAGGGATCACGTTCTGCAGCTGAGGCGTTCTTCCCTGCATGACTGCCAGGAGGTTTGCCAGCATTGGTGGTAGTGGTGGGGGAGGTGGTAATACTACCGGGGGTTGCATTAACTGTGCAAGGAGTTGTCCCAGGGCGTTTGCAGTCTCCTGCGCAGGTGTCTGAGACTGTTGTGACCCCTGTGTAGGTTGCTGTGACTGCAGAAACGGTGTCTGTTGAAACGGCGTCTGCTGAAAAGCTGTCTGTTGGAATGGTGCCTGTTGGAATGGTGCCTGCTGGAATGGTGCCTGCTGGAATGGTGCCTGCTGGAATGGTGCCTGCTGGAATGGTACCTGCTGGAAAGGAATTTGTTGATATATTAGGAATTGTTGTGATTGTTGTTGACTTTGTGCAAAAGGTTGCTGGAAATTTTGTGCAGGCATTTGTTGGTATGTCTGTTGAACATTTTGTTGGGGAAACTGTTGAAACGCCTGCACGAGTGGCTGTTGAAACAACTGTTGTTGATCAACACTTGATTGCGCTTGCCAGAAGGGTTGTGATCCCATTCCAAGAAAGGGAGGTTGTCCGGTTGTTGGTGTTGGTCCTTGATGTTGTGACGTTTGTCCTGCAGGTGTGGAACAATCCAGCTGACGATGTGCCTGTTCTAGCATCTGTCTGTGATTCCACGCAGCCATTTCTCCAGAAGTATCCATTGGCACTTGTGTGTTCTGGACCGAGAAATGCATCATGTTTTCGCCGGCCATGGATGAGAGGCCTGTGTTTGACGCCATGGTGTGTGTCGCTGAGTGCGCGCAAATGAAAACTGTTAGAATATTTTAAATAGCTCAACAAGAGAGTTAGGGTTTTAGCAAATGGATGGCGCTATTTGATCAAGCATAATTTTTATACCTGAGTGCAAGATGGGTTGGGCCGATTCGTTACTCTCCGCGACTTGCGTAAGAACCCGTTGGAATGTATATGACGAGACAAAGGGTGGTGTGAATCGGTGGCGAGGAGATGAATAGTGATCTCCTCTTGGTGATGAAGGTGTAAGTATGAGATGAGTGGTATATTTCTGAGGTCCTTGGGAAAATGAATACTATTCATACCCTTGTATTTATAATGGGGCATGATCACCTTGGTGAACAAGTTTGCCACGTGTCATCATCTCATAGCTTTGATCGTACTGTTGACTTACCATCTTGATGGGTACTATTCATCGTACGGTTGAGTCACCATCTCATGGTTTTTAATCGTACGGCTGAATCACCATCTGGTGGTATTGTTCATCGTACGGTTGACTCATCATCTTGATGGTACTGATCGTACGGTTGTGATTGATACTTCCTGCTCATGGGTCCCTCGTGGTGACGTGGACCAATGGTTTGGCTGGATGGGGGTATTTGTCAGCCACTAGGGAGACCACCACTAACGTAGGTGACTCCCGTTATAAGTTTGTCTCCTAACAGAAGACAAGGACGTTATCTTGATGGGCTTGCACCATTGGCTTGGGCTTTGTGAGTTGGGCCTCCTGTAAGCTGGACCTCATATTATGGACTTCCTGTCAACGAGGTTTCCTGTTTAGGGTCCTCCTGTCGACGAGGTTTCCTGTTTAATAAATGTTCTTGTAGATTTTGTCCGTCTGTAAGATGGGATTTCCTGTCAGAAAGGCCTCCTGTTTAATGGGTCCCCTGTGGTTTTGGTCCGCCTGTAAGAGGGGCTTCCCTATTTCATTTGCAGGGGGCATTTAGAATGGTACACGATTAGTAAGCTTATTCGAACAGTATCATGGATCAAAGTGACTGTATCAGATATCAGCAACATTCCGAGATTATTAGTTTAATCGCTCTCGGTGCATCCTGATAACACCACAAGAAGTATAAGACTTGGAAAATACAGTCTTTCTCAAATAAAAATTAAATTAAATTAAAATAACATTGAAAAAAAACATTTTTTTAAGGTTAGAATGTCTGCAGTGTGCAGTGTGCACTGTGCAGAACTTGACTGGCTCAAAATTACTACTATAAAATACAGTTTTCATTTAATTTTATTTCTCTAAGTTTTTTTTTAAAAAAAAAAAAAAAAACTCAAATTCTGACACACTTGTGCGAGAGAGACTCGTCATTCTTGTATGGAACATTCATGTGGAGGAGTTTATTTTATTTTCATCTTTTAAAGGGAGAAAATTTGTAGTTTTGTACGGTTGATATGGGGCCTGTTTGGCAAGGATATTGTCCTGGGATCGGTTTAGCGCTTCAAACGTTGCATATCGTTTTAGCTACTTTGCTAGAGAATTTTGACATTTCTATGCCAATGATGAACCAGTAGATATGAAGGGAGTGCTGGAGTAATTAATATTATCAGTTTCTGAGACATATCAACTCTTATACAGTTATACTTATCATTTTGTAAAGAACTATAAAGTGATACAAAATTTTGGGCCAGAATAGGTAATCGAAAAGAAGATTGGTTAGGTATCCAAGAGAACAATTAGAATCACATCATCAAAAACAAAACACTAATAACCGATGTAACAACATCATGAATTGAAACTAACCAAATTTTTGTAAAACTATAAGCCGATATCACTCCATATAAAGCGACAAAACACCTCAACTCTTTACTCTTGTAATGTAACTTCACCGGAGTTATAGACAGAATTGTCTGTACACAATTACACCAACAAACGCCAATCTCTCCCACCCAAATCAAATGTAATCTTTAACACTACTATGCACTCTTATATCTGTTTTCATGTATATTTCATTTTCTCAAATCTGTCTTCAATACATCTCTCTATGCCAGAAACATACTACAAAACCTTCAAGGTTTATGTTGGGCATAAATTGATGAGCGAACAGAATGGTGAGGAGGGACGGGTTTTCCATTTACATGCACTTGCTCCAGAAAATCCACACGTACCGCTCTAAATTGATAGCGCTGCAAAGTTAAAATCTAACGTCAGGCCAACTATTGGATTTGCTTATTAAACTAGGAAATTGAAAATAAACAATTCTAATGAATTAATCTAGACTACATATATCATGGACAGTTCAATTAACAGTCAAACAGGTCATCCTGTCAATTTGTTGATCCAAAACTGAACCGAGCAGTCCCAAAACCAAACTAAACTTAACACCTTTTCTTCAGCCCGGTTATACTCCCATAATACATTTTTCATGCAATGACAAATGAGTGAGAAATATGTTCATATTTATCAAAAGGACAAACCTTTTCACTCCATGAAAAATCATTGTTACGAAAATATGGATCCAACAGCGTGACCTGGTCACCTTCTTTAATCTGCACAGAAGAGGAAGAGAAATCAAGAAAAACTAAAAAAATATAAAAACAAAAAATGCTAAACCGAATTACCAAAACACAATTTTCAGAAAGAGAAAAAAAAAACCCGCAACTTTTTTGTTTGTATGAACAGAAATTTTCCTAAACTTGCATAACTTTCGGCTTAAAGCCGTATCTACAAGATTTGTAGGAGACTTACGGCAGTGTTGTTTATCCCGTATACTGTGAGGACAAAACATATTTGGTTCGAATCACACAACACATAATACCTACAGGATACAAGGAGACCGTCAACTAGGTGAGGCAATTTTATCCAATTATGTGAAAAATAAAAAACTGGTAAAGAAAGGGTAAAAAAGCTTCAGATCAGAATTACTTACAGGGGAGTGGCATTATCATGTTTAACAAAGTAAAGTACTTTTCCCACGACTGCAATTGTCTTGTTTAGACCATCCAACAGATTATCAATGGTGGCTCTCTTGTAAGATGGGTTCACTTCAAATGAGGAAATAATACATTAAGGTTTTAAACTAAGTCAGAAAGATGGTGGCTGTGAAAGATGATAAAGTTAGATAGTTTACACTTGACTTCAGCAAGAGATGACGTCAAGGAAGCAAGTCGTTTAGCTTTAATTTGTCCCTGCATCATAATCAGTTGATATCAAATACCAGAGCTTTGTGGTTGAATTTATGATAAAACTATCCTATTTTTTTTATCATCTTTTCAAGGAAAAGGTTCGTAAAAAAAAGAATGGGACTGATTTCTTTAAAACAATGGAAATGATCATAATTTCATTTTATAATGTGCATATCATTCATATATTGATTCGGAATAAAAAAAAAACAAAAAAAACAAACAAACAAAGGTGAATCATATAGCCAAATAAGAATTTTAACTATGTAACTCTATAATGTTTTTAACAACTTATCACTGTTTTGTAAATGTATAGATACTGAAAAACGCCAACATTACAAACTTTTAAATCCATCTTAATTACAAATAGAACAAATAAGAAATTCATGTTCTGCACATATGAATTTAGCTCATGTACTTTCTATAAGGACTGTGTACTTCCTGTAAGGACTGATGATAATAAATCGTAAAGATTTTGAAGTTATGTAAGGGAACTAATATTGTTCTAGTACATTTTTTCACATGACGTAATTTTTCAGAAGCATGGCATTAGTTCATTTAAAGATTATATAAATTCTATTATCATTTTACTGAGTATACAGTTACATATAAAACTCACCTTCAACAAACTGTCTAGCTTATCAAAAAGATTAATCATCTTTTGAACTTCCTCGGCAGCATTAAGGCAAGGATCTTTTGATGCGGCTGCTTCAAATCCACTGAGGGCCCTCTCATAGTTCTCTAGATATGTATTTACCTTCACAATTAAGAAAAATAAAAATTAATGAATATATAATGATAAAAAAATCTGTTAGCCGGAAAACAGATAACAGAAGATAGAAGCATAACACATAATAAAGAACATAAACTTACAGTAGCACAGTTAAAATATAGGTCTGGGTTCGACTTCATACTCTCATCTTTTTCCTGTTAATCATAAAAAAGTAAGTAAATAGATCAAATTCAACTTGTTTTGGAACACTGGTGCGTGCATCAAGAGCGAAAAAATTAGTTTAGAAGTAGCTTTCCAACATACAGCATTTTGGTATGCTTTCAGAGATTGGTGTAATTTGCTGTGATCCCATGCCCCCGTCACAAAGAAACATGTAAGACAAGCATTCCCGAGGTTGTCTGTCAGTACCATACAAAGGTCAAAATCGTCAATGCAGTTACCTTGTTATGTCCCATTTAAATAAATAGTTAATGAACAAACGGGTGATTAAGATTGGGAATATAATACACAACAAATCTTACACCAGGAATTTCCATCCTTTACATCTAAAGCAATAGCTTCCTTTGCATGTTTAATACTGTCGCCAACAATTTCCTCCTGATTATCCGCGCCTAATAATGGATAAGAAAGGTAAAGAAACGGCTCAATGAACAAACAAAAGCAAAACAAAAATTCAAATGGCACTGAACCGGATTGCATATATAAATAACATAAAAGAAGCAATGTTTCTTACCTTGACCCATTCGTCTTTCAAGCATCGACAGTTGGCTTAGTATCCTTTTGTTTGGACCCTATATAATTTCATTATAGATATAATGTTGGAAGGCTACCAAACAAACACTAGTAGTACCGATTTATAAGAATAAAAAACTGAAAATAACTCTGACAAACAACCTTGCTTAACGCAAGGGTAAAGCAGTTCTTTGTTGCAGCTAAATCTCCCTTTTTCCAAAAACAATTTCCTAAACATAACCAAGCGTCTGCTAGAGATGGATTCAACTTAACCTGTGAATGCAAGCACATGATTTCATACAAAGAAGTCCTTTCCATACAATATATTCACGAACCAAATAATATTTTGACATACAGCTTTCGAAAGATGATCTTCTGCTTGTTTCGAATATTCAGTGAACACATCCAATATCTTCCCTTTCAAATATTCGTACATCGCACGTTGTGTAGGCAATTTCCGTTGTTCTGCACATTATTATAATCACAGTATGTGTATATATTATTCACCACAAAAGTTTATTCAATCCATTCACACGACAATCGCCCCTAAACAAGTAAATGATTACAAAATTTGATGGACCAAGGAAATCACAGACCATTAGAATAGCATAGCATCATCATTAGTGACAAAAATCACAAATTAACAAGTACCTGACGTAACCCTAGTCTAATCAATTAGCACACACAAAACACGTACATAGATAAACATAAACAGATAGATAGAGAATGGTTTGAAGATGATAAAGGTTAGGGATGGAAATGGTACCAGGAGGGATGGAATCGAGAAGATTGAGAGCGATTTGAGATTGTGATTGCAATTTTGATAACTTTTGATTTAGGTCTGATGTAAAATAAGTGTCACGAATGTTGTAGAGATCATCAGTAGCTTCTGTTGCTTTTTTCATCATTAATTGTGAATTTGCTGATGATGATTCGGTCACTGGATTTCGAATGCTCATTGCGCCTGCGATTTGAATTCGGATGTGTTTCTCAGTGGCAGTGTAACTTCAGTCCAAAGTCTACCGGGGGTTTCGTTTCGGCAAACTTATTTTTTCGATTTATTGTTTATTCGAGTTTGACTTGGATGCTCGTTTAAGTTGGGAGGGATAAATTTGTAGTTTTGTACTAATTGGAAATGTTTTAAGAACCCATTTTTTAATCGGGCCGGACAAACGTTAATTTCTGGTTGAGCCATCCGTTTCGTCACAAAAGCTAGGGGGTGAGCAATGATAACCGAAAACCGACCCAAAATCAAAATAATCGACTTAACCGATCCATTTTTAACCGACCCACTATATTTTGATGGTTCGGTTTTAGAAATTTTAATAACCGAAAATTTTGGGTCGGTTTCGATTTCTACACATAACCGAGCCGATCTTAACTGACCCACTCATGTAATGATATCTACGTTCTAAACTTCAAATGTACGTAAATATAATATATTCTTTATATTTTGTGTCTTGAGAAATGTGAGAAATACGGAGTACTTGTCTAGATAAGCTAGCTAGTAGCTAGGTGTTTCACGTGGGTGCAGAAACTTCAAGCCACACATATTATGTACGGAGTATTATTTAGTTTCAAAAGAATTAATAAAATATATAGTTATATAGACTTTTAGTCTCTCTCATTGATACTTTATTACTTGACACAAGTACCCTTCTTCTTCAATTTTCTTTACTAAAACCCTAATCTTTAAGGTTATAGATAGAACACAGATACGAAGTTTATATATCATAACCCTTATGTCCTCTGTATCACATTTAGGTTAACTTGCTGTCATAATTCCTCCCCCTCATCTAACCTGGCACCCCCAAAAAAAATGTCGATGAACTTTTTGGTCGGGCAAGCGAATTCAAGTGTTTCTACAACAGTTTATAGTGTTTGTTGCCACCAATTTTATGTCAATGTTTCGATTGGTAACAACACAGCAAAGAAGAAGCAGCTCCGAGGTTGAATTTCATAGTTGATGTTAAAAAAACATCATCTTCTTTTACTTATCGGTGATGACTATGATTTGAGTTTGTGATTTTGATTTGGTTTTGTGTTGTGTTTATCAACTAGGTTTTAACCGATAACCAATCCATGCCTTAACCGATAACCATCGGTTTCATTTTCCAGTTAACCGACAATGGTGGTTCGGTTTCGGTTTTGGGTCATAACCGACCCAAACCGACCCGTGCACACCCATAACAAAAGCTATCAAATACATGTATTATACAAAATTTTCCCTAATTTCCAGAAAAGAAAGCTATAATTAATTAAAGAAAATGATCAAAGGAGCAGCTCCTTTTAAAGGAGCAGCTCCTTTTAAAGGAGCATGAAAGACAGTGTAACAACCAATAAGAAAATGACAACTGGCATATGGTCCCCATATTCACAAATATGTGGTCCCCTCACTGCAGATTGCAGGGACTAGTCTTGCACTTTTCTCAAACTTTTGGAGTTGCCCGCAAATCACTTCAAACTATCACCATTAGTAACCAAATCCGATTATAACTCTCAAAATCTTCTAAAATCTTCCGGCAATTTCTTCTTTCTGGAGCTCCGATCCGGCAAAGGCTTGGCTCGTGAGGTTGACGGTTCGGTTTCGGTTTTGGGTCATAAGCGACCCAAACCGACCCGTGCACACCCCTAACAAAAGCTATCAAATACATGTATTATACAAAATTTTCCCTAATTTCCAGAAAAGAAAGCTATAATTAATTAAAGAAAAAGGATCAAAGGAGCAGCTCCTTTTAAAGGAGCATGAAAGGCAGTGTAACAACCAATAAGAAAATGACAACTGGCATATGGTCCCCACATTCACAAATCTGTGGTCCCCTCACTGCAGATTGCAGGGACTAGTCTTGCACTTTTCTCAAACTTTTGGAGCTGCCCGCAAATCACTTCAAACTATCACCATTTTATCTCTAATCTGTGAAGAAGGTAACCAAATCTGATTATAACTTTCAAAATCTTCTAAAATCTTCCGGCAATTTCTTCTTTCCGGAGCTCCGATCCGGCAAAGGCTTGGCTCGTGAGGATGATGATGACGGTGACGTTTATTCTTCTTTCATTTACTATTTTATCTTTCAAACCCTAGTTTTTCCAATCATTGCTATTTATACATGATTTACGGATTATATAGTAGACCTAGTGGTTTAATCGTTACTTCTATGCAACAATTTGCTGTTAATTATCTATGTTTGTATTAATTTAATCTCTAATTAAGATATGAAGTTTCTAGACAACCTAGGATTTATATCATGTTAATTATCTATGTTATATCTGTTCAACTATGATTTTTTTTCAAATCGAAGTTTCAGATCTGATTTAGCTGTATGAATTTTTTCTTTATCGAACTGAAATTTCATATCTGATTCTGTAAATATTCACATGGTAAAATGAAGTTTCAGATCTGATCTGTTCAACTATTATATATGAGTGTATATGCGTGTTTTTTATTTGTGTGTATCTATAGGCATATATATGTATATACCTTTTAGTTCATATATGTGTTTTCGCTTGTTTTGTTAGTATGTGTGTATATATGTATATACGGTGATTGTATGAATTTGAATATTTAATACTTTCGTTTGATCCATAAGTATAGATACATTCACATCTTTGTATGTAGTTTGCTGTAATTTAAATTTTTTCTCAGATCTGATTTGATTATAAGATGTGGTAAAATTGTGTTAAAATGCAGTATGAGTTGTATAAAATGCAGTAATTGAATTTTTTTAGGTTTTTATGAGGTGAATGTATTAAATGAGTATAAGTAATTGGATATTTAAAATTCACTACATTTTACTGCATCCTACTGCGTTTTATTGCTTTTACTGCATTTAATGATTTTACTAAATCTATTGCATTTTACCATATTTTACTGCATTTACTACATTTTACTGAATCTACTGCATTTTAATGCATTTTACTGAGTTTACTGCATTTTACGACATTTTTACTGAATTTACTACACTTTAACACATTTTAATGCATTTTATGGTTTTTTACAAAAAAATAAATAAATGCATTTTATAGCTATATAAATTGACTGCATTTTAAAAGTACTGCACTTTATCATTCATTTTTTGTGTTTACTAGAATGCAGTGAATGCTGTTTGTATCTATAAATTATGAGGTGAATATCTTTGGAACTTAAATGCACTGGAATATTCAGTACTTTTGCATGATTCATAACTGTACACACATTCATATAATTTTATTTTGTTGAAATTGAAGATTTTTCCCAGATTCAATTTTATTGTAAGATGTGGTATAAAAGTGTTAAAATGCAGTAACATATGTTAATATGCAGTAGGTTTTTGGTATGTATAATGTAGTGAATGATCAAATGGTTATTTTTTTCCTTTTAAATTGCAGTGCAATGGGCTTTTACATCATTCATTCAATTTGAAATATAGTTGACAGTTTTAATATAGTTTTATTTAAAAAAACGGAATGTTAACAACAGATGTATGTTTGTGTTTATTATTTTTACAGCTGCATACATGTTGATATAAAACTCAGTTTCTTATTTCTAATGTAATATGTCACATTAAACCTGGCATGGAACACCACAGGTATCTTCAACAACTCAATGACTACAACACTAAGTACACAATTTCTATTTTGAAAACTGGCCTTGCGTTATAAAAGCGAGCATCCATTATGTACCCACGATCATTGTATTATGATGTACAAGATGATTTGGTAGATAGCTACAAAGAGTGTCATGGTGTTTGAGAAGAAAAGTTGAAAAATACAGTAATCAATAAAATTAAAGACTATGAAACTAGCAGAATATATAAGGTATGTGTTTTATTTAACGGCATTTTATATAGTATTAGCAACATTTTATGAAGTGCTTATACTTTACTTCATTTTATACATTGTTTATACTTTACTGCATTTTATCTAGTTTTTATTATATTTTATTTATATAATTGTCGCTTTTACTAATTTTATTTATACAACAAATCGTTTTGAAGGTTGTCTACAACCCAACAGAGATTATTGTTGAATGTACGTGCAAGAAGTATGTACAATTCAGACACTGCAATTTAGCTGGGAGTCACTGCATTTAGAAAAGAATCGTTTGCATTTAAGTTCCATTGCATCTTACTTGAAAGTTACTGCATTTTATTGTTACAATATAGATTTGTGTTTTATTTCTTTTTATTAGATATTGAGATGGTGCATTTGGTTTATTGAAATAACCTATGATTTTATTTCATACACTAGAAAGTTGCAAATTTATTATAACTGCAATTTTGCATAATTAAACTACAAATATACAGTAATTTTAGAACAAGGAAAATAGAACACTTACAAAAACAACCATGAATTACTAATCAAGTTCTTTGAACAATCAATATAAACAACAAAGTCAAACTACTACAAATAACCAAGTATCAGTACCAAAACATACTAAAATATTTCGTTTTCCATAAAACATTTGTCCATTTTTATTATTTTGCTGGATTCTGGATTTCAGTCATTGCATTTTAGAATTTTACATAAGAGTATTATGTTTCTGTTTTAGGTTTTTTTTATATATACTGAGATGTTTAACTTTTAATAAATTGCGTTTGTGTTAGTGTGTTAAATATTTTTTTATTTAATGTTTTTTTGTTATGTTCAATTAAATGATGTAAGTTATAATGATTTCATTTAACTAAGTTTTTCACAAACTTTGTACATCTGCATCACAAGTAAGAGATGAATATCGACTATTTTTTGATATATAGTTTTTATTTTTATACTAGAATAAAGTGTTTTTATGTGTTTTTTTATATAAAATACAGTAATATGAGGTGATTATCATTTTTTATGTAGTTATATACATATAACTAAAATTAAAATCAAGGGTTAACTTTAAATCAACATATATTATCACAAAATACTACTATATTAAGTCTGTGAATATTCCAGGAAAGTACCACACATACAAATATTCAAGTAAAATTATTAGACTGGAAAGTAAATTAAATGAAGTTTGCGAAGAGAACGGGCAGTTTAGGATACATGAAAGAACAATTCTTGTTTCAAGTGTCTACCATTAACATTGGACGTGAAGGGATTTAATCTTTTAAAATGCAGTAAACATATATAAGTAACTTTTTGATTTCAGGCATAAGAAAAGCTTTACAACTACTTAGAATACTAAAAAATATAAAATGCAATAATAATATAAAAGATGCAGTAAACAAGTTGTTGTAAAATGCAGTACAAGAAATATAAAATGCAGTAGATTTTTTTCAGACCTACTTTTCAAATATACTTTTTAGATCTAAATCTGGATCTAGTTAGAATGCAGTAACTTAAGATTGAGTAACATTACAAAATGCAGGAACCATGAAGAAAGACCATAACACACAAACATGCATTAAATCCATTTCACAAATTCAACACTGATCTAGCAATTCACAAATATTGTTTATACTTGCCAATATTCTTAAATGAATCGCCAAGTCTCTGGATTGAACATTTTACTAAACACAACTCTTTTTGTAGTTTTCCTTCTTTTGGTATGCACTCCATTCTTCTCAACTTCAACCTTCACGCTTTTCATTTTGGTTGTCTTCTTATAAGCACTTTCTTTGACTAATTCATCTATTATGAACTACAAACATGATGCCATACAAGAAATTTCAGGAAAGTGCAGGAAGCAAGTAATTGTAATTATTTCACTTCAAGTATAAAATAAAGCTTCAGAAACATGTTAAAATGTTTCTTTAGATCTAATAAAACCAAATAAAATACTTCAAAATCATACAAAATACAGTTAGATAATAGTATTAATATTTTCATTTCAAGTACACACAATCAAGTTGCATATACACATAAAATTTAGTAAAACCCACTAAATGCAGTAAACTACATATAAAATGCAAATAGTAGTAATTGTCTTTATTTTAATCATAAAATCAAGCTTCAGAGAACACATAAAAAATGTGCTAAGACATATAAAATGCGGTGATTATTATACAAGATGCAGTGAAATGGTTGATAGGAATTTTTCAATTTCAAGTATAATCTAAAGGTGCATAAACACATAAAAATTACTAAACATTGTAAACTGCAGTAAACAAAATATGTAGTAGTAATTACTTTTTTTCTAGTGTAAAAGGAATCCTCAAAGATAACATAAAAAAGTTCAAGACTTATAAAAAGCAGTGAAGTAATTAATGCTAGCAATTTTTGATTTTGAAGTATAAACTCAAGGAGTCATAATATACTACAATAACTCATAAAATACAGTAAGTAATATAGAAAATGATGTAAATTGCATGATTGTATTTTTTTATTTCCTTTAAACTCACAGTCTTTATATGTATCAGATCTAACAATATGTGAATATTTATAATTATCAAACAACAGTTTACAAGCTTCATAATCACAGAAGCTTCATAATCACAGTAAGTAAAAAAAATCTCCAAAAAGAAGAAATAACTTACAGAGCAATACATACACTCATTATATATATATATATATATATATATATATATAAGACGAAATGTGAATCTTACTGGTGTAGTTGACGATTGTGGTAAAAATGGTGGAAAAATGAAGAAGAAATCAGGAAGAAGAATAAGGAGGGGGAGAGAAAGAAATGAAAATGCCACGAAATGTGCTCCACTTGATTCACACAAACAGTGTGTGTGAATGTAAATGATGAATATATATTTATATTTCTATAAATCCGGCGACGATTGAAGCTGTATGAGTTCCGTGACCATTGTTGCACCCGCAACCGGTCGTTGGGATTTCTGATAGTGATGCGGGCGCAGCAGTGGGTTTTAAATTTGTAAGGCTGGGGCCTAGGGTTACTATTATTGCTATTCTACGGGCTAGCAAAGGATAAGTATGACCTAGAGTCGTTCTTCAAAGCGTGACGAATTGAAACTATGAGGGTTTAGGAACTTTTATGAATTTAGCTGGGGCTTAGAAAGATGGTTTTGGTTTTGGTGTTTTCTAAATTAAAAGTAAATTTAAAGTGGAGGTTACTTCGGGTGTTCAACAATTAAAGCGATTGTCTACTATGAAGTGGTTCTGGTGAAGTCAAATAGGAGGAGTTCTAATGAGGACAAGTTTGTAGGTTAATGTGAGCTATTCTACAGTCCTTCTATCGGGCTAACGCGGAGGTGTCCACAATCAGGAAAATAGAATGTCACATGGGTTGCAGAGTATATTGAAACATACACCGAAAGTTCTCTCAAATGCATGTCCATATTATCCAACGGTTAATCTCGAATCCTATTCCCCAATCTCGGTCATCAGAGACATCCGAATCATGGCACAGTTTGTTGAATAAACAATCTTGTAAACGGGTTTTACCCTCGCCGGAATAGGTTGGAATAACGGGTCTAGACGGCCGGATAATATGTCATCACTTATTCATACAAATTATCAACATTACTCGAGTATGCAAGAAAACAGGGATGATTTGTGCTAAAAATAGAAACTTAAGTAACACGTTTGTTAATCGGTTCATAACATGACTACCTTCGGTCGTTCTCGACTTCCATACGTTTGTACTCGGCCATAAGCGTTTCCAGAACTATATCGAAGAACAGTCGAATAGGGGCCGTCACATTAATCCACGATAATTAAGGCTAAATATAATTGACTATCATGACAATCCTAAGGCAGCAATCAAACAAGAACATGCAATAAGATAATCAGAGCAATAGTTCAATTTAAGCATACAAAAGTGTCATCTAAGTCGAGGATATTCCGGAAGTTGTCCCAAAAATATCATCTATCCGAATTAAATCTTAATCTACCTCTATTCCCATATTCCGTGTCTCTTAGATCCTAGTATGGTCCGGAGAACACCGGCTATGCCGAGTTCAATGATTCAATCTAACATAGTATAACTAAGTGACCTGTACCCTATGAGTTAGCTACGTTCATTTTTGGATAAGGTTTTAGTCACAACATGAGTTGGGCAGATAAATGGTAAAGATTCAATTCCTATATCTATTCACAATACAAAGCATCCGCAATCTCATAACATACAATACAATCACATATTTGAACTTTCCCTAGATGACTATCATAGCAGACAATTGAGTTATTTAGTTAATCATGGTAATTCTAGCATGCATATTCAAATTTATTAAAGAAAGAACAAACATATTAAATATGGAGGATAGATTAACACCTGAAAAAAAGTACAATAACTCGTAGCTAAAATATGCATCCCGGAGTGCCTCCGTACAAATCTTCCTTTATTAGTTAATTAGCTAGCCTAATTAACTAGGAAGAATTACAAAGAAAAAGAAATAAAATATGGAAAGTGTATTACAAGAATGTGTGAGTGTGTGAATGTTAATTGTGTCTTTAATTGAGGCTTGGGGGCTGCTATTTATAGGCCAAATATGGCTCACATTAGCATCCTGAGGCTCACATTAGAAAAAGGTGTGAAAGGTGGTGCACCGGGTACGAAAAAGTAGCGAAAGGTGGTGCATCGGGTACGAAAAAGTAGCGAAAGGTGGTACACCAGGTACGCGAAAGGACGAAAAAGAGGAAAAAGGATGGGGGGTGGCCGGCGCCGCCCACCACACAGCCGGCGGCGGCTGGTGGTTGGCCGGCGGCGGCTGGCAGCCACCCGTCCCGCTGCGCCGTCTTTCGCTGCGTTGCTTGATTCACGCGTATCTTTTTCGTTATGCGTCCATTTGCGTTAATTCTTTTTGCGTTGGCTTCGTAATTCAAAAACGAAGACTTTGATGAAAAGTAATCCCAAAAATATGTCTCCTATCTCTAGATATTGCGTACGGATCATTTGAATCTTCTGGCGGGCGTAGAATATTCATTCTTCATCCATTTTTGTTGATTCTTCTTCTGTTGGATTCGTATTTTGAAAACGAACATCTTGGAGCAGGTGGATGTTGGTGATGGGCACTTTTGTCTTGAAATCTCATTTTGATACCTTGAATCTTCAAACGTGTGTGAAATCTTCATTTTTCGTCCGTTTTGCTTGATTTTTGTCGTGCAACCTTGTTTTGACCATATTGGCATAATATCATTGATTTGTGCTATATTTGAGTTCAAATGTCAAGAATCGTTTCAGAATGGAAGAGATATCGGTAGTAAAAATATGACTTTTTACGCGATATCAAGTATCCCACACTTAGAACTTTGCTTGTCCTCAAGCAAAATCTTTAGTGAAACTGTTTGAAAAAAAAAAAATCTGGAAAGGGGCTTTGCATCCTGGAGAACTTTGGTTCTTGCAGGCTAAGTAAAGAAAAGATAAAAGGCGGGGTTTTAACCTTTGATGTATTTCCAACCTGGTTCTAGCAAGCTTTCTTCTCATGATGCGAGATATATGTGATTGGGATCCTTACAGGTGGTCACTCAGTTTGCTCGGGTGTATCGAGGATCATAGGCTTGATCGAGGATCAGATCTACAGTACTTAAATGAGGACGGTGCAAAGTTTATCTCTAGACATTACCGGTTGGAAGCGGTATAAATGGACGAAGAGTTTTACTGGGGTTTCTGATATAAGAGTTGTTTGTGATGACTTATCTTTCACGTTCAATAACGCTTCTTCTTGGATTTTTCTCTCTATGAGCCTTCTTTTGAGCTTTCTTTCAAGTTTTCTTTTGATAAACCTTTCCCTTTGCTTTAAATGATTCTTAGGTTTTTAGGTTTCTTCTGACAGCTTTGCTGAATTTCTTTTTCCTTGAAGCTCCTTTTACGGATGATATTCATCCTTTGGGGAACGCTCCGTGCTTCTTGTAGCTTTGCTTTTTGCTAAATTTCTTTTTCCTTGGAGCTCCTTTTACGGATGATGTTCATCCTTTGGGGAACGCTCCGTGCTTCTTGTAGCTTTGCTTTTTGCTGAATTTCTTTTTCATTGGAGCTCCTTTTACGGATGATGTTCATCCTTTGGGGAACGCTCCGTACTTCTTGTAGCTTTTCTTCTGACAGAACAGAAACTTAGGCTATGACCAAAAGGTAAAGAAAGGGGTTGGCTTTTGAAGTGAGTTTTTGAAATGAAAAAGGCTAAGGTTCAACATGTTTTCTTCAATGCTGA
Source organism: Pseudognaphalium luteoalbum (assembly GCA_963422505.1). Classification (NCBI taxonomy): domain Eukaryota; kingdom Viridiplantae; phylum Streptophyta; class Magnoliopsida; order Asterales; family Asteraceae; genus Pseudognaphalium; species Pseudognaphalium luteoalbum. The sequence continues at coordinate 83,053,786 of OY730193.1, forward strand.
AGGTGAGCATTAGGTTAGGCTTGAAAGTAAGGGTTTTTTGAGAGGGTTTTTATCCTAGGAAATGTCAAGGTCTTTTATTGCACCTTCGTCACGTGTGACGCTCATTTTTGTAATCTCGAAATGTATCGTTTTAACAAGTTCTGATTCTAGAGAGCATACACCAGCAAACTCGAAATGTATCAAGAATCTTTACTTAGTTTAGTGCCTAATCATGCGGATTGCTTGCCTCGAAACATAGCTTGAAAGTTCTCAAAGGGTTTTGCCCGACATAATCTAATTCTAAGCCTTTGAATTTTTTGTTGACCGAAAATTCCCTTTCTAATATTTTGAAAATTTTAGAATTTTTGCTGAAAATATGACTTTTGCTTAAAAGAGTGATCAAAATTAATGTTGCACATTTTAGTAGTGAATACTACTGTCATCCCACACTTAAAAGAACATTGTCCCTAATGTTCTATTTCCAAGTTGGGTTAATCCCACACTTAGGTTTTAGAACGGTGGTCAATCTTTCAAAGCGATACTCTTTTCTTGTGAGACATAATCCCACACTTAGAGTTTTACTTAGAATTTTAGTGTGTTTTAATCAAGCAAAGTAAGGTTAGAAAATATACTCCCTTGTGTTGCGCGTGTGTGTATTTGCTGGAAATGGACCAGGCTCATTAACATGAACTTGTTCCACAACTCCTACATTAATTTCTGCATAATAAAGATCCTTCAGAGAAACACAAACATCAATTCACGTTAATATTAAACACCATCAATATTTGTTAATACTAAACATAAATAACTACTAGAAACTAATCCATGTCAGCAGAGAGCGTCTCCCAATCGGTGAAGTCATCATCCACGAAGATCGTGTTTTCCACGACCGATGTGGGTGATGATGACTCCTCGATGGTGTGGACTGGAGATGTGGTACCATCCTCTGGATCCTGAATCCAAGCATCTAGTGCAGCAGCCTCCTCCTCTAGTGGGGCCATAAAAATGGGGTGGTCCTGCGCAGTCCTGTTCCACGATGGAAATAAGTCCCATGGTGGAATGTGCGGAGCGGGATTAGGTCCCATCTGAAAGGGGCACACAGGTGTGGAGGAAAAGCCCAGAGCAATGTGGATCTCAGCGATGGCACTGTGCTGGACCTCAAGGTCTCTTAGTATAGACCATGTGACAGCAGGGTCTGCAGTAGTAACCCCATGCTCAAAGATGGGTACTCTGGAGTTCCCTGCGGTCTGCCCCCCTAGTCGATGAGATGAAGGTAACCTAGCATGGGTGGATCGTAGGAGAAATGTCTCCTGAACGGTCACCTCCACCAAGTATGCCAAGATCTCATTCAAGCTAGGAGGTGGTGACTAGGATCCTCTGACAGTCCTCATGCTACTGCCCGGTGATGAACTCCGGGAGTGAGGCATGGCACGTGAGCATCTCTGTCGTGGTATGTCTGACTGTGAACTCATCCTGCAAAATATAAGAGGTTAATGTTCTAGAAATAATCACTAGTCTTTCATGAGGCGTGAACTGCATAAAATGGATTAAATAAAATATATAAGGAAAGAAATTTAGTGCTGAAAACGTAAGATAAGCTTGGGGGTGCCTCCCAAGAGCGCTTTGTTTGACGAGTCTCGTAGCTTGACTCTGCTATTTTATCAGGGCTCTTTGTAACCGTAGACTTCCTCGGATGGGGGAAAGTCTTGTATGTTGTGTTTCAAACGGTGACCATTTACCTTGAAGTTTCCTTCAGGGGCCTCGAGCTTGACGGCACCATATGGAAATACTTTAGATATTGTAAATGGACCGTTCCATCGAGTTTTAAATTTACCAGAAAACTTTTTGAATCGTGAGTTAAAGAGTAGAACTTTATCACCTGGGTTGAAGCGTGTGGGGCAGAGTTTCGAATCATGGAGCAGTTTGGTTCTTTCTTTGAATTTATATGAACTTTCGTAAGCTTGGTCTCTTAATTCTGCCAGCTCGTTTAGCTGCATTTTCCGGTGTGTTCCTGTTATTTTAGGGTCCAAGCTACAATTTCTCAATGCCCAGTAAGCTTTGTACTCTAGTTCGATTGGAAGAGGACATGCCTTTCCATACACAAGCCTATAGGGGGTCGTTCCTAATGGTGTTTTGAAGGCCGTACGGAATGCCCATAAAGCATCGTCTAGCTTATATGCCCATCTTTCCCCATGTTGACCAACTGTTCATTCTAAAATTCTTTTTAGTGCTCGGTTTGTTATTTCTGCTTGTCCATTCGTCTGCGGGTGGTAGGCTGTAGATGTCTTATGAGTAACCCCATATTGTTGCAATAGTTTCATAAACTGAGTATTGCAAAAGTGCGTGCCACGATCGCTGATGATTGCTCGTGGAGTTCCAAACTGGCAGAATAGCTGTTTTAAGAATTTGATTACGACTCTTGAGTCATTTGTTGGAAAGGCATGAGCTTCGGCCCACCTAGATACGTAGTCGACAGCCACTAGGATGTATTCTTTCCCGTAAGATTTCGGAAAAGGGCCCATGAAATCTAGTCCCCAAATATCAAATATCTCACATGCTTGGATATTCGTTAATGGCATTTCATTACGCGTTGTGATATTTCCAAACCTTTGGCAAATATCACAATGTTTCACCAAGTCTTATGCGTCTCTGAAAATTGTGGGCCAGTAGAATCCTGAGTCGTAAACTTTCTTTGTTGTCAAATTAGCTACATGGTGTCCTCCGGTTGGTCCGTGGTGACTTTGCTGGAGTATGTGTTCGGCTTCCTTCCCATCGACACATCTTCTTATAATTTGATCGGGACAGACCTTGAACAAGTACGGATCGTCTCAAAAGTAATGCTTGACGTCACGGAAGAATTTCCATTTTCGTGATGATGGCATTCCTTTTCTTGTGATTCCTCCAACTATGAAGTTTGCGATGTCTGCAAACCAAGGATCGTCGGTGAATTGCGAGCCTTGCATTGATTCTCCTAAACTCATTAACTGTTCCTCTGGGAATCGATCTCTAATATCTCTTTCTGCTAGTTTTTCCGTTGAAGGATTTTTGAGTCGACTTAAATGATTTGCCGCGACATTTTCTGCTCCCTTCTTATCTTTTATTTCGATGTCAAATTCTTGTAGGGGTAGAATCCATCGTAGCAATCTCTGGGTTTTGCATCTTGCTTCTTGAAGAGGTATTTCAGAGCTGAGTGATCCGTGTATACTATTGTTTTGGATAATATTAGATAGGATCGGAATTTCTCAAAGGTAAATACTACGGCTAACAGCTCTTTTTCAGTTGTTGTGTAGTTCTCTTGAGCGTCTGTTAGCGTTTTGCTAGCGTAGTAGATTGGTCGGAAGTGATTGTCCTTTCTTTGTCCGAGAACGGCCCCCACTGCGAAATCGCTTGCGTCACACATGATTTCGAAGGGTAGACTCCAATCTGGAGCAACCATAAGTATGGTGTTGGATAGCTCTTTCTTTAGGTAGTCGAAAGCCTTCATACAATTTTCATCAAACACAAACTTGATATCCTTTCCTAAAAGGTGGGTGATAGGTCGAGAGATTTTTGAGAAGTCTTTGATAAAACGTCGGTAGAATCCAGCGTGCCCTAAAAAACTTCGAATGGCTTTTACGTTGGTTGGTGGTGGAAGTTTAGTGATGGTCTCGACTTTGGCTTTGTCTACTTCAATTCCTGACTTTGATATCCTATGTCCTAAAACTATTCCTTCTTTTACCATAAAGTGACATTTCTCCCAATTCAAAACGAGATTCGATTCTTCACATTTGGTGAGCATTCTGTCGAGGTTTGATAAGCATGATGCGAAAGAGTCTCCAAAGACTGAGAAGTCGTCCATAAAGACTTCCATGCATTGTTCAATCATGTCGTGGAAGATTGCAACCATGCATCTCTGAAATGTTGCAGGTGCGTTGCATAATCCAAATGGCATTCGGCGGTAGGCGAATGTTCCATACGGGCATGTGAATGTTGCCTTCTCTTGGTCTTTCGGGTCGAGTGGGATTTGGAAATACCCGGAAAAACCATCAAAGAAACAGTAGGATTCGTTTCCTGATAACCTTTCAAGCATTTGGTCAATAAACGGAAACGGGAAGTGATCTTTGCGAGTTGCTTCGTTTAACTTCCGATAATCGATGCAAACTCTCTAGCCAGTGACCGTCCGAGTTGGTATAAGCTCATTATCTTCGTTCGTAATGACTGTCATTCCTCCTTTCTTTGGAACTACTTGAACATGGCTAACCCAAGGTGAATAAGAAATTGGATAGATCAATCCAGCATCCAAGAGTTTGATAACTTCTTTTTTGACCACGTCTTGAATCTTAGGATTCACTCTCCTATGCCTTTGTACGGACGGCTTGAAATCATTCTCCATAAGGATCTTGTGGGTGCAATAGTTTGGACTAATTCCTTGTATATCATAAATTTTCCATGCGATTGCTTTCTTGTGTGATTTCAGAACGTCAATAAGTTGAGCTTTCTCTTCAGGATTTAACTCCTTTGAAATTATTACTGGGAGTTGTGAAGTTCCTTGAAGGTAAGCATACTCAAGGTGAGGTGGTAGTTCCTTCAACTCTAGGGTTGGTGGTTCTTCAATAGACGGCTTCATTCTAGCTATTTCGTCTCTATTTAATTTCTCGTACTCTTCTTGGAATGGTGCTTCGTCTATTTCGGGTTCAGATGTTGAGATTGATGCTATTTCGACCCACTCAGTTTGGTTTGAATATTCGTTCATCTTTAGCTCGTGTCTGTTAACTATTGATGAGGATATTTCGTCATTTCGGGTGAGAACAATTCCTCCTTCATTGTCGAATTGGAATTCTTGAAATTGAGCGGTTGAGGATTGGGTTATGGTGATTTCGGGATTTGATGGTGGTATTGGTATAGGCTGGTTGGTTAGTTGAAATTCAATTGGGGGTGGTTCAATACTCATCCCTTTGAATGAATCTAGGATCTCTTTGATTGAAGGAAATGGGTTTGGTTTGGTCCCTTCCTTTTTAAGCCAAGGTATTGGAGTACCACATCCTAATGGAACAAATATTGTTTTGCCATTAGTGCAAGAAGATTTCTTCTCAAACAGAGGAAATAGTAACTCTTTGGATGTTGTTGATGAAGTGATTGCGGAGAGCAGCCCAGGATCTTCATTGTATAACCTCCGGACGGTGACCACCGTGTTGGGTATCGGATCTTGGCTGGATATCGCCAATACTTTCTGGAGATGTTCATCAAAGATATCCTGCATGGTATCGCACAAACCAAGGTCCTCTTCTAGAGGTTGCTTCATTAATCGATCAACATTAAAGGTGACCTCCTCCTTCCCCACTCTCAATTTTAAAGATTTTTCGTTTACGTTGATTACAGCCTTGGCAGTGTTTAGGAAAGGTCTGCCAAAGATGAGTGGGATATGGGCATCTTCCTCTATGTCCATGACAATGAAGTCTACCGGAAAGGTGAACTTATCGACTCTGACCATGACATCTTCAGGAATCCCTCGAGGGAGTTTAACTGATCTGTCTGCTAATTGAATGGTTATACGAGTAGGTAACAGGTTATCTAATCCTAATTTTCTATAGAGGGAATAAGGCATAAGATTAACACTAGCACCTAGGTCGGTTAAGGAATTACTGATTTGAATATCTTGGAGAAAACAAGGTATGGTAAAGCGTCCAGTATCGCCTAGTTTGGGCGGAAGACCATGTTGCATGATCAAAGAACATTTAGCATCCAAGGGTAAACTAACTATTTGCCTAAGCTTTTCTTTGTTTGAAATGAGTTCTTTGAAGAACTTGGCACATGAAGGCATTTCTACTAAAGCATCTAATAATTTAACATTTAAGTGTAGACTTTTAAACATTTCCAGATATTTTCCGAATTGTGCCTCCTGCTTTTCCTTCTTAAGTCTTCCAGGATAAGGTATTCTTATACGAGGTACATTATCCTGAAGTTGGGCTGGTGATGGGTGAGGTGTTATGACAGGGACATCAATTGACTCATGCTCATTAGGTGTAGGTGTAGGCAAGGAAGTGTTTTCGGGGGTGTCATTTGGTGGTGGATCAACTTTGGTTACTTTTCCTCCCCTAGTAATGATTAGCACATCACTGGGTTGAGAGGTGGTTACTGGCATGCTTTCTTCAATAAAATTTAAGTTTTTCAAAATAGATTCCATGTTAGAAATTAATTTATCCGAAATTTTTATCATGGCATCAATGTTGTCTTGAAATTCAACATTCCGTTTGTTTATAAGATCTTGTTCAAGCATAAAAAGTGGTAAAAATGATTATGAGGAAAATAAGTGGCTTGTGGGAGAAGAGTTATCCAAAAGTTGGGTCCAATCAGAATAAGGTGTTGACATGGTTTTGTTAAATAGTAGGTAAAACTAATCTAATCTAATCCTAAATGCAAGGAATGTAACTTTTGATTGATATTAATCTTTCAAAAGGATCGCTAAATACTAAAGTTGCTAAGCTCCTAAAATCGGTCGCCGACGCTCCCCGGTAGCGGTGCCAAAAACTTGTTGCACCCGCAACCGGTCATTGGGATTTCTGATGGTGATGTGGGCGCAGCAGTGGGTTTTAAATTTGTAAGGCTGTGGCCTAGGGTTATTATTATTGCTATTCTAAGGGCTAGCAAAGGATAAGTATGACCTAGAGTCGTTCTTCAAAGCGTGACAAATTAAAACTATGAGGGTTTAGGAACTTTTATGAATTTAGCTGGGGCTTAGAAAGATGGTTTTGGTTTTGGTGTTTTCTAAATTATAAGTAAATTTAAAGTGGAGGTTACTTCGGGTGTTCAACAATTAAAGCGATTGTCTACTATGAAGTGGTTCTGGTGAAGTCAAATAGGAGGAGTTCTAATGAGGACAAGTTTGTAGGTTAATGTGAGCTATTCTACAGTCCTTCTATCGGGCTAACACGGAGGTGTCCACAATCAGGCAAATAGAATGTCACATGGGTTGCAGAGTATATTGAAACATACACCGAAAGTTCTCTCAAATGCATGTCCATATTATCCAACGGTTAATCTCGAATCCTATTCCCCAATCTCGGTCATCAGAGACATCCGAATCATGGCACAGTTTGTTGAATAAACAATCTTGTAAATGGGTTTTACCCTCGCCGGAATAGGTTGGAATAACGGGTCTAGACGGCCGGATAATATGTCATCACTTATTCATACAAATTATCAACATTACTCGAGTATGCAAGAAAACAGGGATGATTTGTGCTAAAAATAGAAACTTAAGTAACACGTTTGTTAATCGGTTCATAACATGACTACCTTCGGTCGTTCTCGACTTCCATACGTTTGTACTCGGCCATAAGCGTTTCCAGAACTATATCGAAGAACAGTCGAATAGGGGCCGTCACATTATTCCATGATAATTAAGGCTAAATATAATTGACTATCATGACAATCCTAAGGCAGCAATCAAACAAGAACATGCAATAAGATAATCAGAGCAATAGTTCAATTTAAGCATACAAAAGTGTCATCTAAGTCGAGGATATTCCGGAAGTTGTCCCAAAAATATCATCTATCCGAATTAAATCTTAATCTACCTTTATTCCCATATTCCGTGTCTCTTAGATCCTAGTATGGTCCAGAGAACACCGGCCATGCCGAGCTCAATGATTCAATCTAACATAGTATAACTAAGTGACCTGTACCCTATGAGTTAGCTACGTTCATTTTTGGATAAGGTTTTAGTCACAACATGAGTTGGGCAGATAAACGGTAAAGATTCAATTCCTATATCTATTCACAATACAAAGCATCCGCAATCTCATAACATACAATACAATCACATATTTGAACTTTCCCTAGACGACTATCATAGCAGACAATTGAGTTATTTAGTTAATCATGGTAATTCTAGCATGCATATTCAAATTTATTAAAGAAAGAACAAACATATTAAATATGGAGGATAGATTAACACCTGGAAAAAAGTACAATAACTCGTAGCTAAAATATGCGTCCCGGAGTGCCTCCGTACAAATCTTCCTTTATTAGTTAATTAGCTAGCCTAATTAACTAGAAAGAATTACAAAGAAAAAGAAATAAAATATGGAAAGTGTATTACAAGAATGTGTGAGTGTGTGAATGTTAATTGTGTCTTTAATTGAGGCTTGGGGGCTGCTATTTATAGGCCAAATATGGCTCACATTAGCATCCTTAGGCTCACATAAGAAAAAGGTGTGAAAGGTGGTGCACCGGGTACGAAAAAGTAGCGAAAGGTGGTGCACCGGGCACGAAAAAGTAGCGAAAGGTGGTGCACTAGGTACGCAAAAGGACGAAAAAGCAGAAAAAGGATGGGGGTGGTGGCCGGCGCCGCCCACCACACAGCCGACGGCGGCTGGCAGCCACCCGCCCCGCTGCGCCGTCTTTCGCTGCGTTACTTGATTCGCGCGTATCTTTTTCGTTATGCGTCCGTTTGCGTTGATTCTTTTTGCATTGGCTTCGTAATTCAAAAACGAAGACTTTAATGAAAAGTAATCCCAAAAATATGTCTCCTATCTCCAGATATTGCGTACGGATCATTTGAATCTTCCAGCGGGTGTAGAATCTTCATTTTTCATCCGTTTTTGTTGATTCTTCTTCTGTTGGATTTGTATTTTGAAAACAAACATCTTGGAGTAGGTGGATGTTGGTGATGGGCACTTTTGTCTTGAAATCTCATTTTGATGCCTTGAATCTTCAATCGTGTGTGAAATCTTCGTTTTTCGTCCGTTTTGCTTGATTTTTGTCGTGCAACCTTGTTTTGACCATCTTGGCATAATATCATTGATTTGTGCTATATTTGAGTTAAAATGTCAAGAATCGTTTCAGAATGGAAGAGATATCGGTAGTAAAAATATGACTTTTTACGCGATATCAACCATCTGAATCTCGCGGCTAACAGTGCTCCACCATTTCGTTCACTTTTCGTTTTGGATTTGTATCCGGAGAAGAAATATTTAGATCCGATCGTCGGTGACGGTGATGGACCGAAGAATTGAATCGTCGATGACGATGATTTCAATCGGTGTAGTATGTGTTTTTGTGTGTGTTTAGTATGTGTATATTTTTTGTTTGAAGGGGTGGGTTTTGTGTTTCAGTAGAGAGAGAGAGAGAGAAGGGCAACTGAGTAAAGGAGATGCCTTACCTGACTGATTGATGTTGACTGATGGTGTCAATATATTTTACAAAATCAGCCCCTTAGCCGAACTTAATTGCATGCTGGTCCTTTTGTGTTGGCGTGATCTTGGCCATTGAAAGCAGATGGAGGGTGGAGATTATGTCTGCTTTTCCTGCTCCTCTAAATGGAGCATCTCCTCTGAACCACACCCATTAATTAATTAATTTTTAAAATTAAATAATTAGTTAATAAAACTTCATTTTCAATGTCTTGAATTGAACCAGTTTAATATTACATTTATTCCATGTTTTTCAACTCTCTAACATTTTTTTACGTACATTAAATTACATATCTAATATCTAATTAATACAACAAATTTCCAATATCGTTAACGTGAACCTCCTTATTTAAAAAAAATAATGAAAAGAAAAAGAAGAAAAAACTAGTTCATTACCAGTTCCGATTGGTTGACCGGTCTGATCGCCTCCCAACGGTCGGTCAAGGAATTGCTTCCCTGTCGTTGCTGACTTCTAGTCGGGTTGCAGATCAGAGGGTTTTAAAAATTTATATTTTGCTGGGAAGTATAAGTTACACCACTACTTGTATAAGCGGTAGGTATGACTCAGGTGTCGTTCTTAAATCACAACGGGCATGGGATCTTAGGAGGATTAATTATCTTTGGTAATTTAGCTGAGATTAAAACTTTTTGAGGGGTTTTGTTTTCTATTCTACTTTAAACTAAAAACAGAAAGGAGTGTAGTCGATGAGAGATCTATAGATTACATGAGTGTTTGCTATGATATCAGTATACGCTATTTAGGGGTAGTTATGAGGATTGGGCTCTAATTATAATGAATCCTAGAAGTGTTGATTTGGGGTCTCTGAACGATGTTCAACATAGTATTGTACCTACGGCCTTTTCGTGGCTTCCACGCATTTGTACTTCACCATAGGTGGTTCCAGCGCTATACCAAGTACTGAGCCGTTTTACGGTATTTCCGATGCCTCGCCCAGAGATCCCGTATCATTACTGTATATGTCCTAATGGGCTATAACTCCTATCCTATTACTTATCTAACGTAGAGTTGTCCGCAATCAAATAAATAACATATCACATGGATAACAGATATGGAGTGTAAGCTACACCGGAAGTTCTCCCAAATGTAGTACCAATTTAACCGACAACTAACCTCGAATCCTATTCCCCAGTCTTGGTCGTCTGAGACATCCGTATCGTGGCATAAATTGTTGAATAAACAATAAAGTGAACAAGAGTGACCCCGCGGAATAAGTTGGGAAAGCTTGTCTAACGATCGGTTAAATTGTTCGACATTATTTCATACAGATCATTGTAATCATTCTAGCATGTTAAACTGTCGTATGTAATTATTCTATATTTGAAAACCTAATCATAAACCCAACAACCGCAGTAGACAAACAGATACTAGCATGTAAACCCTAGAGCAACAATCAAACAAGAACATGCAGTAGTGTAACATGGATAAATATCAGTTTATTTCAGGCAGAGTTTCTGGATAAATGTTTAAGTCATGGATGCTCCGAAAGTTCTCTCAAAAGCATCCGATATATGGGATTAATTCTAATTTATCTCTAATCCTATGCTCCGTGTCTCCTCTGATTTATTTCAATCAGAGAACAACGATCATGTCGAGTTCATCGAATCATTCAGACACAGAATAGTTGAGGGACATATTTCTACAATTGGCCGGATTATATCAATAGGTTTCAAACCACAGCATAAGTTGGGTAAATAAAACATTAGAGAATTAATTCATAAATTCAAACATATCCTAATTTCATACAAGCAGAGTAACAACATTGTTTAAAGCATAACCACCCTAGCATAATATTTATCATAGCAAATACAGATTTGTCTAGCCTAACATAGCAATTATCATATCATGCATTCTTAAATAATCATGACAATAGCACAACATATTTAAAAATAACAAGAAAGGATAATATAATAGAACCTGTTAGGCGTTACAACAAATCTACGCAAGCGTAGTCTCGGAGCGACTCCGTACAAAGCTCGTAAGCTTGCTACTCTACTCCTACTAGCTAACTAACTACTAATATTATTCTAGAGAGAGAAAGTATGTGTGAGAGAGAAAGAAATGAGAGTGGAATGAGGTGCGAAATGAGGAGGTGATAGCCTCTATTTATAGGCTTCAAGTTACAATTTTACACTCAACACCCTCGCTCCTATTTTAACACTGAAATACACCCTCGAGCTATGAAATTCGACACCAAAAGGGGCATATTCGACACCAAATAGGGCGTATTCGGTAGCAAATATGGCGTATTCGGTAGCAAATAGGGGGTATCCGGCACCAAAAGGGGGTATACCACCCCAAAAGGGGGGTATACCACCCCTTAGAGGTAGGGGTGTTCAAAATATCCGAAGCTGAAACCGATACCCGATTATCCGAAATACCCGTACCGAAAATACCCGAAATTTCGGGTACCCGAAGTTCGGATACCCAAAAATTCGGGTTCGGGAATTGGATAGTAATATTCAAAAAAGTCGGGTATTCGGGTACCCGAATACCCAAAAATTCCAAACTTTTTTTTATATAATATTTTTATGTTGGGTATAATTGGTTTCTTGTCATTGTTACCTTACGTATTCATGTGTATCCCAGTAACGCAAACACATAAAACACATTAGCTTGACTTTCATTTTCAACATTTTATACATACATATATATATATATGTGTATAATACATCTTATTACTAGTTGCAAATATTAATTTTGCTTAGAGTATTAGTGCATCTGATTATTGTTTTACTAGGAGGTAGTAAATCAAAGACAATCTTGTATAAATAAAAAAAAAAAAAAAGAACTTCGGGTATCGGATTACCCGATATCCGTACCCGAAATTTCGGATACCCGAAGTTCGGCTACCCGAAATTTTGCGACGGGAATTGGGTAGTGAAAATCACTATCCGAAACGTTCGGGTACCCGAAATACCGGGTACCCGAAGTTGAAGACCCTTACTTAGAGGGGGTATACGGCCCTAAAGGGGGCCTATACGGCCCTCTAAGGGTGGTATACGGACCCTATGGGGGTGGTGTACCCTGGGTCGTGTTCTTGTGTGCTGGATCGTAAGTCTTGTGCATTGGTCGTAGTTTTTGTGATCTTCGGTTGGCTCTAACTTCTTCGTTACTTGTCAGATTTGAATGATTCTTGCGCCCACGGTTTTGTATTTTCCTGAAGATCAATATGACACAAATTAGGTCAGTTTAGCTTAATTATACGTCAGAATCGCAAGTGGATCGTTTTAGCTACAAATTAGGTCAGTTTAGCTTAATTATACGTCAGAAGAATATGACACAAATTGACCGTGATTTGTTCGTTATTTGAGCATTTTAAGTGATTTTTCGAAAGGAAGTCTAAGTTTTGGTTCATTTTATATTTTTAGCATAAAACATTAACTATTTGATGTTTATTTAAAAGATTTGAACCAAAATAGGCTTGAAAAGGTGCACAAAAATGTGACTTTTTGCGTCAAATCACGGTCAAAGAAGGTCAAACACCGGTTATTATTCGGGTGGAAATCTTCATTTTCCTGGTTCAACCGGTCGAACCAGTCCGATCGAACCGGTTCTTAAAACATCGAGTAATTCTAGCTTTTGAACACAATAGACAAGCTTGAGGTCAATAAGCTCATTTATTGACTCAATAAAACTTGATATAGAAAATATAAAAATAAGGACCTCTTTAAACTTGAATTTTACGCTCATATAAAATCCACTTTTCACATTTACTTAAGCCGTTTAAATGTGCTAATTGGTTATCAAAACTGAATAAGTATCTAAGTAATTGCAATGGGCCCATTTGATGAGTAATGTTGACATATGTCACCAATCAATTGGGTTGTGCGATGTAATTTTTTAAAAGATTTCATGTTAGTGTCACTTTATAATTACTCCTAATTACTAGTGAAATACCTGATCTATGCAGCGAAATACAAAGTTTTGTTAATTAATAGTGACTCGACATATATTATATTTGTTATGCACCAACAGATTATCGATGATTGTAGTCAATGTAACTACAGTTTGTTGTTATAGAGTTGGTGATTTTGGATAAAATAGTGAATACGAAAATAATAAAATTGTAATAAGATGGAAATTTAATAGGTTAGATATATCAATGTTGAATCTTACTCTTAAAAAATTTCTTAACACAAAACATCAACATGTTTTTTATAGTACTAGTAAACTACCCGCGCATTGCAGCGGTAACAAATGAGAAATAGATGCCAGTGGTCGACAGTGATAGTTGACAATAATATTAATGAAAAATATAGTGATAGTTATTGGCGTTATTGTTAGCAATATTGGCTTGTATCGATTATCAATTGTGATGTTTTATCATGATTAATTCATTAATTTCGTTCATTTTATTTAATTTAAATTGATTTTTTAACAAGTATAAAATTTTAAATGTGCGTATAATGATCTTTATATTATCTTGCATCATTTAATAATCTTTATAAAATTAATAAAAAATTTTTAATAATTATTGAAGAAATTTAAAAGGCTTGATGCAAAAGAAGAAGGTGAACATTATAAATGTGTTATTACGTAGATAATTGATTTTCATATTTTTCCAATCAATCAGTAGATGTCATTTGGAAATGCCTTTTTAGTTTTCATATATGGTAAATTAATGATAAGGGTGTAATCGACCTTTCGCATCTTTAAAAGGGTAATTTTGTTACGAAAATGTGGAAACCCTTTATAAGGGATAATAGATAGGTGTGCTATCAGTCAGCGTAAAAGTGCCCCTAAAAAAGACTGACGCCGTAATTTTGAATTGCAGATGGCGTGACTTAGGATGTTGAGGGGTAATATGGTAATTGACTAATATGGCTAGATAATTATTTGATAATCATAATTAGGGATAGGTTTAAACATAAAAGCTAATTAAAGTTTGACTAGGGTAATCAAACTCTCTTTTAATTATAAAGAGGGAAGAGGGATAAGGAGTACGGTTATTTGATTATCATGTGGAGTACAAATGTATGGAAGTCGAGGAACGACCGAAGGTAGTCATATTATGAAACGGTACAATATTACGAAGTAATATGACGGCCCCTATTTGACTGTTATTCGATATAGTACTGGAAACACTTCAAGGTGAAGTACAAGTGTATGGAAGTCGATTAACAACCGAAGGTAGTTATATTATGGACTAATATATAAAAAGAGAAACCTAGTTTAATTAACCTTTCTAAATAGACTTTTAAACTTCAAATTAATCTAATCGCCTTTCCACCAATAAACGTGATTACAACACCTTTTTAACGATGTCCAATTGAAAGGTAGTCAGTCATCTGTGTCAATATAATTTGTCAAAGGTATGAAACTATGGAACCGCAAGGCTACATGGGGGATTATCATAGGACAAGACATGGCCAAGGTTTGAAGCGGCGGAACCACTTTAAGTGAGGAACGATATGGATAATTTATGGATTTATTTGGTAGTCTTAAGCAAGGGCTGGTTTAAAGTCATTAATGAACTTTTTAAATACATGAATCTGTTAGGATGACGAGGAACCGTTATATGATTCGGTTATGTCTAGTACCTTAATATTTTGTTCCCGTTCATATGAAAGTATTATTAAACCATAATTAAGATTTTTCTTATTATTCTAAATACTTTGTGATGTTACCATAACCTAGCTCCCGGTGTGACATGCTAATGGGATTTTAATTAGTAGAGAATCTAGTGTTTACATCACGAGTACTCAAGAATAATAACTAACAAATATCTTTCAACACGGTTTCTCCAAACATCAGCCCATAACTTAATTAACGAAGTCTCACCAAACACTACCTTTATCTTACCTGCTTTATCTTTTATTATAATTTCGCTTTAATTTATTTACTTGCCTAAGTTAGTTAATAGAAAAACCAAAACTCCCCCACTATTTTATAAGTCCTTCACTAGTTTGAAAGCCCTCATCTTCCACGCCTTAGTTTCAATTCAGTCGGTTTAAAGAATGACTCTTGGTCATACCTACCGCTTGCTCACCCTTGAGATTAGCATTGTTAGGGAAAACTTAGGCCCCGCAATTACAAATTTAAAATACCCACTGATGCCCGTCGCCAGTAGCCGGTGCAACGACAAGGGTAAAATCCTTACCAATCGCTGGTGACGCATCACTTTCCTTATCCTGATTGTAAGTCCAGTATCCTACGTGTAATTTATCCAAAAGCAATCCAGGATCCTTACAAGTTATCAGTATAATAGTTGATCAGGGATTCTAAATGGTTAGTGAAAATTCTACCCACAACCATCAACATCAGGAGTAAAAACTTCTTGATTTTCATCGAAATCTGATACATTCACATAACGCTTCTTCTTGATAACAGGTGATTGACTTTCCTCATCAGTTGACTCTTCATCACCCACTTCAAGACCTTCACAAATCCTTACATGTTGCAGACCAAAACCACCATTATCTAACTCCACTTTCTCACGGGCAAACAAAAGCTCTGATGTCCAATTTCTCATGCCAGGTCTTAACCTAATTGCATTTTCATCGTTGATTATAGTTGAGTTAACATAAATCAGCTGCAAAAAAGATTAAAACAAGAATAATAAAAACTGTTATTATATTTGAAAATTTTATTAGATTCAAAAGATATATAAAAATATGAAGACTAAGAATGCTTACAATCATAACCAACAATGGCCCATTGAAATTGTTTGCAGGGTTGAATTCAGTGGTTGTTCTGATCATTGCATCCAAAAGGAACCCACACCAATCCCAATACTTTACAACATCTTCCGAAATTCTTCATAAATATCATTTGGAACATTATCCATGTGTCGCACCCCCGAAACACGTGGCAGCGGAGGCATGAGGTTTCACGGGGGCGCCGACCAAATCAAATATCACAACGCAAAAATTAAAGCAAACGACCTCTATATGAGACGTTTGAAAATGTTACATTCCATAAATGAAAGTTAACATAAGATTCTAAAGTTCGTAAACATATTCTAGAGATTTATAATACATAATCGTTAATACAAAATGTCGTAATGCAATATAAATCTTCTATTTGAAAATATGTGACTCGAGCTATGCTTTCCAAAAGCATCCTACTGTCCTGTTTCCTGTGGGTAGTCCTACTATGTCTGTAAACCTGAGAATACATACTAAAAGGGTCAACATAAAGTTGGTGAGTTCATAGGTTTAATATGTAAAGTAATTACATAAAAAACAAGTTCCCTATTTGTAAAATAACGTTCAGTATCATAAAGATTATGTGTAATGAAGTCATGTAACATAGTACAGTTTCTGAATAATCAAGTTCTGAATAATAAAGTTTCTGTATGAATCATGTTCTGTAAAATAGAGTTTTTGTGAAATTGAGATTTTGTATAATAAAGATTCTGTATAATAAAGATTCTGTATACTATAGTATTGTATACTATAGTCCTGTATACTATTGTCATGAGCTCATGTATTCGAAGCTTTAAAAAATTCTGTTGCCTCTATGTGTCTAATCCGGGACACATCCTGATTCAAATAATTATGCGCCCGTGGGTTAGCTGGAGCGACCAGCTCGGACGGGATTGTCAATCCCAATAGTACTATTCACAATTATTCGCGCTTTATGAAATTAACGAACCATGAAATTGAGGTCTTATTGGTGGATTAGTTCTGCTACTCATGCAACTAGTATATGTTCTGTTTCTATCTAAGTTTCTGTTTCTGTTTCTAGCAATCATAAGTAAAATCTGTAACAGTTTCTGTTTCTCTTTAAGTAAAAATCTGTAAAAGCATGTGTATGTATTCTCACCCCAAAACAGTTCAAAAACAAGTAAAAGGGGGCTATGAAACTCACCAGAGTTAATCAGGTAGCAAGCAATAATCAAATAGCAAGCAAAGTCCAAAGCGCAACCTTTAAACGTCCTAAACGTATAAGGTTGGGTAAGTAGATGTCTCAAAAGACCATCTATAGCGATTGTATAAGTGGGGGTTAATGTCCACTTAAGCCAATCGGGTAGGTGGGGGGTTTATATACACCTAAAGCTAGTTCACTCAACTAGTATGTTCAATTAAGTTGTTCAAGTTTGTTTATTAAATACGTGTACGACCCGTTGGTGAAAGTTTGCAATAATAATTCATTTAGATATTATTATTATTAAGTTTATTTTGTTGTATATTATTTATTAGTACATATCGTATGTTGCAAACAGATTATTTAGTTCGTAAAAACCTTAAACCGTAGGTCACAGTTGGTCAACTCGTTCGTCAAAACTGGTCAAAGTTGGTCAAACCTGGTCAAAGTTAGTCAAACTTGGTCAAACTTGATCAAAGTCATTAATTAACTCACACAACCCTATTTTGTTACCATTTTGCCAAAAATAGTAAGTGTGTCGTTTTTAGGAACCGAGTCCCGTTTTTGTTGACTTGGTCAAACCTTTTCAGTTTGACCCGAAACTTTTACCCAACCCTTAGTTATGTTCATAGATTACAAAAGTTGGTCTTTCTCTTTATAGTAGGTCCATAGGTGTCGGTTTTTAAAAGCTATCAAAATCAGTCCACTTTTTACCATTTCCAGAAAATACATCTCATTATTGTATTTATTAAAAATATTTCTATTTCAAAATTATATTCACGAATAATACAGGTTATTCCCCCACATGTTAACCACTTTCAGTAATTTTTCTATGAATTTTAAAATAGTCTAAGTATTTATCAAAATTGCATGTGTCCTATGAGGTCCAACAGTTGACCAATCTGGACACATGCATGAAGATCGAGTTTTTGAGAAAAATATACAACTTTTCAAGAAAACTCTATCAGTACAACTTTTGTAGCTAACCAAATTTTTAAGATTTTTGCGGTAGTTTCAAGTCATTTGGAGTTGTGTATTTCAAGATATGGTCAAAACCATATGAACAAAGTTTCTGACTTTTCAGAGCAGTTTATATATGTCTTTTTATATAAATTGTTAAAAATAGTAAATGAGCTCAAAAAGATATGAGGTTTGAGGGATTTGAAAGATAACATCTTGAAATTAAGTTTTGACTATGAAAACGTCCATTTTCATGGAGAGATTATTTTTCTAAAAATCATGGAAGTGGGCATAACTTTCTGGTCAGAAGGTTTTCTTACCTTTTTATGAGTTTTATGTTAAGAAAAGTTGGGTTTTAAATTTGTTTATGATCATAATACTTGAGTGAACTATAATACATGTTAATGAGAGTATTTAAAAGTGAGAATAATTCTTACAATGGTGTTATAGATGAAATAATGGCAGATTTGTAATGGGGTTCTTGAGAGCTCCCTTTTCTTGTAAAAATCTTGAAAGATGGAGTTGTTTTCAAGCGGTGGTTAGTGGTGGATTATGGTGGTGATTGTGGTGGTTGTAGGTGATAGAATGGTGGTTTGGTGGTGGTTGAAGAACTGATTTCTTTCAGTTTTTGAGAGAGAGAGAGAGTGAAAGGAAAATGGAGAGAAAACAAAGAGTAGGTGAAATGAATATTGAAGTTGAGAATGCATGTATAGGTAGAAGGGAAAGTATTTGCATATCATTTGAGTGGGGGAAAGGAAGGTGGTGACACATGGATGATTTTGGGGGGGCCCATAGGGGCTGAAAATGTTTTCAACTCAGTTCCCAAACTGTGTTGCGTGATGTGTTCGTTTACTCGTTATTCGGTTATTCGGTTAAATCGCGTAGAGTTTTCTTTTGTCGTTTTAGTTCACGATATAATTGGGATTATTTTTCATTGAAGTATTATTAAAATACTTAAATTTGAGTTGTCAAAATATTATTAGGGTTTCGTTTGGTTGTCGGGTTCAGTTTGAGCATTTTCGTTGCGTTTGAGACGTTTTAACCAAAACGTCCGGGTTTTTCTCGTATTATTTTAACAAAATAATAATATATGATAAATAACTTCTAAAAATAGATTAATTTATTTATAGAAATGTTTTCACCAACGTCGTATTGTCGGACTCCGTCCGGTTGTTTTCGTAATTACAGCTAATTACGTAAGCGTAGTATAAAACAATTACGTAGGCGTATATTCACATAAATATACAATTAGTCACAAGTAATTATAGGTATTTAGCCTAAATCACATATAAATACACGTAATTAGGGTTTCGGTTAAGTTTAAAAAAATTAACCTAAATTGTCGGGTGTCACACCATGCTAGATACAATCATAGTTATTGATGTAACTGAAAAATCAAGCACGTCATGAATAAGTTCCTTAGTAACTTTAATAGCTCGACCATCAAGAAAATTCAAATGACATGTTTCTGGATCAAACATCTGAACAACAAACATGCCCAACTTCAAAGGAACTGTATCAAAAACAAAATATCTATCTGCCAACGACCCAAAACCTAAATCACGCATCAACTTCTTCTGTTTACCAGTTGCCGCTTTAAGTACAGATTTCAGCCACCTTGGAGAGGATCTACCCAATATACTATCATAAACAACTTCTTTCTTACTAGTCTTCTTTTTTGTAACAGATTTCTTATTTTCAACCTCCAGTTTAACAGACTTCAACTTCTTAGACTTCTTATTTGAAGTTTGTTTAACTCTCTTTTTCACAAAGTGTACTAGAAAATGACAAACAGAACACAAAAAATATAACATTAATACAAGGTAAAAACAAAAAAAATGACAAAATGCAGTGACTAAATAAAAAATGCAGTTTACACACAAAATGACAAAAATGCAGTAAATTATTAAAAACTAAAACTAACCTAAAAAATTTCATCAATCAAAAACACATGAACTACATAAACAAACAAATTTAGTCTACATATCCATCAAAATCAAAAAAATGCAGTAACAAACAACTGATACAAAAAAAAATTTGTTTTAAAAACCCTAGAAATTACACTAACTAATCAAATCATTTGTTATCATCATCTGTTAAACCTAAAAAATACAGTAAACACACAAAATAACAAGTAGTAATAATTGATGATAATACCTCTAGCTACACTATCGGCTTCGTCACTATTATTTTCATCAGATACTAAAATAGTAGCTTCAGCTTCTTCTGTTTGTTTAGTATTAAACTGATAACGTGTACTTCGCTGACTTCTACGCATCCCTGTAACAACAGAACACAACAAATCGATTAAACATGTAAAATAACATACAAATAAGCTTAATCGATTAAATTACCAGTT
Source organism: Pseudognaphalium luteoalbum (assembly GCA_963422505.1). Taxonomy (NCBI): domain Eukaryota; kingdom Viridiplantae; phylum Streptophyta; class Magnoliopsida; order Asterales; family Asteraceae; genus Pseudognaphalium; species Pseudognaphalium luteoalbum. The sequence goes on from OY730193.1 coordinate 83,074,088, forward strand.
GTTGTAAGCTTCTTTCCTCTACCAGATGACGAAACGCCTTTAGAAGCATAAGGTTGAATAGCTTTTTTCATCGTAGATTTCCGTAGAGAGATAGTAGATCTGGATGATATCTGATTTCGAAAATCTGAATTACTATGTGTACTATGTGTTTTGGTGTGTGTTGTTTACCAAGGAAGATAACAGTCAAATTATGAGAAAAAGAAGAAAAGGGAGGCGGTGACAAGACCATACACTGCCAATCGAATTAAAAGATACCTGTAAAATTACTAAACTACCCTTCCGCCATTTTATGAATTTAACATACAACCCCCAAATTTACGAATTTATAGAACACACCCCTCCGTGTTGATGTGGCCTCATCTCAGCCTTTGATATAAGAAATGAATGGTGAGGATCAAAACTTCCCCTCCTTCCTCTCAAAAGGGGTCTTCTCCTTTGATCCTCAATCTTAAACAATTTATAATATTATAATTATTATTACACCGTCTTATTCTGGATTAATAAGCATCAGAAGAATTTCTTTACAGATCACATCCAAACAACTCATACATGTTACTAACTTATAATTGTTTGGTTTATATAAGAGGTGATTCCACAAGAGTTGAGTGGTGTTCACAATGTATCTCATTTGTCAAATCTTCAAAAGTGTTTCGCCGATGAAACCGATCCGATTTTTAAATAAGTTATTTATTTCTGATATTTATTCATTTCTCTAATACTTATTGTCCTAAATCTCAGTCGTTAGTTATCAACTCTTTTAGTCAAACATTAATATGTCAATTTAATTTTTCGGTTATCAGCTTGGTCTTGCCTAGTGGATGTCTTTTGGTTGAGTAGGTGTTGGCCTTGCATGAACTGGGTAAAGGCGTCTTCTGAACTTGAAGTTGGGGCATTTATCTTGTTGGGTTGTTCAGCAGTTTGGTTTGTGTCGGAAGTGGGTCCAGGAAGTGCGAGGGGTTGGTTGTAGGTAAGTTGTTGTTGTTGTGGGTAAGGTAGGTATCTAGGTGGGTATCGGGGTTGGAAAGGTTGGTTGTTTCTTTGTGGGAATGGAGGTCCTCTAGGTTGGTTGTTGTTTTGGTTGAAACCGGGTGGAGAATTCTGTGGTCGAGCGGGATATTGAGCGTAGTAAACGGTGTTGTCTGTCTCTTCATATTCAACTTGATATTCACCGGGTGGTTGCAAGTTGGTGCAGTTTTGACAGGCTTGTACTTGGTGTACTTGATGTTGTTGTTTCTTAAGTTCTCCGAACTGCTTGACAAGTGTGTCCATCTTCTCTGTTAATACCTTAATTGCTACGACTGGAATTGGATTTGATGCAGCGAGAGGTGCTGAAGATGTCGAGTGATCTCCAGAGTTCCAATCATGGTGATGCATAGTCATATTTTCTATAAGGTCCCATCCTTCTTCGTCTATCTTCGTCATAAATCTTCCTTGTGCGGCAGCGTCGAGGGTGGTTCGGTGGTTAGGGTCTAAACCATTATAGAAGGTACACAATTGTGCAAATTTGTCGAGTCGGTGATTAGGGCATTTCCTCAGTGCTCCTTTAAATCGTTCCCATGCGGTGTATAATGACTCATCAAAAGCTTGGTGAAAGTTCGTGATGTCATTTCGGAGTTTGTTTAGTTTAGAGGACGGAAAGTACTTAATAAGAAACCTTGTTGCCATTACCGTCCATGAAGGGATAGAGCTGGTTTCTATACCTTCAAACCATGTTTGTGCATGATGTGTGAGCGAATAAGGGAAAAGATACAAGTGGATTGTATCTCGGCTAACTCCATTTTGTTTGTAGGAGTTTGAAAGAGATATGAACTTGTCGAGGTGAGAGTTTGGATCATCACTTGGTAATCCATGGAATTGACAGTGGTTTTGAATTAGTTGGATGATGTGATGTTTAAGCTCGAATGATTGTCCTGGGTTTTCTGGGTAGAGAATTGGGCCTCCTCTTCCTTCAATAGAGGGCTTGTTGTTGTCAGCGAGAGTGATGCGATAAGCCATTTCTTGTCTAATTGTAGATTATTTCTTTTCTCGTCGAATAGTGCGTATTATAAGTTCTGGATCAGGAAAATTAAAAAGCGGTGCAGATCTAGGGGAACAGGTCATACACTAACTAAAAATAGACAATAAAGAAAATACTTTTTTTATAAGGTTTTATCCTAAGGGTATACTAGAAAACAGGATTGGTTGGGCCTCTGTATCGGACAGTTAGTCTCCCCGGTAACGGTGCCAAAAACTTGATGGGGTTCCGACCGTCGTAAGCGCAAATGATCACAACGCCAATCGGTGAGTGTTTTAAATTTATAATTGTTGGGGTCTAAGTATGACTTACTAATACTGGACCAAGGGCTAGTAGATGGTAAGTATGACCTAGAGTCGTTCTTAAAGAGAAACTGAATTGAAACGGAGGTGATCCAATCAATCATTACTTTCTAGTACAGGTTTTTAAAAGAGTGCGTTGGGGGTTTGGTTCAGTTAACTAAGTAAAGTAAATAAAGCGAATAAAATGTAATAATAAATCAGATAATGGAAAGTAGTATTTGTTGTGAGTTCATTAGCTAATAATATGGGATGATGACTTTCATGGGAAAAATGATTAACTAAATTAGAATTATTTGCAACATTCTATAACTTATGGTATAACCAATAGATTCCCTATTAGTCGGTTATCAACTAATATGTCACGAGGAACTAAGGTGTCATAATTTGGGTCAGACAGACGATGCTCAACTCTCCACACTCTCCCGTGAGGGAGTCAGTGGCCCATATTATTGAACGCATTTGCTCGTAGGCGAAGGAATAGAGTAGCAAGTCTATAATACGTCTAACCGTTCTTAATATTGTAACATCCATTCCTCGGGTCTAGTAGTATTTTAATATTTTCTGACTGTGAATTATTATTTAATGTGTCAGAAAATAGGTTCATTTGTTATCTGAAAATAAATGGGTAAAAGAGTCGAATAATTTATTGTGACTAATAAATTATTGACTGTTTTAATTTATTTTAGTTGACGGTAAAATAAAATAATATTTCTCCGCAAATGGTTTTTAAGTTCTAGACAATGACAAATACGGGGAATAAAGTTTAATACTTATAAGATAAGCATCATATGTTAAGTCGGTTTTATTTCCCCCAACATACATACATACATACGTACGCATCATACATACACATTTAACTGGAGATTGAACAAAAACATGAAGAAATCTTAAATTGGAGCTCTAGAAATCGAATTCAAGCTTGAAGATCATGGATTATCATCTCCTAATCCTTCTATTCAACTTGTAAGTTTCAATTTTATGAAATATGAACACTAGAATTTGGGGGTTTTGATGTTCTTGACCTTAAATCCGAAATTAGGGTTTCAAATGATTAAATTGATGTTAGTTAAGCTTCAATAACATGTATTAATCATTCCATCATCATCATGAGCATGTTGTAAGTGTTAATTTTCGATTTATATAAACCCTAGAAATTGGATTTTTGTGTATTAGATAAAATTAGTACGATTGATGTGAAATTAAGGCTTGTATTGATGATATCATTGTTTGTTAATGTTAACTTCATAATTATATGTAAAAACCTAAGCTTGAAGTGAAGAAAGTTTGGGATTAGTTAATCTTTCATGAAATAAAGATTATGGTTATGTTAGAATTGTTAGTTAGTGCTTAAATTGTGATTAAAACCTAAGCCTAAACTTGAAATTGAATAATTTGATTAATTGTTCATAAAGTGTTCTTGAGAATTGGATGATTATTACAATCATGATGGATTATATGAAGAATTATTGATATTGAAGTTTAATGAGCTAGATTAAGCTCTAATCATGTTAGTTGTGACAATTAAAGTTGATTAAGATGATATTGTGATCCTCATGATCGTAAACTTGATAAGTGATTATGATCTAATAATGTTAATGTGATTATTCATCAGCTTGAAATGAGAATTGTAATTGAATAGTGATTTGAGTAATATCATTGAAATTGGGCTTATGAATCATGTTGTGGTTACTTAATTAAGTTGTTTAATGTAACTACATTAGTATGATGTTATATTCATATTAAGACAAGTGACTAACTTGTGTATTCTATTGTATTCTCATATATGGAGAAAGACTCAGTGATATTAGACTACTGAGTGGATGACTGAGGTAGTTGGTGAGTGGATCGATAACCCTCAGTTTGATTTAGTTGTAACAGGTTTGTTACAACGGGTAATTGTATTATTACTATTGTTTTAGTTGCCATGATTATTATGGTCTATTAGTAATAATAATGTGGATAGACTGTTAGTCTGATATGATAAATATGTGATCACGTGATATTCAGCCTTTGGGCTTTGACGATATTCAGAGGCCAGCCTGGAGCTGGGCTTGGGTTTGCTATAGTGTTGGATAACGCAGGGTCTTAGTACAAGTGTTATTATCGTAGCCTGTGTTGTTTCAGTTATAGCACCAAGTATTCGGTTAAACCGCTGTATTGGCCTGCAGTTGGTTTCAAAGTGTTCTATGAGAAGGTGTTACCTCAAGAACCACCGGTCCTCTTTGACGCTAGTTGTATTTGATATTATATTATGTGTGTGTTCTTGGCTGAAGGTTTCCCCAAGAACCATAGATACTCAGTGATATTCTATGTTTACGATTATTTGCTGTAAACTGATTTGTTATTACTGAGTTGGACTGTTGGTGATTGTTCTGTCTCACTTAGCGTTAAGCTAATCCCCCACATTAACTACTCCTTGCGGGACATGATTTGATAAAGGGCTGGGCAAGGCAGTGGCACTGGAATGGAATGTTTGACAACTGAGCAATACTCTGATAAATGATTTGTGTAAATCAGTGTAATATGTTGTTTTATATAACCCCCGAGTTGATAAACTATGGTTTGAAATAGTTTGAATATTTTATGTTTGTTAAAAATAATGTAAACAATTAAGATTTATATGGACTTACGCTTCCGATATATTACACTAAATGATAGTAAAATGAGGGGTGTTATAAATACCATAAAGATTATGAGTCTTGTAAATAACTAACTTAGGGTTTATGTTCGGACTTATGAACTAATTCCTATTAGTAAAACTTAAGAGTGATAAGCAAGGGAAAACGTTTAGGTTTCTTACGTATCTTTCTTTAGGGTTTTACCGGTTAGGGAAGAGTATCAGTTTAGATTGGATCTTAAACTTGCCTTTCTTGATATAATTAACAAATCCATAGGTTTTCGTAAATGGTTATTTAGCCTATAGCCTACCTACTCTAATCTAATTTAAACTAATCTAATTAAAATGCTGACGGCTTTTTGCAGAAAGTTAAACCCAGACCATGTCAGAAAATGCTATGGTAGTTCACAATGTATTTAATTTTTTACCGATGTTTTCGTTGTGAATTTAATTGTTTCGTGATCTTTACATGATAATTACATTGTGATTGGAAATGTACTATACTCATGGTAATTCCACGTAATCACATTGCTTTTTATGATGCTTGCATGACGTTACAATTAAACCATAGTTTTGACGCAGATAATTATTGACCAAGTATTAAGGTTTGCGACTCCTCTTTACAAGGTTACAATCACGTTTGTTAATCGAAAGGCGAATGTAAGTTTTAGGTTTAAGATCACACGGTAAGTCCGTTCATAAAGTTTCCATTTTTATAATGTCGATCCATAATACAACTACCTTCGGTCATTTACCGGCTTCCATACGTATGTACTTTGCTTAAAAGCATTTCCAGCACTATACCAAGTAAACAGTCGAATAAGGGCCGTCATATTATTTCACGACGTATTTAAAGTCATCCCATAATTATATATGCTAACTACATCACAACAAATACAATAATAATCTACTCGCTAATCATGGCACAAACTAATTCTAGCATAATTAAGGCATACATATTTAATTAAGATAGAATAGGAAAGAAAGAACCCGGATTAGAATGCGAGAAGGAATAGACTTGAATTAATAATCGTAATTCCAAGCATACACCCAAGATTACAAGATGTTCCTTGCTTTCGTTCTACTCTAAACAAGCTTCCTAACTAGCCTAAAAGAATGAGAAAGTAAGAAAGTAATATCACTAATACATATGGTGTGTAAAGTGTGTGTGGTGTCTAAGGTGTGTGTTTAAATGAAGCCTCATGCCTCCTATTTATAGGAGAAATCCGGCTCATGTTAGCCTCTTGAGGAGCACTTTAGCAAAAGGTGGCAAAGGTGGTGCACCAGGTACGTACAATCGCGCAAAGGTGTGGCACCGGGTACGTACAATCGCGTAAAGGTGTGGCACCGGGTACACGAAAGGACAAAAAGCGGAAACGAGATGAGGGAGGGGTGGCCGGCACCACCACCATGGTGTCCAGCACCGCCACCATGGTGGCCGGCGGCGGCATGGTGGTGGCCGGCAGCGGCTGGCTGCCACCCGCCCCGGTTCGCCGTCTTTTGCTTCATTTCTTAATTCGCGCGTGTTTTCTTCGTTATGCTTCCGTTTTTATCGATTCTATTTTTGTTGGATTCGTTTTTCAAAAAAGAAGACTTTGATGAAAAGTAATCCCAAAATTGAGCTTCCTATCTCCAGATATTGCGTACGAATCATTTGAATCTTCCGGCGGACGTAGAATCTTCATTCTTTATCCGTTTTTGTTGATTCTTCTTCTGTTAGACTTGTATTTTGAAAAAGAACATCTTGGATAAGATGGATGTTGATGATGGGCACTTTAGTCTTTAAATCTTGTTTTGATGCCTTGAATCTTCAAACGTGCGTGGAATCTTCGTTTTTCATCCGTTTTGCTTGATTTTTATCGTGCAACCTTGTTTTGACCTCCTTGGCAGATTCTCATTGAATTAAGTGTTATTTGAGTTCAAATGCCAAGAATTGTTCCAGAATGAGAGAGATATCGGTAGTAAAAACGTGACTTTTTACGCGATATCATGTACCAAGTCCAAGAATCCTTCACCTCTTTCACACGACCCTGTGAATGGTGATTTGGTCATCTTGCCCAGTATGCAAGATTCGCATACATCATCCGATTTGAGGTCGAATGATTCCAATACTCCATCCTTTTGGAGTTGGCCGATGCGTTTCTTGTTTACATGCCTAAGACGATAATGCCACAATTTGGATTTATCAAGCTCATTGGACGAATCAACATTTAAAATCAAATTGCTAACACATGTAACATTTTCATATATGCCATTGTAAGGAGAAGCTTTGAAAACAAAACAACCATTTAAATAAACCAAAATATCACCATTCTCATTATCAAATGAAAATCGATAACCATCCTTAAACAAGGCATAAAATGAAATAATGTTTCTAGTCATTTCTGATGAATAACGGCAATTGTTCAAATCTATCCTAACTCCAGAGTTCAGCACGAGCTCATACTTTCCAATCTCGGTAACAGGCGTGATTCCTCTTGTAACATCCTCCCTATCGGTCTGGTAATTTCTAATTTAAATTGATTATTTAATTATTTTAGAAATTATTTGATATTAATTGTTTATTGAAAAACTTAGGTAAATAGGTCTCAGGACTTATTGCGAATAGTAAAATATTACTTGTTTTAATTTACTATAGTTGATGGTACAATAAAATAAGTTTCTCGTACTTTATATTTAGGTTCCAAACAATAGATTTAGGACGGGTATAAAATACCCAAATAATTAAAGTCAGTTATATGGAAGGATCGACTTCTTTTCATTCCAAATTTCCCAAATTAACAAGCTCCTCAATTGTGTACTTAGAACTTACAAACAACAATTTGAAACCTAAAACAAGATTAGTTGATTGAAGCTGTGATTCTTGTAAACATCTCCATCTTCTTGTTGTTATCATTGTTCTCATCATCAAAGTGTAAGTATAGTCATTTTATGAACTTAATTACATGATTAGGTTGAAGGTGAATTGGATAAATTGATCTAATACTTGATGATATATGATGATTAGTAGTGTTATATCATGCTTATGAATTGATTTTATAGATTGAATTGTTGTATTCCTATTGTTGTGATGTGATTTTGATTCAAGCAAATAACCTAAATGGGTTTTATAAATTTGATGAGAAATTGGAAGTTGTTTGATGCTAGCTAGAAGTAATATGATGTTATTTTGGTGTTAAAACCTCCCCCTAGTTTACTTGATAACTGGAAAGTTGAGGATTGTTGAGTTTAGCTCGTATTTGTGTTTGCTGATACTGCGCTGCTGCTACTGTATCTGATGAACAAGTCGGCGGCTTTCATAAGCTAGCCGGCGGGTCTGTGTTTGGGTTGGGATGTCGGCGGGTCAGAGACCCAAGCCGGCGGCTTGTGAACCTAGACCGACGGGTTAATTACCTTAACCGGTTGCTGCTAAAAGCTTTAAAATGTGACTTTTTGCTGTTGCCTCAAAAACCTTTGTACCCGGCTGCTGGGGAGGTGAAGCCGGTGGGTCAGGGACCCCAGCCGGCGGCTAGTATGGTTTTCCAGCTTTTCAATTTAAATTATTTGATTCAGTGATTATTAATTAATACATGTTATAACATTGAAATGAGTATTAGTACATGATGATGATTATGTTGTGATGATTACTAATACATAAGAAAGAACTTGTAATTGTGATATCGATTGTACTAAATTTTTTAGTGTTATGTATTAATATAAGTTATGTATTAAAGATCCCGATTACTAACTTATATTTGATTGTTGATTCTCAGATCCTCCAAAAGATAAGTGACACTTGGATTCTGAGTTTGTGAAGACAAAGGTATCGGTGAGTGGATTTAGAACTCACCCTTCGATTTAGTTGTAACTGTTTGGTTGCAACAAGTATATGTAGATTGATTATAAGATTGTTAATCTATGTTATTGATTATGAATCTACGTGATATGTGAATCTATGTGCATCAGATTATTGAGGTCAACGTGTAGTTGGACTTTTTGGTTATTATGTGATTTACACAAGTTTTGATTCATTTGTTGTGTTCGAGACCTGTGTATGAATTTAATAACTAATAGTTATCGGTCTATCCTGTATTGGCCATACAGATTGACGTTAAGTTTTCTTGGAGAATCCCCGGGTATTATGATATCTCAAGAGCTACCGATCCTCACTGAAAAAGAAATGTGTTTATAATTAATTGTGTAAGCAGATTGTTATGCTAAGTTGGATTGTGTGTGATAAATTCATTCACTTAGCTCTGTGCTAATCCCTCATCCTACTTCCTGCAGGTTTTTGTTATAAGTGGGTGTCAGGAAAGGATGTTTTGATGCAAGGAATGTTTTGATATTATGCTCACTCTGATATGGTTTTGTAATAACCCTTGTTTTGATATATATATATATATATATATATATATATATATATAATACCCCGTCTATGTAGTTTTAAACAGTTTGAATTTGGTGTAAATATTGAAAATGTAAACTGTTAATGTCTAATGTTTAATGCATAGTAATGAAATGTATTTCTTTAATATTCGCTTTCGAGTAAAATAATATAATAGTGTTGAACTTAAAGAGGGGTGTTATACCTCTGTTTCCCAAGACTAGATTAAGCTCTCCATGCTTCAACTTTCCACTTTCCTTTAGACCCTGCAATACAGTGCAAATGTGAGTACCACACCCTGTATCCAGAACCCACGAATTAGAAGTTGTAGTATTATGGAGTTCGATCATGAACATACCTAAGTGAATACTCTTTTCGACATTTCCATCCTCAAGGTCCTTCAGGTATTTCGGGTAGCTACGTTTCCAGTGCCCCTTAGTGTTGCAGTAAAAGCACACTGCTTCTTTCGGATCATTCACTGGTGCAATATCAGAATTAGTCTTTCTTTTGGACCCATGATTGGACTTTCCATTCGTAGTTTTTTCTTTCCAATTTGACCTCTTTCTTTTCTTTGCAGTTTGACCAATTGCCAACACAGGAGCTGCTGAGCTAGAGGACACATCATCCTTTTTGATTCCTTGCTTAGCGGTTAGCAGCAAATTATGGAGTTCTATTATTGAGCCTTCTCTCTCATTCATATTCATCTGATATGATATTACAAACTGATTGTAGACAACTGGCAGACAGGACAAAATTATGGCAATGGAAAACTTTGTGTCAAACATCATATTCAATGATTCCAACCTATCAAAGTACCCTTTCATCTCCAAGACGAAAGCACAGATAGATGCTCCAGGTTTGGGTTTGAAAGCCATGAGTGACTTAACCACATCAAGGCGTTCTTTGCTCGCCTTTGCCTGGAACATTTCCTTAAGCTGTTGGTTCATTTCATAAGCCCAAGTACTCTCAAAAGTCTTTTGCAACTCAGGGCTCATGGAGGATGCCATGATACAAGACACTTTATTCGCATCATCATAATATTTCCTGTGTGCCTCAATCTCCTCTAGGGTTGAATTTTCATCAATCATGGGAATCTATTCATCGAGAACATACTCCTTTTTCTCGTACCTTAAGGTAAACCTTAGGTTACGCATCCAGTCCATATAGTTTGGACATGTCAGTCTTTCGCTCCCAAGAACTTAGAGAAGTGAGAAGTTCGAGTTGTGTACGGAATTGGGGACGGGAGGATTATTACCATGATAAACAGTTTTAGTTAGTTTGAATATTCCTTAATTAATTACCCAATTTCAAATTAAGGCTATGATCCATATTTTAGATTCGTTTTATAAAAAGGTTTGTCGTAATCATATTGCGAATTTATGTTAGGTATACAATACCTTTGTCAATTTTATTCTCTATGAAACTCCTAGTTCTTTTGAGATTCATTGATTCTTATCAACGGCATGTTAATCTCAGATATGCTCATCTACCATTCATGACTGGTATGCCGAGGATCATGAACAAGATGGTGAACTTAACCATGCAAAACCCGCATGGTCCCCATCCCGAGTACGCTCGAGAATCGCGAGTTCCACATCACCTCTCAATATGATCTCATATTAATGTGCCGGTAAACCACACATGCTCCATTAACAGACCATACGAAAGATGTGCGGTTTTCATGGGTTATCATACTATTCACATTTTATAATATCTAGAACGGGATTTTGTTTTAGTACTTTTAGGTCATACTTTTGATCTTAACATCATCCTATCAAAGTCCTCGGCAGCCCCATTGAACGCACAAAGAAGCAAATAATACCTCTCTTATAGTTTGTTCACTATGGGTGAGCCGATTCATCAATTGATTGACGATGTATTTAACTTTAATGATACATATACTTATAGCTCATAATATATGTAACGTCTCTCTTTAAACTCTTAAAATCTACGGCTCTATTTTAAAACATTTTAAAATTTAGGGTATATTTTAAACATTTCAAAATATAGGGTCTAAAGTGTAAATTCATTTCACCAATTTAGACAATTTCATTTCCAATTTATCTTTACCTACATACTATTGCAGATAATGAAATGCTAGTATTTATTAAGCTAAGGCTCTGATACCATTGTTGGGTTTTCTATTCCCTAACTAGATTAATATGCGTAGCGGAATAATAACAAAAGTTAATCTAAGGCAATTAGGAAACTAAACCCTAAGGGATCTTAACTTGAATAAATAAAAACAATAAAACAAATAGATAAAGAGGATAAATACTAACCTTTGAGAAAACAAATTTCTCACGCATAGACGAACAAGCAGAACCTTCTTGCTTGGAGGCGAGTGCCCAAACTAGAACACCTCTAATGGCTTACACCCAAAAGAACTAAGAGAATTCCCAAGTCTCCTAAGGTCACGATTCTAGATCGCAAAACTCTTACAAGGAGCAGGAATAAGAAAGAGAAAACTAGAATTGAAAACTATTCATTTCAAAAGAAGGTGCAACTAGAAAGCCAAGGGGTAGGTCCCTATTTATAGGGGAGAGGAAGGCCTAAGGGTTTGTCATCTGGCCGATGTGGGACAGACATCCATCCGGCGGATGGATCTTCCATCCGGCGGATGGATGATGTTTCCATAAAACCCTTCCAGTCGTTCCACCACGTGAACCCTTTTCTCAATCCATCCGCCGGATGAAACTTCTATCTGACGGTTGGATCATGCTTTCATAATTTCTTTTAGTTTTCTAATTAATTTCCAATTAATAAACTAAATATAATATTAATTCCAATTAATATTATTTCTCTATATATTTCTCTTTCTGTTCATTGAGGGCGACCCAAAAAGGACTTCACTTTTAATGATGTACTTACCAATTAGTTATGATATTGGACACTATTCCAACAATTCTAAGAATATATCATATTTTTTGTGAGATTTTCTTAAGTAGTTATGTAAGTCGCATCTTAAAACACATGCGATATTTTCAGTGAATGATATTTAATACTCACTCCGTCCCATAATTAGTGTCTCACTTACTATTTTGGGACGTCCCAAAATAAATGTCCAGATTCCCTTTCAGCCAATCAGAAAAGACTTTAGTGGGTAAAGATAAGATGTTATTGGTAGATAGTGACTTTCCTTAAACTGTGTGCATTTTTACATGAGACACTTATTTTGAGACGGAGGGAGTATCTTTTTGTTTATTAATTCTTATCATAGATGTGGGAGAACCGTAACAAGTATTTAGCTTCCTTTGTTGACTTAGGGTTGCGTTCGACTTTTGATAATTAACAAGATTACCATGTTACATGCGACCCGTCTTGTTGTTATCCAGGTGTTCCTGAGATTTTGATAAGAGCGGCACGTAATGTGGTCAAGTCCATCTTTGAGGGTGGGTGAGGTGGTCGACTGCCTATGTCATTTAAGTTTCGAGGGCCTCCAAACTTTGTTATAAATAATGTGATACATGTAATATATATGATGATTACATAAGAGATTAACATCTTTTTTATTTTGAAAGAGAGCTTTTGTTATTAACTAGATTCATGTTAAAAAATATTTAAACAAATATATAGGTTGATTGAATGATCCAAAATTAAAATATATCTTTTTACTATTATTAGAGGCATTGATTTGCCAAATCATTTTTGAATTACCTTTTATGTTTATCCCTAACCCTTTCTTTGATTAACAAATACGGAGTAAATCATTAGCTTTAATATTTAATTACAAGTTTGCCCCTCTTTTATTCCATGCAATTTCACCTAACCTAATCTTCCCGCCCCATAATATTTTGTATCTTTAGAATTTGAAATTCAAAATTCTAATTTTTTTTGGAAAATATTAATGGGAAAAATTAAATTGTATTAATGCTTTCCTTTCCTTTTGTTTGTCACTTCACTTTCTTGGACCTTTCTTATATCTTTCCGTATCAATATACGTTCTGAAAAATTGCAGGAACAAGGTGGAAGATTCCACACAAAAAAATTTCTTTGTTTCTCATCATACAAACAGGACGCTACAGAAAATCAAACCTGCAATTCGTAGTCTTCTGATCAAATTATTCATTCTCGTCATAAACATGGTGGTATATATACATTTAGGGTTTTATGCTTTCTGATAATTATTCATGTCTTCTTTTTAATAGATTCATTGATATGTTAGTGAAGATGGAATCCTCTATCATTTAAATACTCTCATATGTTGATCTTTTTCTAATGGTAATTCTCTTCATGTTATTGATTTTATTGTTTATTACCTTTTCTTGATTTCATATTCTGTAGGTTAGTGTATATCCACAATTATGTTAATTGGATGTTATTTATGCTTTTCTATGTATTTTCGGTTGTTAATTCTGCTACATAAATACATGATTTTGTTGTTTGTACATCTCCTTCATTTTTCCCATGGTCAGTGGGATATGGTAGGAGTAGTGTCGTTGCATCAGATACACATCTATTAGGAACCCATTGTTCCGAGTTGGCTAATCTGCTGGATCTCATCAGCATCTTCTGGTTTCAGTTGTCCAATCCGCCATCAACATCCAAACAAACGATCTGAGAAAATTACACAGCTAGAGATGCACCAGGTCATTAATTAATTCGTCGCTTATTTGTCATTCACTTGACATGTATATAATAAGCTCAAGACTTTATCAGAAATCTATCAGATATTTCTATCTAATTTTTGGGATTATGATATGGATGAATAACTTTTATAGTTTAAGATCAAGTTTAATATTTCTGATAAAAATATGGCTTTCATATTTATAAATTATTTGGTTGATTGGGTTTTTTCGTTACTTATAAATTGCTGTTTAATATTTTGTTATTTTGAACAGAAAATGGTCGGTACATCAAAGATTGTGGAAGACAAATACTAAGAGGGTTTGGAGAACTCAATTGATGATAGCGATGATAAGGCTGTACGTATGAGTTGTTTGAGTGATTTGTATAAAGATTTTGTGGGTATAAATGTGGAGTTGAATTGTGATGTATCAGTGTTTTTCGTCTCATAAAAGGATTGATTGCTTCTCTGTTTTTTCATCTCCATGGATTCATGAGTTACTATGTCCTGTTGTTTCGATATGGAATATATTTTAATGGTTTAGGAAACGTTTCATAGATTGATATTTCTGTTTTGTATATCATACTCAATTAGCATGGAAATGGATGAAGCTTTCTGTCGTGGGGCATGGACACTTGGATTTACGGTCACGGGATGGATCATTGCAATTTCATCCTTCATGGTACTTTCAATTTTGAAGCCCATCCTATCACTTTCAGTTTATAGTGTGTAGAAATTTCTAAATTATAATTCTGAATGTTTTTCTTTGTCTATGATTTTCTTTGATTTTTAAGGAAATTTAAACACACTATCCTTATGTAAGTTATAGAAGTAATATCTTGAAGTGATTATTGAAGTAATTATTGAACTCAATTTTGTATAGGCAGGTGAGAGCTTCTCAACAGAACGTGGTACATCATACCACAGACTCTTGCCCAAACATGCCTGCCTTCAAGATATGACCTATTCCGCCAAGATGAGCGTTTAAATTCAGTTTCAGGTTAGTAGTCTATTCGTGTCCAGTAATCACTCTCCAATTTTGTATAGGCAGGTGAGAGCTTCTCAACAGAAAGTGGTACATCATACCTCAGACTCTTGCCCAAACATGCCTTCAAGATATGACCTATATATTCTGCCAAGATGAGCGTTTAAATTCAATTTCAGGTTAGTAGTCTATTCGTGTCTAGTAATCACTCTCTAAATCATTATTATGTGTTTCAAGGAGTTGGTTGTTTGTTGTTTGCCCCATTTTGTGATGGCAGACAAATGAGATTAACTATCATAGTTGTTACATGACCTCCTGTTGGTAATTTTTAATCTCTGCACTTAAATAGTAGCGCTAAAGTTGGATGAGTTTTTTCTATTTTAAACACGGATCTGCTAAACCTTGATAGTTGGTACTTGGTTGCTTAATTGGTTGATGATCATGTGGGTCGTTTGTATAAATTCATAGCCAAGGACCTGTTAAACCTTGATAGTTGATAGCTTTATTGGTTGAAAATTATGATTTAGATGTAGCAAGTGGGTCATTTGTATAGAAAGAAATCAAGATACTAATCGATAACATGTTTGATTAAAGGGTTCATGGATACTGCACTATTATACTATATGGATCTATATGAACTTTTGAACTTCAAAGAATCAGTTTAAATGTTCACAAAGGTTGGCGATATGATGAATCGGAGTTTTAAGATTATTGACCGATATTATGCTCTTTTACGAGTTACGATAATAATGCGGAGATTCAAGCTAAATTCATGCTTTTATCTTACAATACTTGATTTTTTTTCTTAATATTATGCACATGCAAGTTCTTACACTTCTGATTAGCATTTTGAGTAAATCTGTATACTGGCTGTTTGGTGCAAGTTTTGTTATTTCAATCCATTTGTATATAGAATGTTCCTAGCATTTACATGTCCGTCTATAGCCCGGGTATATATATACTCTGGAGATGGATAATAACGAGATCATGGAAAGTGTATAAGACGTTGCTAATAAGGTTTTATTGGAAGATAGTAGAGATATCACTATTGGCAAATTGCCTGTGATGGTCAAGTCTGAATTTTGCTGGATGAGTGACATGGCGGAATGTGATTGTGAGTTTAACTATGGAGGTTATTTCTTAATCAACTGAGCTGAGATAGTAACAAGGTACCCCTTAATTAACATGTTTCAGCATAGTAGGAAAATGATTGCCGGTTCATACATATCAAAATACCTTAAGGATCATTATATTAACTTCGCAGAGTACATCATTTATCTTTTCCGCCATTATTGGAAACATTTATTTGGTTTGAAATACACTTTGGAAACTTTTGACCCGATTAATCTATTTGAACAAAAAAAAATCAATCAAACCTGCTTGATGGATTAGTGGTAAACTGTTACGTAGTAATAAATAAATGAACCTGTTAGATTTAAATCTGTAGTCTGAATGGTGATCCAACATGACCCATTCGTAAGTGATTCAAACCTGCTTGATCCAGTCTGAACCATTCGTAAGTAATTCAGTCAAAATTGTCACCTTCAACAAACATGCTTACTTTACATGCGAGTTATGTTTCATTGTTTATTGATCAAAGTTGGAAAGAAAGACATCATGTTTATACACATTTTGTTTGAACGTTGGAAAGTGGACCATCTACTCTTGAATACATGGGTAGTATGTCGTAAGATGGATGTTACCTTATTATTCATTGTAATCTGTTTATGATTGATATAGTTAATAATTTATACTTACATAGTTTTCGTAACAATATGTTTCTTTCCAGGGATTATCATCTTGATTTCATATATTTATCACTGATAAGTATATTGGTGCATGTTTTAGAAGAAAGTTAAATCTTTTAGTTAAGCTTCGCAAATCACAACTGGTTAGCGTTAGGAAAACCTATTTAAATTAGCATGTAACTATTTTTCAATACTCCTCAGGTTGATCCAAATTATATCTGCACCCAGTTTAAATTTATTTTATAAATAGTTGTAAATTTTTTCCCTATGCACTAAAAATGCGATTGGCGTCTTTCAACCCGGTCAGCATATAAAATTAATATTCCCTTGAGAGATTGTGGTAAAAAGCGATTGGCGTCTTTCAACTAGGTCATCATTGTTATGCACGTTAGAGATAATACTCAACCTTCATCCACACATTTGTAAGTAAAGTGGTAAAATTTCCCCTCTAGATATATGTATCATAGACATTCTGCAGTGACACCTTTGGTGATATGATCGTTGTTTATTACAGGAAATCTGTTTCAAGGGCATTTGATTTTGTTTAATGTGTTGTAGATCATCTGTGTGCACTTGGTTGAAGTGATTAAAGTACTTACTTTGCTTGCTACTCAATTTCATCAGACAACTGCATTATTAGCTCATGAGAATTCTGATCCACTTTATCTGGTATATCAAATTGCCACGTCAGTGCGCACATTGATTTCTCAAGCTGAAAACTAACAATGCTTTACAAGGTTGGTTGATGATTTAAGGCTTTAAATAATGTTACGTATAACAGACCATATTCTATGCAGAGTTTTCTTGTAAAATTGAAACTTCTCTAATGTTGTTGGTGATATAAGTTATTCAGGTTTAACCAGGTGCGTGTGATTAGAGTTTTGGCATCCATGTTGCAGAATTTGTAAACTTCCCAGAAAGTGTCATTTCTCTTTCTAGAGAAAAAGCTTCTGAATTGGAGTATTTATCACCTCTTTCAATGGTGTCAAATGAGGCTGAGCAAGAGGTGCACGTTCTGTATTTTAGTTCTTTGTTTTCTGGAGTTTATTATTGAATTATCATCAACTGTATGTAGCGTGGGTAATATTTGAACTTAGAGGTGGCAATTTTAACCCATTAACTTATGAATGGGTCAAGTTGGGTTGTGTGATCTCTCGACGATTATCAGGTTATTATCATATACTATATACATATATGATATTGTAATCTTTGAAAAGCATCATTACTAAAACATTTTGGGAAAGGTAAAAGCATGGTAGTTGGCTAATAATTGAACTATACGGTCTCGCTACAACATGGTAGGTACCTTGTGTTTTTGAACACATTGCCTTTAGAAAGACCGATTCGCATATGATATTGAGGTACGGGTGCTCTATATAGTGACACAGTAAGGTCGGATGTCACCGGCCAATGTAGCAAAATGGGCGAGCCACGTAAGCGATTTTGGCCCGAAACAGATGCTTTGTGGGCTGAAAACATTTTTTTTTTAACAGAAATACAGATTAACATTAATCTTTCTTCGTATTTATCTCTTTGTTGGTGAAACGCTTATTAGAATTTTGTTAAATATTTGAAATGAGCCATTATTCGGGTGTTGAAATTACGCATTGAGCACGAGTCTTTGCACGAATCAACGTGGTGTCATAGCTCCCGACTGCCATTGAATTCACCCAACCAGCAAATTAGTGTTCCTTTACGGGTTTATTTTCAGTTATTTATTTATTTATTTATTGCTTTCGATTGTCTAAAGGTGGAAGTTTTGAGTTTGTCTGTCGATTAAACTCAGCTTCATTTTTGGCTACACAGTAGGAAAATATAGAAATGCAGAACTCACGTATATTGAATGATGGTTTAGAAATGTACTTAACTATTTTTATAGCGTGGCAATGACATTGAGAATTTATTTAAGTTGTCTACAAGGAATGGTTTATGTATCGTAATTGAATTATTGTACCTCTCCAACCTGAAGGGATCCGGGTCCATCCTGTATTCCTGTTTGTCTGCATTGCTGCTTAAGAAACGAAGATATGGAAAGAACTTTTATTTTGCTTATCTAGAGATGAGTTCAAACCGCCCTAAGTTGTGAAAATTTACCTAAAAATTTGTTGTGAAAAGTTACAATTCATCTAAGACCAGCTGCTAACTGAGTAATTGTTGACAATAACTTCACATTGAACTAACTTTGATTAATTTGTATAATCATGTTGTATGGTGCTTTTTAAATTAAATTACTTAACTAGACATAGGTTTAAAGTTGCGTATTATGTGATTATATGAGTGTAAGATTGGTAGGATTAGTTGCCCGGCATTTTATATTTTGATACAGTTGAACATTTTAAACTACAAAATTTAAGTGTAACTATGCAGAACACATCTTATAAGAACCGCTTGATACATTCATACATATTCATATTGCTAAACTTTTAAAATATATAATTTTATTAATCATAAAGATATATACATTTAAATCTCTTCTCTCAAAACATTTAAAGGAAAGCCTATATTAATTAATCTTTAAGAATTAGGAACTTAAGAATTAATCTTGACCATAAATGAATGAGCTTAATTTGATCTAGACCATTCAAATCAAAATTCATATTGATTAATTAATCTAAACAAAAATTAACACCTAATTTCCTCTATTGCCCTTCTATTCATTTAATATGGTCAACTCAAATTAGTTTCTATAATTAATATACTATTTAATTTAATTTAATTCTATGTAAAAGGATTTCAAGGATTAATCATGATCCAGCATATGGTGTTGTTCGGATAAACTATTGGGATTTCAGGTTATTCGGGTCGGGTTGTTTGAATTTTTCAAGTTTATAATTTATCTGTAAACCAAACCGAATAAGATTTGTATTATTTGATTTGCGGCTATTCAGATCAGTTTGATCCAGATAATATGTGTTAATCCGAATAAGAGAATATCTTAATCTTTCACATTTTTAACATAATCTAAATTTCACTAAGTAATACTTAAAGATTTATATAAAACATAATAAGTGATGTATATGTTGATTGTATGTAGATATACTTATATAAAGTGTTAATAACATACATATAAAACTATTTTTCAATATTTAGTACCTTATTCGGATTAACCAAATTCAAAATTATTTATCCGTAATCCGATCAAATAAGATTCGGGTACTTGGATTTGGGTTATTTGGATTCTATTAACCAAATATTCCAATCCGTTCAACCCGAATCCGATTAAAGTCAGTCGGATATTCAAATTCGGACGTTTTTGACACCCCTAATTTCCAGCTAATAAAACCAAATTATTAGGTGATTATATTTTTCCAAATTAAATATTAGGGATCTCATGAAAGGAACCTACTCTTTAATGTCGCCACATATAAACACGTATGATGTAAAACATATACGAAATTTAATTCCCTATTATTTATTGCTCATAAATTCTCATAATAATATGTACAAATGTGTATTTATTAAATGGATACCATTTGCAAAAGACGGTTTGGTATACGTAAAACAAAACTATAATAATTAGAATTATTTTTATAAACTTAATATAGCTCTCTTTAGGAAATTTTTTGTTGAATCATTTCTTATGGTAGGAATCGTAGAAACGACATTTTTCACTTTTAATTTCAAGACATGTACACTTTATGCACACAAAAAAATTATGTCAAAATTATAAAAAATATATTCACTTTATTATTAGATCAACCTGAAAAAAATATAATTCATATTATACACAAATTAAAGTTGTGTATCACAACTTTTATATGTGATATTGCAATACACATTAAATTTTTTATGATGTGTATCACATATTTTTAAATAACTTATATTATATAAAATAGCATAACAATTCTAATAATTTTGATATAAAATTTTTATAAAAAAAATATTTTCCTTATAGTTAAAACTAAAATTGTTTGTTCCTATCGTTTTACACCATAAAAAGATCTTCCTATATGAACATTCCTCTAAAGAAAATAATATAAATAGATTACTACTTGCCGATTAAATTATTTTCAGCATCTATTTACTTTTAATATCAATTTCAATCTACAAGAATAGACTCTTAGTTTATTACACAATATATGGTTACTTATCAATTGTTGGTCAACAAATAAACTTTATTGTTAACCCCTTGATCTTCTTTATTAAATTTCAAAATCAATCGTGTAAATTTAATCCCTTCAATTTAATCGACATATATACAATATAAGTTCCACATATATCTCTCACCTTTTGCTACTTTGAAACAAACTTTCCCCTATAGTGATTAGCAAAATCGAATTTCATAACCTTTAATTTGTAACAATGGCCGCCGATTAATGTTTTACTCATTTGAATCTTATTAACGATTACACTGATGGCATGAAAGTCCATGTGAATGTGTTCCTTTTGTGAAAAGAGTGCTACATGAACAACCCAACTAAAGTTATTGGCCAAGAGCAGCAGAAAAATGTAGCAGAGGGTTAAAGATGAAAGATGATGATCAACAAGATTTGTTTTTTTAAATCAAAAATAAATATAAGAAAATAAAATAATAATTATAAAAAGAGATTGAAAAAGTTTAAAAGCCTTTGGGTATGATCGATGGAACTGAACATGTATTATTTAATTTTAATGAAGCAAATAAACTTGTAGTTGCAAAGTGAGATCTTTCTTTCCACATGTTTGATGAAGCAAACGTACACCACACACATAGAAAACAGGATTATGAACACGAAAGCAAAAAGAAAAAAAGTTTTATAGGTTTGGTCGAATTAATTTTTATTATAAGATAGCAACGACTAGAAAAAAAGAAGAACATAGAGAAGTATAGATTCGCGGATGGGGACACGAAGAAAAGAATGAAGGAAGAGAGCAAGAAGCGGTATGAACCTGATATCGCGTAAAAAGTCACGTTTTTACTATCGATATCTCTCTCATTCTGGAATGATTCTTGGCATATTGAACTCAAATACAGTACAAATCAGTGATATTATGCCAAGATGGTCAAAACAAGGTTGCACGACAAAAATCAAGCAAAACGGATGAAAAACGAAGATTCCACGCACGTTTGAAGATTCAAGGCATCAAAACAAGATTTCAAGACAAAAGTGCCCATCATCAATATCCATATCATCCGAGATGTTCGTTTTCAAATTACGAATCCAACAGAAGAAGAATCAACAAATATGGATGAAGAATGAAGATTCTACGTACGCCGGAAGATTCAAATGATTCGTATGAGACATCCAAAGATGGGAGACATATTTTTGGGATATATTTACATCAAAGTCTTCGTTTTTAAATTATGAATCCAACGCAAAAAGAATCAACGCAAACGGACGCATAACGAAGAAGATACGCGCGGATTAAGAAACGCAACGAAAGACTGCGAACCGGGGCGGGGGTGTGCCAGCCGCCGCCGGCCACCACCAGGCCGCCGCCGGCCACCTGGTGGGCGGAACCGGCCGCCTGCCGCCTGTCCCATTTCCGCTTTTTGGTCCTTGCGTGTACCCGGTGCGCCACCTTTCCATGCTTTTTCGTACCCGGTGCGCCACCTTTCCATGCTTTTTCGTACCCGGTGCACCACCTTTCACCCTTTTGCTAATGTGTGCCTAGGAATGCTAGCGTGAGCCACATCTCATCTATAAATAGCATCCCTTAGGCTTCATTTCAACACACACCTTCCTAGCTTACTTTCTCACTCTAGAATTAAGCTACAACTTTCTCTCTCTACATTCTTTCTCTAGATTAGTTATAACTAGTATGGAAACTAGTTTAGAAGTTTAATTAGGAATAGAAGGAAAGTGTGTAACGCTTTGTAATCTTCGGAGTACGCTCAGAATTGTGTCAATTAATTCAAGTCTATTCTCTCTCGCATTTAATCCTGGTTCCTTCTATCCTTATCTATCTTAATTAATTACGTTTATATTAATTATGCTAGATTTAGTTATTGCCATGATTAGTATACTTGTTATGTTTACTCGTAATGTAGTTAGTTAATTATGGGATGATTTATAATTAAATATTAAAGATCGGAAGTATTGCTTTGATCGTCTTATTGCATGTTCTTGTTTGATTGTTGCCTTAGGATCATCATAATAGTAAAATATCAACGGTCTTAATTATTGTAAAGTAATACGATGGCCCGTATTCGACTGTTACTCGATATAGTACTGGAAACACTTCAAGGTGGAGTACAAATGTATGGAAGTCGAGGAACGACCGAAGGTAGTCATATCACGAACTAATATATAAAATGAGAAACCTAGTTTAATTAACCTTTCTAAATAGACTTTTAAACTTCAAATTAATCTACCGCTTTTCCACCAATAAACGTGATTACAACACCTTTTTAACGACGTCCAATTAAAAGGTAGTCAATCATCTGTGTCAATATAATTTGTCAAAGGTATGAAACTATAAAACCGCAAGGCTACATGAGGATTATCGTAGGACAAGACATGGTCACGGTTTGAAGCGGTGGAACCACTTAAAGTGAGGAACGCTGTGAATAACTAGGGGATTTATTGGATAGTCTTAAGCAAGGGCTGGTTTAGAGTCATAAATGAACCGTTTTAAATATACCAATCTGTTAGGATGACGAGGAATCGTTATATGATTCAGTTATGTCTAGTACCTTAAGATTTCGCTCCCGTTCATATGAAAGTATTATTAAACCATAATTAAGATTTTGCTTATTATTCTAAATACTTTGTAATGTTACCATAACTTTCGGTGTGACATGCTAATGGGATTTTAATTAGTAGGGAGTCTAGTGTTTACATACAAGTATTCAAGAATGATAATTAACTAATATCTTTCAAAACGGTTTCTCCAAATATCATCCCATAACTTAATTAACGAAGTCGCAGCAAACACTATCTTTATTTATCTGTTTTATCTTTTATTTTAATTTCGCTTTTATTTATTTACTTGCCTAAGTTAGTTAATATAAAAACAAAAACTCCCCCCACTGTTTTATAAACCCTTCACTAGTTTGAAAGCCCTCATCTACCACGCCTTAGTTTCAATTCAGTCGGTTTGAAGAACGACTCTAGGTCATACCGACCACTTGCTCACCCTTAGGATTAGCATTGTTAGGGAAAACTTAGGCCCCATAATTACAAATTTAAAACACTCCACTGATGCCCGCCGCCGGTAGCCGGTGCAACGACAAGGGTTGAAATCCTTACCGACCGCTGGTGGCGCATCAGAACCTTAAGGCTCTGATACAATGTCAGGTAATGAAACCCTATAGGATATAATGTATTATTGAGCAACTATATATAGAGTCATTTGAAACCTTAACCAAACCCTAGCAGACCCAATAACCACAAACGGGCTTGGACCATGCTAACCTATTATCTAATACTTATACCGTATCATCAACTTCCCGACCGTTATTCTAGACACATAAAACACAATATAATTAAATTGATCCATTCATTCTGTGTAATCTATGCAATACAAACACACCAAAACATATTTTATATTACATCAAAAATCATGAATTGACATACCGTGTAAGCATTTTACTATGCGTTTAATGATATAAACCTATAATTTTTAACTGCAGAGAGAATTGTGTTTATGAATGTTCCTTTTATGTGGTAGAAGTATGTTTATGATCAATAGTTTAGAACCTAATTCCAAGAAATAAGTGCAATTTATTAAGTTTTTAGCATCCATATTGTTCTTTAATAAAAGTTTAGCAAATATTATCAATTACGCTATATGTAAACCGAATTTATATAAAATACTTCATAATATTAAAATCAATACTATTTTATTATTATATTTTCCATATCATATGATAAAAAAAATACTCAGTGTGTCCTTCACAATTCTTTTTAGAAATAAGCTTTTTTACATATTGCAAATATATTAGAGAGTAACACAAAATTTTATATCAATGTGTATCGTAGTTAAAACTTATAATCTGTATATAAGCATACAATATTATTTATATAATTATATATATTTTAATAAAATTCGATTAATATTGTTACAAATTAATTAGAGCTTAATATACTTTTTAAAAGTTAAGCCAACTAAATAAACCGCTTACACCTCTTTAAGTTCTGTTATAACTCTATTATATGTGCACAATTAACAAAGTGCTTCATATGTTTTAAAAGTACATTTAAATGATTGACGAAATTCTAATAAGTATTTTCTTAACTTAGTCAAATCAACGGTAAAATATTTCCTCATCTTCTATTTTTTGATCCACATGATAATGATAAACTATAAGGTAGTAGTAATAGTAAGTGTTATTGTCAACTCAAATGATCATACATGTATGTCATTTTATACAGTGATATCGTATGTTACTTAAAACATTACAATAATATGTACCAATAACTTATTTTTTATTAAACATTACCATTGTAAAGCATATAACTATGTTATCTCATATCCTATAATATAAAATATACGTTCAACGTCATATAAAATATACATATGGCTTATTTAACATAGTTATATAGCAATATACATTTTTTTACTATAAATCATCTTGTAGCCCGCAAATTTTGCGGGTTATGATCTAGTACTATTTTAAAGTATAAGATATATAATTGAAATTTAGCCAAAAGTATGATAGGCCATGGTTATGTGTTTTAACTAGCTGTTAGCTTGTTACACATTAACAGTTTTAATTACATACTTATTCTTATAGGATCACATAGACATATGTATAATAGTATAGCAAAGATAAGATTTCGAGTATCGTCCACGAGAACGGTTGTATGCTATTGTGATTATGCTAATAATATATAATTAACTAAAATGATAAGCTAGTAAAAATGGGGAGTTTTGCCTCTTAATGACAGGCAGTCAATATTTTGTAATTTTGAAGATGCAATCAAAATAAAAAAAAATTTAAAGATAGATTTTGTCTCAAATTAAGGAAATATGTTCATCTAGATTGTCTACCCCTAGTGTTGGATATTAAAATGAAGAACAATAAGCCATTTAACATAAATAAGCAAACTAGTTGGATTACTTGTTGTCACAAAATAACCACTTAATCTAGAGTGTAAGTGCAAGTATCCTTGATCACCTAGAATCTCTTGATTATAACGAGTTATCTTACTAATATTAAAGGCTTTGATTAGATATCAACATATGTGGGTTCGTAAATTAATTCTCATATTTCACAAGCCAAATTCTAGATTAAGATTACCTAAATGCAAGTATCCTTGATCATCTAAGACCTCTTAATCATGATTTATAAACAAAACTAAATTAAAGTATCATTCCCATGATTATATTTTTATAAAAATCACTAATTACACAAGGTGTCCCTTAACATATTTCATCCATATCAATTTTCACTTATTTCGATTCAATCATTTGATTCTTTCAAATACAAATTACTAGTTTTCACATCATGGTAAATGTAAAGTTAAATTACACAAGTTGTCACTTAGTGAAATGTAACAAAACATTGATTGAATCAAGCATAAGTAAACATAATACAAATGGTTCAGTGAATAAACTTCAAATTATCATACGAATCAAACAAATCATATAAATGTATCCAACAACTAGGGTTATTAATCTAGATGAACATAAGTAATTTAGCCCATAATTATAGGCTTAAACATAAACATAACAATAAACATAGATATAACATCAATCATATAGAAATTCATAGTTTACAAATACAAGAATTACCAAATGAAAGTATGGAAATACAAATGCTTAACTGTGATATTAGCTTCCTCAATGGTTGAAACAAATGATTTTGCTCCTGGAATGGTTTCTCCGTCTCCGGTGGATGAAGTGGGTGATGGTGATGTGAATGATGGGATGAGAGGAATTGAACCAGAAGTGTCCTCCCTTTGCTACTGATCCTTCATCTCCATTTATAGTCAAAAATATGGTTGGGAGAATTACATGTAAGATATGGAAGATTTCTTGAGCTGTGACGTAGAAGATTTCTTGAGCAACAATTTTTTCCTCTTTTTCTCTCTGACAAAAGATATGAGCGTGGTGTGTGTTGACAAAGGAGGAGTGGTAGGTGGTGCTTTTAGCGGTTGGTTGTTGACTTTTGTCTTGTGTTTTATCCGGCTGATAAGCCGTTACCCGGCTGGTAACACACAAAATGGCCAAAACATGATCTGGTGGAAAACATCCTTTACCCGGCGGATATAGTTATATCCGGCGGATACCGTGTCGGGTAACACGTTATCCGGCTGGTAACTGGACCGGGTAACTCGGGCTTGCTTCTATGATTGAACAAACGAGAACTGGGCTTTCTTAGGCGGATTACCCGGCTGATAAGAGGTTATTCGTCGGGTAAAATCCGTTTTCAGCTTCTTTCTTGATCAGCTTGTTTAAGCTAACTTCTTCCTGTAATTCATCATTCAAGCTGCAAATGTACCTGAATTCATTTTCCAAAGTAATAAGTACCTTGAGTTCATGAATTTAGATAAAATGGTACATAATTTGGACTGATATCGCGCCTAAAAATATGTATAAATTAAGCGATATCAATTCCACCCTTCTTTCATTGATTATGGCTAGATGCTCTTGTGATAGGTTTGCCTCCTCTCCATTAATAATGCAATTAGTAATAGCATGGATCCAAAAAAGAATGGACTCCGCATAACGTCTTGTATACTCTTGATGATCCTCAACTGTAATATGTCCCTGCCTTGCTGGAGGGGAGGCTAACAGGGGAGACATTGACATTTTAGTATTATGAAATTAAATGTTACACTATAAATACTTCAAAGCTAAAACTACCTTCATAAACTACAATTCTTCCCCCGTTCCTCAAAATTGCATTTAGAATAAGAAAATTTAGCATTGCGATTCCATCAAGTATCATCCTGCCTGAAAAAAGAATATGGAAACTTTAACTTGAGTTGTGCGCATAACACTCAACCACATCTTGTGATTACTAATTTGGAACACTTATTTCAAGTATCATGTCATGATAACCATTATAACAAAATCTGATCCCCTGATTTTGGCAATGAACTAATTAATAAACACTTTAGGAACATAATTATACTCAATCACATCAATGCTAATTAGTGATCTCTAAACACACTAACAATTAGAACACACATGAACAAAATCTGATATCCAGATAGCAATTTGGTGATTTAGGAAATTACACAACAATCTGATATAGTGATTTCGGGCAAATACATCAAATACTTAAGATAATGCTAATTAGTGATTTCTAAATTACACAATCTATAAGTGAGTCAGAACACAGGAACAATTAGAACACACACGAACAGAATCTGATATCCTGATTTTGGAAACTACAGAAGCAATATTGTGATTTACTTGCGATAATGCTAATTAGTGATTTCTAAATTACACAATCTATAAGTGAGTCACAACACACACATGAACAATTAGAACACACACGAACAGAATCTGATATCCTGATTTCAAGCAATATTGTGATTTACTTACGATAATGCTAATTAGTGATTTCTAAATTACACAATATATAAGTGAGTCACAGAACACACACTAACAATTAGAACACACACGAACAGAATCTGATATCCTGATTTCGGAAATTACATAAGCAATATCGTGATTTACTCAGGATAATGCTAATTAGTGAGTAGAACACACACGAACTGATTTCGGAAATTACACAAGCAATATCGTGATTTACTTAGGATAATGCTAATTAGTGATTTCTAAATTACAGTAGAACACAAAAGAGCATAATCTGATATCCTGATTTTGGAAATTACACAAGCAATATCATGATTTAGAAAATTACCCAAGCAATATCGTGATTTCAATTAATTAATTAATTAATAGACACTTTCAGAACACACACTTATCCTTAATCAGGTTGATCTTGTGATAATGCTAATTATGAACAGAGCAAATAGCTAGGATAATGCTAATTATGAGAATGGTGATTCCTAAATTACACAATCTATATAAATGATGAGCAATACGTGAACTGAATGAAATGAATTCGACGTACCTGAAAGTAGTAGAAGAAAACTTGAACGGTTTCTGATTCTAGTGAGAGAAACTGTGTGCGCTAGAGAGAGAAAGCTCATAGAGAATGTGCTAAGTTGTTCTTGTGAGGAAGATATAAACTCAACTCTGTATGTATCCTGTATCTATTCCCCCTTGTAACAGAATGTAACCCCTTGTGAAAGTTTACATAACAAACTAAAAGGGGTATTTTAGTCATTTGTGAGGTCTTGCTGCCCTCGTAGTTGGCGAGATATTATATATTAATAGTGATTTTAAATTTGATTGAAAAGTGTTATGTTTAAGTTTATATCCAAATACTTTCCTTTTTTTGTTAAGTCTTATTTGAGACGTGTTGTTGTTATTGTTAAATTTATTTTATGATTTAACAAATTAAACATATGTAATAATTTGTAATTCCGTATCTATGTATGTTTACGAGTTACCAAAGAAACAAAAGAAGAATATAACCAACTAAGTGGAAAAGAATGTAAAAACTAATATTTTTACACAATCGGATCTTAAAATCCCCTAGTAACACATATAGTCTCATATATATTAATTTAATTTAATACTTGTCCTAAAGACTTAGATAACTATATCAAACAAAATCAACAAATTTAGTTGAAGAATCTATTAGCTTTTATCAAACAAAATCAACAATTTATATTTTGTTAACTTAGATCGGATAGGATCTCACATAGGATCAGGATTTTAAGCAAAATATTTTAAGATGCTATGTAAGATCGGGATCGTTTTCGTTTATAGAATCGTAAGATCATGATCGGGATCGTGTTTGTTTAATAAACCCGACGGGCCAACCCGATTGGAAATTGACCTGGTAAGATGGAAACGTAAACAGTGGTAGGTAAACCCTTCTTTTTTCTTCTTATTCCTCATATTCGGCTATTTCTACCTAGAGTCATCCGTCAAGTATTGAGAATCTGAAACGTTCAAAGTATAAAAGAATGTTGACTTACTATTCAATTCTAACACTTATTTTTTGACCCTAAACTATAGAAATGTCTTTTTACCATTAAATCATTACATTTATTTTTCTTTTATCTTTTATAATATATATTTATATAGTATATATAAGACTAGGCTTTGAGTCCGTGCGATGCACAGTTGTTTATGAGATACAATTATATATTTATTGGTAAGTCGCTTATTGAATTAGAGTTGTTAACTTAAAACGTTTAATTATTAATGAAAATGAAAATAAGTAATAACATTACTTTTAACTTTTTAAATGCATCGTATACTTTGACATGAGTAAAAATTAGAATTTGAAGAGTCAAAATGATATGAGACAAAGATTGTCATTGGCTTGAGTTAATGGTTGATAAACGCCAAAATGTACTATATTGTAGTACTAATTCACCCCGTGTTTGATAGGTTTCTAATGCATTTTGTATGAATAAGATACTTATTTCGTTCATATTTGCATTTAGGAGTTTAATCGGAGCTTGGATCGAAAAGGAACAGAAAACGAGCTTATTGCAAAGAAAAGTTGCTAAAAGAACAAAGCATTGGACAAGAGAGGATTGGATCGAAGTGTAAATGAAGCTCGAATCGGAAAAAGAATGAAAGATGAGCTGAAAATGGAAGAAAAGTGTAAATGCTGAATTTTCTGCGCGCTGTTAGTATTTTGGGCATAACTTCTTCATACGAACTCCGATTGGAGTGATTCAACTTGGAGAATTTAGATAACAGGCAGAGCTACAATTTTCACTTTTACCCCCTGGACTAGTTTTGCATCCATACGACGTATAAAATATCCATACGCCGTATGGATTAAAAATGGGCTAAAAAAAGATACGCGGGCTGGACCTGATGGGCTTTTACATCCATACGCCGTATGGAAATTCCATACGCCGTATGGATCACTTTTTCAGCCATTTAAGTCCGATTTTAGGGTTTTCAAACCATAACTTTTACCCTAAACCCTAATTCGACAAAAGGCAGGTTCCAGAGGCATTTTAATGGAGTTTTGGAGGCACAAGAAGGTGGGGATTGATGCCAATTGATCCTACTTCGCGTGGTTTATCGATTCGGTTTGCGTATCACTTTTCGATTTCCATTCTAAACATGTCTATGTGTTTTGTTTTGGGATATGATCTGATTTTGTATAATTGAATCATGGATTAGACTTATTGTTATTGATTATGATTGTTTGAAAGTTATAATTGTGTTTTCGTCTGATTGAAGATTGTTATGTTATCCGTAGAATCTTGGTTATTGGTGATTGTTAGTTACTACTTAACGTGGTTGATAATGTCATTGAGATTGAGTTCATTTGATGTTATTGATTATTGATGATTATGAATCTAGGTTTATAGTCATTACTAAATATGTTGAGTCTGATAGGTTAAGAGACTAGTAATTATTCAATCTAAAATGAGCAAGCTAATAAGTGATTATTAGTAGGTATTGTTGAGTCATACCGCTAGGATCAATCTGTGACAACTCTCCAAATTAGGTAATAATTAACATTTAAGCATGTGCATTCTTACGCTAATTTCCTGATTAAGTTTAAAACAAAACTACTGAAATGATGTAAGGCTAGCAGCCTAGTACTTTTAAAAGTAAAAGTATTGTTAATACGCAAATGTTTAAAGTTGCGTACGAATGTGTCGGAACGAATCCGACTGTTAATCACGACAAAAGTTGGTGATATAATAAAATTAATAATTCAATTATTAATTTCGAGTACTGTTGTATCTATAACATATAGATAAAACGGATTAGAAATACGTATAACATAAAACGTATTATATGACGAACAGAAACAATTTTAAAATGCGTTCAGAGACCAAGAAAGGAAAAATGCAAATTTTCTCATTCATTTGAGAACAATTATAACATTACCTCAAAATATGAATCCGAAATTTGACAGAAATTTCGACGTCAAATTCAATGTTAGCAGTCCAACGCAGAAATGGTACAACAAATAAAAATAATGAAGATATCATTATTCCGAATTTAAATAACGAACCAGGAGAGCATCTACAAAATAAAAATATACAATGTTAAATTTTATATTGTACAAATTATACCCGTACCCGAAATTAACGGGCTAAAAATCCTATCACCTCAATTATTTGAGGAGACAGTACGCTTAAAATCCTGCACAACCCTTATTTTCTTCTCCCACTTGACTGCAATTCTCCTTCTTCCTGATCATTGAGCAACACCTACATCATCACCATATATCTCTTCTCCTTTCCTTCTCCATTTCTTAAACACCAAACAACAGCAACAATCTGTAGCAAAAGGGATTGAAGATCAGCAGGAAGAAGTAGAACAGCAAGCCAAAGAGCTTCCTTTCCATCTTCATCATTCTCGCCACCTTCATCCATTTCAAAATCATTGTAAGGAAAACTTCAAAATCTTTGATTTTCATATTTAAGATTCATTGTGTAACATGTATATATATCACAATCTATGTGTAAAACATCAAAATGAGATGATCATATGCAAGAGTTCTTGAAATGGGTTTCATAAACACAAACTTAAAATCTAAGAATCATTGTGTTAAAACTCGTTTTTAATACACATACATATATATACAAAATCTGCCACTGAAAACAGTCACTTTCCCGAATTTTTATAAAATCATACACTCGAAACTAGCGTAAACTCTCTAAACATGAAATCTTGGAAATTTCGTGATCTACAACTTTCGTGTTGAGCACTTGGACCAGAAGTACACCGGTTTTCCCAGAAAACGCGATTTGTGAACATATCACTGTTTTGGCCGGAATCTGTATATAACATTTCTTGATTTTTGTTAAAAATGGAAGATGAACACTAAAAGTTTCGGAAAAAAATAAAGAAATGATCTAGAGACATAGGAGAACATTTGGTAATTTTTGTGGGACTTGATTCGGACTAGATGTTAGAGAAAACGAGGGTTTCGTTGGAGCAAAATCTGGAAAACTCAAACCGGGGACTGTTTTGATGTTTTTGTGAAAACGACACTTCGGGTCAACCACTAAACGAACCGAAAATTTTTCTAGGCTATATTAACCATTCTAAGACTTGTGTAAAAGTTTCGGGTCAAACCGAGCACGTTTGACCAAGTCAATATAGACGAGACACGGACGATAAACGTAAACCGACAAATGTTAAACATTAGAATGACGACGAATACAACGATTGGGAAAAATTTATGAAAATATATTTTGATAACGAAACGGAAGTTTTAATACATTTTAAACGTGTATAAACTTTTATAAAATAGGACGAGACAAACATTTGGGTATAAGGAAAAACGAAAACGAATGTTCACAATTCATTACGGGATTAAGTTACACGTACTAGTTTTTATATGCAATGAACGCGCTTAAACATAAAAATATATATATAAAACCTATATATATATTTTCAAGTAATACGTTATAATAACGTAAATTGCGAACCAAAGTCATTAATAAGGACACGACTAAATTGCGCGACAATTCCTAACATATGAAAACTATAAGTTTTAATACGAAAACCACGTATTCAAACTCAATGTATGTGAGACAAATATATATAAGTATACGACAATTTGTAAAATGTATATTTATACAAACAAAACTGAGACATACGTTTAACAAACGTACACTTTATTATTAATATACAGCGAGTATATTGAACAAATACATATATATATGACAAGAATATATGTACAAACGATAACACCAAAACAACGTCACCAACAAATTCAACAACAAACTATTAACGTGATTCGAAGCTATCGATCACTGATGTTAATACAATATTGTGTATAGGTTGACTCGTTGGGCTACTCGACACTACTTGCTAGCTTTCACATCCGCCACTACTACTACGTGAGTTCACAAACCCCTTTTCACTGTTTTATTGCTTTTAAAACCCGGGGTGAGAACATAGAAACGGTTTGCTACTGCATGCAAATACTGAACTGATTTAAATACTGTATGTATTTACTGAACTGTTTATGAAAGGGTATTTCATACAACTACATGAACTGCTGTTCATGAAACTGTTTTCATACTGTTTTGGGAATTAGACAAACTGATCTTGGTAAGGACCTAGGCTTACGATGTAGTGCATAAAAGTCCTTATGGCTACAGACTATAACCATTAGCTAGGTGACTCTAGCCACTGAGTATACGGATAGTACTATCGCCGTGACGACCCTCCTACGGATTGGGAGCGTATACTTACTAGTCCTATTGGCAACAACAACAGATTTGGGTCGTGGATTGGTTATAGGGTTAGGTTGCGTTACTTTACTCGACAGGTTTAGCTCACCTTTTGAGGGATCACCGTCTAAATATTCCCACTTACGAAACTACTATTTAGGAAGGATATTCCTACTGAACTGCTTGGAAATGTTAATCCTTATATAAGTTAACCTGTGTTTCCTGCTTACGAACTTGAATTGGGAAATGTTATTTATTAACTTGGGTTTCCTACACTATACATAAACTTGTGAATTCACTCAACAATCATGTTGACGTTTTATTCTATGTTTTCAGGGAATTAGCAGCGTAAGTAAGATCTGCATGCATATCAGGACGGACTACCCTGGACTTGTTTAGGATGCCACTACTTTTGGGACACTTGGATTTCCTCCGTATAACCGCAATTACTGCGGTCATACCTATGAAATCTACTTTTGCTGTTATGTATTTTATGAAATACTGTTTTTCAACACTACTATTACTGTTACAACTTTACGAGTTGTAACCTTTTGTAAAACTTGATATGGTTGGCATCTTAATAATTACCGTTCTGCGATAACCCTATGCTCTGATGTATGAATGTATCTGTTGGATCGTGTTACTGTTCGCAGCCCCGCCACGTCACTAAGCTTCCGCAAAACATTAAACTAATCGTAATTACCGTTTGGCGGGGTGTGACAGACTTGGTATCAGAGCCATTGGTTATAGCGAACTAGAAGTCTTTAAGTGACCTGAAACCTTAGAGACCTAGACTATAGCCTTGGCTAGCACATTCATTTCATGCATACACATCTTGCATACGTCTAACATAAGACTGACACGTCACATAACACTTCTTTGTCTCAGCATGTCGAGGCACAGTCCGATCTACCTGTATGCTTCCGATGAGGAGCCGACCGAGGATACTTACCATAGCGACGCTAGCACCGAGATCATGAGTCCACCAGTACAGCTGAGAGCTCTATCGGATGACACCAGTGATGCCTACATCACCCCACCACCTACTGCACATGTGGTCCCACCTACTACTGCCCCCACTGACCCTACCGCTTACATGTTAGGGTCTACCTTCATGGCGACACGCCATACGACTGCTGGACCCTCTGGAGGACCAGTACCTAGGAGGACACCGCGGATGAGTGTCCGAGACTTTCCTAGAGGACCACTCGCGCCCCGTGATAAGGCGCCAATGGTGGAGGAGAGGGTGGTGCATTGTGATGAGCCGCCACATAGAGTACCTAGGTTCGCTCACTTGGAGTGGATGACTCCTATGCTGGAGCGATGGAGGTCGTTGGAGGGTTTTCCTTCTACCTTTGAGACAGGAGAGTCTTCCCGATCCTCCGCACCATTGACTACTACTGGAGAGCCCGTGGAGTTGACCCTCCCTACTATCGTGGCTGTGATTCGCACATTGCTGCGTATGTCTAGTGGCAGGGGTACTCACCTTGCAGAGCTACAGAGTGATGTCTCCCGTCTGGATGGAGACATGGCAGATGTACACGAGCGTTGCCACTTCTTGTTGAGCAACGTGGTTGCTGCCAGGGAGATAGCAGAGTCTGCACGTGCTCGGGTCAGGGTGCTCGAGAGGCGTGCGAGGACAGCAGGGATGATACTTGGAGCTTGTGTGATGATAGTTGTGCTGAGGACAGCTGTGGGATTGTTTCTACCTTATTTTCATTAGGTTGGTGTACGGCGGTTTGTGCCTACTGGGCATCAGGCCGGCCACTTTTGGATGATGGATATATTAGTAAATCCATCACGTGTTTTGTAGACTGGTATCGAATGGGTAGATGTATGTAGGTACTGAACATGTAATAGACAGGAAAAATAGTTGTTAGAATGGGTATATGTATAAGAAAACCCATTGACTTTCGTATAGCGCTAACCGCTGATGGGGCGTATTTGGGATCCCATCTTATTTTGTATAACACTGTTGTATCAAGCGCTACACCTTTTGATATAATATAACTTATGTATGGTTGTGTTTCGTATTCATTACATTCTATACCAACTTTAGCATTATATCTACGTTTACTTACGTGTGTTAGGGACGACAACAAATTGATAACATTTGAACATTCTTTGAAAACCGTGAGATATACCACACCTTGACTATTGTTTGTTATCTCGAAATTTCCTTGAACTCGACCGTGTTAAATGATGATGAAAAGAAATATGTATTTAGCAATATATAATGACGCCTGGCCAACGTGATTATATCATACTAACTACATATGGGCGTTTCAAAGTCGTGCGACATGTGATACCAAATCTTACCCTAAAATCCTTCATACAATTTACCTGTTGAAAATGTGAAATCTTGTTCATCACATTCTATACCTTGGCATTGACTTCTGCATTTTTATTTCATCGCAGAACGAAATCATGCCACCGAAACGACGAGTGACTAAGAACAGTCGGCGAACGACTCATTCCTCCAATCCTGAAACTGTTCCCCCACCTAACAATAATGAGACTACCGAGCAAATGATCGCGCGTCGAATAGCTGAGGGCATTGCTGAGTATGAAGCAAGCCGAAATCGGGAAAATGGAATGAATAACAGCGGATCTACCCCTGTTAATACTGAGGCACCTACAAACACTCGCCGAGGGTGTTCGTACAAGACATTCCAGGCTTGTAAGCCAGTTACTTTTCGTGGCACCGAGGGTGCTATTGGGATCATACACTGGATAGAAAAGACAGAGTCAGTGTTGGATATTAGCGACTGTTCACCGGACTGCATGGTAAAGTATGTCACCTGCACTCTTGCCGATAAAGCACTTACTTGGTGGAACAGTCAAGTTCAATCACTTGGACGACCAGCTGCCTACTCCATGTCATGGGAAGTACTGAAAAACATGATGTTGGAGGAATTCTGTCCCCGTAGCGAGATGCAGAAAGTCGAAACTGAGCTGTGGAACATCACTATGATTGGTGCCGATGTCACTGGTTATACAACCAAGTTTCAGGAACTAGCACGTCTAGTGCCACATATGGTGACACCTGAGTACAAGCGCATCGAGCGTTATGTCTATGGTCTAGCACCGCAAATCAGGAGTTTGGTTACATCCTCCAAACCTGACACATTCAGGAGCGCTGTTGTTTTAGCGCAAAGTCTGACGGATGAGGCAGTCAGGATGGGGACACTGATCAAGAAAACTGCTGCGAACAAGGTCGAGCCAAGCAGTACTGAAGCTGGCAATTCTGGAAGTGCCAAGCGTAAGTGGAACGATAGAGGAAGCGACCGTCAGGGTCAGACGAATAGAAAAGGGTCTGGGAACCCGAGATCCTATGCTGCCACCACTGTAGAGACAAAACAGTACTCTGGTAACAAACCCAAGTGTGACAAATGTGGCAAACACCATGGTGGTGACTGTTGGAACTGCAGCAATTGCAGGGGTTGGGGTCACAAATCCCAAAACTGCAAGGCAAACCCTACCCCTAGGGAAAACACGGAACGCCGAAACCAAGGGTGTTTTGAGTGTGGCGACGTGGGACATTATCGGAACCGTTGCCCTCGACTCAACAACCAAAACCGAAACAATAACAACAATCGTGGCAACAACACCCGAGCCAACAACATCAACAATCAGCCGGCTCAGGGAAGGGCACTTGTGATTGGAGCACAGGAGGCACGCCAGGACCCTAACACCGTCACTGGTACGTTTCTTGTAAACAACCATTTTGCCTCTGTGTTAATCGATTCAGGTGCTGATTTAAGTTTTGTGTCTAAGGAGTTTAGGCCACTATTAGAACTTGAATCGCGTAAGTTAGATAACAAATATACAATTGAACTAGCCGACGGTGAGTTAATCGAG
The DNA here is from genome assembly GCA_963422505.1 of Pseudognaphalium luteoalbum. Taxonomy (NCBI): domain Eukaryota; kingdom Viridiplantae; phylum Streptophyta; class Magnoliopsida; order Asterales; family Asteraceae; genus Pseudognaphalium; species Pseudognaphalium luteoalbum. The sequence goes on from OY730193.1 coordinate 83,111,671, forward strand.
TCAGGAGAAATAATACCGGGATGTACCTTGGAATTAGAAGGTCATCGTTTCGAAATAGATTTACTACCAATTAAGTTGGGAAGTTTCGACATTGTAGTCGGCATGGATTGGTTATCTAAGAACCGCGCCGAAATCATATGTCATGATAAACTGGTACGCTTACCATTACCGACGGGAGAAACCCTTATAGTCAAGGGTGAGAAACGAAAAAGTGCCACAAAAATGATTACATGCTTGAAGGCCCGTAAGTATCTCCGAAAGGGATACCAAGCATTCTTAGCACACGTTGTGGAAAAGAAATCTGAAGAGCGATGTATAGACGACGTACCCATCGTGCGTGATTACCCGGGAGTGTTTCCTGAAGAGTTACCAGGATTACCACCCCCACGACAGGTTGAATTTCATATCGACCTAGTACCTGGAGCAGCGCCAATTGCACGTGCGCCTTACCGTCTTGCTCCATCAGAAATGCAAGAACTGTCTACACAACTGCAAGAACTATTAGACTTAGGATTCATCCGACCGAGCTTTTCACCTTGGGGAGCTCCGGTGTTATTCGTCAAGAAAAAGGATGGATCAATGCGAATGTGTATCGATTATCGGGAGCTGAACAAAGTAACTATTAAGAATCGATACCCACTACCGCGCATCGATGACTTGTTTGATCAGCTACAAGGGTCAAGTTATTATTCGAAAATCGACTTGCGATCTGGTTACCATCAACTGAAGGTTAGGGATGAAGATATTCCTAAGACTGCGTTTAGGACTCGGTATGGTCATTACGAGTTCCTAGTCATGCCATTTGGACTGACAAACGCACCAGCAGTATTCATGGACCTCATGAATAGGGTATGCAAACCTTACCTTGATAAGTTCGTGATTGTGTTTATCGATGACATATTGATATACTCTCGAACTAAGGAAGATCACGAGCAACATCTGAGGTTAATTCTGGAATTACTGGAGAAAGAGAAACTTTACGCCAAGTTCTCTAAGTGTGAGTTTTGGATGCGCGAGGTTCACTTCCTTGGTCATGTGATCAACAACAAGGGAATCCATGTGGACCCATCCAAAATCGAGGCAATTAAGAACTGGGAAGCCCCGAAAACACCATCCGAGATACGACAATTCCTAGGATTAGCTGGCTATTACCGACGTTTCATCGAGAATTTCTCGAAAATAGCTCAACCACTTACTGCTCTAACTCAAAAGGATAAGAAATTCGATTGGGGCGAGAAGCAAGAGACTTCTTTCCAATTGTTGAAGCAGAAATTGAGCACCGCACCCATCCTGTCACTACCTGAAGGAGTAGATAATTTTGTTGTCTATTGTGATGCTTCACACCAGGGATTGGGTTGCGTATTGATGCAGAACGACAAAGTCATTGCTTACGCGTCTCGACAATTGAAAGTTCACGAAAAGAACTATACGACGCATGATTTAGAACTAGGAGCCGTCGTTTTTGCACTTAAGATTTGGAGGCACTACCTATACGGTACAAAGTGTACTATCTTCACGGATCACAAAAGTCTCCAACACATATTCGACCAGAAAGAACTCAATATGAGACAACGTCGTTGGGTCGAATTACTGAACGATTACGACTGTGAGATTAAGTATCACCCGGGCAAAGCAAACGTTGTGGCTGATGCCCTGAGTCGTAAAGAACGAGTCAGACCTCGAAGAGTCCAAGCTTTGGGATTAACAATCCACTCGAACCTCATTACTCAAATTCGTGAGGCTCAACAATCAGCTTTCATTCCCGAACGCTTTAAGGAAGAATCCTTGAAGGGAATGGAGAAACATCTGGAGACAAAGGACAACGGAGTGTTGTACTTCATGAACCGAATTTGGGTACCATGCGTAGACGAATTGCGCCGATTGATCTTGGATGAAGCACATAAGACCAACTACTCGATACATCCTGGTGCAGATAAGATGTATCACGACTTGAAAGGATATTACTGGTGGCCTGGCATGAAACGAGAGATTGCCACATACGTTAGTAAATGCTTGACTTGTGCGAAAGTCAAAGTCGAATACCAAAAGCCATCTGGGCTGTTACAACAACCTGAAATGCCCAAGTGGAAATGGGAACACATCACGATGGACTTCATCACGAAGTTACCGAGAACGACATCCGGAGTTGACACCATATGGGTGATTGTCGATCGATTGACGAAATCAGCCCACTTCCTTGCTATCAAGGAAACAGACAAAATGGAGAAGCTGACTAGAATCTATTTGAAGGAGGTCGTTTCTCGACATGGGGTGCCATTATCCATCATCTCTGATAGAGATGCACGATTCACTTCTCGTTTCTGGCAAACACTTCAACATGCATTGGGTACTAGACTCGACATGAGCACTGCTTACCACCCACAAACTGACGGCCAGAGCGAGCGAACGATACAAACGCTCGAAGATCTATTGAGAGCATGTGTGATAGACTTTGGAGGTAATTGGGATACACACCTACCTCTAGCAGAATTCTCTTATAATAACAGTTACCACACCAGTATACAAATGGCACCATTTGAGGCATTGTATGGACGCAAGTGCCGATCGCCACTCTGTTGGGCAGAGTTGGGCGACAGACAATTATCGGGTCCGGAGATAATCCAAGAAACTACGGACAAGATATCTCAAGTGCTTAATCGATTGAAAATAGCGCGTGACCGACAAAAGAGTTATGCCGATAACAGACGGAAACCTCTAGAATTTCAATTAGGTGACAGAGTTTTACTCAAAGTTGCACCTTGGAAAGGGGTCGTACGATTTGGTAAACGAGGTAAACTAAACCCACGATACATCGGACCATTCGAAATCCTTGCAAGGATTGGTCCTGTCGCCTACAAGCTCAAGCTACCGCAAGAGCTTAGTAGTATCCATGACACCTTTCACATATCTAACCTGAAAAAGTGTCTTTCCGATGAAACACATATCATCCCTCCAGACGAAGTCTTCATTGACTCAAAACTAAACTTTGTGGAGAAACCTATCGAAGTTATGGATACTAAAACGCAGAAACTTCGACACAAGCGAATAAAATTGGTTAAAGTTCGTTGGAACTCAAAGCATGGCCCAGAATTCACCTGGGAACGAGAGGATGAAATGCGAAAGAAGCATCCTCAACTGTTTGAGAACGTGACCGCGACTCACGACACGAATTAAATCTCGGGACGAGATTTCCCTAACGGGGGGAGAATGTGACAACTCTCCAAATTAGGTAATAATTAACATTTAAGCATGTGCATTCTTACGCTAATTTCCTGATTAAGTTTAAAACAAAACTACTGAAATGATGTAAGGCTAGCAGCCTAGTACTTTTAAAAGTAAAAGTATTGTTAATACGCAAATGTTTAAAGTTGCGTACGAATGTGTCGGAACGAATCCGACTGTTAATCACGACAAAAGTTGGTGATATAATAAAATTAATAATTCAATTATTAATTTCGAGTACTGTTGTATCTATAACATATAGATAAAACGGATTAGAAATACGTATAACATAAAACGTATTATATGACGAACAGAAACAATTTTAAAATGCGTTCAGAGACCAAGAAAGGAAAAATGCAAATTTTCTCATTCATTTGAGAACAATTATAACATTACCTCAAAATATGAATCCGAAATTTGACAGAAATTTCGACGTCAAATTCAATGTTAGCAGTCCAACGCAGAAATGGTACAACAAATAAAAATAATGAAGATATCATTATTCCGAATTTAAATAACGAACCAGGAGAGCATCTACAAAATAAAAATATACAATGTTAAATTTTATATTGTACAAATTATACCCGTACCCGAAATTAACGGGCTAAAAATCCTATCACCTCAATTATTTGAGGAGACAGTACGCTTAAAATCCTGCACAACCCTTATTTTCTTCTCCCACTTGACTGCAATTCTCCTTCTTCCTGATCATTGAGCAACACCTACATCATCACCATATATCTCTTCTCCTTTCCTTCTCCATTTCTTAAACACCAAACAACAGCAACAATCTGTAGCAAAAGGGATTGAAGATCAGCAGGAAGAAGTAGAACAGCAAGCCAAAGAGCTTCCTTTCCATCTTCATCATTCTCGCCACCTTCATCCATTTCAAAATCATTGTAAGGAAAACTTCAAAATCTTTGATTTTCATATTTAAGATTCATTGTGTAACATGTATATATATCACAATCTATGTGTAAAACATCAAAATGAGATGATCATATGCAAGAGTTCTTGAAATGGGTTTCATAAACACAAACTTAAAATCTAAGAATCATTGTGTTAAAACTCGTTTTTAATACACATACATATATATACAAAATCTGCCACTGAAAACAGTCACTTTCCCGAATTTTTATAAAATCATACACTCGAAACTAGCGTAAACTCTCTAAACATGAAATCTTGGAAATTTCGTGATCTACAACTTTCGTGTTGAGCACTTGGACCAGAAGTACACCGGTTTTCCCAGAAAACGCGATTTGTGAACATATCACTGTTTTGGCCGGAATCTGTATATAACATTTCTTGATTTTTGTTAAAAATGGAAGATGAACACTAAAAGTTTCGGAAAAAAATAAAGAAATGATCTAGAGACATAGGAGAACATTTGGTAATTTTTGTGGGACTTGATTCGGACTAGATGTTAGAGAAAACGAGGGTTTCGTTGGAGCAAAATCTGGAAAACTCAAACCGGGGACTGTTTTGATGTTTTTGTGAAAACGACACTTCGGGTCAACCACTAAACGAACCGAAAATTTTTCTAGGCTATATTAACCATTCTAAGACTTGTGTAAAAGTTTCGGGTCAAACCGAGCACGTTTGACCAAGTCAATATAGACGAGACACGGACGATAAACGTAAACCGACAAATGTTAAACATTAGAATGACGACGAATACAACGATTGGGAAAAATTTATGAAAATATATTTTGATAACGAAACGGAAGTTTTAATACATTTTAAACGTGTATAAACTTTTATAAAATAGGACGAGACAAACATTTGGGTATAAGGAAAAACGAAAACGAATGTTCACAATTCATTACGGGATTAAGTTACACGTACTAGTTTTTATATGCAATGAACGCGCTTAAACATAAAAATATATATATAAAACCTATATATATATTTTCAAGTAATACGTTATAATAACGTAAATTGCGAACCAAAGTCATTAATAAGGACACGACTAAATTGCGCGACAATTCCTAACATATGAAAACTATAAGTTTTAATACGAAAACCACGTATTCAAACTCAATGTATGTGAGACAAATATATATAAGTATACGACAATTTGTAAAATGTATATTTATACAAACAAAACTGAGACATACGTTTAACAAACGTACACTTTATTATTAATATACAGCGAGTATATTGAACAAATACATATATATATGACAAGAATATATGTACAAACGATAACACCAAAACAACGTCACCAACAAATTCAACAACAAACTATTAACGTGATTCGAAGCTATCGATCACTGATGTTAATACAATATTGTGTATAGGTTGACTCGTTGGGCTACTCGACACTACTTGCTAGCTTTCACATCCGCCACTACTACTACGTGAGTTCACAAACCCCTTTTCACTGTTTTATTGCTTTTAAAACCCGGGGTGAGAACATAGAAACGGTTTGCTACTGCATGCAAATACTGAACTGATTTAAATACTGTATGTATTTACTGAACTGTTTATGAAAGGGTATTTCATACAACTACATGAACTGCTGTTCATGAAACTGTTTTCATACTGTTTTGGGAATTAGACAAACTGATCTTGGTAAGGACCTAGGCTTACGATGTAGTGCATAAAAGTCCTTATGGCTACAGACTATAACCATTAGCTAGGTGACTCTAGCCACTGAGTATACGGATAGTACTATCGCCGTGACGACCCTCCTACGGATTGGGAGCGTATACTTACTAGTCCTATTGGCAACAACAACAGATTTGGGTCGTGGATTGGTTATAGGGTTAGGTTGCGTTACTTTACTCGACAGGTTTAGCTCACCTTTTGAGGGATCACCGTCTAAATATTCCCACTTACGAAACTACTATTTAGGAAGGATATTCCTACTGAACTGCTTGGAAATGTTAATCCTTATATAAGTTAACCTGTGTTTCCTGCTTACGAACTTGAATTGGGAAATGTTATTTATTAACTTGGGTTTCCTACACTATACATAAACTTGTGAATTCACTCAACAATCATGTTGACGTTTTATTCTATGTTTTCAGGGAATTAGCAGCGTAAGTAAGATCTGCATGCATATCAGGACGGACTACCCTGGACTTGTTTAGGATGCCACTACTTTTGGGACACTTGGATTTCCTCCGTATAACCGCAATTACTGCGGTCATACCTATGAAATCTACTTTTGCTGTTATGTATTTTATGAAATACTGTTTTTCAACACTACTATTACTGTTACAACTTTACGAGTTGTAACCTTTTGTAAAACTTGATATGGTTGGCATCTTAATAATTACCGTTCTGCGATAACCCTATGCTCTGATGTATGAATGTATCTGTTGGATCGTGTTACTGTTCGCAGCCCCGCCACGTCACTAAGCTTCCGCAAAACATTAAACTAATCGTAATTACCGTTTGGCGGGGTGTGACACAATCATAACAAGTCGTGAATACTTAATGCACAATCTAGGGAAAAGCACACAATAGAGCACCATCCTTATGACAACGGATCGATGTTTAATGTGGAACCCTAGATTGTAGATATTAGTTAGACCCGAACCGTTAGCTAATATACATTTAACTTGGACTCTTTGATTAGTATCTAAGTTAATATAAAGGAAATCACAATCAGACAATCAAAACACATGAACCGGATAATATGAATCTGAGGTGAAGACTCTAAGCAATTACATGTCTATCTCCAATTATTTATTTGTTCCTCTTATCTTGTTTTATGTTGTTGGTTTGGTTAATTAGTTCATATTGAACGTTCGTACGGAACTAAAACGTACCCCTTATCTTACTGCTTTATTAGTTTAGTTAACAATTCCAATTTAACTGGATAATATTGTTCCTGTGTTCGACCTTGACTTACCATAGCTATGCTATTCCGATCGGGTATTCTTGCCTGGTTGTGTGATAGTATTAATAAGATATTTTCAGTTATAAATAATAAAACAAGACGCGCTTTCACACGCATCAATGGTCATTGCAAAACATATTGCGAACAGATAGCTTAAACGACATTTGTTTGTCGGGAGGACATATCTACATCCATGAGTTCAAAGTTGTTATAAAAGTTTTGTTAACTCATGTTTATATTAAAGCGTTTACTTAGTTATTATAGACTAATTTTTTAAAAAAAATTAGTCGTTTTTAAAATACAATTATATATTAATTTGTAAGTAGCCTATTAAATTAGTGTCATTAACTTAGAATGTGCGGTTATCATTGAAAATAAAAATATGTAACTTATACTTTTAACTTTTTAAATGTATCATATAGTTTTACATGAGTAAAAATTGGATGTTGAAGAATCTGAATGACGTGAGACAGAGATTGTCGTTGGCTTGAGTTAATGGGCATTGTGAAACACACTGCGTACGGATAACTTAAATATATTTCTTAGTCAAGAGGACGTGTTAACAATTACTATGTGTTTTGGTCAAAAATTACACAATGCAATTAAGTGATCAAATCAGTAAAGTGAGGTAGTGTGCTTCAAGGATAATTTGATGAAAACTTATACTTTATGATGAAAAGCAAAGAGTTTAATGATGAGAATTTGTTTAATGACAAATCTTGCTAGAATTATAACCAAAGACCTTTAAATTAACAATTTAATAAGTAACAAACTAAGTAGAATGCAGAAAATTAAACGTAGTCCGGGATAATTCCGGGATAATGCTGTAAATATGCTTGAAAATGTAAGTTTTAACAAAGTAAACAAATGGAAAATGCAAGAACACAGCGATGTATGAGGAAAACCCTTGATCTATGATAGATCGCCAGCACAAAACCTCTGGAAGGATCAATCGATCCTTGCCTTATGTTTATCTTATTGAAATCAAAGCAAATTACAAACTAAAGAGCACAAGAATGATCGCCTAAGTGTGAAAATGGTGAAGTACGAGGAAAACCCTTGATCTATGATAGATCGCCAACACAAAACCTCGGGAATGATCAATCGATCCTTGCCTTATGTTTATCTTATTGAAATCAAAGTGAATTACAAACTAAAGAGCACAAGAATGATCGTCTAAGTGTGAAAATGGTGAAGTGTGAGAGTGTTAACGAGTTGCAAAGGTTGTTTTGTGTGTGTAACCTATTCGATCATTCTAGCCTCGTATTTATACTACAAGTAAATAACAAAAAATTTCGAAATATCCGGGATCATCTCCGATATTCGATGGAGCGTCCAACGTTCATATGACTGAGTAATCCGCACGTGTTGACTTCCTTCTCCGTAATTCAAATATTCTTCAAGCAATATACGATCCATAGAAATCGGAACTAACTCCACATGTCTTGTATGACCTAGTCAAAACACATTAAACATGCGGAAATATTAGTAGCAAAGGGATCCCGAGATATTTGATATTTGGGATCCTTATAATAAGAATATACTATAAGGTAAATAAGGTAGTCTTGAGTCTAAGAAGCTTCGTCACTCCAGACTTAGTTTATTTCAGGATAATTATGCATTAGTGATCCTGAATTATAAAATAATATCCCTATCGGGATCCTGTAATATTATAATCTAAGTATCAAGACTATACAACCATTATCCCTATTTTAACATAATTCTAAGGATAATATAATCATACATGAGGATCCTGCATAGTATAACAAGTCAGGATCATATTCTACCTTAGCATAGTTGTGACTTTAGTATGCTGAATATTATTGATTGAAGCGCGAGCCAGGATCCTTGTGAGTTATCAGAATAGTTGCTAATCCGGGATCCTGAAAGGTTAGTGAAAATTCTACCCACAACAATTGCCCCCGAAGTTGTATCGTTTGTTCGGGATCCTGAAAACATTACAACTTCAACCGATTCAGTTATTCATTTGAGGTTAGGTGAGATAGTTTCGTTTATCGATAATCGTGCTGAAGTATTAATCGCTCAAATAGTTATCATCATATCAAATTTTTGTCACATCTTTACGTAACCTCTTTCTTTCTTATCTCTCTCTTCTCTATCCTTTGCCGCCATTTTCGCCCAAGCCATCTTTTTAATCTCGTTCGGATTACATAAAAGATCATCACTTGAAAATAACTAAGGAAGTCGTCTGAGAATTCAACAATGTCAGGTATTTTTCTTCTTCTCTTACATCATCGCCATACTCTTCAAGTTCTTAATTTTATTCTGAATTTTATGTCCATTTTACATTGGCCGATATCGATCCGGAGGTTCCTCCCCAAAAAGAAATAATCAAGATCGATGCTTCAGGCTTCGGATGTTCTCATTCTAAAAAGAGAAAGGTTGAAGAATTATACAATCTTGACACTCCCGCTGCTAACCTTTTCATGGTAAGATCTTCCATCCCTGACCTTTTTCTTTATTGAAGATACTAATTATTGAACCTTGCCACAGGCCGCAGATATTATGTTGCACAAATACACAGAGAAGGTTGAGACGATCGACGATCTTGTGGCTATCAACAAGAAGAACTCCCTGAAACTAGAGAAGGCGAAACAGAAAACCAAAGTCCTTAAAGCCATGCTCTGCAGGAGATCCAACCAAGATCCTGAGGCTTCTGAAACAGATAAAATCCCAATAAGTGAAGCAAAAAGAGATGTCGTTGTTGCCGTGTTGGAGGCCAGGATTCTCATGGCCATGGAAGCTGCCGAAAATGAACATGATACTAGTATGTGGGATGTTAAAGCTTGGAGGAATAAGATAGCAGAGATCAAGGGAGGTTACACCACAAGTTTGTCTCCAAGCAGTTATGGTGGATCAAAGGCTCCCAAAAGAAAAGTCACCAAGGCTCCCAAAATCAGGATCATTGATGTCCCATTAATGATCAAAGGTGAAAGCTCCCACCCTGGAGATAATGAAGATGCAGGCGACACATCTGGAAGCGAGGAATCTTCGGGCGAGAAAGGCATATGACTAGCTGGAGCTCCAAAATTTTACTTTAACACTTTGTTTATTTTGTAAGGGTTGTGTTGCAACAAAATAATTGTCTTGGGGTGAGGTTAACCTGGAATGGCTAACCATGGTGGTGTCAGAGTGGTTTGTGTTGGCCACTTAGTATTTTGTTTCTGAATAATTTGGCAAACTCCATTTTTCAGGATCATATGATCCTGAAATCTTTTGATAATAATATTAGGAATTATTACATATCTTGTCAGCTTCTGGATACTGAGGAGATTCCTCCGGGATATACATTAGATAGAATAGGTGATAAAATAATGAAAAGATTCTTCCATTATACATCTCGCACTCAGGGATCCTGAGGAGATTCCCTCAGGATATGCTGGAAATATTTTGCAAACAAGGGGAAGATTTTTCCTTAGATAATCTTTACTTTGTAACTCCGAGATCCTGAGGAGATTCCCTCAGGATAATTTAGCATGATCAGAAAATCAGAATCTCAAGATCCTGAGATATACTTTGATAAAATGATAACAAAGAGATGCTTGTAGGCCATATCCTGCAATGTAATCATAAAATAAATAAATGACCATAAGAAAAATCATTTTCATCATGTGTTAGACACAGATTATTTTTGAAATCCTTAAATCAAGTTTATAAAATAATTTACAAACTTTCGGATATTTTGAGAAGTACTTTTGATAATGTGAAAACATTATATTCAATGGACTTAAGATTGGGCAAAGCCAAGAATCATGTCTTTGTAATGTGATAAACCACATTAATTCATGGGATCTTCCGTTCCTAGGGATAATCCATATTTTGTATGGTACGAAAATACCTTTATCCTTAGGTAATGCGAAAATATTACAAATTAACCTTGCATCAAAGATAATGTATAAACATTAAAAGCCTTTTGAACGTGGGAATTTTCCAATTTAGTGATGTGAATACGCCAAACCTTTGGTAATGTGAAAACATCACAAACCTTTAGTATGACGTGAAAACGTCAAAACCTTAGGGTTGACACCCAGTGCACTCAATGTCCACTATTCGGAAAAATTTGATCTATAGGCCAATGGAAATGAAGTTGTCAGGTACAAGAGGCATCACCGATTCCCTAACCGTGGCACTATAATCAAACGTCATGCGCTCCATGCGTGAGTGTGTGATGTCGTGTAAACGAGGTTAAGTTTTAAGAAATGGAAAGAACCTTACTGACTATACACAACTCAGGCAAGAATACCTGATCGTATAATAGTATAGTATGGTAAATCCAAGTCGAACACTAGGAACGGATGTCAATTATGAATAATATGGAATTTGTTGTATAATGAAAACAGTAAATGAGGGGACGTTTTAGTTCCGTTAGAACAATTGACTAACAATTATGAAATGTAATTAGAACTTTGAATTAAATAATAAAGAGGAATACTTTATAAAACAATTAATCAAATAAAAACACTTAATTTAAATGATGGAAGAAATTTATTCACTTAGATTACTTTCCTTAGATTCCGGTTATCACTTTATTTATTTGCTCAAACAATGAATTTTATTGTGACATGACAAATAAGACAACTCCCTTTTCGAGGTAAGTTAATCTAACACAATTGAGAAAGACACAAGGTTATTTTCAACACGCAATTTATTCAACTAACGTTGCCCATTGAATTGTGTTCTAAATTAAACCTACACCGTTTATGTGTTTTATCCTTATAACTTGAATTAACAAAGTCTATAGTTAATAAAAACTATCTTGCTCATTAAAGGTTATTACCAATTATTCATCCTAGCCTATCAAACTTAATATATCTAGCAATAATCATCAATCGCAACCAATAATTATCAATAATTTACTATTCAAAAGGAAATCAATCTCAATTAATTAATAAACCACGCTAGGTAATCACATATAACCAATTAATAATCAAGGATTATCGAATAAACACATAAACATTCATAAAATCCACAATCTTTCACAAATCAATAATCAAACCATCATCTAAGTGTCATCATCTAAGCAAATACATAAATAGTTTAGCCACTCATAACTTTTCAGAAACTCAAAATTGAAAATGAAATCGAAATCATAATCAAATGAAAAAGAAAAGTGTTTTCAAACCGAGAAACCGAAAGAATGAATGAACCAACGAAAACCTTTGATTCTCTAAGCTTTTAATCCTTCCAAAATGCTCATGGAATGAGGTTGAAATGATTGAAAATCGGCTGGAGAGAAAACTAGGATGATTACCCTAAAAATGAAGTGAATTAGGATTTTTAAGGATTCTGCCGAATCAATCCATACGCCGTATGGAAATTCCATACGCCGTATGGATGCAAAAAGCCCACAGACCAAGCCCGCGTAACTGGCAGCCCGACTCACTCAATCCATACGCCGAATGGATTTTCCATACGCCGTATGGATGTCAAAATCCAACTTTTCATCATTTCGACTTATCTTCTTCAAGTTTCAACTTTTTAACTTTTTTTCTTCAACATTAGCTCGTTTCTTTCTTCATTTCCAATTCAAGCTTCAATAAACTCCTATATGCAAATATGAACAAAATAAGTATCGTATTCAAATAAAATGCATAAAAAATCTATTGAACAAAGGGGTAATTAATACTATAATCTAGTACATTTTGGCGTTCATCAAACATCCCCCACTTAAATTCTACTTGTCCTCAAGTAGACTATCGATTTGAAAACTTCAAAATTTTAAATATAAACGGCAAATAAAAGTGAAAAAGGACTTACATACTACATAACATTCCGCAAATCAAATTTTTATCTTAAAATTGCTTCTACTATAAGGCTTAGCAATCAAGATACTCTTCTAGGAAAACAATTTCTAATATATTATTGTTAAGCATAAAAGATGATTCACGATGATTATCGATATTGTTGTCCACCTAAACAATCTATAATTCAGAAATTGAGCTCAACTTATTATTATTCTAGCAGGCTTTTCCCTAGATTCTTAATAGCAAAATACCCTCATAAAACTAACGTGCCACAATTCTCCACATAGTGAATATCTAAATAAATCAATCATTTTTCAAACCAAGACATTGGTGACAGGTCTGTACCTCAGTACAACAGAGCGACATAACTTGGCTTTGGTTTTTCAGTTCATGAGTCCTTTGTACTCTTTTCTTTTTATCTATTTTTATATCAAATATACTGACGGAAACCAGGTCTGTACTTTCGTACAACAGAGGAGACAACACCCAGTATATTCCCAAATGATGATAATCAGGATCCCAAAATTATGGATTATAACACGCTATCATATAAGGATTAAGACTAAGGTCATACATTGCTAAGATATCCTCTTAGGATAAATCCTACTTTATGCATTAAATTTCTTAAAAGCTCAATAACCTTCATATAGATTGCCTATAGATACATCATATGATGAATTATCTAATATTTAAAATTAAGTTTATTTCATCCTTTGAATTCCCAAAATGTGTTACAAGATTTGCTAAACTTTACACAAAATACAATTGTAAAAGAAAAATTTGGGCTGAACAATGACTAACATAGAATGCCCTTTATCTTGAAATTTGCCAATATTTACCATTCATAATTTAAGGACAACATACTTCTTTTCCCCCATCCCCCACTTAAAAATATGCAATGTCCTCATTGCAAAAATAACGATAATATAGGGAATAGAAAAGAAGCGAACAGAAACTTCCCTGAGCTATCTTCAATATACAAGCTAGACTGAAGCCTTTCAACAACCAGCATCCTCTTCCATAAGCTTATTTAACACCAAAAAAAAACAAAATATATAATTAAGAAAAACAACGGGTTGTCTCCCAAAAGCGCTTTTGTTTATCACGTCGGTAAGCTCGACACTGTGCTTCATCACTTAATTGAGATTCATCTCCAAATCACGTTCGGAGTACCTTGCATCCCCATAATGCTTCTTTAAACGGCTTCCATTCACCTTGAATGTCGTACTAGAATGACTTTTCAAATCCACAGCTCCAAAAGGGTAAACCTTGTCGATGATGAAAGGTCCTGTCCAACGTGTCTTCAACTTCCCAGGAAACCAATGCAGACGAGAACTGTATAAGAGCACCTTGTCACCTTCCTTAAATGAATTATTCGATTTTAAATGCGAATCATGCCATTTCTTTGTATTATACAGCCAAGCATAATCATAAGCATTTATCCTTAGCTCCTCTAGTTCTTGCAAATGAGCTAATCTTTCCTTCCCTGTCGCATGATCATCGAGATTGTAGTGCTTCAATGCCCAATACGCTTTGTTTTCCAACTCAAATGGTAGATGGCAAGCTTTCCCATAAATGAGTTGGTAAGGCATAGTTCCAATGGATGTTTTAAAAGCAGTCCTTGCGGCCCATAATGCATCATCCATCTTATTTGACCAATCCTTCGGATTTCCATCAATTGAGCATTCTAAAATACGCTTCAAACCGCGATTGATCACTTCAACTTTTCCACTAGTCTGCGGATGATAAGTAGTAGAAAACTTGTGATTGACTCCATACTTCTTCAAAACTTTCTCCAGTTGTGCATTTGCAAAATGTGTTCCACGATCACTAATCAATGCCTTGAGTGTCCCAAATCGTGAAAACAATTGTTTGAGGAACTTTATCACCACTCTTACGTCATTAGTAGGTAATGCTTTTGCTTCAGCCCACTTCGAAACATAATCAACAGCCACTATGATATACTTGTTTCCATTGCTTGGTGGAAACGGTCCCATAAAATCTATCCCCCAAACATCGAAAATTTCGCTAACCATGATAGGGTTTTGTGGCATCTCATCTCTTTTAGAAATCCTTCTAGTTCGTTGGCAAGCATCGCATTCCTTTGTAAACTCGTATGCATCCTTGTAAATGGTTGGCCAATAAAATCCCGCCTCAAACACCTTCCTTGCTGTGTATGATGGCCCATGATGTCCTCCCGTAGGACCGTTGTGACACTGGCTTAGAATACTTGTGCATTCTTCTCCATGAACGAACCTTCTCACCATAGCATCAACACACTTCCTAAACAAAAATGGGTCTTCCCAAAAGTAATGTCATAAAGCCGAGAAAATTCTCTTTCTTTCGTTATACTTCATCTCGGCGGGAAGAGTGTTTGTAACTAAAAAGTTGTCGTAATCAGCGAACCATGGAAGTTCACTCATAATTACCTTCATCAGACTCTCATCGGGAAATGTGTCCTGAATTTTTGATTCATCTAACTTCTCTAACACGGGATTTTCCAACCTTGAGAGGTGATCAGCGGCTAAATTCTCGGCTCCTTTCTTGTCGCGAATGTCCATATCTAATTCTTACAGCAAAAGAATCCATCTTAGCAATCGCGGTTTTGCATCTTGCTTGCTAAACAAATACCTTAACGTTGAATGATCGGTAAACACTACAGTCTTTGACAGAATCAAATATGATCGAAACTTATCAAATGCGAAAACAATCGCTAACAACTCTTTCTCTGTCGTAGTGTAATTTTCTTGCGCGTCCATCAAGGTTTTACTCGCGTAGTAAATAGGTTGAAACTTCTTGTCCACCCGTTGACCTAACACTACTCCAACAACATAATCATTAGCATTGCACATTAATTCAAAGGGAAGATCCCAATTTGGACAAATCATAATGGGTGCATGTTGAGTCACTGGTCGTCAAACTCAAGATGGTCACTGATCTCAAAGATTAAGGGGGAGACTAAGATAATGTCTACGAAGAGATTGTTGAAGTCATTAGTCGCTGATAAGCGAAGTCACTGATGGTGTCTTACACTCTCATATCTCTGACCCACTTAATGAAGATCTCTCTAAGAAGAAATGATTCAAGTCAAGCTCCTGTTGCTGATGTTTATGTTCGCTGATCCTCTCTCTCTCTCTCACTAAGTTACTGAAGGAGAATTATGCTCAACTCTGTGTGTCGCTGATCAGTGTCAGCGAGAGCATTACTCTCTGTACATGAAGTATGATTCAAGTTGAAGATAGTGTTGCTAAAGGTTTTCTTGTTGCTGTTTGTATCTTAGACCAGTAGAGGAAGAATTTATAAAGATCAAAGACTCAACTATGTGTGTCGCTGATACTCATCTATCAGCGAGAGTCTCCAAGTCTTCTTGAGTTCTCTCTTCTGCTGAATAAAAGAAGTCGCTGAAGATTAGCTGTTCAAGTCATTCTTTAGAGCATGTTAGCTCGCATCGAGAATGAGGAGAATTGATATATCTATCAGTGACTGCAGCATTAAATGCCGCATTAAATAAGAAGTCAACATTCGGCGTTATTACGGCGCAACACGTGTTCCTCGAAACTTGAAAAGAGTAACGTGGAAGCTTTTGATTGGTCTATGGTACAAGGTGATATTTCCTAAGACAGAATGTCGTGCCATGATGTATCACATCTCAACTACCTCTTCAATCAATCAGCGACACGTGTCCATCAGATCCGGAAATTGAGGATTTCAGCGTCTATAAATAGTGTAGTATGTTGTACTTCATTTTGTGTCGATTACTTGTATTGTCACTTGTTTGTCAGTGACTAGTTTGTCTAAGATACAAGTAACACCAGCGAGTAAACTGGTAGCGTGTTTGTCCACTACTAGCTTACCTCAGCGAGTGAGCAGTTAGCGTGTTTGTCCACTACTGCTCATCTCCTTTGTAACAGCTGTATTGTTTGACTTAGATTAGCTTTGGCTAATCTATTCCGCAATCAACAAGAGATAAATTTTATCAATAAAAGAATTTATCTTTCAGCTACATTTGTATCAGCAATTGAACTGCTTGTCACATATATATATACTTGTGTTCATATTGTTGTTACTTTAATACGGTTAAAAACTTGCTAATCAAAGATAACACTATAACACAGACAAGAAAAGTTTTTAATTGTATTCAACCCCCCTTCTACAATTAACTCACTGTTAACGATTCACAATCACTAACATAATAGTGATTAGGGACTCACAATTGGTATCAGAGCAGAGTTGGTTTAAAATATAATTTAACTAGATCTGCAATGGAATCCGTTAAATACAGTTGTGTTAATTCTGAGTACCAGAAGGGAAATGGCTCCACTACAAAACCTCCAGCCTTTGACCCATCAAGAATTGAAACCTGGATGTAGATATTTAGAACTCATATTTTATTACTGCACAATATATGAAATGTACAAAACAGTTTATAGATACGTTATTATAAATGAAAACTATTACACCATTTCACTATTCAGGACATTACGTAAAACAAATTCCATTTAGTACAAAATATGATCAGAGTAGCAATAATCTTCAAACATTCTCTGCATGCTTCATTAGCTTCTTGCTACCCACAAAATATCAAAATCTGCAAGAAGTAACAACATGGGATTAGCACGAAGCTAAGTGAGTAAATTCATCACACAACATTCGACTTAGCTTCATCACTTAATTACTTCTAATATCCGCAAATACTTCACTTAACAATCAACAACAACATAATGAGGATCGGTGGTTCTGAGGATAACCATAATACCCGGGAGGCTCCCCAAGAACACTTATCCAACCATATCCGTATGGCCATACGGACGAGACCGATAGCTAGCGGTTACTACATTCAGATACAGAGTCTATACACACAACAAATGAAGTACAACTCTGTATCATTCATACAACAACCCACTAGCCCAACCAACAGTTCATCAACTCGTTGACCTCATTAACAACGGATGCCCAAAAGCCACGTAGCACATAGATTTATAATCAACAAGGTATAGTAAATAATCAACAACAACAACATATCTACGATTACTAGTTATAATCAAATGATTTCAACTAAATCAAATGGTGAGCTTTGAATCCACTCACCGACACCCTTGAATCTCCACACTCAGCTTTTATTCACTGAGCCTTTGGTGTATCTGAAATACCACAAAACATACAAGTTAATAACTTGTCATCAATCAACAACCTTAAATGAATCATGTTGTTACACAAGTAATCACACAACATTGAATATATATATCACTTATACATTTGTGAAAGTAACAAAAAACAAAAACTGGTTTGTTCATGTATTAACCATACCCGATCGGCTCAATGATCATAACCGATTGGCTAGCAGATTAATTCCCTACATTTTTCCTTCGACTCAAGGTTCTGTGATGATTTTGTTCTATCCTAACCGTTCGGCTAAAAGTAGCCGTTCGGTTCATACACCCATACCCGATCGGCTCAACATGGTTAGCCGATCGGCTAACATGTGGATTTCAGTGTTTTTGGTTCAAAGTCACATTCTGTGGAAGTTTTGATCTATATTAGCCGTTCGGCTAAAAGTAGCCGTTCGGCTCAAACACGTATACCCGATCGGTTAGGTAACATAGCCGATCGGCTATAGCTCAAAACCCAGTAAACCTGCAACTTGTTTCTGCTTAACTCAGCTCGAACCATATGTTCCAAAACCCAAAATTTCAAGTGCTAAATCAACCAAACCATACTTCAAATCGCAAGGAAAATATCACATATCAACTAGTTAACATCAAACAACTTATTGAAGCATCAATCACTACAAATTTTCAAGCTAATTTCTTAACACATCAAGGATGAACTTGAATCATATTTCAATGGCAACATATCACAATTTGAGTTAAGAAATCATCTCATTATCAGTAGCTAATACTATTTATCAACTTCAAACACATATAACTCCAACAATTCATAAATTTTATGTTTGACCTAACTAATATTGAAGTTCATATAAATCAATTACTTACATGATGATAATGATGATAATAGCAAGGATAAGATGGAAGATAGCAAGCAAGTAAGAGTTCACAATTTTAATTTCCACCTTGATTAAGCTAATTGTAGTTGTGTTCTTGTGATGAGGTGAGGGTTATGAAGAAAGAGTTATCAAATTTGGGAAAGTAAGATACAATCTGGAAGTAATTCAAATAATGGTCGACTCTGGTTAACCCGACCCAAATGTTTGGGTATTTTATACCCGTTCCAAATCTATTGTCTGGAACCGTAAAATCTCTTGCGAGAAATATCATTTTATTTTACTGTCAACTACAGTAATTTAAAACAACTAGTATTTCACTAATCACAATAAGTCCTAAGACTTATTCACCTAAGTTTTTCAATTAAACAATTAATAACAAGTAATTTTTTTATTTAATAAAATACTCAATTTTAATAAGAAATTACCAGGCCCGACGAGAGGATGTTACAAATCTCCCCTCCTTCAGGAGATTTCGTCCTCGAAATCTAAATTTAATCAAACAATCCAGGATATTTGGATTTCATTAACTCTTCAGTCTCCCAAGTCAAATTAGAACCTAAACTGTGTTTCCATTTTATTAACACCATCGGTATCTGTTTCTTTCTAAGTTTAGTAATCTTTCTATCAAGAATTTCAATCGGTTCTTCAATCAACTTCTGATTCGGGTCAACTTTCAAATCTTGCAAAGGAAGAATCTGAGATTGATCCTCAACATTACACTTTCTCAAATAGCAGATATTAAATGTGTCATGAATACCAACGAGTTCAGGAGGAAGATCTAATGTAACTGATTGATCATTTACCAACTGTCGAATTTTGAAAGGACCAATGAATCTAGGTGAAAGTTTACCTCGTTTTCCAAATCGAATAACACCTTTCCACGGGGAGACTTTCAAATATACTAACTCACCCTCAGTAAAAGTAACCGGTCGCCTACGTGGGTCTGCATATTGTTTCTGTCTATCACGTGCAGCTTTTAGCTTTTCTCGGGCGATAGCCACTTTGTCAGCAGTAATCTGTACAATGTCTGGGCCTGCAAATTGCTTTTCTCCCACTTCTAACCAACAGATGGGGGTACGACAACGACGACCATAAAGCATTTCATAAGGAGGCATACCAATACTGGAATGATAGGAATTATTATAAGCAAATTCCACTAAAGGAAGGTGAGAATCCCAAGAACCTCCATACTCTAATACACAAGCTCTGAGCATATCCTCTAACGTCTGAATCGTACGTTCTGATTGACCGTCTGTCTGAGGATGATAAGCCGTACTGAGATTAACACGTGTACCCAACTCCTGCTGTAAACTCTGCCAGAAATGAGAAATAAATCGAGAATCTCTATCTGACACAATCGACAATGGAATACCATGTCTTGAGACAATTTCATTAACATACAACTGTGCGAGTTTACTGAGAGAAGTAGTCTCACTAGTAGCCAGAAAATGTGCACTCTTGGTCAATCTGTCAACAATGACCCAAATCATGTCATTCCCTCGAGATGTACGTGGAAGTTTAGTCACAAAATCCATAGTTAAATGTTCCCACTTCCATTCTGGAATTTCTAGCTGTTTCAATGACCCATATGGCTTTTGATGTTCAGCTTTCACTTGAGCACATATATGACAATTACCAACAAACTTTGCAATATCAGTTTTCATTGTAGGCCACCAGTACAAAGGTTTCAAATCATTATACATCCGAGTGCTACCAGGGTGGACAGACAAACGAGATTTGTGAGTGTCAGTCAACAACATATCTCGAATATTACCAATCAGAGGAATCCAAACACGAGACTGAAAAGTCTTTAATCCTCTAGAATCGTCAACTAATAATTCTTTTCTTTTCAACATAATTTCTGACTTAAGATTATATTCCAACAAAGCTTCTAACTGTGCAGCTTTAATTTGGTCCATTAAGTCAGAAGAAATATTAACTCTCAGAAAATAAACTCTGTCAGAAGTACCTTTTCTGCTCAATGCGTCTGCAACTACATTTGCCTTTTCTGGATGGTAATGTATTTCACAATCATAATCTTTGATTAATTCTAACCATCGCCTTTGACGCATATTCAGTTCTTTCTGTGAAAACACATACTGCAGACTTTTATGATCAGTACAAACAATGCATTTAGTACCATATAGATAGTGTCTCCATATTTTCAAAGCAAACACTACAGCTGCAAGTTCTAAATCATGAGTCGGGTAATTCTTTTCATGCGGTTTCAACTGGCGAGAAGCATAAGCAATAACTCTGTCTCGCTGCATTAGAACACAACCCAACCCAGCATAAGATGCATCACAATAAACAATAAAATCATCAGACCCATTAGGCAATGATAACACTGGAGCCTGACATAATAATTGTCTTAAAGTCTGAAAAGCTGTTTCCTGCTGATCAGTCCACACAAATTTCTCATTCTTACGGGTTAATTTAGTCAACGAACCAGCAATTTTAGAAAAGTCCTTAATAAACTTCCGATAATAACCCGCCAAACCCAGAAAACTTTTAATTTCAGAAGCGTTCTTTGGAGTTTTCCAGTTCATTACAGCTTCAACTTTGGAAGGATCAACTTTAACTCCATCGTTACAAATAATATGACCCAGAAATTGTACTTCTCGAATCCAGAATTCGCATTTTGAAAACTTGGCATATAATTGTTCTCTTTTCAAAGTTTCCAACATTAATCTCAAATGCATTTCATGTTCTGATTCGGACTTGGAATACACAAGAATATCATCGATAAACACTATCACAAATTTATCAAGGAAAGGGCGGCATACACGGTTCATCAAATCCATAAACACTGCAGGAGCATTTGTTAAACCAAAGGGCATCACTAGAAATTCATAGTGACCATACCTGGTACGAAAAGCAGTCTTTGGAATATCCTGCTCACGAACACGAACTTGATGGTATCCCGACCTCAAATCAATTTTAGAATATACCGAAGATCCTTGCAACTGATCCAATAAATCATCTATTCGAGGCAGAGGATATTTATTCTTTACTGTTCTTTTGTTTAATTCCCGATAATCATACACATTCTGAATGACCCATCTTTCTTTTTAACAAATAACACCGGTGCACCCCATGGTGAAGAACTAGGTCTAATGAAACCTCTTTCCAACAATTCCTGAATCTGATTCATCATCTCACCCATTTCAGACGGAGCTAATCTATAGGGAGCTTTAGCTACAGCTGAAGAACCAGGGATAAGATCAATCTGATACTCAACATCTCTAACCGGTGGTAATCCAGGTAATTTATCGGGAAACACCTCTGGATATTCAGAAACAACCGGAACCTCAGAAATAAACTTCTTTTCTAATTTGGCATCAATAACATATGCTAGATAAGACTCACAGCCTTTAGACATCGACTTCCTAACTTTCATCAGAGAAATCAGAGGGATACACCCCCTATCCCGTTCTCCTCGAGCCACAACATATGACTCTTCAGAGATTGGGATTCTAATCAGCTTATGGTGGCAATCTATACTTGCTTTAAACTGACTTAACCAATTCATGCCAATAATCACATCAAAACTTGGAATTGGCATTAACAGAAACGAAATCGGAAAAGTCTGGCCATCTATCACAATATTAACTCCAGTCACCGAGGTGGTAACAGGAACTAATTTGCCACTAACAATCTCTACTTTTAAGGGCTTATTTATCACAGTAGGGATTAATTTCAACTTATCACAGAAACACACAGATATGAAAGAACAATTTGCTCCAGAATCAAATAATACACGAGCCGGTACAGAGTTTATAAGAAAAGTACCCGTGATCACATCATCTGTGTGGACAGCCTCATCGACTGTCATCTGAAAAGCCCTACTCAGTGCTGGCGGAGGATTCTTTCTCTTTTGACCGAAAGATGATGAACTTCCAACCGTACCCGATCCCGTCTTTCCTGCCTCTGGACATTGACCAACCCGATGTCCTTCTTTCTTACAAGTCCAACACACAAAATTAGGATACCGACAATTCTTAATCTCATGACCTAACTCACCACATTTCAAACACTTATTAGTTTGAGCAGTACATGAACCAACATGTCTAGATCTACACGAACTGCACCAACTAGGTCCGCCAACTGATCCAGAAGAACTAGTCATTCCACTTGACCTTCTATTTTGTCTATTACCTTGCCACCTAGATTTACCCTTACCAGAAGACTCGCTTCTAATCCTTGAAGAAGAAAAAGTAGAAATATCTCTCGGTGGATACCTACGAGAACCTCTCATATCACTGTCAACAGCACGTGCCAAAACAAAAGCCTGAGATAGGTCTCTAGCCAATCGAACTGAAGTACGATAATCATGGGGTAAAGTTTCTACAAACTGTTCAATTTTAGTCTTTTCATCAGGGACCTACTGTTGAACAAAGCGAAGCTTATCAGTAAACTGGGCAATTAAATCATCAATTGTCATCCTATCAGTTAGTTGAAGATTTACAAATTCCCGTCGAATCCGTGCCATATCAAAATCCGAGCAATACTGATTACAAACTGCTTGATGAAATTCTGTCCATCGAATAGCCTTCTTTTGTTGCTCAGCTAAATGACCTGTAACCGAATCCCACCACACCATGGCTTCATCTTTCATACATTGTACCGCAAACATTACTTTAGAATCTTCATCACAACTTGTCACCTCAAATTTTCGTTCAATATCTCGTAACCAATTCAATGTTACAGTTGGATTTGTACTACCACGATACTCTGGTGGTTTACTAGCCATAAAGGTTTTAAAAGAGCAATTCTTACTAGATTTAGAAGAAGATCCAGTACCAACAGTAGAGGTTTGTTGTTGATATACAAGTTGTTGAGCCGCAGCTTCCTCGGCTTTTCTTTTAAATTCCCTCAAAAGAATCAATTCATCCTCCATCTCATGTACATATTCATCTCTTTCTGATTCATATTGGTGATGAGCAGATGTACCTTCAT
This sequence comes from Pseudognaphalium luteoalbum, assembly GCA_963422505.1. NCBI lineage: Eukaryota > Viridiplantae > Streptophyta > Magnoliopsida > Asterales > Asteraceae > Pseudognaphalium > Pseudognaphalium luteoalbum. The sequence continues at coordinate 83,135,474 of OY730193.1, forward strand.
GAATATATTGTTCTTGTTGTGTGTTCGACTGAGGAGCATCTATCCGAGAGGCATTATTCGGGTGGCCGGTTGGTTGCTCATTATCTGCCATTTCTGAAATCAACAAAACACTTGAACTTTATTAATCGTTAGTACCTATCTACTAACAATTATCGACCAATGCTAAGTCCCAAACCAGGAATGTTTGACTAAACATGCTCCAGTTTTGGGGTTGAACATTCTTCAATGCTCAATTATCCCAAAACCATGCTCTGATACCAACTTGTAACGCCCCTCTTTTAAGAACCCAATATTATATTAATAAACCGGAAGCGTAGATATTTAGAACTCATATTTTATTACTGCACAATATATGAAATGTACAAAACAGTTTATAGATACGTTATTATAAATGAAAACTATTACACCATTTCACTATTCGGGACATTACGTAAAACAAATTCCATTTAGTACAAAATATGATCAGAGTAGCAATAATCTTCAAACATTCTCTGCATGCTTCATTAGCTTCTTGCTACCCACAAAATACCAAAATCTGCAAGAAGTAACAACATGGGATTAGCACGAAGCTAAGTGAGTAAATTCATCACACAACATTCGACTTAGCTTCATCACTTAATTACTTCTAATATCCGCAAATACTTCACTTAACAATCAACAACAACATAATGAGGATCGGTGGTTCTGAGGATAACCATAATACCCGGGAGGCTCCCCAAGAACACTTATCCAACCATATCCGTATGGCCATACGGACGAGACCGATAGCTAGCGGTTACTACATTCAGATACAGAGTCTATACACACAACAAATGAAGTACAACTCTGTATCATTCATACAACAACCCACTAGCCCAACCAATAGTTCATCAACTCGTTGACCTCATTAACAACGGATGCCCAAAAGCCACGTAGCACATAGATTTATAATCAACAAGGTATAGTAAATAATCAACAACAACAACATATCTACGATTACTAGTTATAATCAAATGATTTCAACTAAATCAAATGGTGAGCTTTGAATCCACTCACCGACACCCTTGAATCTCCACACTCAGCTTTTATTCACTGAGCCTTTGGTGTATCTGAAATACCACAAAACATACAAGTTAATAACTTGTCATCAATCAACAACCTTAAATGAATCATGTTGTTACACAAGTAATCACACAACATTGAATATATATATCACTTATACATTTGTGAAAGTAACACAAAACAAAAACTGGTTTGTTCATGTATTAACCATACCCGATCGGCTCAATGATCATAACCGATCGGCTAGCAGATTAATTCCCTACATTTTTCCTTCGACTCAAGGTTCTGTGATGATTTTGTTCTATCCTAACCGTTCGGCTAAAAGTAGCCGTTCGGTTCATACACCCATACCCGATCGGCTCAACATGGTTAGTCGATCGGCTAACATGTGGATTTCAGTGTTTTTGGTTCAAAGTCACATTCTGTGGAAGTTTTGATCTATATTAGCCGTTCGGCTAAAAGTAGC